>CAXIVR010000012.1:53953415-54635915 GCA_964035755.1 Teleogryllus oceanicus
TTTTTTGGATAAACGGGAAAACATAAGAGATTAAAATGAGATAAACAAGTTCTCAAACTAAAACCCAAAATAGTCTTAATATTTTACAAAATGAAATTTCATCCTTTTAAAAATTATAAAAGAACGGGATTGTTTTTAAAAATTTTGTCAAATTTATTTAAATTATCTGAAAATTTTGGAAAATTGGGTAAAAAACCCCCAAAAAATATTTTATTAATTTTTGGATTAAAAGAGTAAAAAGAAAAATATGACAAATTTTAAAAACAAAAAATTACAAAGTTTGGTTACATAAAAAACGCAAAATTAGGGGGATGTTAAAATCATCCTTTTACGCGTTTTGGGTTTTTATAACCAGAAGGAAAAGTTTAAAGATTTATGGGGGAAAGTAGCCAGACCCCCTCTATAATGGGTTTTTCGCCTTCTTCCCTTTTTTTCATTATCGGGAAAAGGAGCATGCCAAAAAATTTTGTTTCTTTTCGGGGGGATGGGGGTGGAAACTAAAGAGATGTCCAGGAGAAGGGGGTCCCTGACCGGTGGAAAATTTTGCCTGGGGTTTTAGAGCCAGGGATGACCATAAAAGGGGGCCCATATTTTTTGGGAGGAAAAGGAGTTCCCCCCCCGTTTGCACTAAAAGAAAATTTGGATAAAATTTTTAGTAAGATAGAATTCCCATAAAAGATGCCCTTTCTTTTTTGGGGCCAACTACCCCAGTCAGAGGTTTTTTTTCCATTTACCCCCACGTGGCCAGGGAAAAGGAAAAGTAATTAAAATGAGGGAGAATTGGAATCTTCTGATGATTTGGTTGATATATGATGCCGGTTTACTTAGAGAAAAGGAAAATACGAAAGGGCCCCAGCCCTTCTGGGAAATCGGGTCCGGGCCGGAATAGTTTTGGGGGTTTAGTTTTCCCCCTAAAAAAACCCAAAACAAAAAAATCACTTTTAAAAACCCCTATATTTAAAAAAGAGACATTAAAATATATAAAAACAACAAATTGTCAAAAAAAATTTTCATATTTGAATTGATTTTAAATAACGTTCCCTAAAAAAACCCTTAAGACTTTTTTCCCGGGTTAAAAAAAATTATAAAACGGGAAAATTTTTTAATCAAAATTAAATTTTAAAAAGGCCCAAAAATTTGTTTTATTATTTATAACTTAATATTCAATTTCCCCAAGTTTTCCCTAAAAATTTTTGTGATATTCATTGTAGCCAAATATTTTTAATAATTTTTTTTTGTTGGAAAAAAAAATAATTTATTAAACTGGGGCCAAAATAAATTTTAAAAAAGTTTTTTCAATAAATTTTTCCCATATTTTTTGTTTAAAAAGGAGGAAAATAATTGCCCAATATTGATTTGGGAAAACTTCAAAAATTTTCCCATTTTACATTCTCGAATGCAGCACTTTTAAAAACAATATTTAAAAAAAAATTTTTTGGGGCCTTTAAAGGAAAATTTGGTTTTGGGAAATCACGAACCCAAAAAAATTTTTCCCAAAAGACTCGGTAAGGGTGATTTAGACTGTTGTGGGAAAAAGGGACCTTACAGGGTAAAAAAATTTAAAAACAACTGACTTCTAAATATTTTTTAAAAATTTTTATTATACTGGGTTTTCCATTGGGACTGAATCCAATGATTTTCCAATATTTCGAGGTAATTACATTATGTTTATATTTTTTATTAAACTTTCTAAAAAGAATTTTTTTTATTTAATTTTTTCTTTTCTAATACACTATACTGTTATTTCAAAAATTGTAGAAAAATGTCACTTTTAAATTAATATCTCGGGGTTTTTTCAACATTAAATTATTAATCGGTTTTAAATTTCAAGAACTTTTATTTTCCGGTATAACAAAATTTACAAATGAAGTTAAAAATTTTAAAAATTTTTTTCCAAATTTAAAAATTTGCAAAAAAGCATTAAAATTTTTTTGGAACGCATAATCAAAATTTTTTTAAAATTTTATAAAATTTCTTTAAGGAAAAACATGTAATGCTGGAAAAAACGGCGAATTGTCCAAAAAATTTAAAATTTGGCCCTTTGGGGGAGAAAAAATGGAAAAACCCATTTGAAAATTTTAAAAAAAAAACCTTCCAAATCGGGGTTAAATTGGAACCCTTTTTGGGGTGGTTAAAAGGGAAAAATCGACTGACAAATGTCTGCCCGTCCACCCCTGAACAACGCTAAAGGGCAAAACCCGTTAAAATTTTTTTCCCCAAAAAATTGAAAACCCAATCGTTTCCCTATGTCGAAGGCCCTAAATTTTGAAACTGATATTCAATTGGGATTTTTTTAAAAGTTCCCCGGGGACATTTTTTCAAATTTTAAAACAAAGGTCCCATAATTTTTATTACTTTTTTGGGTTGATGGGAAAGTTTTTAAGAGAAAAATTGATTCCCATTTTCTTTAAAAACTGTTTTTTCAATTTTCCCTTTTTTAAAGAAAAATATTACAGAAAATTTTTCCCTTGATGAAATTTTTTTTCCAAAGAAAAGTTTTTTAAATAAGATCAGGGCAATTAAACTTTAGTTTTTTCAAGTTTTTTTGAAAATGGTGGGAAAGTAGCTTGTTTTAGATCACTAGTATTCTTAAAATCTCCATTTTAGAATTGGCTTTTCCCCGAATAATTGGTCCCTTTCCAGTTTTATTAACAATGGGGATTTAAACAAAAAAGTAAAAAAAAATTTATTTTTCTTCTATAGAGAAAAGTTCTACTAAAAATAAATTATATTAATTTTTTTTTAATTTTCCCCTTTTATATTATTTTAACATTAATTATATATCAATAATTTAAACAAAAAAGGATTGATCCAGGGAAAATGAAAAAATATATTGAAATTTATCCCCCTTTAGCATAGGTTTTTTTAATTTAAAAATTTGGTGGAAAGAAAACGGGGTTTTACCCGGAATGGTTAAGTCAAGGAAAAGCCGGGAAAGTTGGAGTCTGAACAGAAGGGATTTTTTTCCTTAAGGAAAAATTTTGGAAAGGGGTCCAATTTTTTGAAATTACCCCTTTAAAAGAATTGGGGCCGTGGGAAAAAGGGTTTTTTTCGTCCATCATACGACGACCGGGAAGCCTGTTTGTATTTATCTGCCCGAGGCGTTTCGTCCTTTTTTGGGGGAACTTAATTTTTTAAAAAATTGAAAGTTAATTTTTCAAAACTAAAAATTGAAAAATAGAGATTTTAAATTTAAAAAACTTTTTTCCCAACCCAGGGGTTAGTATAATAATGGAGGTGAATTAGAGAAAAAAGTATGGTTGAGTACAACTACTTGTTTCTTTTATAAGATTATAATTTTTAAAAAGGGAAATCAAACTATTTGGAAAATTAAATTTTTGTTAGAATTTATCATTAAGTTTAGGTTATGCCGAAAATAAAATGAAAATTTGTCCGAAATTTTCTTAGTTAACTGTTTAAAATCAAAGTTATTTCCTTAATAATGGTTTCCGATTTAGACTTGGTGTTTCAGACGATTACAGTTAGCCCAAGCAAATGTAGACCCCTAAGATAGGGGGAAAAAGATAGCAGTTGCAGGATGGGAAGCACCCGGAGCCCACAAAAAAAGACATTCGAATAAAATTTCCTGGGAACCCAACCTGGAAATAGTACCCGGTTGAGGGATTCCACCCCATAAAGAAGGGTTTTTTAAAAACCCTAAAAAAAATGGAATTTCGGGGAACAAAAATTTTCAAATAAAACCATTCAAAACACCCTCATGGGGAAAGCAATCCGGATAGCTCCGGGATTAAAGGGAGAGATGAGGACTGACATTAATAAAACCGGGGAATTATTTTAATTTGATGCCGGGAACAAAAATTTAATCACTTCATCACAAAACACCCCAAACCCGGGCACGGAGGAACAAACTTTTTTTAAAAGATAATGTGATTACATTTAAAGATTGGGTTGATTTGTTTTCCGGCAAGGGGAGGGAAAAAATTTTAAAAGGGGAAGGGAAAAACAAACAGTGTCTCAATTGCAAATCAAAATTTTTTTATGTAACGTTAGAAAAAAAGGAAAAAGTCTGTCCCAAGTTGAATAATCACTGAATTTAATAAAAAAGTTCTAGAGAAATCAGAATCCAAAAAGTCTGGGTTTTTTAAAATTGCAAAAAGGAAATTTCTTGGGTTTTTTAAATTAGAAGTTTTGCCTTTTTTTAACGTTTCCAAAATTTCCTGAGAGACTTTTGAACCCAAAAAAAATTCCCTTTTTGGTTTAGTTTGGGTGATAAATCTTTAAAAACCCCCCCTTAATTGTTTGTAAAAAAAAATTTTTATTTTTTTTAGGTCTTCAAAAATTTTTAATTTAAGTTTTGCAGGGGGTTTTACTTTTCCCAAAAAATGAACCCAAAAATAAAAAAGTAGTACTTTTTGACGGGGTAAAGTAAAGAAAAAAAATTTTTTTTTATTATTATCCCCATTTTTTAAATAAAAAAATGTTTTGATGGGTTTATTTTTAAAAAGGGGAATTAGATTGGGGTAATTTTTAAATGGGTCCCATTTTTTAAAAGAAAAAAAGGGAAATTTTTAATTATTTAATTAACCCAAAGATTTTTCGAGTTTTGTGGGGTAATCCAAGGGCCAAATCACCTGTCATTTAGCCCTTAAGGGAAAAAGAAAGGGATGTAATTTCGGACCCCAAAAATGTCTGGGATAATTTTTTTTAAATCTAAATATTAAATTTTTTTAAAAATTTATAAATATGATAATTATTAGATAAAAAAATTATCAAAATTTAAAACATCAGTTGGCCCTAATATTATTTTTCTAAAATTGTACTCCCTTGAAAAACGAATATGTTTAAAAAGTTTTTATTACGCCCAAAATTTATTTAGAAAAAATGGAAAAATTTTCCCAGAACAAATATTCCCTGTATCTGTAGATACATTAAGGCTTCAGTTTTGGAAAAACAACCTCTCTTAAAACTGTTTGAAAACGGGTTTTAAATGGGGGAAATTGAGGATCGAGTTCTGTGCGAGGGCCTTTTTTTTTCCCAAGGTTTTGTTTTATCAAGTCCAAATTAAAAAATAAGAATGTTTAGCGGAAAATACTTGTATTTATTTATTGCTTATAAAAATTTTTCCAACTTTAATAATTTTTATAATTTTAATTAATTTATAAAGCTTTAATTACAAAAATTTTTACAAAAGTTTATTTATATTTTAGTTAGTAAGAATTTAACCTAACCTCGCTTGGGAAATTTGGGGTAGTGAAGTTTTTAAAACATTTTTACTTCCCCAAAACCTTTTGCCAAAATCGTCACTTTTTTTGGGAAAAAATTTTGAGGGGAAAAGTTTAATTTTGTCTGTTTAGTGATAAACCATTGGACCTGATTTCCGGCCCAATTTAGTTTAAAGATTTAATTCTTGGGAAGGAATCAAAACCCGCATCGTTTGATTTAGAACCCGTTTCCTGACCCTGAGTTTTAAAAAAGGTTTTAAGTTGGGGGTTGGGGCGTGTATTCCCCCCCCATTTGATATTTGTCACCGCCTTAAAATTTACGTAAACCCAAAAGAGGGAATTTTGGGTTTTAAAATGATATTGTTTGAACTTTTTAAAAAGTCCCCCGATTTTTGGGCAAATTACTTTTTCCTTTATTAGATAAATAATTCCCTTTTGACATGAATCCCTTTTGAAAAAAAAACTCACCTTGGGAAAAGAAACGTAATGCAGAAAAAATTTCCGGGGACTGTTTTTTTTATCTCACCTTTTTAAATCTTTTTTAGATGGATTTGGAAAAATTTTGATAATTCGTTATTCAGCAAAAACAAAAACTTTGTTTTCTTTTCATATACGCAATAATTTTTTGTAGATAAGTGTAATTTGTATGTGATTTATAAGGATATTCCGTATACGGGATAGAGAAAGCAAATACGCGGAAAATCACCGGGGTTAAACTGTAAACACGTTTTTAGTTAAAAGTGGTTTTATCCAAAAATGTCCGTCCATCCGTCTGTGATTAATTTCGCCTAAAAAACCCCGAATTTCCTTAAATTAAAAAACCTCTTTTTTCTTGAGTTGGTTTTAAATTTTAAAATCTTTAAATTTGGGGTCTTTTCATGAAATTTTTTGGGAAATTTTAAAATTTTTTCAAAACGGCTCCGAAAATTTTTTATAAAAATAAAAAGAAAAAACACCGAAGGATGAAAGTTTTAATTTTCATGGTTAACTCTGAATTTTTGAAAAAAGTTAAAAATTTGAAATTTTGGGGGTCTTCCTAAACCCCAAAATTGAAAAAGATTTGTCTTTCAAATGTTTGTTTTCCTTTAATTTTGTTCTTTTAAAAAACATGTAGGCTTTTTAAATGATGGGACTTTTTTAAAAAGGGGAATATTTACAATTTTTAAAAAATGGTTTGCCCCAAAAATGCAATGAAATGTTTTTTTTTCTTACCATTAAATGTTCAAAACCCGGGTTTTTGGAAAACGTACTTTTACTTTTTCTTCAAAGAAAACTGGGTTTTAGCCAGCAAACCAACAAGTATCACCGTCAACACATTTTTAAATGTAAAACATTGTATAATGACTGCAAAGGGGTAAGTTTTAGGGGCTTTTCGAAAAAACTAAAAACCTGAGTTTAAGGGCCCGGGCCTTGTTCATGCAACTTTTTTTTTAAATGTGATATTAATTAATCTTTCCCTTTTTAAAATTTAAAAGGGGATTTAGGGTTGTCGTTTGAGAGTTTTTAAAACGAAGAATTGGAAATCAAATTTGTTATATTACAAAAAAACACTAAAAACGAGAAAAAAAAAGATTTTTTTTTAAAAAATGTATAGATGAACAAAAAGATAATAACCGCGTAAAAGATAGGGGGATTTTTTAAGGGCAATAAACGTTTTTTGATTCGTAATTTTTTGGGAATGAATTTGGGAAATTCAAAAATCCAAAAGTGTTCTTTTTCCCTTAATTGTTTTAAATTTTACCTTGGAGAAAGGGGTATATTTTATGTTTGGTTTGAAAAGGGGCCCCAAAAATTATAATTTAATTAAAAATTTTTAAGTAGGGAAAATTATTTTATAAAGGCCCCGTTTTTGCTTTTTTATTGTCTCTTGAGGTAATTTTTTAATATTTTAAAATTAGAAGGGGAAAACAAAAGAGTTTAAAAACAAAATCTGTAAGATTCTTAATTGAGGTTCAGGGAAACGTTATTTAAAAAAGGTTTTAAAAAACCCCCTTTTGGGGAGGGTTTACAATAGAGGAACGCGTGTTCAAAACCTGCATGATATCTTGGGTTTTTTCCCGACGAGCAATGAAAAAAAATTCCCAATAAGATGTCGAGAATGTTCTAAAATTCCTTTTTTTTGCAAGAAGATACCATTACAAAACTGCGGAAAGAATTTTTATGTAATTTGATTACTGGTCGTTTACCATCATTCAACCCATTTTCCGTTCAGGCGCTCTTGGTTTTATTGGTAAGTTGTTTTTTCCCCAACCCCAATAAAACGTCCGTAATTAACTTTATTTAAATTTGGGCCACTTTTTCAAGTTTCTAATGAAATTTTTCTTCTTTTAAAAAATTTAAAAAATGCTTAAATTCGCAATTTCCAAAATAAAAAGAATTTGGGGTGCCGAAAGGGGCAGACTTTCTCGTAGCAAAGGGTTTTTAATTTTTAGGGGCTGGTTTTTGGCCCCTTGGTTTAAAAGGGTTTTTGCTGTTCTTTTCAGTTTTACATCATCAAGCAAAAATACTTTTAAATTTTTCAAAATTTTTTCAAAATATTTTTTCAAGGAATGTAATTTAGTTTTTAAAACTTCCCGGTCATTTGAAACCTTTACCCCAAGTTAAATAACTATAAAAAAATTCAAATGCCTATGTTAAAGCGGAGGTATTTTAAAAATTTACATTTTGTAATTTTAAAAAAAAATAAATAACAAATCCGTTTATGTCATCGGATAGGCTGATTTGGAATTTCCCAACCAAAAAAATTTAAAAAAAAAATTTAAACTGTTTTTTTAAAATCTTTTTATGTGAATTTTTAAAAATTTCAAAAATTGAATTTTAAATTTTAGGAAATCAACTAAAATTCCCCAAAATTTTTGGTTTTTCAAAAATTAGTTAACTTTAAATTGGACATATTCTACCCCTTTTATGTTTTTATATAGAGTAAAAAAGTCCCAAAGAAATTTATAGAAACAATTTGGGTTTTTTTTTAAAAAATTTTTAAAGTCCAAGGGAAAAAATATCCCCCCAAAAATTTAAAGAATTTTTAAAAACGAAGTTTCCCCCTGAAACCAGGGGGTTTTTTCCCAAATTTGGAAAAAAACGAAAAAGGTTTAAGGGCTAGGTTTTTCCCGAGGGAAGGGCGGGGGTTTTTTTCCAATTGGTTTTTTTTATTGGGGTCCACAAATTAAATGGGCTAAAACCCTGTTAGAGGACTTTTTCTTAATTTAGCAATTTTTTGATTCAGTTTTTTGTCACCGAGGGTTTTAAAAGATTTTTTTTGCAGAAAAAGGGAGTTTTTTCATTTAAAATTATAACATTCTCATACTACGATTTCCCTTGTATATAAGTAAGATTTATAAAAGTAAAAATGTGGTTTTTTGTTTCATTACGCCCCGATAAATTTTTAAGGGAAAAAGAAGGGTAAATTGAAAAAACAAAATTTTTGGGTTTTAAAAATATGTTTTTTATAATAAATATTATTAAGGGAAGAAATATGTTTATTGGGTTTTATTTACAACATTTGAAAAAAACTACATTGTTGTGGAATGATAAAATTATTAAACAAAGTTCCCCTTTTTAAATATTTTTCCAATCATTATTTTGGAGATGCTACAACCATTTTATTTAAAACCCTCCCAAATATGGGTCCAAAAAAAAAAGATCCAAAAGGGCACGGCCCCTCCTAACCTAGATAATATTCCCTTTCTCTCAAAAGGGAATTTGTGGTAAACTAGTAAAAGAAGATGAAGATGAAGATCTTTTTATATAATATTTCAAAGAAATAGTTTTTTACCCCCAACTTGATTTTAAAACTTTTTAATATTTTTGAAGACAACCCCCTAAGTCATGGGCTGGGAAAAAAATTTTAAAAAGGGTTTTATTAGGGGAAATCCAAATAATTAAAAAAGTTGGGGGATAATGTTTTAAATTTAGAATACAAAACCTTTAATCTTCATTTCCCTTTTTGGGCAAATTTTCATTGGAAAAAAATTTGGAAAAAAAATTTTGTATTTTGACAAAAAAGAAATTTAATTTTAAAAAAAAAATGGAGACTCAAAAAAAATAAAAGGAAAATCAAGGAAATGGTTGTAGGAAAACTGATATTGAACAGAAATAGGATATTTTTTAAAGGGAATTTAAAAAATCAAAGGGTTATTAGAGGGATCTTAAATTTACTTATTAAAAAAAGTTTTGGGGAAAGGGCCCAAATTTTGTAGACTTCAAATATTTAATAAAACAAAAAATTTGAAAAAATAAGAGAAAAATAAAGGATAATGGTGAGAGCCAAACAAAAAATCGGGAAAATTTGAATTAAAAAATGCAAAAACTTTGGTTGAATTTTGAAAAAGGGAATTTTAGACGAGGGTTAAAAAATACTGTTTTTTAAAAACCAAAGAAAGAGATTAGATGATAAAATGATTGAGAAATGGTCGAAAATGAAACCAAAAACCCCAATGGTATGCGCAGAATGGGGCTGACAGAATACTTAATTTGAGGAACTTTCGAAAGAAGAAAACGAAAGGCCAAGAAACTTTTAAAACGTCATGGATTTGACAAAAGAAAGGACAAGAATAGAGGAAGATGCCTGATGGGAAAAAAACAGGGGTGATTCGAAAAAAGGTCAATTTGAACTGTAAAAAACTCGCTTAAGAATTAATAATAAAATTTTAAAACCCGGGGGAAGATACCGGGTGAAGAAGCCTTTTTATTTTGGGTTTTATAAGGGGGAAGATTTTAAGATCTGCAGGGGTCTGTTAAGATCTTGGGAATAACCCAAAAACAAAAAAAAAGTTGTTTTTATTTGAAAAAATTAAATGAAAAAAAAAGAAAAATTTTATTATTTTCTAGAGGGGGGTCCTTTTGGGAAAAAAATGAATTACCTTATTTGCAAATATTTGAAACTTTGTCCATTTTTTTGGCAAAGATCGCTTTTTCAATGGAACAATTATTCTTTAATTTACAGGTCGAAAAGTCCGATTTAGGTAAAAAATGATTAATTGTTTTGAAAAAATTTAGGGCTAAAATGGGAAAAAAGAAAAAAATGACAACAGTAAATTCACACCTTTAAAACAATGAAAAATTTAACCAAAATTAAAAATTTTTATCCACCAAAAATATTGGGGCTTAAACCCGGAAACTTTTTAGCGGGATTCCCCAACCACCGGGAAAATGTTCGGGAGTTTATCGACGAATGACAGAAAATTAATTCAAAAGCCGAGGACTTGATGGGATTCCAAAGGCAGATATTTTAAAAACCAGACATTTGTTCATCATTTTTCATGGATGAACATGTATTCCGGTTTAAAGTTGAAATATCTAGTATCACTTTAATCCAAGATTAAGTAAAAGGGAAAGAACGACCTAAGATTTGGTTTCGAACCCCAAAACCATAGCGCAGATTTTCCCTTTTTCCCACTCAGATTAAAGTGGCGCCGAAGGTGCGACCAAATGCCAAAAATTATAAATTTTAGGTTATTTCATTATTTTTTAGATTTTTGTAAAATGTTCTGCGGAAAATTTAATACGAACACAAACTATCAATCAATGGGCAGTACATTTTAAAATTAATTTTAATATATATAATGGTTTTAAAAATAATAAATTTGAAAGAAGGGTTTTTAAAATTTAAAACCCTTTAAATTTATATTACAGACTTTTAAATTTAAAATTTCTTTATAAATATTTATAATTTAAAAAGAAATTTTTCCCCAAAAAAAAAATTAATTGCTTATTTTGTTTAAAAATATTTATTAAAACCTTAAAAATTATAAAAATGCGGGAATATTACTGAAGATGAAGAAAACAATATCCAATAAATTGGGAATTTTAAAAATTTAAATAAAAATGTAAGAAAATAGAGAAAAATTTTATTTTCAACAATTTTTTAAGAAGAGGATCCCATTTTATTTTTTAACGATTTTTTTTACAAAATTTGAAGTTTGAGAAAATTTTTAAACATTATTAAAAATTACAATTTGAAAAAAATTTGGGGCAGGGGAAAACTCTTTTGTGATTTAATGGATTAAAAAACAGTGTTTGTATAATCTTTATCTAGAAGAAGTGGGGGAAAATTTCCATGACGTAAAAAATTTTGGGGAATTTTTCAACCCCGGAAAAAAAAAATATCAATGTAAAAATACCAAATAATAAAAAATTAATTTATTGGGTTGGGTTTTAAAAACATAATAAAAAAATAAGGGAATATATTGAAGACTTTTTGTGTGTGTGTGTGTTTCTCCAATGTTATAATAGAGAAAGGTGGTGTTTCTAATTTAAAAAATTAAGATAATAAAATGTTATATAAGATTCAAATGTTTTATTCTCACCCAAAACTCAAAGACTAGGGGATCAAATGATTTTTTATTTATTTAAAAAACTCCATTTAAAAAGAATCAACCCCAATTGGGGTTGAAGAGGTAAATTTAAAGGGGATCCCCAAAAAAAAAGATCAAAATCATTTTATTTGTTACAGCCTAATTTACCAATCATAATGTCTGCAGAAGAAAAATTTTATTGTGACTAAATGAACTTTTAAAACTTTGTTTATTTAGTATTTTATATATCAAAACTATTTTTTATAAATTTAAAGTTCATGACTTTTATAGTTTTATTTTAATTCCAAATTTGAGAAATTTTTGATGAAGGGATTTTTAACTGAAAGCTGCTATCTCGGAGGTTTTGGGAAAATGACTTAAAACTTTTTGTTTTTAATTTTTCTAATAAAAAACTAAGATAATGAACAATGCAAAAATTATTTGTTTTATATTAAAAAAAAATAAACGACGAAAATTGACATGGAGCTTTTTAGTCGTTTCCAGTGTTATTTTTTCAAAACCTGTTTTATAAAAAGTTTTTAAAAAAGTTTTTTCTGGGAAAATTTCCAAAGATTTTTGTAATTAAATGTATATACAAAAATTTAGGTAAAACTATTGGTTGATTTAATATTTATATTCAAATATTTACTATAATATAACTCGCCATCACCGCCATTTTGTAATGTTCAAGATGAATAGTCCGCCTCCTGAAATGAAGCTAAAGCGGATTGGTCAGCTCTGATTCCGCAGGGCGGGGCAGGGGTCGGAAAACTCTGGTAAAGTTCGGCTCAGGACATCGCCCATTTTTGTGCAAGGAGGGTACATAGGATTTAGAGAGCATTTTTGTGAAAATAATGAACTCAAGATGCAAATGCACAGGGCGTATTTCGCAGAACGTCTATATAGGTCATATCATAAATCTGCAAGTACAAACGCCTCTAGTGGCAAACAATACCAAAAAAGTGTTATTAAACAACACTGCAGTGAATAATTCTAACACAATCGACACATTCTCTTTCGGAATCAGCTCATCCATGAAATGATGTCTGTATGAAGAGATAACCGCTCTGAAAATTCAATACTCCCAACGATTTTCACAGGTCAGTTATCACAAATACCACTTTGTTTCTGCACAACAAAGTCAAAAGAAAAAGAGTTCCATTTTTGTATTACATGCGTCATCACAATAGCTAAATATTTCAGTGCATTACATACTGCATCACTGACCTTCAAAAGCAAATAATGTTTGTACTATGACAATGAACAACAACTACAACAACAACCACAACAAATACTTTATTTATGAGAATAATTCGTGTTGTAATGTACCACTTAAATGTACATAGATCTTTCATCTTTTATCACAACTTTTAGATATTTCGTTTTGTTTATGTGACCAAGAGGAATCTATTGATTTCTCGGGCATTGTATTCTCTTTGTTCGCATTATAATGCATTTTAAGTTCAAACTGCGCTCAACGTTCAATTTTTTAAATATTCGATGTTATTTATTTACATTTATATACTCGTACTTATGGCTACTGTGGTAGTGAGTACAACAAAAAAATGTTTTCTGGCGGTTTCTCTCCTGCGAAAGTCCATAACATTGATTTGGCATTTTTAAAAAAAAAAAGTTTATGCTCTCAAGAATTTCATTCTAAACGAAGGAATATATTTATTAATTTTAGATATACGAGCTTCAATTACTTTAAAAAAATCAATCAAAATGCGCATTGTGTAATCAAATAAATATTTTGAATAAACAGGGTATTTCATTGATGTACTGGGTTCACCACGAATATTCATTCTCAACGTAGAAAATATTTGGAAATACTTAATATGACTCTTAGCAACTAGCCCAGACGACAATGCAATTTTATGATCATTATGAATTCAACAATTTGCATTTTACAAATTCTTAGATTGCAAAATTTATTTGGTTTGATTAACCTACATTGAAATACTTTCGATTGCAAAATCAACAAGTTCTTGTGACTACACAATTTGTATTTTTTGTGAGATCAATAACAAATAATTTGTCGGTCATGACATTATTTTTTTTGCAAATGCATTTCATTTCGCAAATTGGGAGTTACATCAACATCCATGGACTCCCAATACTCATATTTATCTTTAGGATTACTCTTGAAAAGTTACAATAAAAAACTATTATAACAGAACTTTGTTGAATAACGTTTCCACTCATGTAAATATTACTATTAAACCATTGGCTTAATATCTCTATAGAAATAAATTACATATAAACAGAATCCATGAAAAATCAAGAACTATGAAATTCACTCGGATACTAATGCGCTTATCTCGTTTTGCTTCTCATGAAGCAAAAATGAACTCAGGATAAGAAAAAGCTGCCGTCGAAAATTAACAACTGAGGCTCGAACTATCAAAAAAAATTCTAACCACTTGAAAGTTCTCAGTTGTATTTACTTGTACAAATGTATGGTGTACACAAGCAATGTTAAGAGATGGGCAACAGTGTATGCAAATGTCAGATTGCCATTCCGACGCTTTCTGACATGACATGATGTAGAGGCGAATGGCCGTTGCACTGTCGATGGGACTGCATGCTCGTTCGCTTGTCAATCCAACCACCATTTAAAAGGCTGTCGCTTGTCACTCATCCAACCGGGAACGGTAGCGCAGCGCATCAACTGATGCCACTGCAGCGCTTCTGACCAGGAGGTCCTAGGTCCTAGGTTCGAGTCCTGACGGCGGCAGGATTTTCAACACTAGCTTTCCAGCTAGGTCGAATTCAGTCGCTGTCTGGAGGAGAATACTAGCGGCCGGCTGCCTTGATCGGTAGTTTTCCGTGGTTTCTCCAATCAACACCAGGCGAATGCCGGAGCAGTACCGTACCAAACGGGCCACGGACGCGCGCGATCTGTCCTTCCTCTTCTTCTCCTATCCTCTCCTTTACACACACTTACACTAACATGCACACACTACCACATATTCCGGGAGACCGGTCGGAGCTTAGAGCTTGTCCGCGGGCGTGCCCGCTGGTGGAGAGTCCTGTTAGGGAACACCACTAGCCGACGGTAGGTCGGCGCCGGATCTCGCCATCCAGCGGGGAAGATCACCGCCATATCCGAGGAAAAAAGCATGCACTACACTAACGGGACTAATGACTCGAAGCAGTTAACGCACCGGAAACACGAAAATTCAATCAATCAATCAAAAACCGGACTCAAACCCTAGAAGTAGCTATTAAGTTGTTTCTCTCTCATTCCTTATAAATACAATTTTACGTCAAAAGAACCGTTAAAAACTGCGTATGACGTACTATGGGGAAAAGTGAATTGTGAGCATATTTTCATAATTCTGTGATCCCTACACTACGTCATATACTACTTAAATTTTGAAAACGAAATCTCTGTAGCTATTAAGTTGTTTCTCTCTCATTCCTTATAAATACAATTTTGTCTTGATTTACGTAACTTATCATTAATTTCTATAAAAATTTCACAACACTGAGAATTGAATCAGTGTTATTTTTTTTGATTTTCATTTATAGATATAAGAATACATGGACTTGAGACATCAGTCTTACAGAACTTAATTCTTTTTTTCTGGAAACCATACAATTTCTTGATCGCAGTCATTATAGTTTCACCAAAATTTACTACATTATTATTAAATTGAGATAGCGGTTTGGTCGTTAATGGGCAAAAACCAGCGCAAAACCAGGACAGGGACACAATAGCGCACTCGCCTGAAACAAGCGTACACCAAGGCAGCTCACAACGTAAAGAGCGTCCATGAAACGAATTTAATTAAATTGTAGAAAATTGTCCCGGCCGGCTCTGCGCCGTACGCGTGTAACGCAGCACGCTTGCTCTCAAGCACGGCTTTGAAGAGACGCTGTTGCGATGCAGCGGGGTAATTACCGTGAAGTCGCGCGGAGGCGGAGCTAGGGCATAGGGTGGGAAGGGGGCGGGATGGAGGCGGGGTAGGTCGGGACAGGGAGAAGCGGGGCTTGGCGGGGCTGGGTGGGGCGGGGCGGGGTCGGCGGGGCGTGGAGGGACGGGGAGAGGCGTGGAGGGGCGGGATGGAGGCGGGGATGGGCGCGGAGGAGCGGGGTTGGGCGAGGCGGGGCGGGGCAGAGGGTGGGGGGGGGGGGGATGGGCGCGGGGAGGCGGGGTGGGGGGGGGGCGGCGGGGCAGAGCGTGGCGCGGGGGGCGGGGCTGGGCTGGGCAAGGCGAGCAGGAGACGGCCGGGGCCGACGACGGCAGCCGCTCGGCCGTGAGCAAAGGCTGGTAGCCGAGGGAGGGGGTAAGCGCAGTGGGCGGGGCGGAACGGCGCCAGAATATGCAACAATCCCACGGGAGGTGCCAAGAGAGGCGTCATTTATCTCGGCGTTCACTTGTTTCCGCGCGGTGAAAAAGAAGAAGCTCGGCGCACCTCTGGAATGGAACCCGGAGCTCCGAAGAAAAGAGAATGCGTTGCCGCAGCCGGCCTGGAGGTGCGCTCAATGAGAGATCAGCGTTGTTTCTCTCTACTGGATGATGTCTTGCCATACTGGATTGCCGGGCATATAAAGGCTTTTTTTGTATACCAGCATTGTAAACGACCTTTTCTCTTTCAAGGAATAGTTCATAATCGGACATTTTACGACACACATGATGACGTATTAGATTTTACGGCACGAATGATTGCGTCATCACACATTCAACCAATCGCAGCGAGAGAATCGTGGGGAGGTAGAGATAAACGGAACAGCCGACCACCGGTTCCTCGCACAGATGTCAAATACCCGAGACGTCACAAGAAAGTTGTTTCGCAAAATTAAGTTTAATTCTCTTATAAATTTAGAATGCTGTTATACAAAAAGTAACATATGCAACTAGTTTGCAAAGTTGCCTTATTGCATTCGTACAAATATGAAAACTAACTCAATGTAATCATGCAATAAAGCGTAACATTACATACTAATTGCTTAAAATACTATTACTCAATCACTTGAGGAATATATCGGGATACTTCGTAGCAAGAGAGTAAAAATTGGGAGGTGGAAAAAAATCGTTTTCTTTTTACTATTACTTTTATTAATTCAAATGCCAATGTTTCGAAGTATTCGGTAGTCAAATTGTATCTTTTCCTATCTCTTTCTCCCTCTGCGTTGTCGAGGACCTGTTCTAGCCATATTAGGTTATTTGAAGTTGCATTACATTTGACAGATGCTTCTGAGAAATATTTATTTTTGTATCACAGTAGCTTTACTTTCAAATACCTGAACAATTCACATCAGATTGAATATCCGTCAGACAGACAAGCAGACAAGCTTACTGTATTGAATCAATAAATTTGTGAAGTGAAAATCCGTATGTTATAAAATATTAAGTAAGATTTACTCTAAGCGGGTTTTTGGTTTGACTGTGTTCACAGAATTTATTTTAAGACTGCTTTAATTCAGTACTTCAGAATCACTCAGTAGCTTTCATCGAAAAATACTGATAATCGATGGCTATGTTGTTTGATTTCTGAGTACTGAAGAATGAGTATGAGGACACTAACAAGTTCATAATTAGCAAAACTTGTAATGCGAAAAGATCATCTCGGTTGTTTCTGGAAAGACGATACTTAAAGCTCAATACACAAGAATATAATTTTTCAACGAGTATTTTGAAAACAACATTTAAGCTTTTCTCAATGTTTTTATCTACTTATGGCGAGTTAATGTTTGCAACATCTTTTTCAAATGCATTTTTCAAGCCAACCTCCGTCGTTAACATTTACTATTCTCGTTCCCCACACTCAAAAAATCACCAACTTTGTGAGCGCTCGCCGACTAAGTATCGCATTCTGGGAGGCAAATCGTGATGTTGCCCTGGGCTAAGATCTTAATAATGAGCAAATTAATTACGGTCCAGATGTATTAGGTGTGCCGTCATTGGCGAAGGCGGCTGGGATGCTGGTCCTTGCGGAGCAAAAAGCTGACGCGGAACGTGCGCTGCTCGAGGCTCGACTCCCTGGCCACGGGCCAAGCGATGCAGAACCGGACCATCCGCAGAGAGAGAAAACCGACTGGCGTATTACTTCCTTTAATGAAGTACAGAATCAATAATTCTGTTCTTTGTTTCGGCTCATTATTTTAAGCTTAGAGTCACTCATTTTCTTTGCGAGAATCAACGAGCAAAATGCCTTCAGTGATGTAGACAGAGAAAGCAAATAAAACACTTCTATTCAGACGTTTTTTTATATCATCTTAATACCTATTCAAAATTTGTATCAAGGTGACGATTATAACAAAAATTTGGCAAGTTAACAAAATATCTTTATTTATTGCAAAGCAGGCTTTCAATGGTCAGCAATCCATTTTTCGGGCAATTAAATGTTTTTGAACAAAGCTTCCATGTCATTTCGGTCTTGAAAAATAATGATAAATGACTTTTGAATAACGTTTATTATTCAATAATAAACTGGAAATAATACTAATAGCAACGAAAGCGGTCAAAATCGATTCTAATTATCTTCGAACAACATGCGTTTAATATTGTTTACAAAAGCAAAGCCTTTTAGTGTATCATTAATGTACTTCCTTCCCTATACCAATTCTCATTTTCCACCCTTTTTCTTATGTGTGCCAACATTGTTACAATGTCCAACATTCCGCTTGTAAGCACTTACTTCCCACCATGAATACCATAATTACAACTTCCTCTAAAGAAGAACTGCTCTTTTGTGCCGCATCTTTCAGTTAACATAGGTTGTAAAACCATTTGTTAGAAACCCTTTTCAAGAACACATTGCAAATAAAATGTAATTAACATTTCAGAGCCCGCTCTCCAGAGGGAGCTCCAACACGCAGCATGAGTGTGACGGGACTGAAAAGGCGAGGGAGGGGGGTGGAGGATCCGACGTGCATTGCATTCCAGAGTGTACCTCCGCGGCCTCCACGAATTAATAGCCGGAGAGCTTTTTAGTTTCGCAAATTAATTTCACTCACTTTTCATGCGCCGGAATTTTTTGCGTTTCGTTTGTAATTTAATCTCGGCGACCGCCTCTCCGCTTTTTCTGCGCGACTTATTTCCTACGAGAGGAGGCAGGGGCGTAATTTAAACAAACCCAATGCGCAATGGATAGCCGGGGGATGTAACGAGGTTGCCGTTTCTGGCTCAGGCTGAAATGAGCAGGAAGAAGGAGGATTGCGAGGTTGGTATGTAAAACAGCGCGCATTCTTTTGTGGTAGGGCGATTCTTTTTTCCTTTCTTAACTTTCATTATTTTTTTATTCAAGGTTTTCATTACAATTATTCCACATTTTTTGAAGATTATTGTTAGCCCATATTTCTAGCAGCTCGGATGAATTTCAGTAATAATTTATTCATTTTCTTATTAATAAGACTGGAATATAAAAGTAATATATTTTTGTAAGACTTGAAATGTATTTTTGAAAGTGAATAAGTAAAGGTAAAAAATTAACGCAGTTGACTGAAACAACATTCAAGATTTAAACTTTTTGAAAGTGTAGGAGGTATTGCATTTGAATTGATCATTTGAAAGAATTAGTATCATAATTATTTGAATACGGAAGACTATTTTTCATGTAAAAGAATCGAAATGCATTGCGGTACGTGTACCTGTTTGTTGAGAACTGGTCTGTACATGGTCTATAGCTTCCGACAACAGAAACAGCAGCTAAATTGCATATTCAGCGATTCTTAAAACTCGGCATACTCAATGAAGAACTTGAGAATTAATTTGCAGGCGTTTTTCAGTAGAATGTTTTCATGTTCGTCCTGACTTCTCAGTTTGTGACAGCGAATATATAAAAGACGAAGATTAAAATTTCTAAAAAAGAAAACTGTTGTAGTTTTCAATAACTACATTTTTATCGAAAATCAATATTACTAAGCATAAAATAATAACTTTCGTATTAATTTTGTTCGCCCGCCCGTCTTCACTTTTCTAAATATCTCATAAACAGAAGACATTCAGAAAATTCAGGGAATATCCTTCCTCTTTATTGGTAAAGCTATACGGACAATATTACCTTATATGTAATGATGGGAGAAAACCTTCATTGCAAATTTCAAATACCATCAGAGCGAGTTTATTTATTTTCACGAGGCACATCGCCAGTGCCGTGTTAACGCACGAGCCCGAAGGGCCCGGGCCCAGGGCCCCCAAAGTTCAAGGATCCCCAATACTTCTTATAAAATATTTTAATACTAAAATTTTCAAAAATTAAAATAAAAAAAAACGAAGAAAAAGTGATGTATGATTAAACTATACTACGCAAGTAGGCAAAACGTAGTGATGTGTCGCGCATCATAGGATAATATTTTAAAATGGAATGTTGCTGGTTGATGCGTCTCAATTTTATATTGTGCAATTCAATAAAAAAATAATTTATGGTATTGTTCAATGTAATTATAAATCCGTACTTCTTACTTACTTATAAACCAATATTTAATTGTCTTATTGTATTAAACATATTTTAAATTGAAGCTCTAAGAAATACTTTGAAAATATTTTTAAAAAAATAGAAAATACAATGAGAATTAATAAGATTTTCTTTACATTTCAACATCAGAATTGGGGTCGGGGAAATTGGTGAAGGTAAGAAAAGGAAAGTAGAAAGTAGAAGGAAAGGAAAAGAAGTAACAAAATTAACCAAGCCCCGAAGGGCCCCAATGTTGTTAAAGCGGCCCTGCACACCGCGAGGCTCTCCATCGCTTGCTGAATAGGCGAACTAGAGTCCCACTCTCTATAGAGAGTGGCGCATTTCATTGCGCCACTGGTGCCGACATTTTATATCCAGTTCACCTAAATGGTATTGTGGGTAAGTTAGGAACCACCAGTCTACTAGGGATGTACCATTAACAGCTAAACCGTTATTTCTTAACCGTTAACTTTTCGTAACTGTTACGCGAAATAACAGTTATTTCGTTTATCCTGTTATTGGCTGTTATCGGTTGAAATGCATAGAACTGCAACCTATTGGGCCTTATACGAATTACTACAAGCTTTTGTAGCAACCATTTTGTAAGATAACAACTTCACTGCAGCTAATCAATCATGATTTGCCAGTGTTCAAATTACAGATTCATTAATACATAATTCGTCATTTCGCACCATATGCTACAATATTTTTATATTTTATTATTTTCACTACAACAAGATGTTTGTTCTTTAAATTTAGTCCGTCCAATATGTTAACGTATTTATGTTCCATTGCTGCTTATGTGAAATCAACTAATATTTCCTAGTCCCGATAAAATAAAATGAGTTACGGTCGAATATCTCACATTATAATACTTGATATTCGACAATCATTAACACTTTAGCTATAGGTAAGCCAAAACAGTTTCTCCTCATTATTTTTGGCACTTGTCACTTAACTATGTACAAGGTGCAAATTTGAAAGAATATTTGCAATCGGAACCCGAATCACTTTCGTTTTAGTAATATTATATACACATTCGCTACACATTATATGAATTACTATTCATCCTTGGTAGTTCATCCAGTCTCGTTTATATCAGCTGCTTCTCTGCCCAAATATGTTAGGGAAAGTAGTGCAAGGAAGCGCCGTAAGGTAGCTGCACAAGCTTTACGGTGCTACCAACGTTATTCGTTTGCGTGGTTTAACTCTTAGCAGTCGCTACAACTGCTTTAACTCTTATCAGTCAGCCATGTTACGTTGCTGGTCATGCACCTGTTAATTTTCAACTCTTATTAATAACAGCTATGACGAGTCAGCTGCTTTTGTGATAACAGTTATTGAAGAAGAGCTGTTAAGACCATCTCTATAATCTACCAAAAACCAACGATAATATACTCGAAATTCCTAATGATGTCCTCGATTGCCATCATTTGCCCTCAACTCATGAATGCTACCTGGCGGTGCTTTGGACTGGAAGGATATTAAATGGCGGCGGCCGTTCGGGTTGCGCTACTCTCTGTATCCAAGGACTCTAGGGCGAACCAGACCGTAGCGCTTCTATTCCCAGCGGCCGGCGGCGCAATTAGCGGCGCGTCAGGGTTCAGGTAGCCGTGAACTGTTACGTGGCTGGCGGGAAGAGTCAAAGCCTCGGCCTATGAATGAGTAGCGCGGCGACCGCAGCGGCACGCCTTCCAGGAAGCCCCGAGCGCCACGCAGTGCAGCTACAGATGCCGCAAATAGCGCGGGAGGCGCGGAAACGCGCCCCACGAGGCCAGGACCCCCTGGAAATGAAGGAGACGTCGCGGCGCCACGGACGCTTGAGTAAAGGTTCCTACAGACCGGCGCGGTAGATCCGCAGCGCGTGCGGCGCGGAAAGATCCGAGCAGATGCGGCCGCGGAATTCGCAGGACCGTTCATACCAGAGCGTCAATTATAAGTCAGCGTTTGGTGACGGTTGGCAAGGTCGCTCGACCCACAGGGAAGCGAAGACTACCGAACACGGGCGGACTTCCACGAAACTCGAGCTGAAGAGGAAGAAACGCGTCTGAATGCTTTAGAAATTTCGCCGCCGATTAAACGCTGCCCATCCGTTGCCGCGACGCTCGCCTGACGCGCAGGTCTGAATGGACTCATAAGGCAACACGTGACGCGAAACTTCGGGACGGGGAAAATTGAAAATTACGCGCGGACAACCCGAGGTGTTGCACGTAAGAACGCGGCGCGAAGTACCTGATCTGTTTGGGGATATCCGAATGCACTGCCCTAGTTACATCTGTCGCGACAATTGGACAACAGCGCTTAGAATATTGCCTTTAGTTGTGGTAAGTATCAGTAATATGTTTTGAAGTTAAATCACTAGTTCCGAGAAAAACTGGTTGTTGCTGATGTCAAAGCATTTTGAAGAGAGAGCTACAGTGATTCTTTGCTGTTCATTGAGCTCCCATGTTTGTATTTTTAGTCTCGCTGGTGTCAAAAATAAAAATGTATACTCTTAAGAAATCTAAACCAAGAAGGTGAAGAAAGGTGTATATTTAAAATTGATTTAATAAATACTTCATTAATGTAACGTCAAAATGTGAACGTTTTTGTTTGAATTTAATTTATAAGGGTACATGTGTAGTGTACATGAAGAATTTGTTTAGAAAACTTTCGTCATACATATTATATCTGAACCTACCATGAGTACTCATGATTCCTGTAACGAATATATATATATATATATATATATATATATATATATATATATATATATATATATATATATAAAACGAAATCCGAGAAGTGAAAAATAATAAATCACTCATTACAAGATGATTTGTTGTTGGCTTTTGTAGTATGATTGATTGATTGATGATTCCCGGCGCGTCAACTAATGAGGTGATTAGTCCCATACGTGTAGTGCACTTTTCCATCGGGAGGTGGTGGTGATCTTTGGAGCCCCATTGTATGGCAAGATCCGGCGGTGACCTACCGCCGACCAGCGGGTTTTCCCCAACCAGGTATCTCCGGCCTAGCCGGAAGAGTTTCTAAGTCCCCGGCCAGTCTCTTGGCATGTATGGTAGTGTAGTGCTTGTTAGTGAACGTGTAAGGGGTGAGGATTGAACAAGGAACAGGAAGGAAAGATCGTGCGCGTTCCGTGGCCCGTTTGTTAGAGTACTGCACCGGCATTCACCTGATGTTGATCGAAGAAAATTACCAATCAGAGCAGCCGGCAACTACAATTCTCCACCAGTCAGCGACTGAATTCGACCTAGCTCACAAGCTAGTGCCGAAAACCCTTCCGGAACTCGAACCTAGGACCTCAGTCAGAAGAAGTGACATCAGTTAATGCACTGAGCCACCGAACCAGGTTTGTAGTATGAGTAGGTTAGGCGAGAGAGTGGGTAAAATTGGCAAAGATGAGAAGGGCAGCGTGGACGACGACAACAAAGGACAGGAAGAAAGCGATGGGATGACAACGGGTGGTAGAATTGGCGGCATAGGAGAAGGAAGGCGAGTACAAAGGGAGTCGTCGACAAGGATAGCCTATTAGCGACAGTGGCAAATGTGATGATCCTAGCGGCCTCCGTTCCGCAGCCTGCGCGAGAGCGCGTCCGCCAAAGGCCGCGCGAGGCGCAGCGTGGGCCTTTAGCATCCTGCCTTTAGCCCTCCGCCGCTGCTGGTGAATGGAGGCGCCGGCGCCTGAGACGGGCCAGGCCGCCCTCCTCCCCCTCCCCGCGCGCCGTCGGCGAGCGGATGAATGGAACGCGCCCGCCGCGGATTGGCGTCTGCACCACAAAGGCTTCAAACGCACGGCCAGCCCTCCCCGCCACGGCAGGCCGCAGACACTCCACGCCCCGCCCCGCCATGCCACTTCATTCCGGATGGAGGTAAATTATTATTATTATTATTATTATTATTATTATTATTATTATTATTATTATTATTACTATTTTGTTTACTCTCAAACTTTTTGGTTTCACATGGATATCACACAGATACAATATCAAAGCATGGTAGTACTGATATATTTAAAATCTACAAAACAAAATAAGGCATTCTAACACAAACATAAAATAACAGTTTTCAGATGTAATAACAAATACAATTTCAAAAATGAAATTTCAAATCCCGACATGTCCTCCCATGAATCTCCTGACTCGTGAGCAGGTACTGATTATAACCAACTTCTGGAGGTCGATGATAGTGCTCTTCTCCAAGCCGAGTTCTTCCACCGATCTGCAGAGAGCTTTTGGTATAACACCAGTTGCTGATAGTACAATTGGGATAGTTTTAACTTCTGACACTCGTCATTGTTCTTTTACGGCAAATACTAGTTCTCTGTATTGGTCGATTTTAGTCTGGTATGTTGTCATCATGTTGCTGATATTGACGACTGCAAAATCAATAAACCAAACTTTTTTTGCAGATTTGTCCCAGAGAGTAATATCAGGTCTGTTGTGCTGAATTGCCAGAATACTGCGGTCCCAGTATAACTTGTGGGTCTCATTTTCTAGTACAGTTTCTGGATGATACTGGTAACATGGTACATCCACTTTCTGAGGTAGCCTGTATTTCTTGGCTAGTTTGGAATGGATGATGTGGCCCACTTGATCGTGTCTCACTTTATAGTCAGTGGGCGCTAGACAATTACAGCCAGAGATAATATGCTGAATGGTTTCATGATCTTGACCACACATACGACATTCATCACTTGGTACTCCTGGGTCTTGTTCTAGTACTCCTGAGCCTTGTTCTGGGTCTGGTTTTTGTTGTTGTTGTTGTTGTTGTTGTTGTTATTAATTATTATTATTTATATTCTAAACATGAACTCAAAGGCAGGAGCTCCGTTACTATATCGGGGCTCGCAGGTTCCAATTCAAACTTGGAAAGAATTCCAGCATTTATGTTTGCACGATTTTCAATATTTGTGTTACGAGTGTGCCGCTTAACACAGCCTGCGTTTCCTGATTCATTACGAAATGCATTTGTCTCTTCCTGCATAGTACATACAAAATCAATTAAAGAAAAAAATTACACTCTCTACGACACAACTAAACCGCAAACACATTGCCTAAACACATTCAAAGGACATAACTCTTTTAGACACGCATATCAGTTTTGACATATAACCTGAGCCGTTTCTAAGATGATGTTACAACTACTTGGAAGATGTTTGGAACATAGAACAACTATGCATTGGAGCCAATATATGTAATATTTAGATGCCAAAACCATCGTTATGAAACTTTTGGTACTTAGCTCGTGTGGCTTTGGAAGGCAACGAACATGGACATCGTCAAGTCTCCTCTGAACACCCAAATAGCTCAGTTTTATTTATTTAAAAACTTAATTTATATTAGAAGATATAATGGTTTCAATTGCTATAGTTAGGCGTCGCATAAAATGGCGAGTGACAGTAAATAAAATCTGAATTATTTCTTTGCTATTCCGAATAAAATATAAAAAATGAACTACAATGAAGCATTTTTTTAAATTAATAGTTTATTAAATAAACCGAGTGTTAACTGAAGCAATTCTTCTGCGGTTATCACTCACTAGTTAGAACTCATTCCTGAATCTATTTTCTACTGACTACTACTCTAAAGTTGTAATGAGACTACGATCAGGAGCTCTTTCAGCAGTCGCAAACTGAGTTTCTTTAGCTTCTTCAGATTGACAGGTCTTACAAATTTCAGTTGTAAGTGTGTTTGTTCACTCTGGAAACAACCCCAACTTTTTCTTCCTCAACAAAAACGTACTTTCTACATTCTCGTAAAATTCTTGATTCAGACTGGCAAACTTTAATCCTGCACTTTCGTTCGTGAATAAATCCGCCCACCCAAACGTACACGCATGATTGACGCGAGCGTAGTACGAAGAACAGCAGTACAGGAGTCACCTTCAAAAGGAAGAGGGTATCACATTCACAAAGAGATCCGCAAACTTCATTCATCCAGCCGACGAGGCCGCTCGTCTCTTTCCACACAGAAAATTCTTTATTCGCCAGTCGGCGACGTGGGCTGGTGTACAATCGCGGCGCGTCTCTTCAAACGGCGACCCGCGCCCTTTTCTGCGGCCGGGACGTCGTCGGCGACACCCACGCGTGGAGCTAGACAGACGGCGGCGCTGTTGGAGGCGACGCGGGGGCGGGGGCGGCGGGGCGGGGGCGGCGCGCGGATGTGGCTGACGGCGCCGCCCCCGCCCCCCAGCGACAGCTAGAGGTCAGTTGCGGCGGAATGCACGTCCCGGGTTGGAAGACGAGGAAGAATGCGGTACTATTTACACGCTGTTACGTGTCAGAATCGGATTCAGATACACCACCGTTAACGTTGGGAATGAGTTTTGGACGTATGAATAAACCATCACGGAAGCGTCGTAACGTACCGTAAACTGATAAGTGATAACGAATCCGTTTACTTCAATATTTTCATCAACGTGAGTTAACTTGGCTATCGGAGACGCCGCGTCAGGGCACAGGTGCCAACGTTTCGGTCGCCATTCTGCGACCTTCCTCAGGGCGTAGTACTGCCTAGGAAGGCCTGAGGAAGGTCGCAGAATGGCACGAACGTTGGCACCTGTGCCCTGACGCGGCGTCTCCCGATAGCCAAGTTTAATATATTTTTTTATCAACGGCCATAGCTACTTATGAGCTGTAGAAAGTTTTTTTTTTTTTAATTTTGAGAGATTAATGTAAATGTTTAATATATTTAGTGTTAAGAAATGTTTTATATGAATGAATTTATTGTATGTTAAGAGTGTTTTATGTGAATATTACATAAAAATCCAATGACTTCAAGATTCATTTTAGCAATGTTTTAGGCATTTCATGGCCACAGGCAATCGTCGTTTTTATCACCAAAATATTACTTCCAATTCGGTTTCAACACAAAATGTTACTAGAAATGACGCAACTTGCTCTTCTTTATAGACCTTTTGAAAATATCAATGGCAAACACATCATTTTATTAAATAGCAAATTTGAAAAAAGCTTAAATTAAAAAGATTTCATTCTTAAATCATGCAGAATTATTGACTATTTTGTTTACCAAATCATCTACTCATCAAAATATTTTCATCAAAATCATATAATCATCAAAATATATTCATCTACTCATAGCTATGATCAAATCAAAAATAAACTTCTAATTTTGTCTCGTTTCTAAACCTCTAAAACCAGTATCAACATCTAAAGTACCATTCTGGAAATTCTGAAAATATTCTCCAGAATGTGTAACTTATTTTAGAAACTGTTCTAAGCGTGGAAGATACGTAAGCTGACACTCCCAAGAAACATTTGCCAGTAGCAACACGCCGCGGAATTCCTCAGCCCACGCGTTGCGCTCGCCCAGAAGCAATTGAGCTGTCACCCCGGCTTTCAACGCCAACACAGTCCCGCCGCCACCACGTCTCCTCTGAACGGGAGGTACTAGCTTCGAGCCCTGCCAGCGGCAGGATTTTCGACACAAGCTTTTCAGCTAGGTCGAATTCAGTCGCTGTCTGGAGAATTCTAGCCGCCGGCTGTTCTGATAGGTAGTTTTCCATTTTTTCTCTGATCAACATCAGGCGCATGCCGGAACATTATCCAAACAAACGGGCCATGGAGCACGCGCGATCTTTCCTTCTTCTTTCTTGTCCTATCATCATCTCTTACACACACACATACGTACATTAACAAGCACTTCACTATCACACACGTCGGGAGACCGGTCGGGGACGTAGAACTTGTCCCGGCTGAGGCGGTGTCCCGCTGGTGGGAGGTACCTGATTGAGGAAGACCGCTAGTCGACGGTTGGTCGGCGCCGGATCTCGCCATCCAGTGGAGGAAGATCACCGCCACCTCCCGATTAAAAAAACACGCACTTCACTTACCGAACTAATTACCTCTGTAGTTGACACGCCTCGAAGCACTACAATTAATCAATCCGTCACATATAGCACCTCCCCCACTTTAGCTCTCGCCGCATGTGGCCCCCGCCGTCCGCCCGCTTTGCTCTCGGCCCACGCGCGCCAAGGGCCTGGCGCCGCCTTGCGTCACGAGGATCTTGTGTCCGCGCGCAGAAATAGGCGGAGACGTCAGCAAGATCGCGGAAAAGTCTTGCCGAGATGCGATGATTCACTAATAATCTTTGAGTAAGTTGGAATTTGAAATAATTCAGACATAATGTGGTCCGTTTTGTTTTAAAGGGTGCAAATAACACTGGAGGAATAGCTATATTGCAGTTTTGTCCAACAGGCGGCATGCAATGCTATTTATTGTGGCCGGCCAAAGGTTAGTAGTCCTTGTCGGGGATGAACGTTTTGCGCCTAACGACGCCCTCTTAATGTAAAAGTAGATTAAGTATATATTTAAGGATTTTTCTAGTAAATTTATTAATTCAAAATCATCCCAATGTGTTTGAGTGTGTTAAGTGTGTTACGGCCTAATATCACGCATGGTTTCAGTCCTCTTCCCCTTTCAGAGCGGCTGGACAAACTGCTGAGATCAACAAAACGGTGAAGTAAGGTAAAGAGGGCCACTCCAGTAATGAAAATATGGCCCGCAATTATATTACAAGTTTTCGTTGTGGCCATTGAGTTCCTGACCTGGATGGCCGAGGTGGCTACGGTATGTCTAGGGCGGTGCCTAGGGCGTGGCTAGTGCGGTGGCTAGGGCGAGTGCCGACTCAGCGCCTCGAGAGGAAGGATTGTAGGTTCGAATCCCGCCATGGATATGGTTGTTTGTGCAGTTTCTTTCATTTACGTGTGTTGTCGCAAAAGGTCTTGTTAGTCTGCTTTTCGTTGTAAATCAGCAGATCTACAAGGCCTTCAGCGCCAACACAAATCGAGGAGCTCGCAAGAGTGTCTAGTGTAAAGGTTAATATATTTCTTCTTGAGAGACATAGCGGTTATCGAACGCGGATAATCGAATTCGACGATCTCTTGAAGCTGGAAAAAGTTTCCTAAAAAAAGTTGTGACAATGAGGTCATTCAAGTGGAACACCTCTGCTCAAATTGCAATGTTTTAGGCTGAAGGGTAGCGCTTATGACAAGAAATATTTTAATGAAAATGAAATATCTGTTTTAGTAGTTTTCAAGCGCACAGAAATTTTAAGAAAACTTTGGAGACTTTAGACATGTGAGGGGTGTTTATACTGTAACGAATATTGCGTCACTGGCCGGCACCACCACGAACTACCTGTATGCGCGGATTGTGTTATCTGCCGGCGCCACCACGAGCTGCCTATGAGCGCGGGTTGCGTCGTCTGCCGGTGGTCCCTGCACTAGATTATTCCAGAACGTTTGCGGGGTCCGGAAAGTTCTCGACGGCACGCGCCGAGTATAAATACGCGGCGCCCGGCGACCGCGAGTCAGTGTGTGCATCGCGGTGAAGAGCAGTGCAGTGATTGTGCTCAGTGACGTGAACCGTGATCAGTGAATCGAACTGTGATCAGTGAAGTGGACTGTGACTAGTGCATCGAACTGTGGTCAGTGCTAAGGGCTGTGCGACAATGTAAGAGAAGAGTAGTGTAAATAAATAATCAAGTGTTTTCAGTGATTGTGTTAAGAAACAAAATAAACGTTTTTGTTCAAATAATACCGGAGTTTTAATTCACCACCTAGAATCGTAACAATGCTTTCATTAGATACCGAAGAACTCGCGAAAACTACCAAACAATGAAACATCGATTTTGGCAAAAAATGCATATATTTGATTGAGTTACTTCGACCATTCTCATAATGCGCGTACCAACTGAATTTTCAAACTCATTGCGTCAGTGCTTACGGTACAGTTGACGTCATGCAACAGCAAGGTTTGAAGGAAGAAGTCGCCCGCTGATTGCTATTCTCTTGTTGCATTATTTCATAACATTATTTCATATTTTCGGTAAGTAAGGAACTGTTGCACTGTATACCATTCTACTGAAGTCTTCGATGAGACTTAAAATATTTAGTTTATTGCAGTGTTATAAGAGAGCATTTTTTCTTGTTCTTGAACAATGTGAGTGCTACTTTTTGGAAAACAATTTTGTTTGTTTTTATTCAACAACATTTTTGCTGCTGCATGCCACTAGTTTGTGAATAATCATTTGCTCACAAAAGTGCCGTTTCATGCATAAGGGCTATTAGAAGAAAATATGATTTAGTAGACGATGTTTAGGGAAAACTCAAATGCAAGGATTCTGATATCATTGTAAGAGAATACGAGAAGCTCGTTGTGTTATTAACACTATTTGCTGGTGATTCATGTTCTATATTGGTCTTCTGACTTTTTCTTCAGAAAACGGTTGAATAACCGCTTCGCCGTAGAACTGCTGTCTTCAATATTTTTATGCATGTTTCCCTTACCTGTAACGGAATACGTCCAGTGTAAGGAAATGCTTTTTAAAAAAAAGAATATTACCATTCTTTTGCAATATTACTATTAAGAATGTTCCATCATCTCTCGGTGCCTTGCACCGAGAAAAAGTAATGGTTCTGTAAGGTATTCAAAAGTTGCGAAATTTGCATGGTAGAAACTTCTCATTTATTTTGAATATAAAGCACGCAAATTTCTCTTTCGAAATCATAAAGAAATTTCTTTCAATTTTCTTGTTTCGTAATCTTTTGAATATGTATCGTGACGCTAGACATTTGTGTCAGTTAAAGTTATGTTAATGCAAAGTACGCAAAGACACCCATAAACTGCACAAATTCTCTACGAGAGATTTTTTAGATAAAGAGGATTATGTTAAATGAACTACGTTTTAAATTTCCGGGATATTGAGGCTACAAAGCTGTTAGGCGTCAAACTTGCTAGTTGTGGAAGAGCTGGAATGTTGGGCAGAAGATCCGTAAAACCTCTTCCTGAATTAATTTTGTGAAAGAGAGGATTCTGAAAAGACATACTGTCAGCAAGAATTGTGATTACAATCTGCTTTTACCAATAAGTATTTGAAGTCAGTATCTGTGTTACCTGTGTCCTGGGAGAAAGGAATCAATTATCTTTCTTGTTTTATTCCGTTATTCATGCGTGCATGAAACAACGCATTTCTCGTTCAGATTCGGGACGCGATAATGCGAACTCATAAAAAATATAGCGCCATGGAGTATCGAAATCGAGATACATCGAATCCGTACTGTCGATAGTCGAGTATTTCGTCAGTTTTCACGAGCGAGGCAATTCGCCAACCAGATGGCTCGATTCACCAACTAGAACCTCCGGCACCGATTTTTGCCCATTCTGCGTGACACCTGTTTGCGTCACGTACCACGTGACTACAGCACGGGCACTTCGTTTGAAAAGTCTGACCAGACGCTGGCCGCCATGTAGCATGGAGAGCTAGTAGCGTTGAGAAACATTTTGAAAGTGATGCAAAATCACAATTAGCAACGGTAACCAACTAAAAATAACACGATGAAGGTGTACAAGATGCGATATTTCAAAGAAATACTTCATAAATCTGTTTCCGTGTCTTGTAACGAGGCAATAATTTTGGGATCTGCCTGCTTTTAAAATTCCCGCTAATATTGTGACGCAAACTGGTGTCTGAAGTTCATTGGCTGAAGTCGGATACGATGAGAAAGAGTCCCACCTGCCGGCACGATCGCTGGTTTTCAAATAATGAGTGTTCGTTGCGTCCTAAGTTGAAAGAATTCAATTTCGTCGAATAATGACAATTGAAGAATTTAGATGGAATGGTCTCTTCAGCCCTGTAGGGAGGTCCGAGAAGCTGCTGTGCTCTTATCAGAGGTTATCTTGTCAGAGGTTCGAGTGTGCATTCTCAGGGAAACTATTCCTTCTCTCTGTAATGCAGTCAGTGGTTTATGAGAAAAAAATATCTCGAACGCACGGGGCATTTGCGATGTACGTCCTTTGCTGTTAATTCATTCCAAAGAAAAGTTATAATTGTTTCCATTCGAGATTAGGCGCCAATTTGAATTAATTTGGGTGCCTATGTGTAAACAATAGAACTTACTAATAAAATTAGCGATCGTATTCGCTAATTTACACAAATCTAGTATTGTTGTTGTAGTTTCTATATTTCAAATCAAGAGACAATAATTTCTTGATATCACAAGATTCAGCCTCAAAAATTACACATTCTACGAAAATATGTATTCTATGTAAATATGGCTTCGAGATCTTAAGTTTTTTTATCTCATCTAATATTCTTCAACAGCCAAGCTAAGTTTAACTTCTGCAATAACGAAATTGTCACCTAGTTTTGGATATCATTGGGTCATTGAATACTTCTAGCTACAGAAGCAGAGTTGAACGAGTGAAAATTGGCAATTGCATAGTGTTAGCAACGTGAAAGTCAGGAACCCAGGTAAGACAGTACCTACACAATAAAACAAGTCTACGACAATAGAAGCGACGTAAAATGCATCCACGTGAGCAGACGCAGATCTTGAGAAGTTCTTTCGAAAACGAATCATTGTTTTTTGTATATTTAAAACAATTTTTGTATATTTAAATAGATTCCTTGCACTGCTGATAATGACACGTGAATAATATGATTCTTACGTCACGTATTGTAATTATAAATATTCCTTTTTTGCATGATAATGTGTTCCCGACTAAGTCAATTGTGACAAATTTACAGATTCATAAATAAAAAAGCAAGGCAACGGAAGGACTCAAATCTCAATAAAGAAAGTCTGGCAGAAATCATGCAGATCGTATTTTGCTTATGATTCGTAATTTTTTTTTCAATTTAAAAGTCTGGAGGGCAGAGTCTAGTCTGAGGTCCTGCAGCCGCAAGATGTCAGACCGTTCCAAGTCACTACGTTCATCGTAGTGTCGTCATGAGTTGGAAAGTTCAACGTTCTATTTACGAACTACTACAGAAATCTTTGGGACACTGGGCAACCAAGGCCAATCCTGCAAGATCGCAGGACGTCCCAAGACAGAGCACCTAATAGTTTCTACCAACATTTCCTGTCGTCTTTATGTCTTTAAGAATATTACAAGAAAAGTTAAATATAGTCCTTTATGCATAATTGAATTGAAATATATGAGGAAAAGTTGTTTGAAAGTTTCTGAAAAACTTTTTAGCTCATTTCCACTCAACACTTTTACAGAAAGTTCGTTTCAGACAATCGCGCACCGCTAGATATCGCACGGTTTTAGGATTTTCGAATTCATTCTGAAGCCTTGCAGCCCCAAGGGCGTAGAACGACGCAAGCCAATATGTTTATCGTAGAACGACCTTTGGAAGCACGATCTCACCCAACATTTGCTGGGAAGTCAAAAATTGCACTTGACCGCAAACTACTACAGAAAGTGACCGCACTCAACATGAAACACTTCAGCCACAAGATCGCAGGACGCCCGAATCCAAGTTTCCACCAATCTTTCAGGAAAATTCCTCGAATCAACCAACAACGCCAACTGTTTGTAAATAATTGACTTTTACGCGATATTTTGGCGCCCGTAGAGTTGGAATACTACCCCTAAGACGGCCGGATGGTATTGAGGAAGACCTAAAACGCATAGGAAAAATTGGAGGAGGAAGGCACGGGAAAGAGCTACACAGACCGAAATACCGAAGGAGGTCAAAATCCACGTATGTACTGCTGCGCCCTAAGAAGAACAAGAACCAACAGAAACCAAGAAGAAGAACAAGAACCTACTACAGAAAGCACAGTGAAACAGGACCTCCAAACTCCGTCCAAAGTCCTGCAGCCACCAGATCGCAGGACATACCAACTCGACCTGTTTATCTAGAATGCCTTAGCTTAAGAATGAGCCACAGTGACAGTTCGCTAAACAAGTGAATATCACCTATAATTCAGAGAAGTATCCCTCCGCCACGACAGCTGTTCAGCCATGTCTCTTCATAAAATATTTATGAGTTCTGTGAAAGTATCCTTATGCAGAAGTCTAAGAGTTTCACTTAGGTAGATGCACGTACGCGAGTCCTGGAAATATTTAAATTTAATTACATATGTGGAAACTCTCATAACATGCTCTCATAATCAATAAAATAAAACTGCCACGAATGTATAGAAAGCTCTCAATCACAGCTCGACACACAACAGCGCAATAGCCAGAAACACGTGCACGAGTACGTATGTCACATTCAAGTCTTGGTTTTAAAATTAACAGAATATTTATCGCTCAAAAGTAAATTTTTATTGAAAAAATAGCTTTTACTTTTACAGAAGAGCACATAACACTTCACTTCCTAATTTCAATTATTTGTCGTGGCGCACTATATTTTTATCGGACGAGGACATCACATAAGGAAGCCATTTACAAGTTAGCCAACTGCAAACGAACGAATGCAAGAAGGGAGTCTAACGGGTTTAAGGACACAAGAACCACAGAACCTTCAGTTATGTTGCCCGCACTAGCTGTCAGTTTGTCTCATTCTTACGAAAATCCTTCTATCGCAGGACGACCCTTGGAAGTTCCTCCCAAGCTTCCAGGGAAGTTCAATGTTCCGATCACCGCTGCTGGGGGCGGGGACGGGGGCAGGGGGCAGGTGCGACTAGTACCCCGCGGAGGCGGTGTGCTCGGACCAGCCGCGCCGGATGAAGACGTGGGATTTACGCGCCTGTAAAGGCGTCAGTCCGAACACGACTCTCGGCTTCCCGGCCGCGTCATTAAGGCGATACGCGGCCGCCGTGCCGCGCCGCGACCGCTTGCAGCGCCCTCTCACGCACCCGGCCACTCACTCGCACACACACACAGCGCGCGCACACGCGTTCGTCAGCCGCGCCGACGCCGCACAGTGGGCCGGAAACGCCGTCGACAGGGCGCAAAGCTTGCTTCTCGTCATTTCCTACGATTCGATCTAATTTAGATAATAATAATTATGAAGCAATTTTGGGAATATAAAAATTATTGATAGTTCGTTTATTATTATTATTATTATTATTATTATTATTATTATTATTATTATTGCACATAGAGGGTTCATTCAAGTAGTTTTGGACCATATAGAATCAATCTTACGAGGATACCAGGAATTAAGACATTTGTATTTTTTATATTTATTTTCAGTTCTACGTTCCGCACTTTTAACATGTGCCTTTTCAAGAGCAATGTAGATATTGAACAAACTGTTGACAATAGGTAATATATGGTCCAAATATAATATATGGTAAATATTGTCCAAAAATAATATATGCTCCAAAACTGCTTGAAACGGGCCTTCTATCGGGAACATTACAGTAGAATCAACATGAAGATAACAAATGCCAATATTATTATTTTTATTATTCAAGCTGTTACATCCCTCTTCAGGGCAAACGTCTCCCATTCTCTGGTAGCATAGTTCGCAAAAAGAACTTACCAAGTGAGGTAAAATCTGGTGAAGTTAAATTGTATTTTTCTATTTAACATTCAGAATTCTATTATATAGACATACAGTCTACTAGTTCTCGTCAAAATCTTTTATATAAAGATGTAGATTTATCGTGTGATATTGAGTGAATAAACAGTCGCTTTATGGGATGAAGGGTCACTAATAATACGCCATTCCGAACAATTCTAACACATTACGCCAATCCCAACACGAAGTTCCAAATTCGGCACAAAAAGTGCACTAATCGTCCATCTAGAAACAGGTTTATCTTTTGTTTTAGAAACATTACGAGGGTAGGGACTGGCCGCCGTTCAATGCAATTTCACCTAGGGGAGCGCGAAGATATAAGAAAATATTCAAATGAGACTGCTTGGTCCATTCTTTTTTATGCTGTACAAATATAATTAGACAATAAAATTTGTCAGATCGATAAAGAAAATTAGAAAAATTATAAGGAATATATATTTTCTTCGAAGATTTTGTTCCCATTCAACAATTTGTTTTCACTGTGCAAGTCAAAACGACACATGTTATAGGTTCGGCTTCGCGTCTGTACGAATTGAAGTCAAAGTATTAAACATTTACTACTTTTATAGGATAACTTTTAGGCAGTATTATGGGCAAATGAAATTATCGTTTTCGGAGATTTATTTTACTATTAATGTTTTGTTTTTAGGGATTCCGGGCGCGTCAACAGCTAAGGTCTTTAATTCCGTTTGTGTTTGTGTAAGTTTAGTGCATGTTTTTTCTTGAGAGGTGGCGGTGATCTTCGCCCGCTGGATGACGAGATCCGGCTCCGACCTCCTCCGGCTGGCTGGATTTTTCCCAACCAGTTATCTCCCACCAGCGGGGACCGCCCAAGACGAGGCAAGCCCAGAGCTCCCGACCAGTCACCCAGCACATGTGATAGTGTAGTGCATGTGAGTGTAAGTCTTCATACGTAAGAGATAAAGACAGGGCAGAGGAAAGAAAGATCGCGCGCGGTACGAGTCCCATTTATTAGGGTATCCCTCCGGCATTCTCCTGTGTACCATCATTACAAACGGGTCCAAATGAAGGGCCATAGAGAAACATTAAACATTGCATTATAACACAATTATAAGTTTCCTTATAAGCAAAGTATTAGTTATTTGGCACTTTAAATCAAACACGTAGGACATTTTTCTCAAGAAAAAAAAAACGGCAGTGATAGCTCAGTGCAACAACTGATGCCACTACAGCGCCTCTGACCGGGAGGTCCTAGGTTCGAGTCCTAACGGCGGCAGGATTTTCGACACTGGCTTTTCAGCTAGGTCGAATTCAGTCGCTGTCTGGAGGAGAATTCCAGCAGCCGGCTGCTCTGCTCGGTAGTTTTCCGTGGTTTCTGCGATTAACACCAGGCGAATGCCGGAGCAGTACCCTAACAAACGGGCCACGGACCGCGCGTGATTTGTCCTTTCTCTTCCTTGTCCTATTCTCTCCCCTTACACACTCACTTACACTAACATGCACTACACTACCACATATTACGGGAGTCCGGTCGGGAGCTTAGAGCTTGTCTCGGCTGGGGTGGTGCCCTCTGGTGGAGAGTCCTGGTTAGGGAAACCCACTAACCGACGGTAGGTCGGCGCCGGATCTCGCCATCCGGCGAGGGAAGACCGCCGCCATCTCCCGAGTAAAAAACATGCACTACACTAACGGGACTAATGACCAAAGCAGTTGACGCGCCCGGAAACACGAAAAAAATCAAATCTAAGAAAAAAGAATTACCCTTTATTTTTTCGCCAAGCGAATTTTGGCCCATTTGGGACCAGTGTGCGTGGCCGCCGCCGCCGCCCGCGGCCGCCCGCCAGCCCGCCCGTCCGTCCGCCCTCGCTCTTGTGTGTAAATTCGGATGTAGTTGTTGCGATGGAGCGATAATTATTGTAATACAGCGCCGCTCATTAATATTTATGCGCCCCCCTGGAATGCGAGCCGGGCGCCAAGCGCGGGCGCGCGCGCACGCGTGCTCCGACGTGCGCGAGCGCGCGCGTGCGTGCGTGTGCGTGTGATTGGAGCGCGATAGCGAGCAGTCGGCCGCCTAAAGAGCTACAAATTGGATCCGAGCGGTGGTGCTGCGGCGGGCCGCGCCTTCGTCGTCTCGCTGCGCGGCGCAGGCTCTTGGCCGCACGCTGCACGTGGCGCACCGTCTCTGCTGCGCGAGATGCTGACTCGCGGCTACCGGCAAAAAAATTGATGTTTTTAAAAATCGATATTTATTCGATCATTTTATTCGATAGTCAATCGAATCAATTTATTCAATATAATTTATGTTTATTCGATTGATTGATTGATTTTTTCGTGTTTCCGGGCGCGTCAACTGCTTTGGTCATTAGTCCGTTAGTGTAGTGCATGTTTTTCTCGGGAGATGGCGGTGATCTTTCCCCCGCTGGATGGCGAGATCCGGCGCCGACCTACCGTCGGCTAGCGGGTTTCCCCCTAACCAGGACTCTCCCACCAGCGGGCACCGGAACAAGCTCTAAGCTCCCGACTGGTCTCCCGGGATATGTGGTAGTGTAGTGCATGTTAGTGTGAGTGTGTGTGTAAGGGGAGAGGATAGGACAAGAAAGAGGCAAGACAGATCGCGCGCGGTCCGGGGCCCCTTTGTTAGGGTACCGCTCCGGCATTTGCCTGGTATATGTTTATTCGATTTAATAATATCGAACATCAATATTTATTCGATGTTCGATGTTATTAAACATACTACTAATGTGCTGGTAACCAAACAATAAAATATATGCCGTTTACGTACTGTAATTAAAAATCGATAGGAAATAGCATGATCATTAGTTTATAATTAAATCATCGATCTTTTAAACATCGATGTTTTCATCGATAACGAAAACCCTTTAGCGATGTATCGAAACATCGATGTATCAATGTTTTGGAAAAAAATTGCCATCACTCTACCGGCCTCCGTGGATCCCGCAATCCTAAATCTACTGGGCGTTTTGAGGGTGGCGGGGATTTTACCTTATTTATTGAGAACGATCGCCGCCATTTTAAAACCCGGGAAGTCGACATCATTCCGACGTGTACGCCTTGACTTCGTCGACTGGATTCATTTGATTTGATTGATTAGTGATTCCGGGTGCGTCAACTACTAATGTTATTAGTCCCGTAAGTGTGGTGTATATTATTTCATCGCGAGGTGCTGTGTTCTACCTCCACTAGATGGTGAGATCTGGGGCCAACCTTCCGTCGGCTATCGGCGTTTTCCCCAACTAGGTGTCTCCCACCAGTTGGGCAGAGTCTCCTCCCAGCCGGAACAAGTTCTAAGAACCCGACTGGCAATACGACATTGATTGCTGCTTCAGAACCCTGTCTCCACACTCGACAACAGCATTCCGCGTTCGACTTCCCATTTTCACCGATTCCTCCAATTGCGCGGAGACTTCCTGCAATGGCAATAAATTAAATCATGTGAGGACTGAACTGATCCAGTACAACTTGAAATAATAACTTAAGGGCAAAAAATGAGATCTTCGATAATGGATAATAATATACACCGTGTAGAGATTAAATCTTCCCGTTGTTCTGGGAACTTTATCTTTAAATTAATTAACTAATTGTACATTAACGCATTAAAAAAGCATAATGTGTTTATTACAAAACCTTCATCTCAACACACCTGTTTTTACCTTTATTTGTGTCAACAATCTCTCTTCCACGTTATAGCAAAAATAAACAAAATTCGACAAAACGGTATTGAATTTCGGCATAAAAACCCAAAGCGTCAACACACTTTCGACAAATGTCAAATATCAATTTGATCTTCCGCGAAATGAACTCTATTAATAAACTCGGTGGTTTCCGCAGAAATATTGTGGAATTCCATTATTGTTATATAATGGGAGGGAAAGAAATGATATTCCACAAACAAATTTATTAACAAACTATCTGACAGTTACGGCAGCCGACATGTTTCGAGCAGACATAAACGAGCGCTACAAAATAGTTCTGGGCACTAATGTTCCGTAGATGTACTGAAGACGAAGTAAATACCTCGAAACGTGGCTGCTGCTGTAACTGACAAACAGTTTTTTAATAAATATTGTTTGAGGAAGATTATTTTTTTCCCTTCCATTATATTACAATAATTAACACGAGTGCTAAGAGTGCTTCAGATTTGATTTCATTTGATTTTTTCGTGTTTTCGGGCACGTCAACTGCTTTGGTCATTAGTTCCGTTAGTGTAGTGCATGTTTTCTCTCGAGATATGCGCGGTGATCTTTCCCCGCTGGATGGCGAGATCCGGTGCCGACCTACCGTCGGCTGGTGAGGTTTCCCCCTAACCAGGACTCTCCACCAGCGGGACAAGCTCTAAGCTCCCGACAGGCCTCCCGAATATGTGGTAGTGTAGTGCCTGTTAGTGTAAGTGTGTGTGTGTGTGTGTAAGGGAGAGGATAGGACAAAAAGAGAAGGACAGATCGCCCGCGGTCCGTGACCCGTTTGGTAGGGTACCGCTCCGGCATTCGCCTCGTGTTGATAGGAGAAACCACGGAAAACTACCGATCAGAACAGCCGGCCACTAGAATTCTCCTCCAGACAGCGACTGAATTCGACCTAGCTGAAAAGCTAGTGTCGAAAATTCTGCCTGGTTAGCTAGGACCTCCCGGTCAGAGGCGCTGCAGTGACATCAGTTGATGCACTGAGCTACCGCTCACGGTAAGAGTGCTTCAGATTATTCGCATCCGGCACAGAGCAAATCGTAGACTTCTTAAGCGGCTCACGTAGAACTCGTCTCGCAGCCTCCGCCACTCTCACGGTCCATCTCTTTCCTCCGCCCCCCCCCCTTCCCGCCGCCACCGCCACCGCTCCACTGCCGCCACCGCCACCGTCACCACCCGCCGGAAAACCGCGCTCACCGCTATCGCACCCGCCGCCGCCACCACCCACTCCACGCCGCCGCCGCTGGCGCCACCTCCGCCACCGCCCCCTCCGTCCCCACAGCTGCCGCCGCCCCCAAAGGGGCCGCGGACGCGAGATAGCGCGCTCTAAACGCCGCCCTCTCGGCCGCGCGGGGCGGAGATAGCGGCGGCAGAGGCCCTCGGCTGTTGCTCGCTCGGACACGGCGCCGGGCAGCCGGGCACTATGGGCGAGGTGGTGAGAAAAGCGGAAAGAAAGGTGAACTCCCAACCTCAGCAGCTGTTGCCCACCACATCCACTAACGTTGCAGCCAGAGCGGTTGTCCCGGGCGGCAACTAGGCACAACGGATGAGATGGTGTGGACAGAGCGGGTGGCCCGGGCGGAACTAGGCAAACGGGCGAGATGGTGAGGAAAGCGGAAAGAAAGGCGAGTTCCCAACCTCAGCTGTTGCCAATCAGATCCACAAACGTAGCGGCCAGAGCGGGTGGCCCGGGCGGTAACTAGGCACAACGGGCGAGATGGTGAGGAAAGCGGAAAGAAAGGCGAGTTCCCAACCTCAGCTGTTGCCAATCAGATCCACAAACGTAGCGGCCAGAGCGGGTGGCCCGGGCGGTAACTAGGCACAACGGGCGAGATGGTGAGAAATAGTGGCAAATTCCAGCGGGCAATAAACTCCGGACAACGTAGGTAAAGGTCGCTGTGTCATTTACCTAATACTTGTATATAAGGAGAGTAGTTTTAGCGGGCTTTGGGCATGTTACTCCTACCTGCGTTCTTTAATGTCTTCAGTAGTTCTCAGGGCCGCCAAGGAGAAAATAAAACCGTTAAAATTCAGTTTAAATATCCATTTTCAGCAAAAACTGTGCATTGTGGCTTTTGCGGAGTACGAACTGTTCTATTAATATCCAATGCCGGGGATGAGCATGCCCATCTGTCTGGATGGGCAATGCTGTTGGGCATTTTAGAATTCGGCATCTTTGGGGGCCCAACGCTATCAACTACTTTTAGATCTCCATGATTCCCTGCCAGAGACCAAATATCAATCGTTTTTATCCGTTAGTTGGGTCGTTTCTTGGATGAACGAAAATGGGATGTGATTGGGGCAGATTGTCGAAAGATTTAACATTGATAGTGTTCTTTTCAAGTCACAATCGAGACATGATACACTAACATATTGCGCCTTACAAAAATTCCACGCCCTCTACACCTCGAACTGGGAAGTTAATCCTTGTAGTACTGGGGCTGGCTTAAGAGTAAATTCATTTCAAACAATTGGAGATATTACACTGGCGCATTTCTTGCCTCGCCAATTTAGAATCAAAGCTCTGACTCAAGGGAGGGGGTCGAAGGTTAGAAGATTGCATTACCGGTTACTAAGGATTCCGAGGGCCAACTTAGGAGTTGTAGAAACCTGTGCGCTATTTTCCTGGCACTGCTGATTACCACGGTAAAAATTCCTGTCACTCAATGTAGGATAAGAAGCGGGTTTGCGGCTGTTTTTCTGCAGTTCCGACTCTTTCTTCTGTTCTTCACTGCACATGGCTACAATACCAATCCTATTATATCACCATTGTCGCTTATTCATCAATATTAATTCACCATCTCAGTTAAAGTCAAACAATTACAGGAAGTTTCAGAATCAAATTATTCCTTATAGAAGAAATATCAAATTGATTTAAAACGTAACGTTTCGACATTTTTAACACAGCGCAATTTAACGTATCAACATTTCAATTTGGCTCTAAATTACTCACTCTAAAAACACTATTGTTATATTGTTTTAAACATAGATTTACATCGCATTTTTAATTTAATACATTGCAAGTGACATATTCGATTCCAAACATGAGTTTCAGTGAAATTTCAAATTGATTCAATTTAATTTACTCTTAATGGGCCCTTTTCTTTTAATCCAGTTCACAGTGCGGTCCGGCTGCGCAGAGCACAAGCGAGGCGATGGATTCCACACATTCCACAGCGGTTGCACGGAGGCGAAAAGGCGTTAGAGCGTACAATCCTTAAGGCACTGTGAACGACCGGAAAACTTTCGATAAAATCTGTTGTCCTCTAAGCTTCATGACACGTTAGCACGTTTCCTAGGCGTGCTCATATGGCAGTATACCAAGGGATATTTGCGGCTGGATTTTATTAGGAATGTGCTCGTGCCAGAACGCTGTAGCATTTTTGTCTTTTGCGAGTCCGTTATGTAGCGTTTTGGGATTTAGGCGTCAGCTATGTAGAATAAAACGTTTTTAAACTGGAAAATACACGAATATGTCTCTGGTTTTAATAAATTGCATCCTTACGATTTGAGTAAAACTACGCGTGTGTACCCATTCCACATTATTGTAGTCTTTGGAAATGAGTTTTCAGTTACAGATTTACAAGGTATGGAGTGCTTTTACGACTTGAGGTAAAATGTTCTTTCAAATGATATGGAAGTACGTAATTAAAAGAGAGATATTTTCTAGAATAAAGCAAGTAAAGAATGTTTCGAACAGGTGTTCAGATTCTGAACGACAATACTTCGCCAGTGGACACTGACAAACGATTCAAGAAAAAGAATTGCCAAGTTTTATATTTAATTTGTAAAATATAATATTAATCGTTTGCATTAAATAATTTCGTAGGTTAAATAATAGTCGTATTTATCAAATCACAAGTTTCTACTTTCTGCTGAGATTGTCAAGTTAAAACAATAATTTTAGATTGTGAACAAAATTAACAGCACGGTGGTTGGAATGAATGATACCTTTAATACATTCTGTAGCATTCATTTTTCATCAATTTTGTAAATATTTCTCTTCAATATGCTGCCACTGTGACTTGAATAACCTTTCTATCATAAGGAAAAGTTTCATTGAATAGCCTATCATAGTGTAATGGAAAAGTTCTTCGGAAAAACCTACCTACATATGCAGTGATTTACATAAAATCATCATGTTAGAAATTTACATTCACGTACGAAATTTACATTATTTTGAGTAGTATAACTTTAACTATCGCTGCAAACTTTTAAGTCTTACACGATTATGTATGCTCTATTTTCAAGATTTTCCGCGATTATTCCGAATCGCTGAGGAAGAACACACCTCATCAGCAGTAAAACCCTTCCAGCAGACACGTTTGAGATCATAGATTTCACTCTGCTCTGAGAGAAGTGTTAAAGAGCGTACGTAATTAGTTTTACACTGATTAGAAGGATTAATCATGAATTATCTTTGTATGATTCGAATCATAAAATAATCTACACGTTACATTTAACGAACCTATACGTTGCATTTTCTGCTTTGTTGCTGAGATCGCGTGCTCTAACCAAGCTCTAATTCAGCCGTAAAATCTTTTAATGTGTTCAACCGAGTATCTCTGATGAGTTCATGTTTTCTCTTTAGGCTAGTAAACATATTGTGAATAATTGCCCTCTGTCTATAGCAGAGAAATGTATAATAATGACCTCAATACATTTGGTTATACCCGCCACAACTCTGATTCAATTTAATTTATTTTGTATTATATTCATTTCATCGAATTTACATTCCAAGACGTCAGAAGGAATAGCAGAAGTTATAAAAAAAAACACCCTCTCAAAATCAACACATTAACATGAAGTGCTCCCCTTACATCAGGTTGATACACGCGTTCGAAATTCTTAGCTGCCGTGGCATGTGGAGACGTAAAATTCTTGAGTCCTAAGACGCTTTCACTCTTCCCATAGGCGTGTGTATAGAAAGGAGCAGGACTTCCCTTGAAAAATTTAGAAGAAGCTCCGCAACCTTACGTAAAAGAATATTTTATTTCTGGGCGTAAATCCAATATCAGATAAAAGTGAGGTATAGGACACATACAGATACATTTTAAAAAATGATCATAAGAAATGGATGGACTCTTTTGTCTATCCGCAAGTTTTTGCCGAACCTATAAATTTGATTATGGGTTAATGCCGTAATCTGAAAAATTTTGGCCTTTTACTCAGTCTCAAAAATCAATAATTGCTGTGCTGAGGCCAATAAATCATTCACACTCGGACAGAAACAACTAAAAGTTTCGAAATATGAACAAAATCAACCTAAACAATCTGTCTAGACGTAGTCGATTCCGCCTTCAAACATCCAAAAATACATTTCAAGAATTCAAAAATTGAGTGAAAATTCTTGTGCCCGAAAATATTACATTTTTAAAAAATCTTTAATGAAACTAGTGGTGATACAAAATTCGCAAATTATATTACACAATGTCAAGCAATTCAAGGTTTGAGTTCCCTACCTGGGGATTGTGGCAGTTAATGGTTTAAGGAAACAAATCTCCATCTTTAATAATTTAGATGAAGGAAGCCTCCGAAAAAATGTTGGACTTTTGCAATTTTCAAAAAATCAGAGTTTTCAAAGAACATGAGATCTGCACCATTCTCTTAAATGTCCTTCACTCTACCCAAGAACAAAATTTAATAAAACACGATGGAGTCATTTTTTGTAAGTTTTAAAAATGTTTCAGTGGCATCATGTAAAGTACCTCCGAAAATGAAAATGTTGGTTTCATATTCAAAGGGCCGCGACATCAGCCAAATGGATTGAGGAATATCAGTTTTGTAGGAAATTGACTGAACAGTGTAGCCGCTAGCGTTATTCACCGAAGGAAAGGCAGACAGAGGCCGTTATTCGATTTTCGGCATCAAGGACCCACATACATGGATTCTGGCTACACCACATGTTGGAGGATTTTTCCTAAATTTAGCTGGATGAATCCACTTTTTCGTTACCAGGGCCCTGTAATAAGAGTGTTTCTGCCAAAAATTCGCCGTTTTCCGCGCATCATTACATAACTTTCTCACTACTCCGTAGCGTGAAAGTAAAAAGGCAGCTTAAAACTAAATTTGTCCTCCGCCTCATGTTTTAGGCCACACCCACCTATGGCTCTCTCGTCTGAATCGCGCAGTCAGAAGCAGAAGCAAAATTAGAATTTCAGTGCAATAGAAAATTGGACACATTTTATATTCCCATTTTCTATTGCACTTAAATTCTAATTTTATTCATAATAATATTCTATATTTGGCTCTAAAGATGTAGTTTAGTATATTAATGTTGTTGTTGTTGTTATTATTATTATTATTATTATTATTATTATTATTATTATTATTGAATTTTGATTGTTTGTGTTTTCTCTGGGCCCATATTTTCTTCATGTGTTCACTGTGATGTTTCTTCCGCTCTGCTGTCCATTTACATCCTGGCCTCTTCTTGCTTTCGGTGTCAAATGTATGTTTTTTGATGGTGTTCCTGAATTCTTTTCTATTTGTAGCATTGAAGATGGCCGCAATGCGGACGAAAAAATATTTTTGCTGAAATAAACAAATACGACAAAACAACGCCTCTATTCAATTATTGGTAAAAATGTCACGCTTAGTATATCCCTGGCATCTAGACCAAAAATTATGTAATATATCTTTCATTCAAAACCCTTTAGAATCGTAAAAATTTAACAGGTAGAAATATTTTTTAAAAATTCCGGGCGAGTGTGCATCGCCGGCCGCGGTCCATCGCGGTGACGTGGGCTTCCGCGGGCGGGGGGGGGCCGGGGGGCGCGGCGTTACTCAGCTGGCGCGGCGCGGCGCGGCGGGGCCGCTTGGAGTGCCTCGCGCCCGGCCTCTGGAGCGCCTCGTGCGTGTACATCACCGTCCCCCGGGAGCGCGCTCCCTTTTCACCCTGCTCCTTTCGGCGATGATTCACTGAACGCGAGTGCATATTTTCGCGGTTAGTGCTGACCCAAACTGCGAGTCCGCTTTGCGGAGGCGCTGTGAGTTCGAATACCTCGCAATGGCTGGATTTTCTGTATTGTGATTGTGTCGAGCAAATTAAATCCTCCACACATTAAAAAAATCATAAAATGTCTATTGGTAAAAACAAGAATCAGTATAGTTTAAGCAATACGGTACCAGAAAAAGAAGAAAAACGAAAAAAGTAGAAAGGAGGCAGAGGCGTTGTGAGTTCGAATACCTCGCAATGTGTGGGTATTTTTGTATTGTGATTGTGTCAAGCAAATTAAATCCTCCACACATTTCAAGAAAACGTTATACAATGTATAGACATTGTAATACCAATAGTGGTAACATAGAATACCATACATAGACATAGACTACCAATAGTGGTAAAAATAATTATGAGTTCTGTTTTCACAATATGGCACCACAAAAAGAAGAAAAACGAAGAAAGTAAAAAGGAGGCGGAAGCGTTGCGAGTTCGAATACCTCACAATGTCTGGATATTTTTGTATTGTGATTGTGTGAAGCACATTGAATCTTCCACACATTCCAAGAAAATATTATACAATGTCTATTGCTATAAACAAGTATCAGTTCTGTTTTGACAATATGGCACCACGAAAAGAAGAAAAACGAAGAAAGTAGAAAGAAAAAGGAAGAAAGTAGAAAGAAAAAGGAAGAAAGAAGGGTAAAAGAAGGAGGAAGAAAAATGGGAGGAAGCTGTTAACCGATTTGCTAATTCCGAATACACCGAATAGCGTGAAATAAATTCAAAGGAAGATTGTCACTGCAAGGTTTTCGGTATTGTGCAAATATATAATACGTGAATTTGCAGTAAATATAGCATAAAAGAATGCTTGCAGAAAATTACGAAAACGATATGAAGCATGTTCATCGAAGTTTCATTAAGTACGCTGATCAACACTGAAAAATATTGTCAGAAAGTCAAACACACATTATGCGAGTACTTTTCAGGATTCCTGTCAAAAATTTTTTTTTAAATGTTTAAAATGTATTTGCCCAATATCGAAGTATTAATAGTTTTTAAAATATTTCTAATATTACATTCGATTGAGTAGCTTTTTCCTTTCCATTTGATAATGACTATTTGCTAATTAATTATTAGATATGATAAATTTATTTTACCTGCAATTGGGTGTAACCCGGTGTCAGTTAATTACATAAATAAGGTAATACATTTCATGCAAATAATGGTAATAATAACGCTAAAATAATAAAAAACAAAAAAATAATAATAACAAAATAAAAATTATTAATGAATGTATTAAGAGAAAAACTTTTTTATATCAAAAATACAATTATGATATTGTTTTACGAGACTTTTGGTTCTAAGCAGTTTATATTTAAACGTCCTTAATATATAATACTTAAACAGAACATTTGAAGCTTCAAAAGAATAGAACTAAAATGAATTTTTAAAATGTTTTTGTTGTTCTTGTAGTACCGGACCCAACGAAATTTCCTTGTACTTCTTCTCCATCTACACAGCAATGAAACAAAACACAGTCCGGGGAACGTAAAAGTAAGCCACCACGCAATTAAAACTAGTAATGGACCTCTGGCTAACTGTAGCTTTTAAGCCCCACTTACAGAATGGACTGCACTGGCAGTATGTGCAAATAAAAGACATCAACATTTATAGAAACCGTGGAAGATCCAAACTCGCTCTAGCAGCTTGTGGAGAAAACTCGACGCGATGCTACTAGTCATGAGTTCTTGAGAGGAGGTCGTTACATTAAACTAGTGCTCTCTCGGAAACACCCTATACTTTGATTGATTTTTTCGTGTTTCCGGGCGCGTCAACTACTTCGGTCATTAGCCCCGTTAGTGTAGTGCATGTTTTTTTTCGCCGGAGATGGCGGTGATCTTCCCCCGCTGGATGGTGAGATCCGGCGCCGACCTACCGTCGACTAGTGGGGTTTCCCCCTAACCAGAACTCTTCTACCAGCGGGCCATCGCCCAACCGGGACAAGCTCTAAGCTCCCGACCGGTCTCCTAGGATATGTGGTAGTGTAGTGCATGTTAGTGTATGTGTGTGTGTGTAAGGGGAGAGGATAGGACAAGGAATGGGAAGGACAGATCGCGCGCGGTCCGTGGCCCGTTTGGTAGGGTACTGCTCCGGCATTCCCCTGGTGGTCATCGGAGAAACCACGGAAAACTACCGATCAGAGCAGCCAGCCGCTAGAACTCTCTTTAAGACAGCGACTGAATTCGACCTAGCTGAAAAGCTAGAGTCGAAAATCCTGCCGCCGTCAGGACTCGAACCTAGGACCTCCCGGTCAGAGGCGCTTCAGTGACATCAGTTGATGAACTGAGCTACCGATCTCGGTCCCTATATACAGTTAAATTCGGTTCAGCACTTTTTTCACTACCGTTGGGGATTGCTTTTATTGTTCATTTCTTCTCCTTGCTACTCATCTTTCCTCACGTGTACCGACCTTTTAAACATAAGAAATATTCTCTATTATTCTCACAAGTATTTCCTTAAACATAGAATACATTTCTTGTTATTTATTACACATCATTCTGGGTATATTTCTTCTTCTATATCGCCTTCAGCTGCTGTTTTATTTCACTCAAACTCAATAATTTCTTATTTTACATTTCGATTCTATCTCTCGATTTTACATAAAGTAATTATAACGCGTTTTCTATCCCTTCTTATCTTTCCCCCATTTTACCTACATCACAGGCACAATTTCCTATCTATTACTTCACTTCCTTCTCGTCGCTTTAGAAATCCAATTTCCGAGAGTAGCTCGAGTCGTATATAGTGGGGAACGTGAGCATTTAATACACCAAACGTCTCACGCAAAATTGGTAACCATTTCAAGCCTGATGAGAAGATCTCCTGTTTAAAGAACAGGTAAGTTTATCTCATTTCATTACTACACGGTACATTCCCAGATATTCATTCTTGTATATTCCTATATTTGTTGGAAATATTATTTAATTCGCCTAGTAGATTAATAGAAAGATTGTTTCCCAAGTGACGGCGGAGAATGCTTAGAAGTTAAATGAAAACAAAATCAAAAATTGAAAGTACTTAACAATTATAATAGACAAGCTCTCGAATTTCGAAATATTTTTGAAATCTTCACAGTTGATTTCAGACGTATCATAGACAGAATAATTGTTTGTAGAAATTGCATCCTCCTTACATTATTAAATCATTATGAAATATTATCTATAATAATTTATAATGGGAAATTAAAACCCGTTTGATTTAACTCCCAATCTCATTCGTTTAAAAAAAACTATTTACTTGATTACAATTTTAAATTTCAAGAAACTGAACTCTTCACAACTAACATACACCCTGCTTCTAAAGATAGCAATAAACATTAATGAGATTACTAAAATATAAGATCACTCTAAACGGCAATGTGTCATGAATTAGTTACGATCCATGGAGGTGTACTTTCTAGACAGTTAAGCCAGTGATCGCTTAACTTTTCGCCTTGGGAAATTATGTACCGTGTACGACTCATAAATCAGTTTTCTAATACAAAGTCGGTTACTGCGTGAGAGAAATCACAACCCACTCCCTATCCTGAAATATTCATACAAGGGAAGCTGGAACGGATGAATGAGAAAAAAACGGAGAGAGTAATAAAGGAGAGGCTTGAAATGTGATTTTCGCTCTCTAGAATATGCTATTGCCGGGAGCGCCCTTGCTCTCAAGTTCGTGGAGTGGAACTTTATAGACTGAGATTTATAGACGCCGAGGCAGCAGCAGCAGCTTTCAGGGCCCTAGAAAAGGCTCCGTGAATTCAGAAATATGAAGCCAAGGCTAAGTGCCGCTGTGTCAGTCGAACCTGGAAGACAAGCGACAATGTAGTCGAGAGCGACAGACCCTATCGCGGGTCTTACTGGAGAGATGAGTGTTGGAAAGTTGAAAAATCTAGATGGCTGCTCTGTATTGAGAGCAAAGAATGTAATACAATCCCACTAAAACTTACAATCTGAATATCTGCGCAAATGAGAGGTATAAGGAAATTAATGTAAGAAGGGATCGGATTGACAGCTACTGCTTTGCTACAGCTGGTAACATAACTGCTGATTATATCCATGCACTCATTTTTCCACCACCCCTCCATTAACACCCCTCAATCACCACCATTCATTTCACCACCCCTCCATCACCACCTCTACATCACCACCCCTCCATCACCACCCCTCCATCACCATCCTCCATCACCACCCTCCATCACCACCTCCAACACCACCCCTCCATCACCACCCCTCCATCACCACCCCTCCATTGCATTCATCAAGACATGGGTATTTTTTATATTTATTTTGTCAATTTACGTCGACGAACACTATTGTCTAGAATTCAACAGTGGTGTATTTAAAACAATTCATTCTCATAACCTCTCAGAAAACAAAAATGATGTACTATAAGAATGAAACGAAAATATTATTCATTGCACGTTCCTGGTGTAGTCATACAGTATAAACCCACAAATCTCGATCAAATTTGGCAGACTGTCCAACGTTTGAATTCATGCAGTGATTATTCTACAACAACTCTAATAACATCGCAAGCGTGCTGGTTGCACTATTCCAAACAGTCGTGTACAAACGCTCTTAACAGTTTCCTACGCGTGTTTATAACATCCCTAGACGTGAGCTGGTGCATCTGTAGTAAATCGTGTATTGGCAGGCTGTTAGAGGCATCCCATTCAATCACGCCGAAAGAGAAGGGATGCCCGAGCAATAAATATCCCAAGGAAAAACAGACGGCGCACTAAAATCACAATGCAGCCTGGGCGCTCCATTACACGGGACACGCGGGCTAATGCCTCACGCCCGTGCGCGTGTCCGCACGTGAAATACGGGGCCCGGTCACGCGCCGGGACACGGCAGCCCGGGGGGGGAGCGGTGCGGGGGGCGGCGGAGAGGAGAACGCTGGAGAGGGGGAGGAAAGAAAAGGTGTGAGGTGGCTTGGTGAAAATGAGGATGTCCATTTAAATACCATTTCGATGTTGAATGTCTGGAACGAAAGGTTTTTGAAGTGGTAGGTCAAGTGGTGGTAGAGTCTTGGCCCTATGTGGGCTACTACCCCACACATGTTCTTGCTCTACCGGGGAGACGAATCCCCGGGGTGGGATTTTCGCTTTTATCCTCACCCCGCCGACGCACGAGAATACGCCGACAGGCTGGTATCCGAATCTCGCCGGAACGCACTTTGCTCTCACGCCAACCTCTCCATACAATGCCTGGGTTGGGGTCGCCATGCCGGCTCAGAGTTCCTAGCTATACAGGCTAGTATTGGAGTTACAATAATGCGCTATTCACATGAGAAGGAACAAGTCCCTCCCTTTTACCCAGAGTATAGGTCCATTTCCCCGAAGAAGCCGAGTGCCCATCAGGGGCCTCCCGAACTAAGGTTCAAACGGCTCGGAGCCCACATCCTGTCTCTCACTACCTCCACATTGAGGCTATTGACGCGAATGTCACCAGAACCTAGGCTACCTGAATGGGGAATTGCGAACGTCCCTAGGCCCAATCCAGCCTAAGGGCAGGCGCCATTGATCCAGCTGATGGGTTACCAGGCACGACTGGCAACACAGGGTTTAGCATATGCCGACTCACTGCCTCCACCTTGAGGCTAAAGATGTGAGTTACACCGTGAAACGTAGGGTCCGGATGCTCGTCTGCACCTCTTCACTAGAGATCATGACTACCTACGTGGCCGATCTGACTGGACGATTGGAGTATAGGAACAGGAGTATTGGTACAGGTTAGTGATCGATGTCGAAGTGAAATTTGAAAGGGGAGAAGTCGAATATCATCTGATGCAGAAGCGTGACGGAGTATATATATATATATATATATATATATATATATATATATAGTAACCGTCATGTATCTACCTAACTATTTCGTAGTACGCCGAATTACAGAAGTAAATCTGTTATTTACTTGTTTTGTGACGTGTGATTACACCGTCACACAAACCTGGAAGACCTCAAATTATGGATAATTCCCTATCGGTGGTGGGTTCGTCTTTGCTAACTAATATTCATTTAACAAACAAACACAATTTCATAGTTTTAAAGAACAAGTAACATATATTCTTTCCAATATGATCCTTCGTACACTCACGTTCACATATTCTCCTACGTGATTACTTTTCCTTTTGATTACACAATGGTAGCTAACTCCCTACCTAAACTGCAGTTTTCTGTAGAATAATAGTGACTCTGATCTACATTTACACGAAACAAACAGTAAATACATATGTACACTTCTCAAAACAAATTATCTCTTAATGAAACCACAATTCACAATTTAAATAACCATCCTGTAAAAAATACATACAAACAATATACCAAAATTCACTAATACCTTTTCAATCTTAAATAATACTACACTCAATATTTACACTTAATATTCAGCTTCTGCGTGACCTCGCAGAGCAAAATTCTGTTTACAAAGTCTCTTGACTGTTCATGAAATAACGTTTTACCAGAAACAATTAAACAGCTTTCATTCATGTTCAAAACCTTTTTACATAGACAATTCCTCTTAAACGATATCAAATAACATCAAGTCAATTATGTATGAATTTACATAAAGAATTATACACAAGGAAGACTTTTATCAATAAACATAAAAATTACTTAGATCTGATTTCTCTTACGACTGCAAAAATAAATTTACTGGTTATCAAGACTAATATTTAGTAAAACTTGTCCGATCAATGTCTGTTACTGAGGAAGCTCATATTACAACGTTTTAATTTGTGCAATCATAATTCTATCTTGAAAGTTTTCCAAGCTGCAATTTAGTAAATATTCTTTCTGCTTTTCTGTGACTCACGACCGGCGAATTCTCCAAGCTGGTCCCGCGCTGAAGTAGACGGCTGTCGAGCGACGTTCACGCCCCAAGGTCGTCGTTGTCCTGCGACGGTTCGTGCGCTGCCTACCGCGATGGAATCGAGTATTTCCGTACGCCTTCTCCTGGTTGTACAGCCCAGTTAAACCACAGCTTACACGAAGGTGATGGTCGCGTTAGAATGCGAGTCCAAAACTCCAAATTATAGCTTTGTTTTAGTGAAAGTTGAGCCAGTTGTTGAATAAACTATGCTTTTCGGGAATTATCAAAATTTCCAATAGAATTTTCGAAATGAAATCCATAAATAAAAATGAAATAGAATAAAAGTAGAATAAGTAACTGCTCAAAACTAAAATTGAAAAAGCTGTAACAAAGAAACAGAAACACGTCCTATGTTACAAAAATATCTTCTATATTCCAGCAACGAGAATGTAGCAACGTGGTTTTATAAATTCATTTTAGTCCACTACCACTGTTATTCTTACATTCGTTGCATTACTTGTTTAATATTCCTATCGAATTTTACGTAATCTTGACATATCACAGTGATTAATCCCATGAAAATACTTAGACAATTACCTTTTAATAAAGCTTCATTTCTGGTATTTTCCACGTGTCCTCGTCGGTTGTGTGGTGGAATAGTACCCATCTAATCACTTCAGCGTCTCGATCCGGAAAGAAAGACAATCTCGTCCGAGTCAAGCCTCATGCCACATTCGCATTTCTACAAAAGTTCTGATTGGCTAGGGCGAAAGTACGTTCAGAAATTTGTTTCTAGGTAACGCCATCTCTTCGTTACTCTAGGAACTATTTGTAGGCAAGATGTCGGGTATTGTCACTTCAATATTTCTTTTGTCATGAGTGTAGCTGATGACAAGCGGTTACAATATATATATATATATATATATATATATATATATATAGAGATCGACCAGCTGGGTGGCGGCATAGCCGGTCAATAATGAAAATGCGGAAAGGAAGAACGGTAGTGACTATAGAAAATCTGTTAGAAACTTCATCATTAGAAAAATATAATTTGGAAATTGCGAGTCAGGGTCACACTATAAAAAGTGGGAAACGACAGAGAGAAAAACGAAAATGACGCTAGTGAAACGTTTTGCGTACAAGAATATTAGTGAAATGGTTTTGGTTAGTTCTAACTTAACCTTAATTGATTCTTGAGAGGTATTCAAGAGCAGTGGTCGTGGTTCTGCTTCTTCTCGTATAGTGTCTAAACAGAAGCAACATATAGAACTGGCTACTATGAAGCTGACCAGTGAGGAGGCAATTTCACGCAAGTTTCCGCGTAAGTAGTTTCTTTCTTTTATTAACAAGACCGACGTTTCAAATGAATACTTGTAAATTACACTTTTATAGACATGAAATGTTTCCTCGTCTCTCTTAACGTGTCGCATGTAAGTGATATACTGCAAAGGAAAATATCTCTCCAGTCGCAAATTACAATGCTAAGCAGTGGGCAGCCATAACGCCTGGCCCTCGGCCAGAAACTCGACTGTTCGCTTCATTTGTCCCCCCAAACTAATCCCGCAGTTCTCTCTCCCAATCGCAGCCATTCGTCTCCCACAACGGGTAGGGCACTCCTTCGGATCAGATTCCACGACTCCCAGCTGACCCAGCAGGATCGTTTGGCCGCGGCCGCAACAAAAGCCAGCGCCGAGCACCAACGCAGGCGAGGGGGCAGTAAATAAGCGTTGGAGACGCAGGTAGAAATTGCCATGAAGAAGGCGGCACTGATGGTATGCATATAATGAAACAAGAATGAATGACGCGTGAACGAAAAAATAAATATATAAAAAGAAAAAATTACCAAGAAGGGCAGAAACAAAACATTAAGATTAAGAAAAAATAATAATAATTTTGTTAAAGTCAGGTATGCCAAAGTGCAACGTAATAACTATTAAATTAGATTTAAGCTACAATGGAGTTATAGTTAATTTTAGTTAATTATTAAGAAAATCCTTCTTTCTCAGCTCTTTAAGCCGCAGAGCAGCATTTTACCTGTATACCACTTTAGAAAATAAATTCCCGCCTCCTCAGAGTACTCTGGAAGGGAACACACGCGTCAGCAGTGACGGTCGAGACGGCTGATTGAAAGGAATTGAAAGGAACTGAACTGAGGATGGTGAGGCAAATTCGAATGGGGATTCATGCGCGAAGGGTGGGGTGAGTGGGGCAGAGATACTCGCAGAGGTGGGGACTGTAGTGCTGAAGACGGCGAACAATAGTCGTGGCAATTGCGCTGACGGCGATGGAAAAGGAGGCAACAGGTTTAGTGGTAGAGGTGATGAATCTCAGGTGACGGAGGGGCAGTGGTGGAGGGAGCAATGGTTGAATGGACGGTCATGGAGGTGGCGGTGGTTAAGTGTTGCAGAAGGCGGTGTTGGGGGGGGGGGATGTGGCGGTGACGGAGGAAGCGAGGACAGAAGAGGCAGTGATGTAGGAGAGGTGATGGAGGGGGCAGTAATGGTGGCAATGATTATTGAGGGAAGTTGATGGAGGTGGTGGTGGAGGTGAAGGGTGGTGGTGATGAAGGGACGTGGTGGTGGCGATGGAGGGGTGGTGATGGAGGAGTGGTGATGGAGGGGTGGTGATGGAGGGGTGGTGATGGAGGGGTGGTGATGGAGGGGTGGTGATGGAGGGGTGGTGATGGAGGGGTGGTGATGGAGGGGTGGTGATGGAGGGGTGGTGATGGAGGGGTGGTGATGGAGGGGTGGTGATGGAGGGGTGGTGATGGAGGGTGATGATGGAGGGTGGTGATGGAGGGGTGGTGATGGAGGGGTGGTCGGGGGAAGGGGGTGCTGGGAGGGGGTGGTAAATAAGGTGGCGATGTTGGAGACGGCGGTGATGGTGGTGGTGGGGGCGTAGGCGTCAATGATGGACACGTCATTTATGAGACAAGGGACGACGTTGATATAGTTGGTACCGTTGATACCAGCAAGGAAGCGGCCAAAGCAACAGAAGTGACTGAGATGCTGACAGCAACCAGGAGACGATCTAAAGAGTGAAGGCACAAAATATGTGCGTGGTTATCAGGAGGAATGGCGGTGAAGGCAAATCCAACAAGGCAGAGAACGTAGGTGAAGCGGACGCACAGAAAACTAAATTCCAAAATTATTCTTTTGATTTTACGAATATTACATACATTGGCGAACCATCGTATTATTTGCTTTGGGGTGCATTGCTATCCCGGAGCTATGACTTGCTACAGTCTCTTCATAACTCGTACTTTGTGTCCAATAAAAAAATATTGTTGACTGAAGTAGGGTTGGGAGAGCCGCGAGGAGGTTAAAGAGGGCGACAGCAGTGGCAGAAACCGAAGCGGAGGCGACGACCGCCTCCACAAATCACGAGCCTCTATCTCGCGAAGTCGTCCGAGCAGAGCGCCGCCGTTCTGGCCGCTTTCACAAATCAGAGCCGGTTAATAAGGCCTCCCATCCCACAACCCCGGAAACCCACCCGTCTCCGCGACAGAGGCACTGTAGTTACATCAGTTGATTCACGAGACACCTCTTCCGCTATTTGATTGTTTTTGTACATAGATCAGTTTGTAGAACTATACATATGTAATGATAGCTTAATTACTATAACTTAACCTAACTTAACATTAATACAAAAGTTGAGGAAACCGTGTATGGCACCTCATAGGTTTTATTCTATGTCTGAAAAAAATGGACAAAATTTGTGGAAGGAAAATTTTATTTGATGCGAGTAGGAAGAGTGGGGTTTTCACAGTAGTTGAATGAAGATAAATTTTGGATCTGGTGTATATTAAACAAGTTATGGGATAGGTGAGTAATGTGCTGAATGATGGCATCGAGGTTGAATTCAATTTGTAATTGGTGAGTTGACATGTTCCAGGATGCATTAGAGATGATGCAAAGAAACCGGTCCTCCACTATTTGGATATTGTTGGCGTTTGATTTTGCAGCATTAATCTATACCGGGCAGTCATACAGAAGGGTCGGTCTGGTTATTTTGCCATAGTATTATTGCTGTTTTGTATGGGAGGTATTTATTACAACGGCCACTCTACAACAACTACTCTCACCACCATCGTCTCCACCTTTTCCCTTCTTTACTTCCTTCTACGGATTCATCTCACCGTGCAATCTCCGCTAGTAAATATATCTCCATCTCACCTTCCACCATCTCTGTCGACATTTATCCCTCGCCCCCTCCCCCCTCCCCCCTCCCCCCGCCGCCACTGGGCGACTGCCGGCGCCGCATATCAGAGCCGAAAACGAGGGGCGAAGGGACGGAAAGAGGAAAAAAAACACGAGCGCTGCCCGCCGCCGCGGTCGCCTTAACCCGGCCAGTGCGACGGGCCGCGCTCGACCTGTTTGCCTCCGCCACACACCGCCCGCGCGCCGCACCGGCCCGCCGCGGCGACTTGCCGAAACCCAACGCCCAGCACACAGAGGCGAGCCCCAAATGAAAGGCTTATTTTCCAACGAGACGTTGCATTCCGTTTCCGTCTGTTTTCGAGGTTTACTTTTTGAGGTTCGTCGGTGGTGATTCCGGACGCGCCAACAGCTTAGGTCATTGGTCCCGTAAGTGTAGTGCATGTTTACCTCGGGAGATGGCAGTGTTCTTCCACCGCTGAATGGCGAGAACCGGCGCAGACATACCGTCGGCTAGCGGGGCTTTCCCCCAACCAGGACTCTCTCACCAGCGGGGCACCACCCCAGCCGGGACAAGCTCCAAGCTCCCGATCGGTTTCCCGACATGTGTGGTAGTGTAGTGCATGTTAGTGTAAGTGTGTGTGTGTGAGGGGAGAGAGTAGGGCAAGGAAGAGGTAGGAAAGATCGCGAACGATCCGTGGTCCGTTTATTAGGGTCCTGCTCCGGCATTCGCCTGGTGTTGATCGGAGAAACCACGAAAAACTACTTATCAGAGCTGCCGGCCGATAGAATTAACCTCCAGACAGCGACTAAAGCAGCTGAAAAGCTAGTGTCGAAAACCCTGCCGAACTTAGAACCTCCCGGTCAGAGGCACTGCAGTGACATCAGTTGATGCACTGAGCCACCGCTCCCGGTTTTACTTCGCAATGTATTCTAAAGATGCTTCCCCGTCATCATCCCAAATGTTGTGTTCAAAACTGGATATTTTCGGACGTTAAACGTTTCGCAAAAATTGTTGAATTGTCATCATTTGAATACGTTTCATTCCCGAAAATTAACGTTTTCTGATGATGCGCCATTTTGCAAAAAAGCGCCTTCAGATGTGAGACTCCTTGTAGAACCAAAACTCTTTTCTCTTCCTCAGAGAATGTTTTTGAGGAGATTTCCAAGGACACTAGCAAATTATTCGATTTTATGTTAATATCCGTTATAAACACTTATCGTTATTCCAATATTATTATTCTAGATTTCTCCTACTATAACAAACCCCATTATCTGCTAAATCACTCCATCCAATTGAAAACGCATCCTTACATTACTATCTCCGCGCTATTGCCACCGATACTTCGCTGACGATACCAAACCTAATGCAGCTCCGATGACCGCAACTATCTATGTCTGTATAGTTCTAATTATCAAGAACCCTTGAAAGGCATTTGTGTATTTCAAATCTGCCACAGACGTTTAGATCTTTGATCAATGAAATAACGTTCAAAAATATGAAATGAAAACGTGAAGATGAAAGTTTATTGAAATGATGAATACATACGAATATATTCATCATTTAATGAATGAATAAATATGAAATTAATATGAAAATCGGAATTAAAAATATGAAGTGAAATTCATCTTCAAACAACAGGCGAACTGTGTTTACCGCGAGTCTTACCATAAACGAGGTTTAAATAAATAATCTTTAACTCGAAGACATCATTATTTGGTCTTCGCTACCCACCACCACATCAGTAGGATTTGACCTAAAATGAAGCAAACGGGTTTAACCTCTTCAGATTTATTCGATATATTTTGCAAGATTCCTAACAAACTATGAAACCTACTTTACTAGAACTAAGACTGATTCTTTTTTTATTAAATCTTTCATTTTCAATATCACTTACGTATTTTATAAAAGCTAGTGGTAATCTCTGTAGTAAAGCTATGATAATCCTTTATATCTGCGCTCTCTGTGGATTTCCTTCTTTTCTTAAAATTAGCAGGATGAAAAACGTTTGATCACCAAAAAAACAATGACAATACAATAACACGATACCCGAAGTATTTCAAATGCCATACAGTTCATTAATTTCCATTTCGATAACTTAAAAGGAAATAAGATTCTTAAGGAAAATAAGGTAGAATATATGGCAGATAGGAAGCTGAAAAAGGATTTAACACGAACTCATAAAATACCGTCCGAACGTTGGGCACGATGAGATATCAAGTTTCATTTCTCCCATTCCCCTCATACCAGTCACCCTCCCAACTCAATAGTCCTCTCGAATTCATCCGATTTTCCCTGCCCCACCCCCTTCCGCGCGGCTGAGCAAAATAGATCTTCCGGTTGCCCCTTCGGCCTTCGGATTAATAATGTCCATGCGCCAACGAACGATCCGAGCTTGAATTCCGGATATTGGTGTTTTCCTCCCCTGTCGTTCCGAAAACAAGCCCGAAATGAAGCATCGACCGATGAGGCTCAAGGTTCGATGGTCCGTGTTCTGGGTCGATTATCGAAGGGGGGGAGAAAACGAAGTTCAATTACGATTTTAATCAGAGGGATTTTTTCCAGTAATGAAAAGTGTTAGGAAGGAGAAGTGTTCGATCACACAAATTTCACAAGTTATCGAGCTCGTTTTTGTTGAACTCAGAGTTGATGAGCTAATTTTCAAGAGAACTTGAGCCCCTATTGGACTGAAGTATTTGAAAATACACCACGGAAACATTTACCACAAATGATAGCTAAGATATTGCAATCTCAGAATGCTATATTTCTCTTCTAGGGCTTATAGATGTTCTTAGAGGTTAATACGGAATGCCATAAGAGATTTTTCTAGGGGTACAAAAAAGCATTAGGAATCTAACTTACCAGTGTATCTACTGCTTGCCATAGCGTTTGACATGTTACCAAAGCATGTACTTGTATACAGTATTCAAAACCAACTTTTCAGTTATTTCACGATGAACGTGCAAAACTTACTATACAAATATTAAACACAAATTAGTGATACATTGCAATCTTAGAATGTTGTTATTTTTCTTGTTTCAACTTACTTCCCAAAACAAACATTTAAGACTAGGGGGCACTAATGCCATTTCTTTCTCATTTCGTTTCAAGACAAGAGAAAGTTTTAAGAACAAATTAATAGTTGTGTGGATTGTCATCGCATTTCGATTTTTCTTCCAAATTGTGTTAGGTGTATGTCCGTATTTCATTAAATTTCCTTTGGCATTTCTACATAATATACGATATGTTTATTTTTAACTCCCAACGCACGGGAATGTCAGAAAAATACCAAAACACACAAATCGAAATTTCGCGATGAAAAATTCGGCACCGGAAGTGTATTTACCAATTTAACGCCCAACAAAAACGAATTGTATTTCAGAGTATTAATTTGCAGTTTATTTCAGGCAATAACAAAAATTGAAAGCGTGTTTATTTGATTTGCTCGTCGCAAAATGTCACTTTTTCGGACAACTGGCTGCATTTTCACACAATGTGAAATTCATGAACTCATCTCTTCGGGGAACGAATGAATGTTGCATGCAGCGAGTACGGTAGGAGATGTAATTCACTGGTGATGACTTTGCTATATCTCTTGGAATATAAAGAAGTAAATATTACTTACGATTTCTGCGATTTTTTTAAAACTTTTATTCTCGTTTACTGGTTTCAACATAATAAAAAACGTCGTCAGATCATTATCCCATGTACAAGAAATGAAAATTTCAGGTTTTTACATACGTGGCATGAGTTAATAGTGCTTAACTGTTCTAAAAGATATCCATCGGTTTATACGTATTCAAATGGGGAAGGTAAAGGAAATTTTTATTTCGTTTATATATATATATATATATATATATATATATATATATAATATATATATATATATAGGGAGACCATACGCATATTTTCCATAGGAGATAAATATATTACCAATCATTTTTAATAGCGTCCATATATTTGTCAGCAAATTGAACATAGGTAAGTTATGTCAGTGTCATAGATGGGATATATATGTTCTTCCACAGACTACTTTTTTATATTTGGCAAATCCTCAACAACAAAAAAAAACATATTGAAAGTTTACTTCAAAACATAACAGATATACAACTATCACTATGAAAAAGTATTGATTCAGAAACGTCCAACCAATTTAGTAAAAAGTAGCTTTCGTAGTATCAAAGGGAAAAAAAGTCTTCCGAATTTCCGAGCACTAGGAAATCCGAGATTGCGTCATTCGAATTTGCCGGGCAGTTCCCCGACCAAGAGACGGTAAAACGAGGAAACTCCGTGAGAGAGTGGGAGAGAGCGGACGTCCCGAAGTAACGCTCCATCAAAGCGCTTCAAAGCAGCGGGGCCGGCAAAGGCGGCTGAAGCCACTCCAGGCCGCGGCAGAAGCGAAAGGTCGAGTCAGTGTGGTCGTCACTGGAGGGTCTTCCGAGTGAAGGTAAAAAGAGCACACCGTTGTAGAAATATTGTTGGTTCTGATTTTCGTGCCATTGGCTAGGATTGATTGATTGATTTTTGCGTGTTTCCGGGCGCGTCAACTGCTTTGGTCATTAGCCCCGTTAGTGTAGTGCATGATTTTTTCGCAAAAGATGGTGGTGATCTTCCCCCGCTGGATGGCGAGATACGGCGCCGACCTACCGTCGGCTAGTGGGGTTTTCCCCTAACCGGGACTCCCCCACCAGCGGGACACCGCCCCAGCCGGGCCAAGCTCTAAGCTCCCGACCGGTCTCCCAGAATATGTGGTAGTGTAGTGCATGTTGGTGTAAGTGTGTGTGTGTGTAAGAGGAGAGAATAGGACAAGGAAGAGGAAGGACAGATCGCGCGCGGTCCGTGGCCCGTTTGGTAGAGTACTGCTCCGGCATTCGCCTGGTGTTGATCGGAGAAAACACCGAAAACTACCGATAAGAGCAGCCGGCCGCTAGAATTCTCCTCCAGACAGCGACTGAATTCGACCTAGCTGAAAAGCTAGTGTCGAAAATCCTGCCGCCGTTAGGACTCGAACCTAGGACCTCCCGGTCAGAGGCGCTGTAGAGGAATGGAGGAAGAGGTGTGGGTCCACAAAGAGGTAGATGCAGGAAGGGATACGAATATGCAGGGAGAAGAAGCAGAGAAAGACGCGGGAATGGAAGTTGAATTGAATTTGCCTTATTTTACGTGGCGAGACTCAGGCCATGAGGCCTTATCTTCCGTCTGACCACGCAAATTTCGTTACACTCCTTTCACCAATCATGCGAGAAAGAAGGTATTACTTGGGCGACGAAACAGGCGATTTGAATTTAGCTCAGAGGCATAATTTAGGCCTGAGGATCTTTTACATGCAGTAAATGTACTAACATGGGACAGCCGGCTTTACTTCCCTCCGAAGAAAGTCCACGGCTTCGATCGGGTTTGAACCCGCAAACTTGGGTATCGCAGTCCGATACTCTAACCGCTACACCATCGCCGTCGCAAAGCGATGTGGTTTAGGGCTGAGGTGAGGACGAAATTGACGATGAAAATGAGGACGACGCAGAAGCCGAGGCGAGCGGGTATATACACGAAGTGGGGTGCAAAGTAGATGGGGCGCAGACGATATAGGGGAACAGCCACGGGTGGGGTGGAGGCGAGAGATGGGTGAGGGCAATGAGGGTTCGAACGCTGAGATGAGACAAAGGCTAGGACGGTGAAGTTGCATGCGGGTATAAAACGGAAGCATTGGCGAGGATGTTCAGACTCAACGGAAACGTAGGCGGGAGTGCAGGAGAAAGATTCGTGAGCGAAGGTGAGAACGAGGAGGTTGAAAACGGGGTTGGCGAAAATGAGGGCGGAAATGTGGATGAGGCAGAAGCCGAAACCAGCGGGAACACAGCGAGGGTAGAGTAAAATCAGCGGGAGAGTGGCTGTGGTGCGACTGCGGTAACGCTGAGTTCGGACGAAGGCAGTAATGGCTGGAGGGAGAAATGGGGTGTGGGACTGAAGCAAATTATTATAAATGTGAGAGAAAACGTGTGACGCAGGCTGGAAGAAAGGGTGTGTTCGAGAATAAGGACGATAAGAACGAAGTTACACGAATATGGAGGAGAATTCTAGAGTCCAGCTGCTCTGATCGGTAGTTTTCCGTGGTTTCTCCGATCAACACCAAGCGAATGCCGGAGAAGTACGGGGAGTAATAAACGGGCCACGGACCGCGAGCGATCTATCCTTTCGTTTCCTTGTCCTATTCTCCACCCTTACACACACACACACACACACACTAACATGAAATACACACTTACCACGTATGGGGCAAGCTAAGAGCGGGTTCCGACTGGGTGAGGCGGCTTCAGGCTGGTGGGAAATGTTGGTTTGGGGAATCCCCGCCAAGACGACGTGCAGGTCAGTGTCGCATCTCACCATCCAGCGGGGGATGATCACCGCCAGGTCTCGCGAAAAAAATCCCCCACTCTTACGGACTTACTGACCTTAGCAGTTGACGCGCCCGGAAACACGAAACAATCGATCATTCAACGAACACGAAAGCAAAGATGAGAACGTAGATGACAACACAAACCAGAACGGAAATGAGAATGACGACAAAGGGGAGGCGAGCATGAATGTAGTAAAGGTGGGTGAAGGCGGGAGATGTCAGTCAGGGGCTGTGGTGGGACGAATGCGGAGATGAGACATATGGTAGAGCAATGGTAGGGCTGCGATTGTAGGGGGGTGAAAGTAGATGTGAGACGGAAACAACCGGAGAGCAGAAAGCGTGATAAAAAGTGGGAAGGGAGAAGGGGAAGGGGAAAAACGAAGGGGATGAGGCGGAATGCGTGGAAAGGTGAAGGCGGTGTGAAGCTAGTCCCGAAATGACGTGGCGGGCGAAAGCGAGGATGAGGCGAAATGCGAGGAAGGGTGATGTCGGTGTGAAGCTAACCCCGAAATGACTTGGCGCGCGAAAACGAGGATGGGGTGGAAGCAGACGAAGTTAAAGATGGGACAAAACAAATGCAGCGAGTGGGAGACTATGACTGGGGAGGAATATGACGTGCATGGGAAGGAAGGACATAGACTAAAGAGGATACTAATTCTTTACTCTATGGGAAGGACGAGAATGACCTTTAGGAGAAGAAGAGTCCGGAAACGATGGGTCCGAGAGCACTGAGAGCTGAAGGGTGATGGTGGGACGAGAGCGGAGAGGAGCCGGAGGTTGAAAACGGAGGGGAGTGGTAGGCGGAAGGAAACGAAGTTCAAGACGGACCATATAGAGTGGTGGAGAAGGACGGGGCGAGGCGCAGCGGCGACCCCGGCTCGTCCGCGTCCAGCGCAATCTGGAGCGCGTCACTTAACCGCGCGGCCGCTGCCGTGAACCCGCGCGCGGCAACGAGCTTGAAACATCAACGCGCCGCGTCCCTCGCGCGCCGCCGCCACACACCGCCACCGCCACCATTGCCACTGCTACCGCAACCGCCATCACCACCGCCACCACCACCACAGCAACCGCCACCACCACTCCCACCGTTGCCAGTACTACCACCACCGCCACCGTCGCCACCGCCACCGTTGCCACGCTACCGCACCGCCACCCACCGCCACCGCCGCCACCACCGACCGCCAACCCCGCCACCTTGCCACTACCACCGCCACCACCACCGACGCGTTCGAGTCCTTACGGCGGCAGGATTTTCGACACTGGCTTTCCAGCTAGGTCGAATTCAGTCGGTGTCTGGAGGAGAATTCTAGCGGCCGGCTGTTCTGATCGGTACTTTTCCGTGGTTTCTCCGATCAACACCCGGCGAATGCCGGAGCAGTACCCTAACAAACGGGCCACGGACCGCGCGCGATCTGTCCTTCCTCTTTCTTGTCCTATCCTCTCCCCCTTACACACACACTTACACTAACATGCACTACACTACCACATATTCCGGGAGACCGGTCGCGAGCTTAGAGCTTGTCCCGGCTGGGGCGGTGCCCCGCTGGTGGGAGAGTCCTGGTTAGGGGGAAACCCCACTAGAAGACGGTAGGTCGGCGCCGGACCTCTCCATCCAGCGGGGGAAGATCACCGCCATCTCCCGAGAAAAAACATGCGCTACACTAACGGGGCCAATGACCAAAGCAGTTGACGCGTCCGGAAACACGAAAAAACAAACCAAACCAAACCACCGCCGCCACCGCCGCCACCGCCACCGTTGCCACTACTACCGCCACCGCCAGCTCCGCTTCCGCCGTGGCGCGCGAGCCCTGTCCGCCTGCTCTTGCGCCAGCGACACGCGAGCGGTGCACTGCGCCGCGAGAGATTTATCTGCGGAGATGATGCAGTCGCCCCGGACACCGGACGACCGCGTGGTGCAGGCTGCCACGTTAAAGAGGATGCCACGGGGGGCGCTTGCTGCAAATGGTCACGATTCTAGTCCTATTGGCTATGCTTTGTTTCTTTTAACTTCTATGGAACGTTATAGTTAGGGTTGGTCACAATTTAAATACTTGTATTTGAAACACACTCTGTATTTGAAAATCTGTATTTTTGAGTTTTTTGGGCATGCATTTTAGAGACGTAATTAAATACATAAAGTAGACGCATTTAAGAAAGAAATACTTAAAATACTTCAAATCAAACATAAAGATAGTAAATATTTCGTATATTTATTATTTAATACAGACATAATACAGACTAAAAAGAAGATAGTTTAGAATGAGGATGGTTTCTCTTCGTTAGATTCCGCTAGTGAATGCACCTCATTGAAACAAAAATTAAAGCTCCTTTCAGCTGTTGAATTTCGATTCTCTTCATTTTTAAATGATAAATCTAAATAATTAAAAATGCTGGACAATTATCCGACAGTAAAAAAAGCGTTTAATCGTTTCAACACTAGTGTATGTTCATACACGCCAGTTGATTGATTGGTCTTTTTTACATGTTTCATGTCCTCATCATATCACATCAAATCCTAGTTTATTTTGTATGTATTTTAATACTTATTTATATAGTATTTTGCCCAACCCTGGTTATAGCTCGGTTGCAACCATCTACAACAGAATTGAAATTTTTATGGCATGAAAATATGGAAGGAGACTAACGATTCTATAGAGGTATAGTCGAGTAGTATGTATTTTGATTGACATGTTGAGATGGCTAATTAAATATCTAGTCATGATATTAATACGAGTAGCTAAACAAGTGTCCAACAATTATTTACAGCTTCCAACACAAAACAAATAAACACGTGCTTAATGTGTTGTACATCATAACTGACTTTCATACAGTTTCAGTATCCCTGTCGATTTCGTACAAGGCAAAATGAGAATATGAATTATAGTTACAATTTTTTTTTTAAAAAAAATTCTTAAAAATGTTCTCTTCCAAACTAAACAATGAAAAAATAAAATTTAACAATTAAACATAATTGCAAACAGATGCAAAATCTTGATAATAAAAAGGGAAATAAATTGAATGTATTCGAAAAATGAATACAAAATTTCCACAAGCAAACATTAAATATAATGTGATGAAATAAACGGCTAAATAATTATTAAATTAAATTAAAAATACAATTACACATTAGGAGAAACTTACGTAAATACAGAATAATAATTTTAAAATATGAGAGTAAAAATGAGGAAATAGACGGATAAAAAGTAAAAAAACTTCATGGGGAAATGTAGACTTAAATAATTACCATCGAAGTCTAAGAGCTTTAGGAAGGTTAAATGTTTGAACACAAAAATTGGAAATACACGTCCACAAGCCTGAAGCATCTGTTTACGTATTCAATATAAATGAGTTCTCACAGACACGTTCGAATTTCTAACGGCTATATAATATTTACGTTCGTGATTTTCTTGTTACTGCACTGTCCAAACGAGGGAAGTGCTAATAAGAACAGGCATTTTTGTAAACGTTTGATACACAACTTGTTTACGTGATTCGTTGATCATTTGAGCAATGTTTTAAATGCAGAAATAAATTAAATATTCCAATTGTCATCATCAAGTTCCTAGAGTTTTGAAATATAACTATATAGTTATATTTTCCACAACACATTCCACACAACTGTTCCACAACAGTATTAAAATATTATAATGTATGGAGGTATATTAATACTACAGCCTACAAAACTTCCGTACGAGTTAAACTCGTTCTTTCATGTGAGAAAATCACGTTGAAGGTATGTTTACAGTACGACTCAACTCATGAGTAGAGCCCCGAAGTTCGTCAAAATGCCTTTTTATTATTGTTATGAGGTGTGACATACCAATATGTGAGTCATTTTATTAAATGTTATTTGTCGTAAATGGGTGGAAATGCTAGGGTAATTGAATAGGAAATGGCGCCTTAGCAAAGGCGCCCAAGTCGTTGTCAAGATAAATAAATATTCATCTGGCATTGAAAGTGAGGGCGTGGCTAGTCAGATTTAAAAAACGATTTGGAGATTGGTTGGAGAGAACAATGATAGTCTACTACTGTGGAAGTATGTCTGATTTTTTGAGAAGAAAACAGTAGAAAGGGCGAATCCGAGGTTTGGAGGCTGAGCAGTAATAAGAAAACGGACATTCTGCCATATGTGGTGACGCTGTGCGGGTCGCACGCGGATAGATAATTTGTGTAATTGGAACTTGGATTTTTTTATGAGACTGGGGAACGCTGGACTCCGAATAATTTACAGTGTTTTAGAAGTATAATTAGAAGTATTATTTTTACAAGTTTCATCGAACCAGAACTATGAACATTTGAAGTAGTTCGGATCAGTAGTTCGGCAACGTTCGCGTGGAAGAACAGGAGAGAAGAACGCGGTACTTAGACTCTGGAATTCGCATCACCGGGGAGAAGAGAAGATGGTCCTTCGTGGCGACGTCGATCACGAGCTCGCAAAGTATAGTGCAGTATAAAGGTTGGAACATGGTCATGACCAAAGGACAGTCTTTCTGTTGCAATAAGTAATAAATCTTATGTTTCTTTTTGAAAGGAAAAAAACAAAACAAACGATTTTCATTGGCCAATTGGAGCTAATAAGTAGCTAGATAAAATATTTGTTTTCAGATTCCTCGCCACTCTGTATGAATGGCAGATCGCGTAATCGGCTATCAATAGGTAATAGCGATTATTTCAGACACAACCCATTGACCCAGCTAGCGGGACAATATTTAGTTTTCGTTGAAGCAATAATAGCTAAAACTATTATCGTAACCTTTTTCCTGGCGCCCATGTTAACATAAATTCGGAAACGAGTTACGACGAAACGCCCAATAATTAAGAGCAGTTTGTGGGCATGTTTCAGATGTTGTAACTATTGACAATAGGAATCTCTTAACTGTACCTCTGGAGTTGTTTTAGTAGATTTTCATTTTGCCTTTTTTTCCATTTTAGCTTCTGATGCCCATTTTTCGCCTTTTGCCTTATTTGTGACTTTTTCTGCCGTATTTGTCCCATTTTCTGCCTTTTTGTCATTATTTTCTCATTGCCCTCCTAGCACCAATATCAAAATGTCTGGATATTTTGAGCTGTACAAGGTATAACGTCTCTCTATACCCACGCCTTCTAAGTGGTTTCAACGTCTACTGCTGTTCTTTCATACTTGTGCTCCACCTTTCTCACTACTACTTTCCCCCAGTCGCTCCCAAGTCCTTCACGGGGTCCCGCTGCCTCGTTACCGTTTCCGTGGACTCCTCCACTCTCCGTCGCTGCCGCCCCAAACTCCACCGCGCCGGGCCCTCCCGCCAGCAGCCCGAGCGGCGAGAGGGGCGCGAAGAGACCGAAGCGGGATCGCGGAGACCAGTGAGGGTTGGTCGAGGAGGCTGAGAAAGAGGTGGGGGTGAAGGCTGGGGCGGAGGCCGGGGATGAGAATGGTGGCGAAGGGTGGGGGAGGGAATGAGGGGGGGGGAGGAAGAGGAATGGGAGGGAGGGGGAACTAGGAGACGAAGAGGAGGCAAGGGGGGTGACTTGCTGGGGCGAGGGAATTCGGGTGCCAATACGAAAAACCAGATAGGGAAGACGCTGGCGACGGAGGAAGAGAAAGTGGTGGCGGGTACAGGGTAGGCGGCAGATGCAAAGGCAGTGGTGGAGTTTATGAATGAGGACGGGCGCGAGGGCGGGCAAGGACGAGCTTAAAGGGGGTGTGGGGTGGGTGGAGGATGATCATGAGGGGAACAGGCAAGGTCAGTTGTAAGGGTGACTGTGGGCGTGGGGCCAACAAAAGCGACGGCAGAGACGGCAGGGGCGGTGTTGGCGGCGAGTACGGGGGCGCCCACGAAGGCAAGGAAGGAGGCTTCCGACGACGACGACGGCAGCAGAGAACGAGGAGATGAGAGTGGCGGCGAATTCGGCCGGGGCGAGACCAGCGCGCGGGGCAGGGCGCGGAGCGGCGAAGGCGGCGGCCGCGCCGGGGAAGCGCCGCTCGAGTTGAGAAGTGTGGACCCTGCGGGACGCCGCGGCCGCGAGCGATTTCGCGCACTCGCTCTGTGGGGCGGGGGAGGTGCCGCGCGAGGCTCCGTCAGCACTGCGTGGGCTGATTGTTTCGCTGAGGTCTTGTCGTTCTGGCGCGTGCAAAGCAATATTGAAGCACGACGTGACGAATTATGACACTAAAGGATGAATGTACACGCGTACAAAAATAGTAGTTGTGTTTAATAACTTACAAAAAGTAATGTTATTCGTTGAACACCGAGGTAATGTTTCACACTTCGTTCCATTGATTTATTAAATTACGTAATACGCATGTGATGTTTTGAACACAGAATACTGAACATTAGGAACTGAAGATATGCATAATTATTTAATTTCAAATTACTCATTTGTTTTCTCAATTGGCTAAGGAATTGATGGAGTCGAGCCAAACATTTTTATACATTGTTGCTATTAGTGGCTTTTTATAACAATTTACTCCAGTTATTGTAGTCTAATTTTATGTTATTCACGTAGGACATTAATAGGAAGAAGATCGTTTCCTTGCAATTCCATGTGCTTCTATTTTCTCTGGAAAAGAAGAATAAAAGTTAGCTGAGAAAACCACATGCTAGTTTTTTTCGATTGCTGCAGCCTTATTAGATTTTGTTAGCAGAAATAATATAGTGGATCAGTATTTTGATGAGTATAACCGTTAGCAAATTTTCATTTCTTCTACTTCCTGATAACATGAATGGTAATAAATGATTCTAAATTCTTCTAAGAACCTTACATAATCGTAAATAAATGCAATCCAACAACTTTTGTCATGATCTACACAACCAACTTATACTGTGATACAGAGTAAATAATTATTATACCATTTCATTCCTATAAAGAATAAAAAGCAATCTTAGCAAAGAAAAGTCTTCGATTTTTCAAAAGTTCCTTTAAACAATCCCAGAAAAAATTATAAATAAACAAACACAGGAAGCCTGCAGAGCATTTAATGCGGCCGATCTGCTAGCCAATTAGCGGCGGCGACGGCACCGCTGCGCAATTGTTTGTCTGGTTGCAGATTAATGGGGTCGTTATTTCGCGAGGGACGGGACGGGACGGGACGGGACGGGACGGGACGGGACGGGACGGGCGACGGGGCGGGACGGGACGGGACGGGACGGGACGGGGCGGGACGGGACGGGACGGGGCGAGGACGGGGTGGGCGCGGGCGGAGGCGGTGGGGAAGGGACAGGGGCAGGGACGGGGGCGGGGACTGGACAGGGCGGGGGCGAGAGCAGCCGGGCAAACGCTGTAGGCGGGCATCGGCCGTGGGGCCGGTCAGGTCACTACCACGCAATCCACAACAGGCCACGCTCTCTTCCATTCTCTCCTGCAATTGTGGCCTCATGAGGCGCACAAGTTGGAATAATCGATTTTTCAATTCAATAAACACGTTTCATAAAAAATCAGTCTGAAATATTTCAGAGAATGTGTATAAAATAGGCCAACCAATAGTATCGCAACTTAAAAGTTTGAATTTTTGGTTATAACAGAAATTAATTAGGTACATCCCGAGCTTAAAATATTATTTCACACAACAGTAATTTGTTCAATGTAAGAAAAGAAGACAAAACTTTTCATCGCAATCAGTACAGTTATTAATTTATATAAAAAACAAAAAAGAAATTATTTAATGTTAATGAAAATTAAATTTTGTGAAATGTAAACTGCAAGACTTGATAATTATTTGCAAATAAATTATATACAATTTGTTAGTTAAAATGTGTTTATGGAAGAAGCAAAATCAATACGCCAACACCCAACTTAAATATGTGACGTAGAAAATACAATGTGGAATTGGTCAATAATACATTTTCAGATCTATTCTGTAGTATTAATGCCATTTATTATTATCTTTTCCACGGACAATTTTCGACAGGTTTACCTTAAATACAAAACACCTCAACGCAAAAATCAGAATATCACTACATTAATACAAGCTCTCGTTTAGAAATTATCAGTTATACGAACACGATTACTTTCTGGGGAAGAGTGCAGATATTAAAATGCGAAACCAAACAGCATATACCGGACGGTCACATTTGGTCAGATCTGCAATAAAATCGAAGCTGATGGGTTAACCTAGCCCGCGGCAGTAAGCGCTGAGAACCAGCAGGCCATTGAGAGCAATTGCTAATCGATAGTGGGAGTGTTACAATTGCCCACGGCACAGCGAGGTCTGCTGCGCGGTCAGGCGGACTTAACAGATCTTGCACTGAACATGCTAGTAAAACTCCACTTCTGCTGTTGAAATGGCCGACACCAGGAGTCAACGAAGAGTTTGAGCATATGTGTTTATTAAAATTACGTTGCAATTAAATATATAAATTTAATCTAAGTAATAAAACTTAATATCACATGTTCAGTTCCAAAGCAGTTCTGCTCTTTAAAGAGTTCAAAATACAGATTCTAATCACTTTTTTCCAATTATGTCATGGTTCTCGTGAAAAAAACAACAACACATTATTTAGTACATCGCTCAAAATGTAGGTTTGAGATAACTGGACATTCCTTTTTTACATACAATTTGTTAACAATGTTCATTTTCTTGTTATGAAAATTAACCCATATGAAACAATGATACAAGCCATAATTTACGCACATGAATTTTCAGTATTTTACGTACTTCATGCTATATTTTAAAGAAAAAATTGTAATTATTACTTTCAACAATAAAACAAATGTTCGACAAAAAAGTAAAATTACGTAAACGTAAGTAACGTAAAGTAAAATGGTGTTTTCAGTAAATCATATAATCCCTAATTTGACATTAAAAATACAGAATTAATCAAGCTTATCAAACCCTCACTTTTTCGCGTAAAAAAATTAGAATTCGAAGATAAGCGTTGTTCATTTTTCCTTTGAGATTTAATATTAGAAAATTAAATATTAATTAAATATTAGAAAATAATAGCACCGAGAATAATTAGAGCAAAGAAGCACATTAGTTTATTTTGGGTACTTTTCATATTTTTAATATATGAGTGATATATGATTTGTCAAGACGTAAATATTATAGTGAGGGACATTTTTATTCTTGAATACAGACTTAAATTAAAAACGAAAACATAAATGATACGCAATAGATGGCACCAACTTAAATAATCGTTAACAACTTCATTAGAAACTTTCTGTGCCAACGTTTTATAAAAAAAAATACTTATTCACACGACTTAACATCTGCTTCGTACCTATCTTCTTCCTCTTAACGGTTTGCAGGAGAAGAAAATTCATTCCGAAGTTTGCATGTTACGTGAGGGCTTAGAAGAGAAGGAACTGTGCTGCGAGTCGGACACAAAAATAAGCCCCTGTCAGGCTTCGCACGTCTCTGCCATGTTTCCGTGAACCAGACCGCACGGTGCTTCGCAAGTTTATCCGAAGTACTTTGGCAGGAACCACTCGAACACAAAAGTTTCGCCAAAGAACGGACGTGAATTGAACCGAGAGAGGCTGCAGTTTCTTCAGGAAGAATGCGCCACCAAAACGAGGTGTGCAAGGAGGCTGAAAAAGATGGCAAACAAACGGAAAATAACGTTTATGCCGTAAATTTGGGAAATAAAAGTAGAAGTTAAGAAACAATATTTAATTCTAAAGCAAAGTTTGTAGCAATTACAAAATAAATTCACGGCGAAACGGATTATTGACTCTGTGGCATGCAATTAAATGTGGATAACATAATTCTTACTAATTACACTAATATTTCGTAAATACCAGAAAGTCCACCAACCAGTTACTAAACCCACACCAATACACTGAAATTGCTCTATAACGCTCCCATTTCTCTACTTCAGATTCATGTGTTCAAAGAGGTTTGTCCTCCGCGGGTGGCTGCGTCCACGTTTATTGCTGTGGGAAAGGCTCCAACAATGAGTTCACCGAACTTTCGTAAACGTCCCAAGGAATGACTCAAGAATGTCCTTCCCCAACATATTCCTAAAGAACTTCGAATTTCAGACGTTCCATGTTTTAAGTAGCGAGCAAGAGAAATATGAATGAAAGAAATAAGCAATTTATATGAGGTAGAGAGGGAGAGAGAACGAGAGAGAAAGAGAAAGGAAAGGAAAGAGAAAAAAAAAAATCAAAATAATATAGGAAGATGATAATTAAAAGGAAGATTGAAAAACAAGTGTGAGAGAATGCAAGGTAAATGTGAGCAAGAAGACAAGAGTGAAGCCCTAGCAGCGAATGAAGAGTCAGAACTTTTGTGCAATTGGGAACCAAATTTTTCTCAACGTACTATTTTGAAACTGGCAATTTACACGTAATTACATGGACCAACTACATTACATGCTTTATTTGATATTCAGTTACAGATACTTGTAAATAGGTTTTCTTAATTTCATGTTAGTTGTCAATGCAACATTATCGTAGTAAGCCTTTTGAGCAAGTTTATAAATCTAGAAACGGATCACATCCAAAATTCAGTTCCTACATATTCCCGCTAACTTTAGATATAATTATAATATTGGTCATTACATTACTAATTACAATTTTTAAAACCGTGACCTTCATTAGCAAATGTTTTCCAAATGCACCAGCGTACGAATAATCAAATGTAACCAACTGTACTCGCAATCAATATTAGCAGTTTTCAGGCAACGTGAAGTACCAGATACTGTTTAATTAGAGTATCAGATACTGTTAACAGGTATTCAACACACAAAGGTAACACCCCAGAGCTGTGCGCAAAGGTTCGTGAATGAATGAACGAGGCATGGGGTGGGAGTTCCCCTGACCATCCGTGACCTCTGCAGCGTGGGCATTGGATCGGTTTCCAGGAAGTCGGCGAGAAATCGGTTGCCAAGTACAGTCGAAGCCAAATACGCAGCACGGTTGGCCTGAACAAAGACAGATGTAGCAGAATGCTCCAGAGGCTTGTGAATTTTATTGTTATGGGATGATTCTGAATTCCTTCAAGCTTTACTTGAAACGTCATACACGAATTTTCGAAATGACAGCGAATTATACTAAAGGAATGATTTGTTGGTAACATGCGTAAATACATCCATTAATATTTGATTTCAATTACTGCAAAAGTGAATGCGTTGTCAGAAATAAATCGAGGAGTTTCGTTGTTTTCCCTAGAAGTACATTAAAAAAACACTTTTTAAGATCCGGAAAACAAAATTGCTAAAATTCTTAATCAGTTGCTAAAAACGATTTTAGAAATGAGATTCATGGCAGCAGTCGATAATGGTAAGTGAATGAGTCGTGAAAAGAATGAAAATATGATTAGCTATATATGACATGTAAAATCAAAATATCCAAAACTTCCAAGCCTCAAGTTCATTTAGGTCGACAGGAAAACATCAACTTCCACGAAAGTTGGCTGAACGGTTTAGGCGCTAGTATTGACCACACACGAACGGACAGAGAGACAAACGTTTTGATGTTAATAGATTTCTCAGTACCAAGGATCCTTAAAATATGGATTTTGGCTACACCAATTGTTAGAGGATTTTTTTTTATATTTAGCACAGGATCTCTACACTTTTTCGTTACCAGGGGTCGGCAATAAGAGTTTTCTGCAGAAAATTCTGTTTTCCAGTGTACGTCTTACGAAATACCTTCGTATAATAATAATAATAATAATAATAATAATAATAATAATAATAATAATAATAATAATAATAATAATAATAAAACAATTGTCTTTATTTGTGGCGAGGCTCAGGCCTTAAGGCCTGCTGTCGTATGGCCGAGAAAGTAAAATTTGAAGGTTGGAAAGATTTTTGAAGGTTCGTTTAGTATTATAATAATACGTAGTCGTTCCAAATGCGAGAACGTATGTGCAGTAATAGCACCAACAGTTTTATTTTTTTCTCTCCCTGTCCACATGACACCCAGACGAAAATAATTACGACAAGGTAAGAATAGACACGAATGGATGGAATTTCCTACAAACATCACTTTGCAGGAAAAAAGTTAAAATCCCCAAAAATATTTAGATATGGCTTTTAGACTTAAGAAAAGGAAATCTCATAGGCAAGCATTGTATTTTTCAGCGGACACTGGAAAACAGAATTTTCTGCAGAAAACTCTTATTGCCGACCCCTGGTAACGAAAAAGTGTAGAGATCCTGTGCTTAATATAGAAAAAAATGCTCTAACAATTGACCAGCGATTCCCAGAAAAAAGTGCCCCCCATAAGAGAACGAATGGCACAAGCAACGACTATGGCACCGAGACAGCGGCGCCGGCGGTCGGTCGTGGACATGCTTTATTATGTATTGTCAAGGAATAATATGTAATAATGATCCGTTAATTCATATGATAATTTCAGTTACCTCATAAATATCACTTTGTAGGAGTTAAAACTTAAAAATCAACAAAATCTTTAGATACGACTTTTAGACTTCAGAGAACGAATTCATAGACAAACGTACTTTTCAGCAACGAGCGATTCCGAAGATGTTTAAAACAAGTGCCCCCATAAGAGAACGAATCGTTGCAGAAGCAACGACTATGGCGAAGCACGGCGATGCCGCGACGGCGGCGGGGGCAATGGATCGTTGACCTGCTTTATTATATATTGTCAATCAATATAATCATCCGTTTATCAATATAATAATTTCAGTTACTTCACAAACATCACTTTGTATGAGTTAAAATTCAAAACCAACAAACTCTTGAGATACGACTTTTAGACTTAAGAGAACGATTTCATAGGCAAGCGTTGTATTTCTCAGCGATTAGCGATTGCGAGGATGTTTTAAAAAGGTGCTCCCCCCATAAGAGAGCGAATCGTAGCAGAAGCAACGACTAAGGCGCGACGGCGAGGGGGGTGGGTGGGGGGCGAGGGGCGCGGGTGCTTGAAGCGAGGCTGTAACGGAGTAACGGGCGCCCGCGCGGGGTCAAGGGCGCATGGCAAGTGCGCTGCTCCGGAGAGAGACGCGGCGGAGAGCAGGTCGATGGCGCAGAAGGCTGCCCTGACAGCGAGGTGGGAGGGAGGGACGGAGGGAGGGAGGGAGGGAGAGAGGAGGGCGGGGCGGGGCGGTGCGGTGCGGGGCGGGGCGGGTGGGGCGGGCGCGGGGCGCGGGCGGGCGGGCGCGGGGCGCGGGGCGCGGGCGGGCGGGGCGCGGGCGGGCGGGCGGGGCGCGGGGCGGGCGGGCGGGCGGGGCGCGGGGCGGGCGGGCGGGCGGGCGGGCGGGCGGGCGGGCGGGCGGGCGGGCGGGCGGGCGGGCGGGCGGGCGGGCGGGCGGGCGGGCGGGCGGGCGGGCGGGCGGGCGGGCGGGCGGGCGGGCGGGCGGGCGGGCGGGTCGGGGGCGGCGGGCGGGGCGGGGGGCGGCGGGCGGGCGGCCGATCGGGCGGGGCGAGACGGCGGGGGCGGGGCGGGGCGGGACGGGGCCGGCAGGAAGGCAGGCAGGCAGGACCGAGCCGGCGGAGGCGACGCCGAAGCGGCGCAACCCCGGCCGGGAATTCCCCGAAACGACCAATCACAGCGGTCGCGGTAGACGCATCCTTCCGACGGAGGTTGATTGCCGGATGAAGGGGAAACATTACTCTGGAGGAGCTGTGCGGGTTTATGAATGTAATCAAGGAAAGTTGGAGCTGTCCTACCCCCTCCTGTCGGCGCATCCGCCTTTCAATGTAGAACTAAAAGAGAACTGTCGAATCGTGAAGAAATACTGATTACAGCATACATTGTATTTTGTTAAAAGATATATATTATATTTTTGTTGTATTACAGTACATACTATAATTTTATATTATTGATAATTCATTAGAACAGAGAAATTTTAGAAAATATCAAGAAGAAATTGTGTAATTAAAATTCTTGAGTTTTTCTTCGTTATTTGTCTTTTGCATATTTGATTGAACGAGATGGAGACGCCTATATGTGCGGATTGACACATTCAATGCGACTGTTGGGTGTATAATGTTGTTTTTGTAGATTTGAGAATTCATGTTTAGAATAATTTGTTCCCATTATATTTGCACAGGTTTTTCGAAATGCACATTCTTGCTTCTTGTATAACAAATACCAAAGAGAGAAAAGTACATGTGTTAATAAATATGGGAAGTAAACACCAAGTTATAAGCTGAAGATATAGAGATTTTTATTCTTTAGACTCGAGAGGAAATTTATTGTTTAAAATGTGTTAGACCGATGGGGAATTAGTGTATTACGATCGCAACTAGATAACTTTTTTCTCGCATGATTTTGACCAAATAGATTTTGGTATTTAATTATCATCAGGTTACCTTCGTTTAATCAGTACAAAGCTACATTTTCGGAGCTAACAATACGTACTTTGTGAAATTGGAATTTGATTTATGATTAATTGTACCTGAAACACATCGTGAAAAAACTGACAATTAAAACATCAATAACAACATTCGCACATCCCTCAAAGAATCAAACGAGTTTTAAAATTCCATAAATTACTTTTTTAGCTCCTACATTTGTACATAATATTTTACAAAAAATAATTGGAAATAACTGTTAATAACAACGATAATACATACATTTTCTCCGAAAAATGCAACATTTCTGCAAAAATGCAATATTTCGTTCATAGATTGCAACAAATATTGCAAAAACGCAATGTTTCGTTCAAATGCGAGAAATATGATAATTGTGGGACTGGAACCGGCAACAACCTTGCCCTAACCAACCCGCCCGTATTGGGCATCTGTGACCTAGTTTCTCCTGGTTGAATTTTCATTCGTTGATATCACTACGTGTCAAGAATCCCATCCATGCCCTTGTTAAGTAAAAGCTTTCTTGTACTCAAATTGAGAGTGAAAACGGTAGAATCAGTAACTATACTAAGAAGAGATTACATTGAAAATACGCATATCGAGAGATTTTTTCGGTAGAATTGTTATTTTAATAACACCCTTACGTAAGTTACAAGTATCAATGAAACGTACTTTTCAAATATAAAACAGCTACAGAACTCTGAAGGACTCTATATCATTGATGTATTGAAAGTAATTATTGTAAATTAAGGATTAACAACATGATAAGATTTCAGGTATATCTATTACCTATATATTACTCTTTTGAAGCATCTGAGCCTATTATTAAATTTATTGTCCATTAATTGTTTTTTCATCCCAAGCTTATTTCGTTCAGTTCATTCCGTGTTCTTCATATTTTGTACAGTGAAAAATGGATAATCGATACGATGACGGTTTCTATTATTGAATGTTAGCTTAGTAATTTTCCACGCACGTATCACCCATATGAATCTGTTCCTTTCCGAAAATTTACTTCTACATAATACTGTTTACATTTTCTCGCGGTCCTCTCTGCTTCGCAGGCTTTCCGGTTTGTTTACGCTGGCCGTGATGTCTGCAGGTCGGGAAGCGAAACAGTAGCCGAAGCGCAGCAGAGTGGATGGGCGGGGCGGACGGGGTGGTCAAGGCTTTCGGGTGGGGGGGGCGAGGTGACCTGCGACCTTTCCGCCGGAGCGCCCCTCTTCAGAGCGGGGCGGGGCGGGGGCTGGCGCTCGTAATGCCCAGAAACGCCGTTGATGGTGCGGGCGAGGTAGGCCACTGCGGTGGGGAGCCGATGGTGGTGGTGACGGTGACGGCGTCTGTGGCAGCGTGTAGAAGGCGCAGGCGGTTGTGGGGGCGTTGCCGGTGGCGGTGCAGGTGATGTTGGTGATGGCGGTGGCTGGTTGGTTGGTTAGTTAGTTATTCCGGACACGTCAACTACTGAAGTCATTAATCCCGTAAGTGCAGATAACGTTTTTTTATCGTGAGTTGGCGGTAGTCTAACCCCGGTGGATGGCGAGATCCGGCGCCGACCTACCGTCGACTAGTGGGGTTTTCCCTAACTAGGTATCTCCCACCAGTGGGGCACCGCCCGAACCGGGACAAGCACTAAGCTCCCGATCAGTTAGTTAGTTAGTTAATGCCTTATTTTACGTGGCGCGACTCGGGCCATCAGGCCCGCCCTTCCGTCTAACCACGCAAATTTCGCTACGCTCCTTTCACCACCTAGCGGCGAAAGGAGGTATTTTCTTGGGTGATGAAACAGGCGGAACTCAATTTTGCTCAGAGGCTCCATTTAAGATTGAGGATCTTTTACATGCGGTAAATCTACTACATGGGACAGCCGGCTTTACTTTCCCTCCAAAGGAAGGCGTACGAAGGATTTTTTCGCCCTTAAAAATCCCCCGCTTCGATCGGGTTTGAACCCACAAACTCGAGTACAACGATACGCTAAACGTTATACCACCGAATCCACCGGTCTCCCGTAATATGTGGTAGCGTAGTGCATGTTAGTGTAGGTGTAGGTGTAAGGGGAGAGGGTAGGACAAGGAAGAGGAAGGGAAGATCATGCACGATCCGTGCCCCGTTTGTTAGGATGGCGGTGACGAAGGATGATGGTAATGATGGGGGATTGGCGGGTTGGTGCAGAGGCGGTGGTGGTGACGGTGATGGCGGTGGCAGCGTGTAGATGACGTGGGTGCGTGGTTGTGGGGGCGTTGCCAGTGGCTGTACAAGTGTTGTCGGAAATGGTGGTGGCGAGGGATGGCGGTAATGAGGAGGGATTGGCGGGTTGGGGGCGGCGGCGGGAGGGTGGAGTGGGCGCCGGGATTCGAGTCTACCCTCCCGCAGTCGTGGCTCCACCGACCCATCGTCTCCCCGGCAGACAACTCTGTTGGAAAGGGATCGTGGTTTGATGGCAGGCGAAGAGGTGGTCGCGGACGCTTAGAAGAAAATCCTACCTGCTGCATGACACCATCAGAGCTGTTTCTTCTAGAGTCATGTCCCTAAAGGGGTACTGGCGATCAAACAGAAAATTGACAGCTGGCTTTTATCAGCAATTGTGCCGTATTAGCATTTTTAAAAAATTTGTTGCGTCTACAACTTGACGCAACGCGTCTCCAAGCCCCTTAAGGGGCGTTGAGCGCTTTGCACTGGGGAGTAATCCTCCATTAATGTGCTTTATTTCTGGAGTAATCCTCCGTTACTGTGTAATTATTACACTGAATAATTACTATATTTGTCGAGTCTCATCCCGTCGCAGTCAGTCAGTACCTTTTATCCCTTCAGCCAGGGGCTCGACGCCGTTAGATCCCGGGGTTCCTTGCCGGTCACCCAACCAGGAGCCCGCGAGTCTCGAATTCGCTTAACCTTCGTGACTTCACGGAGCATAATAAACGAATTAGACAAGCGCCGCCGGCCTATTTAGATAATTATGTGATAAAGAGCAGTTTTCCTTTATGTTCGATGGTACTATTATGCAATGAAAATATACCTGCTTTACCATTCGGTATGAATCCGCCATCAGAATGGGTGACATTGAATATTTCCATTAAGAATTATATTCACTTTTAAGTTAGAAAAGATGACCTCTTCTACCTCCACTATCTAGTCATACACTCGTACATCCTCTCTCTGTTCTTGAAATATTTATTGTTGAAACATGCACATTTTTACAAAATCTCCTTAAAATATTGTCTCTTATGTAGTATTATTATATAAAATTGAATTATATCACATTACCTATGTTGCAATTACAATATTCACTGAAAACCACTGACTCTAGGAAAGTAACTAAACACAAATACTTCCATCATTACCTTACTGATGAACAATATTTTGCACGATAAAGGTTCAAGTTACATTTCATTATATTTCATTAATTTTAAGACTCATTAGAGCACTGCATTTATTGCTATTTTTCTCAACATATCCTCTTCTCATTTGCTTATGGTGTAAAGGGGACAGTTCGCGACAATACACACAACTGAAAATGATAGTCTCTAGATACCCCACTCTTAAATTATGATTGTTCAAATTTAATATAAGTGAAGGAGCAGAGACGCTTGCAGAAATGATGGTTATGGGATTGTGATAACGCTGCCTTTGAGCAAGACTAATTTCTAACAACCCATAAGCTGAAACAATGCTACCCTGTTTTAACAATACAACATAACTTTGAGCAAGACTAATTTCTAACAACCCATACGCTGAAACAATAGTACCCTGTTATAACAATACAACATACACGATCTCCTGCAACAAAAGCGGTAAAACCGACACTGGGGATGCTTACTGGTGCGGACACCATTGTGATGGAATTGGTAGAGGTCGTGGGGAGCGCTGCAGCTGCAGCTCTCGCAGAGGTCGTTTCGGCGACAGCCAGAGCTGGCAGTGCGCTCCGAAGCTCCGGAAGTGCCTGTGACGGGAGGTCGCGGCGACGGCGGCGGTGGAGGCGGCGGGGGCGGTGGGGGCGAGGGGACGAGGGGCGAGGGCGGCGAGGGCGGTAAGGGCGGGAGGGTGGCGAGGGCGGCGGGGGCGGCAGGGCGGCGGGGCGGCGGGGGGGGCGGGGGCGGCGGGGGCGGCGGGGGCGGAGGAGAAGTAGAAGCTTCCCGTTCGAGTCTCATTCGGCGCGAGGGGAGATGGAGTTTCGGTTTCTGGGGGAGGCAGCTCATTAACCAGCTTCCCGTCTGAAGCCTGTGAAGTCCGCGCCATTCCCATTCCGGGATGCGTTCTGTTCCATTTTCCCTGCTTTGAGCGCTTGTCGTTCGATTTACGCAAGGAGTCTGTCTGGCCCTTGGCGAGAGGAGATGATACAAAATTCTGGGAAGTTGAGAAAATGAGGCACTGAACTGTAAGCACTACTACTTGTAAAATATTTTTGAATCTAGTTTATATTTCGATTATCTACACAAAAATCGTAACGGATAAGTCAAGTCGTGTAAACTGTTGAACTACATTTTTTCTTCAAAATTTCAAATATTGACAACGCACACACACTCCCAATTGAAAATAATTTAATAAAATCAAAGTATTTTATATCACTAACGGTTAAAAAGAAGTCTATATTGCTTCTTTACCGAGTTATTGAAATAAGCACGGGGAACAAAAGTAGGACATGCAGTGGAAATATAAACATTTGATATTACAAAGAATAAAAACATTTATCTTAGGATTAGAGAAAGAGTAAAAACTAAAAATTAACATACGAGATGCTAGAAACAAAGATTTTAATTAGATCGCACGAAAGAAGAGACATCGCTGAAGGGAGAGTGAAAATACCAGAAGACAGAAGATAGAGGATGGTCTAGAAGGGAGAAAGAGAAAAATGAGTGAGCAGTGTAGGCTGCCAAAAAGTAAAAGAATGCATATGAATCCTGAATAGATGAATGTGGCAATGATCAGCAACGAGAAACGCAAACAGTCACAATAAACTAGTTTTCGTCTAGTAAAAACTAAAAATGTAATAACTACACAATATGAAAAATATTAAAAATGGAAGCAATTATTCCTGATTTTGATTTAAAGCACCAGATCTGGCTCATTACCGAATCAACCCATTAGTTCTCGATCTAATTACGCATGCAGCCAACCGGGAGATTGCAACGCGACCACATAACTAATGATTGATAGATCCCTTCTGGACGCCGTTCAGCGCCAATAGTCCCCACTCCCACATCAATTCAATTCAATTCAATGATGACTTATTTTACGTGGCAACACTCGGGCCATCAGGCCCGCTCTTCTCTCTGACCACGAGATTTCGCTACGCTCCTTTCACCACCTAGCACAGAAAGAAAGGTATTAGTTTGGACGACGAAACAAGCAATTTGAAATTAGCTCAGAGTCTTCTTTTAGGATTGACGGTCTGTTACATGCAGGGAATATACTACATGGGATAGCCGTCTTTACTTCCTGTATGAAGGAAGGCGTACGAAGGATATCCATCGCTTCGATCGGGGTTGAAGCCGCAAACTATCGTATGCTAACCTGTACAATGCTAACCTGTACACAGCTCGGTACGCTAATAGTTATACCACCGAATCCGCAACCACCAAATCCGAATAGTGTGGTGGTGCCCAGTCATATAACCAATAGTTTTGTTAATTTACAATATTCCCCACTCCCACATCAATTCAATTCAATTCAATTCAATGATGACGTATTTTACGTCGAGAGGCTCAAGTCACGAGGCCTGCTCTTCCGCCTGACCTTGCATTTTCCGCCACACTCCTTTCTCTGTCTGACAGAGAGGAGGTATCACAGGGGCGACAAAACTGATAATTTGAATTTTAAGAAGAAATAAAAGAGGTCATCTTCGTCAACATATTAGCTTTATTAAGAAAGCCGGCTTTCGACGGCTTTGCCGTCATTGTCTTGGCCGTCAGCAGCGAGACTGACGATGACTGCAAAGCCGTCGAAAGCCGACTCCGACTGTCTTAAATCCGACTGTCTTAATAAAGCTAATATGTTGACTAAAATTACTTCTTTTATTTCTTCTTATAAGAACGTCAACAACACCAAATCAGAATTCCCACAATTTGAATTTTGCTCAGAAGCTTCATTTATGTTTGAGGTTCTTTTACATGCGGTAAATCTACAACATGGAAGAGCCGGCTTTACTTCCCCTCCGAAGGATAGCATACGAAGTATTTTTTTCGCCATTAAAATATTCACGGCTTCCATCGGGTTTGAACACACAACCTTGGGTACCCGTTACACTAGCGAACTAACGCAAGCCTCCAAGCCCCCTAATGGGACACGGGCGCACCACCGCGGTGGCTCACTACGGTCCCTCTGACAGTAACATCCTAGGTTCGAATCTTGACTGTGGCAAGAGTTTGGATCCTAGCTTGTCAACTAGGTCCAATTCAGTCGCTGTCTGGAGGAGAATTCTAGCGGCCGACTGCTCTGATCGGTAGTTTTCCGTGGTTTCGCCGGTCAACACCAGGTGAATGCCGGAGTAGTACCCTAACAAACGGGCCACGGACCGCGCGCGCGAACATTTCTTCCTTTTCGTTGTTCTATCCTCTCTGCCCTTACACACACTTATACATACATGCATTACACTATTACGCGTGCCGGGAGACCGGTGGGGAGCTTAGAGCTTGTCCCACCTGGGGCGGTTCCCCGCTGGTGGGAGATACCTGGTTTGGGGAAACCCCGCTAGCCGACAGTCACCATCCAGCGACAGAAAATGAATGAATGCCTTACTTTAGGTGGCGAGTCTCAGGCCATGAGGCCTGCTCTTCTGTCTGACCACGCAAATTTCGTTACACTCCTTTCACCTACTAGGGGAGAAAGAAGGTATTACTTGGGCGACGAAACAGGAAATTTGAATTCAGCTCAGAGACTCATTTAGGCTAACACGCAGTAAATCTACTAACATGGGACAGCCGGCTTTACTTCCCCTCCGAAGGAAGTCGAACGAAGAAATTTTTCGCCCTTAAAACTCCACGGCTTCGTTCAAGTTTGAAACCGCGAACTTGGGTACAACAGCCCAATACGCTAACTGTTACACCATTGCTGCCGCTAAACCACCCCTAACTCACTATGAAGAAAGATGCTCTACATATACGGAACTAATGACCCTGGTAGTTGAATCACTATCCACCAACCTACTACCACCGCGCCGTGTCGCGCCGCGTCGCGCCGTCCGCCCCCAGTGCGGCACAGCGCGAGGCTTCCGCAGTCCGCGGGGACGGAATCAATACCCGGCGACGGCAGCGGAGCGGCGACGGCGGCGGCGGTGGGGCCCGGGGAGCCACGGCCAGGGGGGCCCGCAGCGCCACTCTCACCTACCACCGGGAGCGTTAACTTCCGGTAATGGAGTTACGGCGCAGTGGAAGGGAGGGGATGAGGACCACGCGGTGTCCTCGTCATCCGGAGAGTCTCGTGCGGGGGGGGGGAACCCTCTGCGCCCCTCGTGTTCCAGCGTCTCTTCTCTCTGCGCCGCCCCGCCCATCGATTGTTTTTTTTTCGTGTTTCCGGGCGCTTCAACTGCTTTGGCCATTAGTTCCGTTAGTGTAGTGCATGTTTCTTTTCTCGGGAAATGGCGGTGATCTTCCCCCGCTGGATGACGAGATCCGGCGCCGACCTACCGTCGGCTAGTGGGGTTTTGCCCTAATCAGGACTCTCCCACCATCGGGGCACCGCCACGGTCGGGAGAAGCTCTAAGCTCCCGACCGATCTCCCGGAATATGTGGTAGTGTAGTGGATATTAGTGTAAGTGTGTGTGTCAGGGGAGAGGATAGGACAAGGAAGAGGATGGAAAGATCGCGCGCGGTCCGTGGCCCGTTTGGTAGGGTACTGCTCCGGCATTTCCCTGGTGTTGATCGGAGAAACCACGGAAAACTACCGATCAAAGCATCCGGCCGCTAGAATTCTCCTCCAGACAGCGACTGAATTCGACCTAGCTGAAAAGCTAGTGTCGAAAATCCTGCCGCCGTGGGGAGTGGGAACCTAGGACCTCCCGGTCAGAGGCGCTGCAGTGACATCAGTTGATGTACTGACCTACCGCTCCCGGTTTTGTTTCTGACATCTTTTTCTAATGTGTAGCGGCGTCCCAAACGGCGCAGGTTCTTTGATCTTATAATTAAACTCACAAGCTACAAGTAGCATAAAATCCACGAGCAAATCGAGTCCAGCTGCCAGCCCAGGTGCTCGTATTTTCATGTGTAAACATAATCAGCATATTGGCTAATGAGTTTCCATTTTTTTTTTCGAAGTACTTCTATTTTACCTGGATTTTATTCTGCAATATCCATCATCCCGAGATCGCTAAGGTAGTAGTGTCGTAAGAATCTCGGATCAAAGGGTCGCGGGTTCGAGTCCCACCTCAAACATGGTTGTATTTATGTTCGTCACCATATCGTTTCATCTTTACAGTTATCATACCGTTAATTCCAATAGTGTTCGCTAATGACCTAGATGTTCATGCGACCTTAAACAAAACAAAACAAAACAAAAAAATAACAATGTCCATCATCTCAACGGTATTGATTCATTTTTGTTATAATCAACTAAGCATTCTTACATGGCCATCACAGTGTTAATTAAGAACACATCCCCTTCTCATTTCAATTCATCGTGCATCACCATTTCAGTTTACTGATATAGTCCCTACAGTAATATCATTCCAATATTGTCTGCCGTGTACGTGTTCCTGCAATATCCCATCCACCTTCATATCACTTAAAGCTCACTTTATGAAGTCCCTCGCGCTTAGGTCGGCGCCGGATCTCGCCATCCAGCGGAGGATGATCACTGTCATCTCCCGAAAAAAACATGCACCACACTAACGGGAATAATACCAAAGCGGTTGACGTGCTCGGAAACACGAAAAAATCAATCAATCGTCATTGAGGCATCACCAGCAAGAGAGGCCCGTATTTCACAGTGATGCCACGGCAGCACTGCCATCTCTGCCACAAATCACGTACGCAAAGAAATGATGATCACACCTCACCTAATTGCTCTAACAGCTATCAACGATAAAAGTTGAACTATCGAGACAATTGCTTTAGACAAATTTCGCTGCCTAGACCCAATGGAGAAAAAAAATTGCTATGGAGATCTCTTATTTAGATGATAGCGCAGCCACGGAAGTGCGGTGAGTTTTTGATTTTTAACTTGTGAGATTTTAAAGTGTAAAGTTTTTTGCTGATTTCAGAATACTTTTATTAATGATTTAAATCTAAACTATAAAAGATGTCCTGAGAAACGTCGAGACAGTGTTTCTGATAAGCGAACCTAGTAACTACCCAGAAGGAACGGAATTTCTTACTCCTTTTACGATTTCGTTGTTTTCTTCTGAGATGTAGATGCAATAGATATAAATGCCTCAAATTCCACAAGCACAGATATCTTTAGATTTCACAAGCCCAGCATTGCAGTGGCTTCCCATAATGATATCGCCGATAGGCCTCATTCACAATGCAAACTTAAACGTAACGTAATGCTGTAAACTTAGCCGTAAAATTTACACGTAAAAACAAGCATTCACCATGACGAACGTAACGTAAGTTTTGCCTGAACCAATCAGAATTCAAGGTACTGAAACTGGATCGATTCATTTCTAGCACGGTGGAAAGATTTTTCCACTGTAGTTTCTAGGTTTTTCTTCGACATTTCTATCGATTTGTCTTCAGATATATGCGAGTAGCTGTTGTAGTAGTGCTTGCATTTCCTTTATCGTATAAACAAGGATTCTATCGCACCAAATTCACGAGTAATTCGTCGAATATACTTAGTTTATTCGTCATGTCAAGTTAAAGTCAAAATAAAAATTGCCCAAATTCGTACTATGAATTCACTAACCGCTTCAAAACCGTTTGCAAACTAGCTTTCTGCACTACAATAACAAAATGGCAAAACCACAAACTACCTCAACACACTCTGAAATCGACCTTCCATGCTGATCTCTGTTCGGTAGACTTCCGACGTAAACTTAACGTAAAAGCTTGGAGCTCGTGAACTCTTAAGTTTACGGTCTCGCGTCTACGGTTATGTCAAAGCATTGTGATTGGTCTCGCTTAGTAACTCATTTGCAGGTTTTGCGGCTACGTTTTAGTTTACGTTTAAGTTAATTAGGCCTTACGTCAACGGTTACGTCAAGGCACTGTGAATGGTCTCGCTTAGTAACTCATTTGTAGGTTTTGCGGGTACGTTACGTTTACGTTGAAGTTTGCATTGTGAATGAGACCTTACGTCTATGGTAAAGTCAAGGCATTGTGAAAGGTCTCACTTAGTAACTTACTTGGTTTTGCGACTACGTTACGTTCACGTTGAAGTTTGCATTGTTAATTAGGCCTTACGTCTACGGTTACGTCAAGGCATTGTGAATGGTCTCCCTTAGTAACTCATTCGTAGGTTTTGCAACTACGTTACGTTCACGTTGAAGTTTGCATTGTGAATGAAGCCTAAATGCCAGCCCTGCTAGACCGCGCGGTGCTGTCTTTCTCTCTCTGCCTCCTCTTCTTCGCAGCTCCGTTGCTCCTTCCACAATCCGCGCTGCTCCTAAGCCCGCGTGTAAACTTTGCGATTACTTTGTGATGACACGTGGGGTCTCTAGAGATCAGAAAGTCCCCCTGCACCCTCAAAGTTTAATCTGAAAGTTTAAACTTTCATTTTTTACTCTTATTGAAGCTTGTGTGCTTATCGGAAGCATCTAGCGCTCAAAATTAAATGACAAGTGAGGGGTCTTCCTGGCAAATATTGACTTATTGAGATGTCTTTCAGAGAAGATCCAATTATGTTTTTCTAGGAACCAAGGAAAGACCGTACTAGGTGGTAAGATATTTTGAAGAACGCTTTAGATTAACACAATCCTTCGCTTCCAGCTAGGAGAATGTCAATTAAAACAAATAATGCTAATATGAAGAATTCAAATTTTATACATTTAAAGTAACACGAAAAATTCTTGGGCGCATGTAAGAAATTGATATCGCACAATCTCAGAATCACAAGCAGCACAGAAGTTCTATAGGAATAATTAAAGATAAAATAATAGTTATGTGGTTTTCCTTTTCTAAAATCATTCTGGCACTAATATTAAGCACAATTTACTTTCGGTTTTAGAGTTTCGCGATGTGAATTCTTTATAAAATGTATGGCAATAATTAAGACTGAAGGAAATAGTTTTTACCCGTAACAACAGTACATTAAACTAATCAATAATTTACTGGGATATAATCGTGCGAATAAAGAAGTGTAAAGAGCACAAAACACGCACGTTTAGCCGGATCATCTATAGAGTTTTACACTGACCAAAATAAAGTAGAAGCAAATGTACAAGTAATTCAAATGAAGAGCAAACCTAATCTTCTGGGCAGTTGGTGCTAAATTGTGTTTCTTGAAACGTACACCGGGCGCATCGCTCATGGAAACGGGCCAATCGCGAGCAAATTGGGCTCGGAAATCGAGTTAAGCGCCGCGTCCAGCGCGCACTGGACTTGCTGACGAGCGCGAAGAGTCCATTTGCTGCAATTCGCCAGCGGGTTCCATTGTATTGAGTTTACTTGTCCGAAAAGCCTCATCAAATAAGTAGAAATAGGGTAAATAAATGATCGAATAAACAAGTAAAAACCAAAACAACTATTCAACTATCTGACCAACTAACAAACTATAAATTAAATGTTATTGCAGATACGCAAATGAAGTTTTGTGGATGCCCTCACGTGGTAATCACACTCCCTTCAAGTAGTAATCCCTCTGAAATGGTTAAATGAAATTTTTAAAAAGTTTTGTAGATTGGGAGGCCATGTGTTCGAGGCGTGAAGATCAAAAATTGATGGCACATACAGGGCGCAGTGATAACTATCTGGTGGTCATAAGAAGAATAAATGAATCATAAATACATAAGTATAAAATAGTATATTATGAAATGATGACGTAATAATACTCATGATATCGAGGTTCACACAGTAGTTTTTCTACGACTAATCGTAAGTATTAGAAGTTCAGCCTTTTTATTGAATTATTTCGTGTCATTTGAGCAATAAGATTCAGCCAAGAGGAAACATTTCGCCCTGAAGAAGGTCGCAGAATGGCGGCCGAAACGTTGACATCTATGTCTCGGACGCGGTGTCTCCCGAACAGCGAAATATATATTGAAATCGGCGGCAGAAGCCCATGCTTTCAAGATTGAGTCAATATCACCTGCGGACAGCCACCTACGTATGTGTCAGGCGACATTGGTTAAGCACACGCATGGTGCGATTTTTTCGTGTTTCTGGGCGCTTCAACTGCTTCGGTCATTAGTCCCGTTAGTGTAGTGCTTGTTTTTTTCTCAGGAGATGGCGGTGATCTTCCCTCGCTGGATGGCGAGATCCGGCACCGGCCTACCGTCGGCTAGTGAGGTTTCCCCCTAACCAGGACTCTCCCACCAGCAGGGCACCGCCCCAGTCGGGACAAGCTCTAAGCTCCCGACCGGTCTCCCGGAATATGTGGTAGTGTGGTGCGTGTTAGTGTAAGTGCGTGTGTAAAAGGAGAGGAGAGGACAAGGAAGAGGAAGGACAGATCGCGCGCGGTCCGTGGCCCGTTTGGTAGGGTACTGCTCCGGCATTCGCCTGGCGTTGATCGGAGAAACCACGGAAGACTGATTGATGCGGCAGCAAACGAGTGATGCACGAGTCAAGTTAAGATCAAATGTATTCTAGAAGTGTTATTAAATTTCAGTTCTGCAGCTGTTCTTATTTTGTACGAGCTTCATTTCTGATAGAGACATTTCACATCACTCATCTGAGATGTGTGTGTCCTTGTGATTCCCGATCCTTCATTTCCTTGTGATTTTTTGGAAAGATAGCATGTATTTTTGAAAGATGAATTCTTTACCCTTACCCATACACAAGACTCGGCACATTAATGTTCACAATCTCACGAAACATTTTATAGAACGGCCACTGATGATTGATTAGTTTTGGTTTGTAAACGACCCTAAGATTGGTCAAACTGTAATGAAACTGTTTCATAACGTGCTATAATGAAACGGTTTTATAACGAGCTGCAATCATTAATAAGAGAATTGTACCATGGGAGTAGAAAAATAAAATACAGCTTCCTAATGCCAAAGTACAGAAGAAATAACTTTCTATTTAACTTTTTATTTTATCATTTTTATGAGAATATGATACATAAATGCGATGGGACATATCAACACAACCGCTGTGATGTCGTTAAACATCAAAAATTTCCAGGAGAGCCCCGGAAGCCCGCGTCGGCGACGCCAAGTAACGGTGCATTGTACCAATTCCTGCCGCTTTGGCGGCGAGCCTCCGCTACGCGTTTCCACAGGCGTTTTAAAATATAATTTTATATTATTTTTATTTCGTCGCTACCATACATGGGCAACTGTCCCACTACAATATTCTTAAAGTTGATGAATTAATTTATTAAAAGATTACAAATTTTAAACAAAGATGAAGTCTGGGACAAACTCATCCATATTTTAGCATCTGTAACGTTACAATTTCAACCTGCTACACGGATTCCGCTCCTAAGCGATTAGTACTGGCATGACAAACTTATTTACAAGCTTTATCACATTAAAATAGTCTAATGAAACTAAAGGAATATCTGATATCTTGAAAAGAAATTGATGATGATGATAGTAGAAATCATTTATGAGAGTCTGGATACTTTTATTATAGTACTTAAAGAATTGTAATCTCGAAATAAAAGTAAGGGTAAAAATACCCAGGCATTTTTGAGAACGACCAGATGATCGAATGTGCTAATTACAAAGGTTTTGAGCTTGCAGGTACCCCAGACCTACAAGATTCCACCATTTTTGTCTCGCACTTCCATAACATGGTCTTTGCGTACAGACAAACCCTTCTAAACTGGCTACGCCCTCATTACAAGGAAAGGGAACTTGCAAGTAATTCAGAGAGACTTCAAACTCTGCGCAATGGGCGATCTTTAGAGATGATAAAGGACTTCTGAGGGAACAGGCTTCGAAATTAAAGACCACCAACTATAGACGGTAATTTCTCCTGACTCCACTTTCAGGTAGGAAGTCGTGACAGCATCCAGGACGTCTCGGTGATGCGAAAGAGAAACACGCAAGCATTTTGGTTCCTCAAATTGTTGAACAACGATTATTGCCTTTCGCAAACTACCCTTAAGACAGTGCATTGCAAAACGAATAATTAGCAGTTTTGTATTACTCCAAAAATCAGCATTCCTCAATGCGCAATATTGATTGACATGTTTTCTCGACACTCCTAACATTGTAATAATCTCCCCGGTGGAGTAAATTGATTTTATCGGTATATAATATGTAAACTGGAATGAACTAGCGTACCCGTGCGAGAACTCTCGCATCTTAAACCCCACCCACTTCCCTATTTTGCTTTTCCCATATTAATCCTGTAACATATCTTTATTTTCAAGACCCTCTTATCCTCCGTTACTTGATCTATATGTCTCTTTGTAACCAATAACAATACAAAACACCCTTGTCAATACAAATCATTCTAATTTAACATTATTACCGAGCAGAGAGGTACATCCGTGTGATTCAGTCGAGCCGAATTCAGTAGGTCATTTGCATCAAAACTTTAGTTTTTCAGGCCCTCAAATGCTTCGTTGAGGAGTTATGCGGTTATAGAGTACTGCGGTTGTATTTGGCATGAATATTTAGCCGCGTTTTTTTAAACAAATCTTTCATATTTTCAAAGTCAAAATGCGATCTTCACGTTTCCGTGCAATTCTCTTTCTTTAGATTTCTGATTTATTAAGTTTGGTGACGTGTGACAACCGCAAAAGATATGTATACTAATGAAATGACTACTAAGTGACTACTAAACACAACTAAATACTACTAAAGGACAACCAAGAACTAATACAGGACACGATAAAACACTGTAAAAAATTCTTCTCGATCATAAATGCACGAAAATATAGATATGTGTAGAAACATGACAAAAAACTAATAACGTTTCGTAAGCAGAAGAAAAAGCGTTTGGATACCTTCCCCCACCTTTCCCTATCTTCGCCACATCGATGTCGCCTGCGGAGCCCCTCGAGCGACCAGCTAAGCCACGTGCGGCTGTGCCAGCCTTTGCCTTTCCTCCCCATCCCATCGAGGCCAGCCGCCCTGCGAATTCAGCACCGCATAGGGCGGGGCGGGCACTCCATTACGGGGGTTGCCGAAAAGGCGGTCGGGCGCAGCGTGGGCCGAGAGGGCGAGGCACGCACATTCAAGGCGAATGGCGTCGCTCGGCGTCGCTTGGCGAGGAATGTGACGGACCTCAGGTTAGGTGGAGTGGAAGTGGGACGAGTGTGAAAGACGACTCGGTCAGGAGGTTTGCAAGAACGGGTAGGCCGGAAGATTGATTGATTGATTGAGTTTTTCGTGTTTCCGGACGCGTCAACTGCTTTGGTCATTAGTCCCGTTGGTGTAATACATTTTTTTCTCGCGAGATCGTGATGATCTTCCCCGTTGGATGGCGAGATCCGGCGCCGACCTACCGTCGGCTAGTGGGGTTTCCCTAACCAGCGACTCTCCACCAGCGGGGCACCGCCGCAGCCCAGGCAAGCTTTAAGCTCCGACCGGTCTACCGGAATGTGCGGTAGTGTAGTGCATGTTAGTGTAAGTGTGTGTGTAAGGGGAGAGGATAGGACAAGGAAGAGGAAGGAAAGATCGCGCGCGGTCCTTGGCCCGTTTGGTGGGGTACTGCTCCGGCATTTGCCTGGTGTTGATTGGAGAAACCACGGAAAACTACCGATCAGAGCAACCGTTCCCTAGAATTCTCCTCCAGACAGCGACTGAATTCGACCTAGCTGGAAAGCTAGTGTCAAAAATCCTGCCGCCGTGGGGAGTGGGAACCTAGGACCTCCCGGTCAGAGGCGCTGCAGTGGCATCAGTTCATGCACTGAGCTACCGCTCCCAGTGTTGATCGGAAGAGATAGGACAGGACAAGGAGGTGGTGAGATCATCCAGAACTGGTCAACCCCATGACGTCGGATGGGTGAGGCTCGCTGGATGACGCAGAATGGATGATGTCGACTAGGAGATCATAGCCGAGTGAAAGAAAACTGGTAAGCCATGGTGGGTGGTGAGGAGAGTCAAGGCAAAGTGTGCATGTTGAAAGAATTCATAAACGAAAGTTAGAGATGTTTGAAAAGTAAACTTGGTGGCCTACATAACATATACGAAGAACGAAGATATTCATGAGTCAGGAGAAATAGTAGTTGTCTTAAACGGTAATTGGTAGAATGTAGATCGGAATGTTGATCAGATTTGTTCACGGCTTTTTGAGGTAGAAAAGTAATAGTGGGTGAAAGTCCAATATTAATAAGTTATCCTGTGTGCAAAACTCCGGAACGAGAACTTTGAGATAAAAGATAACGATGAAAGTATTATATTGGATAAGTTACACACTCGGACATTGTCATCTGAGAGAAGCTCATGAAACAGTAGTTACAAGGTGATGCCAATGAACAATACATCACACTGTATACAGAATATCAAACGTAGTGAAGAAAACTAATGTGAACAGGAATGGCTATAATTAGAGCGTGACAGAATGAAAAGGGATTGAAAGAAGAGTTAAAGGAAGAAACGAAAGAGTGTCAAGCACAAGAGAAGAAGATAAAGACCTACTCTCGGAGTAAAAGGGCGGGAATATATTTTCAGAAAATGCCGATGTCTATTACTATAACACTCGACGTAAAAATCATATTCATCAGGTGACAGTATCAACAGCCCATTACAAAAGATTCACATACAATACATGTATATTATTTTACAACACTTTGTCACACGGCATTAAACGATTAAATTTGATAGCAAAGTTTAAATCCCAAGTGTAATCGTTTCTGCTGCATAAGTGTTTCTATACAATTAGAGACTATACTGAGCATTAAAAAAAAATAACATTAATTTTAACAATGATACATAATGCATTATTTACCATTTGAACTGTATAAATGTGTATAAACAACCTGTAACAAGTATTGTATTGCAGCCTGCGTGTGAATGACCCCATCTCGATCAGGTTTTTCGTCCAGTTTCTCTGATCCATTGAGCAAATGCTGAGATGGCACCTTTTTTTGCTTCTGGACATAAATGTAACTTCATTTTCTGTTCTAGAATTCAGTGGTAAATACAATTATTCAAATTATCGTTTCCATGTTGTCGCGGCAGGAAGTATTATTCCGAAGGACAACATGGATAAGAGCCAAAATTTATTGCGTTTTTATCCTTGAAAATAGATTTTATTACATGGAAGCTTTTCTTTTTCCTTCAAAATTTAAGTAGTTTATGACTTAGTGCAGGGATCACAGAATTTTGAAAATGTGCACACAATTCACTTTTCCCCATAGCACGTCGTACGCAGTTTTAACTGTTTTTTGACGTAAAATAAATAAATAAATAAAACCCAATCCCACAAACCAGAACAGCGTGTAGGGTAAGCGAACGCAGCAATCGACCCACATCCGAGCCCGACCTCTCCGACGGCAGCAGTCCCTTACAGGCGCAGCGCGACAGAGGCAAACCAAGCAGCGCAAAGCCACTCTGCCAACGGGTCGCGGTGCTGCCACAGCGCCTGTGTACGCCGATCAGGCGGTGCCCTAGCGTCTCTGTGGGCTTTAGTGCTCCCCCCCCGCGCCGCCAGCGCCGCCCGCGTCGAGAATTCCGTGCGCGCCGCGCATTCGGCAGGCTATTTGCGGCCGCGAGAACGCCGCGTTTACACTCGCCCCCCCCCCCCCGCCCGCCCACCGATCAAAGGCGCTCGCGCCGCCCGCAGGGGACGGGGCCGGGGTGGGCGGGGCGCGCGACAATTGATTGATTGATTGTTAGTGATTCCGGGCGCGTCAACCACCGAGGTCATTAGTCCCGTAAGTGTAGGGCATGTTTTTCATAGGGAGAGAGCGGTGATCTTCCCCTGCTGGATGGCGAAATCCGGTCGGCTATTGAGGTTTTCCCCAACCAGGTACCAACCACTCCAGACAGTGACTGAATTCGACCTAGCTGACAAGCTAGTGTCGAAAATACTGCCAAAGTCTGCACACGAACCTAGGACCTACCGTCGGAAAGCGGAGTTTTTCTCAAATCAGGTATCTCCCACCAGCGTGGCACCACTCCAACCGGAACAAGCTCTAAGCTCCTAATCGTTCTCCCGGTATGTGTAGTAGTGTAGTGTAGGTTAGTGTAAATGTATATAAGGGGAGAAGACACGAAAAGGAAGAGGTAGGAAAAATATTTCACGGCACGGTCCGTGGTCCGTTTGTTAGGGTACTGCTCCGGCATTCACCTCGTGTAGACAAGAGAAACCACGTAAAACTGTTGATAAGAACTGCCGGTCATGAGAATTCTCCTCCAGACAGTGACTGAATTCGACATAGTTGACAAGCTAGTGTCGAAAATCCTGTCACCGTCGGGACTCGAATCTGGGACCTACTGTCGGCTAGTAGAGTTTTTCTTCAACCAGGTATCACCCACCAGCGGGGCACCGCAACAGTCGGGTCAACATCTAAGCTGCCAACATGTCGGGTAGTGTATGAGTACATGTGTAAGAGGATAGGATAGGGCAAGGAATGGCGAGGAAAGATCGCGCAAGGTCCGTGGCCCGTTTGGTAGGGTACTGCTCCGGCATTCGCCTTGTATTGATCAGAGAAACCACGCAAAACTACCGATCAGAGTAGCGGGCAGAGTAGATAGAGTGGTGCTAATTCGGTGGTAAAAATGAGTTGACCTCTGAGATTAGGAGCTGGTGGAAAGAGTGAGTTAGTGAGCGAATATTGACTTCGGGAGCATCTATATTGGTCGCTATTCCCTTGATTGTAGCATATGTTATAGCTCTGGATGTGATATCTAACGCCGTAAACCAGTACGAATGTATTGGGGATATTTCATCTGTTTCAGAGGCGCCACTGATCCCAGCTGGGACAAGATCTATGTTCCAAATTCCGACATTTGAGGTAGATAAGTGCATATAAGTGTCTGTATGTATTTAAGAGCTGAGGGAGAAAAGCTGATGCAAGATGGCGCGCAGTCCATGGACCATTTATAATGGTATCTCTCCAGTATTCACTTGTTATTGTTCGAAAAACAAAGTACGGTAAACCATGCATCAGAGCAATTGGCAGGAGGAATTATCCTTCAGATAGTGATTGAATTCAACCCAGAAATCGAACCCTAGGATACTCGATGAAATCGGAAGATAATCGATGAAAGTGATCTTTGCAGTGGCAACGATATTACTGCTAAGATGTCGCAGTCTATGTTAGCTGGTAGATGTCAGGAAGAGAAGAGTGATTGGCGCAGTGTCTTTGGAGTTAAGTACAGTGCACCAGGAAAGTCTCTCCGCACTGAGCCAAATCAGGGCCTCCTATTAAACATTGCTTTTATATTGGGATTTACCACCCCACTAGTTGGTCAGACCTTGTGCCTAACTATCCGTTAACTTGGGTGGAAATTTCCTCGCCAGGTATCTCTCCAGCGAGGCATCTTTGTCATATTCGTTTCCCATACTTACTCGCATTTACCAGCACTACTTTTGTAAGGAGACCAGTCGGGAACTTAGATCTTGTCCCGGCTGGTGCGGTGACTCGCTAGTGGGAAATACATTGATGAAGAAAAACATTCAAGCAGACATCTAGGTCTCCGCCGGATCTCGCCATCTAGCAGGGGAAGAACAGCGTCACCTGCCTTGAAAAAATGCACTACACTAACGGGACTAATGATTACAGCAGTTGACGCTCCTAGAAAACGAAATAAAATTAATCTTCATTTGTTTGTTTCTAAATGTATGTAAAGGGCACGAGAAAGTATCACACCGGAAAATTATATTAATTATCATAGTTTCCATTATATCACACCAAAGTTCTGGGTTGCCGTACAGGGCCTACGTGACTACAGATGAAAGGAGCCAGAGCTCACAACATCGTTGTGTCCAATGCCCAGCGCAAGACCTCTCCCCTCCACCTCTGGTGCTGTTAGTGACAAGCCATTTGCGTTTGTCGAGTTTCCCGCAGTCGCATTCGCCTAACCATTTGTGTGGGGCTTCACAGCCTCTCGGAAAGGGAACAAAGGGGTAATATGCATTTGTTAATAATTTTTCCTACAATTTTTAAATTAAAGTTATTAATTTTATAGTTGTGTAAAAGTTCTGGAAAATACATAACATATTATTTTTTTTTAACAATTGGCCCGTGAAGTTACTGCTGAAGTTTATTTGTATCAAATTGAATGATAATCGTTTTAAAAATAATTAAATGATATTAAATGAATAATATTTAACAAAGTGAAATGTTAAAAAGGCAAAATATTCGCTTCTTGTCAACAAAGAAATTGATAATTCTCCTCGACTTCAAGATAGAATTATGACTCAGAAGTAGAGAGCCGATTCAAAGTACTAAATGACTTAACTACCAACATTTCATATCACGTCCAATCCAATATTCCACATCCATATTCCAGTCTTTTCATTCTGCTTGTCATTCACCGTACAACATTGCCCACATGCTTATCTTTTATTTCACATGATCCATATCTCTTGGAGAGATCATTTTTCTTTCTCCACTTCAGTCGATCATGAACTCAAACTCATTCGCATCGTAGTTGGTCATTTGGCGTCGTTTGCACTACCCTCCGATTCCACAATCATGACATGCGTCTATCAACCCTTTCACAGCAAGATAACCTATCGCTCCCCACTTTATCCGCATTTCCTGTATCGCTATTCCCTGCCAAGTTACCAACACTCCACCTTTCATCGCGTCATCCAAACCACCTCACCAGCTACCTTCGGAGAAGAATTCTAGCGCCCGGCTACTCTGATCGGCAATTTTCCGTTACAATTTTAAATTGAAAAATCACAATCTCAGATGCGCTGTTGTTCTTCGTGATGATGATGATAATAATAATAATAATAATAATAATAATAATAATAATAAAAAGTCTTTACTTGTGGCGAGGCTCAGGCCTTAAGGCCTGCTCTTCCGCCTAACCACTTTAATTAATTTACAATTTTAAAAATTACAGTTGAGGCGTTCGGATGTAATTAATATTAACTGACTTTTAATGATTGGGATGTAATTAATATTAACCTACACGTCGCAAAAGAAGAAAAAAATCAATTAGTGACTACCATTTACATCAATTTATCTGCAAGAGCCAAATGAATTTATTGTCGTTTTTCGTTTATTCTTGGAATTTCGCAAAATGGAAAGACATGATGTGAGGAACATTCTTAAAAAATGAGTGGTCGGCACCCCGGGGGCGCCCGCCACGTGCCAACCCGGCGCGTGCCGCACGTACCTTTGCAGATGAGCCGGCGACGGACGCACGCGCACACAAGAACACGCCAGATGCGCAATCTTCGCCAGACGCGCAATCTGCGACGGACTGCGCGCTTTCGCTTACCTGCGACAAAAAGAAAAGCGGAGGTCAGGGCGAGAACACAAGGCTTGGCCAGGTGTGCGAACCCGGTCGGAATGCATTTTGGCTGGCAAGCGTACGACGCAGTGGTTTCGATGTAATAAATGGCGTGTTTGTTCGGCCCAGGTGTTCCGAGAACAATGTTGCATTTAACGCTTTGAACATTCGCTAATGCTTCTCGGAATTTCTTAAATAAAATGGAAAATTTGCAAATAACTATGACATCGAAAAGCGGTATCTGATACCTAATGAATTATCTGTAACTTTAGAGCAAATAGTAGTGTTGAATGTTGAAGTATGTATTGTAATGAGGTAGAACGCATTTTACAGACAAAAACTGAACTGTATATATATGAATTTTTAAATAATGCATTATTACTTTCGTATATGTCGATCAAACGTAAGATAATATTATAAAATCACTTGCAAAAATGTTTCTAAAAAAAGGATTAGGAAACATATTGTGTATATGTGTACTTTGCGACTAGAAATTTCTTAAAAGTATACTCCTATGAATTCAGTCTGCTACCATCATTCAACTTGAAAACTCTGGTGGTGTCAATTTTTGACTTTCAAGGGCTATTTATTACATATTTACGCTAATGTGGATACTAAAAGAAACGTTTATAAAATTTTAACTTTCAGTTAATATGAATGACATTTACGTTACAAAAATACTACTTAATGTGTATATACTGTTACAGAGAACGAAAGAAGCCTGTCTTTTTCGCAGAACAAGTCAAAAATTCTCTTTCTGTTAATATTCACAGCGGAAATCTCATCGCATTAATGTCACTTATTATTATGCTGGCGTTTTAACGAAGGAAAAATGCTACAACCTATATCTGTATGACAGAAATGTATATATCTGAAACATTTATCTGTTCCTCTTCCCAAGAAAAAGAAACATTATTCAGTAATAAAAGATATTTTATAATAGGTCAACGATTCAAACCAAGTGTCATAAATTTTAGATTTAGCCAATATTTTAGATTTTAGCATTAGCGCCTAGTTTCAAACCCAAGTGCCATAAAAGTTATCTAAAAGACTATTAAAAATAGGTAATGCTGTAAGTTATTTGTATGAGATTTCAGGGAGGATTCGAGCAATAAAAATTCAACATTGACACCTATACCTCGTTCTGTAGTTCCCTAGTAACTTTAAAAAACATTTTCCCGCGTTCTAAATTATGTTATTGAAATTTAAATATTGAATCAATAGTTTTCAGTGTGGTTAATATCGGTTTTCGGGAGATATTTCCTCTTTCGGGCCACGATTTATCAGCATGTGCAAAAGTGTCATATATGATGATTTTTTTGGAAGGAAAATGTAAGAAAGAGACATCAGATTCTCAAACATCAAAAGAAGGTCTTTGGAACAGAACATTCCTGCTATTAAACTAAACTTCTTCATACAAAGTTTGATGAAAAATCAGACGATATGTTACGTAACAATATTAAAAACAGTATATACATATATTATTATAACTTCACATTGACTGTGACAATATATCATCACTCACGAAAAGAGTGAATTCCTGAAAAATGCGCGTTATAATCAACAATGATTAATCCTAAAAAGGCGCAATAAAGAATAAGAGTTAAAATGACATGTTTTGAATGTCAGTTAGAGTTTTAGAAGGAGATAGCGTACACATTTCTTCAATTAATTCGTCGCAGATGTATGTGATACTTCTTTTTTAGCGGAGGTCATGGGGTATTTAATACGAAAATTTAGTTAACTCTATAAGAATCTTTAAAATGCTTCTTAATGAAGTAATGAATGGCTCAGAAGAGTAAAACGTGAAGTATACCATCCAGAGATTAACACCCTTCCGAAAGGAGAAAATTGAAAATCAGCTTTTTAGCGCAACTGCACTTCCACTCATTTAACTATTACACGGCAATTGCGGAGAAAGTAAAAGGTTACAGATGAAAAATAATTTATAACTAGGGCTAGGATAATTATGAAATAATTTTTTTCTATTTAACATATGCATATCTTAATATGTCCACCGAACAATGTCTCTCCGGTGAGAAATGAAACTTTTACAGTGCATGTTTTTACGTATTTTGGGAGCATTTATAATTGAATAATATTTAGAGCATTTCGTTATAATGATACAAATTTAGCTATTTTCACATAAAAATGTTTCCAAAATGAAATTTTTAATTACTTTATTGATGTAGTTAGTACTTTTTACCCGTAATAATAATAATAATAATAATAATAATAATAATAATAATAATAATAATAATAATAATAATAATAAGCCTTCAGGAAGAATTAGATTCCATAATTCAAGTGAGTTTTGTCATAATTTGCATTATTTTGGTACACTATATGAAACCGAGGTTCAGTGAAAAATATAAGGGCTTAAAGGAAAAAATTATGATAATTTCGTAATTTTTATGAGGTTTTGTATGGTACATATTTTCAGCGTAGTTAATGTATATTCACCTGTTTTAAATCTCATATTTACATAGATATTTGACATTTTTAATGCATAACTATCCGAGCCCTAGTTACAGCACCCGTCATGGATGATTTTAAAGGAGAACTATCTTAAACAAGAAAGCGGTGTATTCCTGAAATACATACCAAAGTACATAGTGAACTCGAGATTCCCAGTAACTGAATTGTTCTACAACTATCACCTCGTATTGGAGTTTCAATTATCAATGACTCCACGTGAAATGTAGGGGGCGACAAATAAGAACGCTTCATATTTCTTCGAAGTTCTCCCATATTCTATTATTTTACTGCTTCATTTTTAGTAAAACTCGTCGTCATCATCATCATCATCATCATAACATCAACAACATATTCTTCTTTCTCTTCTGCTCATCACTGCTATCAGCAACTCATTGATTACCAAGTATAAGCAAAATATCGGGATGAAGATATTATAATTAAATAATTCCACTTCGCCTTTAGAAGCACCACAGATAACTCCACAACGCATCAGATCTTTTTTCGCCTTCCCAGAAACATTTCACCGACTCGCTTGTTCTCTCCCACTCATTCTCTATGAGATTATCATTTTCTCTTGTCTCCACTCCTGGTGCTTCTGACCCAGAATATTTATTGATGTATATTTATTTCCCGAATTCTCCTTTCCTTTGAACTTGATTTCCATTCAAGACCAGTGCTTCCGGCGATAAACAACCCAGTAGGCTCCTCTAGTTTTATGTTTCCCACACTCTAACTTACACCCATTCTATGACCAACCTAATCAAATGTCCGACTAATCTTTCCCTTGCGGATCCGATTTCTTCGGAGAGCACCATGTTTCGCTTCCTTCAATCGCATAATTGAGCTACTCGCTTCCTGTGGAGGGGCAGTGGGTTAGAGGTGGACGACGGTGGGCCCCCTCCCGACGGCTGCTCTGGGCGGCGGGGCGAGGCAGGGCGAGGTGAGGGCGGGCACGGCGCACGGGGCGAGGGCGGCGAGGCGAGGGCGAGGGGCGGGCGAGCGGGGCGAGGAGCGGGACGGAGGCGGGGGAGCGGCGGGGGCGAGGCGGCGCGGGCGAGGGCGAGGCGAGGGAGGGCGACGGGCGAGGGCGAGGCGAGGCAGGCGAGAGGCGAGGGCGAGGCAGGGCGAGGCGAGGGGGCGAGGGCGAGGGCGAGGGCGAGGGGGAGGGCGAGGGCGAGGGGAGGCGAGGGGCGAGGGCGAGGGCGAGGCGGGGCGAGGGCGAGGGCGAGGGCGAGGAGGGCGAGGGCGAGGCGGGCGAGGGCGAGGAGGCGAGGGCGAGGCGAGGGCGAGGGCGAGGGCGAGGGCGAGGGCGAGGGCGGGGCGGGGCGAGGGCGGGGGAGAGGCGGGGGCAGAGGCGGTGAGCAAGGGCGCCGGTGAGGGCAAGGCCGAGGAGAAGAGCTCGGGCTCGTGCGCGGGCGCGGGCCTGGTGGGCCATGGGAGCGCCTTAATCCGCGGCCGTTGCCCTTCGCGGCGGGCGGACGACGCGAGGCGAGGCGCGGAAGGCGACCGCCGCAAAAAACCGGCGCTATAACGCCGCCGATACCCCGCGCCAATTTTCGCGGTTTATTTAATGAAACCGGCGCCACGCCACTCAACCGTCGACCCGCCGCCGCCGCCGCCGCCGTCGCAGTCGCCACCACCGCGCCCTGGTTCCAATTCAACCGAAGGGCGCGTATTGCAAAACTCATCCTCCGGAAAATTCACGACTTTTATGAGGTTAAAATTTTGTGTCGTAATGCATTCTTTACAAGAAAAATTGTTGAAGTATTAATTATACAAGTACATAATGTTAACGAAATTTTGTCTCTACTTCGTAGCGAGAAAGTAAAAGCAGTGGGAAATGTCGGCGGATGAAATTGTTCTACTGCGGAAACGAAAAAGACAGTCGCAGAAAAGAGAGGAGCTAGATTTGTAGATAATGACTGCTATACGAGGGTATCAACAGCGAAAATATCAACAGGCACTAAAAGGAGCGAAAGAGGTGAAGATTGTAAGAAATTTGAAGATGGAACTGGAAAATTAGATGGAGCCGACTGCAAGAGTGGAAGGATTGGCGGGGATAATATCAAGTCTTATTATTATTATTATTATTATTATTATTATTATTATTATTATTTATAATGATATTTTATGCCACCCCCTTTTTTTAAAAAGTTTTTATTTCCTTGTTCGACATTGTTATGTCTTTCAAGGGTTTAATGATACATAGTATACAATTTTGTTGTAATTACATTTCGTCATGCATGAACCATGGTAGAAGACTAATATTTACAATAAAACAATAACAACTAAGAATACCCAGGAATGGTCCTTCAGAAAACTGCATACAATTTGAATTAAAACATAAATATTTAATATATAAATGTTGGAACCTGCTTAACAGCTAATTGAGGAGGATGTAGTAGGTCTTTAGAATATCTTGATTTTATTCGTGGAAAAAGATTGGCTGATTTACCTAGAGTGTAAAAAGGAGTGACTGAGCAAGATGAAAGAGAAGAGTAGAAATTAGAAGAAAGTTTTAAAGTCCAAGATTTCAGAGGTTCTATAGATAGTTCTTTGAAAATTTGATCATTTCTGATATACCTTGGAACTTTTAAAACATTTCTTGTCACCCCCTAAAAGTGTCGTCCCTACCGCCCCCACTACGCTGCGCCACTGCGGCGCGCGACAACCGAGACGAGGAGGGGGGGGCCTGCTACTCTGGATGTTCGACAAGCGACGGTCTAATGTTCGATAAAGGAGACAAATCGAGGAGCAACGACGTGGGAAGAATGGAACCGTTCTTGAAACGGGGGCACAGCGGAAATCGAGGAATGCCATTTGTCTTCCAAACGATGAAATCTCTCTGTTGTCCTTTTTGCTCGTATTAATCGTGACATATCTAATATCGGAAATGGAAAGAAGAATAGATTGAAACGAAATATATTGTTGACAAGTTTTCTGATCGAATTTATCGGAGACTCATTAAAGAAAGAGCGGAATTGTGTTGTTCAATAAAATATGAAAATATAATGGGTGTCCAATACCTTAATGTTTAATAGTTCGCGGTAATATATTACAAATATTATGCTTTGTGTTGTATCAGTATCTGTGGACTTGAATTAACTGAATTATCTTTTAATAATAAAATTCTCTTTTAATAATAAAACCTTTCCATATATTTTAATAATCGTAATCTCAGATAAACGGATATATATTAATAAAGACTTACATTGTTTTTACGGATAATTAAATGTTTATTCATATTTATTTTTTTCATAATTTGCACCGTTAAAGTCATGTATGAAAATGGAAAGCAAGATGTGTAAAGTGAGAACAAACGCATGTTGAAATGTGAATAATTGTCGTTTTTCTTCGTTAGTGTCATACAAATTGCCTTTAACATGTAATTCAATCAATAAACGAAATTGAAATTGATAATATTTAATAGAAAACTGTAACACCTTACCTGCAAGTGTACACAAATACTTCAAAATGAAAACAATTGGAAATATAATAATATGGATCTTCCCACATTATTTCTGAAGGCGAAAAATGTCTAAGTTTTACACGTGAAATTATTATTTATAATTATTGACAACCATTCACTATCAATAACTCGCAGAGAGAGAAAGGGAGAGTTTAGGATCCAAACTAGATATATTGAGCAAGAGCACTCAAACACACGAAAAAATCGGCAACGTTAGACCCAAGAAAACAAGGAAGCACACAGTAAAACAATGAAGAAAATGTGGGTATAAAGAAACGTAAAGCAAGGCTTTGAATATTTCATATAGTTTATTGAATATTTCATGTTGGTCAGGTTCATTAGCGAGGAAGAAACAATAAAAAATATACGAGTAATTATTCGTAATGTATCATTATACGTATGTATGTGTGGCGGGGTGTATTTCATCGTAACTCTGGAACTCCATCGACTTAATTTAGCGCATACACAAATGAGACATTTCTTGTGAAGAAAAACACACCAGCATCTTACCCATAACATCAGCAATAAATTCCTTATATACCGTTTTCATCTCAGAAAAACAGGTTCTCTTAGAAAGTGTTTGTTTGTTTTTTGGTAATTTTCCAATTTCGTCGCAGTATGTCACAATAACTTCACACGCGTATCCCACACTCCAAGCACTCTTAGTCTTGGAAGGTCTTTAGCGTCGTTTGCAAACAGCGAGTGCACTGCAAATCTGACGACCGGCTGGCGGGCTAAGATCAGGAGCGATCGCAGGACCGCGAGTAATATAGGACGATGGTATATTTTTCCAGCATGTAAGTATTGACCAACACTACTTACAAAATAAAAACTAGTGGTGCTCAAACAGCATGTACTTTCTCGCATATATCTGCACGCAAAATTACACGAAAAGTAGTTAAATTTTCGAAAAGTTGTACATTACCAGAGAGATCAAAGAGACCACGTCTGAATCTAAAGTCACTCGAGCGGAGTATGATGTCTCATGTGGGTCAAGTAGGTCGGAAGGGGCACAAAGGCAGTTCGACCAACGTTAACACGTAAAAAGCGTCTCTTCGCACAGAAGCGGCGATGATCATGTGCCTGGACGTAATTGCCGCCGCCTCTTCTTCTCATGGGCGTCGAACGCTGAAAAGGTCTTGCAGAGTTGCTGACACTGCGCCTCACATGCGTTAGACAATAGTTATTCACGATACGAGTGATGAAATCACTTTTATGTGTCATACACTATTTCTTATACAGAATTAGCGGTGCTGATAAACAGTGGACTAAAAATTCTTTATACAATCCCCAACATTCCTATAATGCTCATAAGAAGTATAATTAAAGTTCAGGAAAGTAATAGGTATATAATTAATTCAGACAGTCGCAGTAGGTTAGGCTAGTGTGAAGACCAGACATCAGGATCGTCTTTAACAATTTAATACATCCTTAACCTTTTGCGCAACATAGCATAACAAATCCAAGCTAAAACTAATTGTACTGTTACAAGCTAGACTGTCAGGTGCGTCAGACAAATTGTAGATATATGTATATAGTAGTAGTTGCGTGCACAGAGAGCCATTTTCTTTTAATTTTAAGATTAATAATCATTACGTTACATTAAGGTCAGTAATAGCTAATGTGATCAGACGAAAATATTTTGTTTTCTTTGTTGTATTCACAATTCTATTATTTGAGTAGCTTCTCACTTTCAGCACTAGTGCTAAAAACTGATCTTTTAGCACGCTTTGAATGCTCTAAAAATAATAGCTTTTACTAGGAACTGCCTAAAAAATATATATTTTTAATGTTTTTCAATTTGCTGTTATTTTTATATTATTTGTGTATTATTGTATGTGGTTGTGCGATTTCAATTTACGATTATATTTTGTGAAGACATAACAGTCTCTCAAAAAACCATCGATTTGAAAATTGTACTCCGTAAAACTATCCGAATGTTTAAACACTGTAATCAGATCTCAAACTTCCCATTTTACACCTTCGTATGAACAAGTCTCTTTTGAAAATCTTAGAAGCATGTTGATTAACTTGAAATGACACAACTTGCGGTCTTCTAATTATTGTGCTGGTATTGGGAGTGTCTTACGGGTTGCATATGGATTGTGAAAGTTCCGAAAGATTACCTTCATTTTCCATGTTATCATTTTCACTTTGTCAAAAATTAATTTTTTTACAAAATTCTAAACCATCTGCAAAAGTGTTATCAAAATATTGCAGAAAAAATGTATTTTCTCCGTGTAGAGAGATGTACCCACAATGTGTAACGTTTCTATCTGGTGTATCTTTTTTCCTAGAGCCTTATTCAGGAAACAGTCGATTATCTTTAGGTCTCGTTGGTACGCACATTCGACCATACACTACGCACCAATACGATTAGGGGTGAAAGGACGAACACAAATACAACCATGCCCCAGGCGGGACTCGAACCCGCGACCTTTGGGTCCGTGATCACTACGACACAACTGGCTTAGCGATCTCGGTCACCGGGCCGACGGAACTGCCGCCTTCCTACCAAGGCACTGAGTCAATACTCGCTCTTAACTACCTTGGCCATCTAGATCAGCAAATTGGTGTATTCTTAAAATCAATAAATTTCAAAAGAGAATAAACCTACAATTTATTGCTTCTGAATTCTTTTTTGAAATATTGTGAGTATAAAGGACTTTTTCTGCAAATTTACGTAAGAATATCATCAGCAAAAATATCGATATGGGAATTGGATATCACAAAATAAGCTCCCCAAAACTCAAAAGAAGATAAGAAAGATTATTAGATGTAACAGTTAAAGTATTCGTAAATTCTTCATAATCACTTATACACAGGCATATCCGATCCTTGTATTTTGTGAAATAATTCTGCTTTCTTAGCTCCTTTGATCTGTTGTAAGTTAACTCATTTGTGTCACTACAAATGAAGCATTCTTAAAATCAATAAATTTTAAAAGAGAATAAAACTACAATTTATTGCTTCTGAATTCTTTTTTGAAATATTGTGAATATGCAGAATTTCTTCTGCAAATTTACATAAGAATATCATCAGCAAAAATATCGATATGGGGAAAATATCCTTCGTACGCCTTCCTTCGGAGGAGAAGTAAAACATCCTCAAGCCTAAATGAAGCCTCTGAGCTAATTTCAAATCGCCGGTTTCGTCGTCCAAGCTAATACCTTCCTTTGCTAGAGGGTAAAAGGAGCGTAGTGAAATGGCGTCGTCAGACAGAAGCGCTTGATGGCCCGAGTCTCGCCACGTAAAATAAATCATCACTGAATTGAATTGAATTGAATAGAAGGTGGGATTGGGGAATATTGGCGCTGAATGGCCTCCAGGAGAGACCTATCGATCATTAGTGATGTGGACGCGTTGCGGTTCCCCGGTTGGCCTCATACGTAAATAGATCGAGAATTAATGGGTTGATTCGGTAATGAAGCAGATATGGTGCTGGAAGACTGAAAGCAGAAAGAATTGCCTCCATTTTCATATTTTTAATATTTTATCGTTATAGTTTCAGTTTCTACTAGATGGACAACTAGTTTATTGTGACTGTTCATGATAACTCTCAGAAGCCCACTGCAGCGCCTCTGACCGGGAGGTCCTAGATTCGAGTCCTGACGGCTGCAGGATTTTCGACACTGGCTTTTCAGCTAGGTCGAATTCAGTCGCTGTCTGGAGGGGAATTCTAACGACCGGTTGTTCTGATCGGTAGTTTTCCGTGGTTTCTCCGATCAACACCAGGCGAATGCCGGAGCAGTACCTTACCAAACGGGCCACGGAACGCGCGATCTGTCCTTCCCATTCCTTGTCCTATCCTCTCTCATTACACACACACTTACACTAACATGCACTACACTACCACATATCCCGGGAGACAGGTCGGGAGCTTAGAGCTTGTCCCGCCTGGGGCAGTGCCCCGCTGATGGGAGAGTTCTGGTTAGAGGGAAACCCCAGTAGCCGACGGTAGGTTTGTGCCGGATCTCGCCATCCAGCGGGGGAAGATCACCGCCATATCCCAAGAAGAAACATGCACTACACTAACGGAACTAATGACCAGAGCAGTTGACGCGCCCGGAAACATAAAAAATAAATAAATAAATCAGAAGCCCAGAGTTTCCGAGCAAACAAACATTGCATCTTCCCGCCCCGCGCCCTCAACGAGCCTCCATTTCCGCGTAGTCAGACGGAAGAGCGGGCCTGATGGCCCGAGTCTAACCACGCAAAATAAGGCATTAACTAACTCTTAGAAGCCCATAACTACGTAAGAAACAAACGTTGCGTCTTCCCGCCCCGCATCCTCAACGAGCATTCATTTCCGCGTGGTCAGACGGAAGAGCGGGCCTGATGGCGCAATTCTCGCCCGATGGCCCGAGTCTTGGGCCGATGACTCGCTAAAAAAGGCTCTCAGAAGGCCACAGCTACCGAAGAAACAAACGTATCTACTCATCCCGCGCACTCAACGAGCCACCATTTCCATCAAATCCGAACGCGCGGTAGGTGGTCGCATCCGCCGTATGACTTCCAATACGAGGGCTCTCGCGCCGCAGGCTGAATACAGACGAGGCAGCGCGGTGGGGAGAGAGGGTACCGTCTGGGAGTGCATCGCAAAGCAAAGAGGACTCACTTGCTGCTGCCGCTGCCGAATGCTGACCGGGAGGCACCCAGATCACGGACGCAGTTTCCGGATTCGAACCACGTCCCTCCCGCATGCGAAATGAACCCTGCTGGCCCACCCTTGAGAGCGATGTGTGCAAGGTGGAGGAAATCGTGTCAGTTTGCACGCGGAGCACAGGATTTCGCTACGCGTGCGCAAGCAAACAAAAGGAGGGGACGCAGAGCACAATTGCAGCGCAAGCTCAGGGAAACAAGACTTTTGCAGGTGGATACAAATTGTAACACAGCTATGAAATAAATGAACGAAAAAGAATTTCTCGCAACAGTGGCGTAGTTAGGGGGGGGGCATTCGCCATAGGTGATACCATTTTAGAGGTGACATCAACTAAAAAATTTTATAGTTGGAATTATATATTTTTAGTGCGCAACATTTTTTATAAAAAGATGCATTTGTTAACTGGTTAAATTTCATTTTATATTCTGTATTTAAAAAATATATTTCCATTATTCTGAGTAACATACAGTTTTAATATATTATAAATAAATGTCATGTGCAAATACCTTGTAGTTTTATTAAATAATGTATCAACTATTCAGTAATAGATAATTTTGACACCATCAGAAGCTATGTCACTGTCTTGCAAAATCTCTAAGAGTCTTCTGTTGATATAATTGGGCAGCGATAACTGGGAATGATGAGTGAATTTAAGGCCTGGAAATATCATGATATTAAACATTAAGGACCTTTGCTAAGACGCCATAAAACAATTTATTTAAAATGTACCTTACATTTTATTCACATAATTCTAAATTAAAAACTAGTACATCAGTTATTTATTACCACTGAGTTGGTTAGCAATAAAAAACAAAAACACAAATTTAAAATATGTTTTTTATTCAAAGCTAGTAGCACGTTTCAAACAGTAAAATTTGGGTCTTCTTCGAGACAGATAACTTCAAATACATGTACATTCCATTTTAATAAGTATATAAATTGAAAACTACGTCCAAGGTAAAGTAAATAATTCAGGATACGAACCTACGATAGGCGAAGAGTTCGTGTTCAACATATGGCTAGAAGCAGTACCCACAAATATAGTACGACAGAAATTTATTTTAAAAACAATACTGTACGATGAACAAACGGCTCCCTATTACTGAGACAAAAGAAAGGTGTGTGGCTAATCGGGACATCTATCCACATGAAAAGCAAACAGGTGACCAAGAAATAAACGGCTCACGGACCGCGCACGATCTTCTGTTCGACATCTTTTTCTTTGCTGAATGCTGGGGGAATTGCTACGACATGCACCGCGTATTGATCGCAGAAACCCCGGGAAAATACCCATCAGAGCAGCCAGCTGCTACCATTCTCGCCCAGTGGTTGAATTCAACTCCGCGTGGTAGCTACAGTCGAAAATCCATCACCGTGGGTTTTCGAAACCTAGAACATCTCGGTCTGGTTAGAGCTGAATTTCGCTCAGAGTCAGCCTTGCTTCTGTGACTCTCACTGGGAGATCGTTTGGTTCGAGCCCCAACGGAGCTACAGAGCTAGATGTATTTCAGCCGCTGGCTGGAGGAGAATTCTAACAGGTGGCAGATCAGATCGCTAGTTTTCCAAGGCTTCTCCTATCAATACCATGAGAATGCTGGAGCAGTACCGTAACATACAGGCCACGTACAGCACGATGTCTATCATTTCTCTTTCTCGACCTATCCTCTCTCCTTATTCACACACACAATTACACTTACCGCGTCAAAATGCCCTACACAATTGCGTCTAGGATTTAGTTCTAGTCTCCGCTGGGCCGGTGCCCCGTTGAAGGGGAGATACCTAAAGTGAAATATCCTCAGCAAGACATCGTGTAGTTCGGTGCATGATCGCACCATCGAGCGAGAAGGCAGGACTAAGCGCCACCCTCCCGGCAACATTCACTTCATCAACAGGAGTAATAATCACAGCAGTTGACTTGCCCGAATACAACCACTCAATCAATCAATCTCGATCAGGGACGCTGCAGCGCCAGACGTTGTTGCACTAAACCATCTCGGCGGTCGGAAACATTCTTAACACTAATGGACTAATGACCATAGCAGATGACCGGAAAGGTCAACAATCAAAAAAAAAATAAATTCCGATCAGGGCGCTGCAGCGCGCAATTCCACTGAGCCATCTGCCAGTGAAAAACATTCATTACACTAATGGGATTATTGACCATAGCAGTTGACTGAAAACGTCACTCAATGAATCCCGATCAGGGGCGCTGCAGCAGCTGCAACTGCTGCACTGAGCCATCTCGGCCGATGAGAAAGCGTTCATTACACTAATGGACCAATGACCATAGCAGTTAACGTGCCCGGAAACATCAATCAATCAAGCAAGCAAGCAATTCTATTCATACCGGGAGCGCTAGCTCAGTACATCAACTGATGTCACTGCAGCGCTTCTGACCGGGAGGTCCAACGTTCGAGTCCTGACGGCGGCAGGATTTTCGACACTAGCTTTTCAGCTAGGTCGAATTACGTCGCTGTCTGGAGGAGAATTCTAGAGGCCGGCTGCTCTGATCGGTAGCTTTCCGTGGTTTCTCCAATCAACACCAGGCAAATGCCGGAGCAGTACCCTAAAACGGGCCACGGACCGCGCGCGATGTTTCCTTCCTCTTCCTTGTTATATCATCTCCCTTACACACACACACACACTTACACCGAAGGAGGGCGCCGGATCTCGCCATCCAGAGGGGAAAGATCAACGCCATCTCCGGAGAGAAAAACATGAACTACACTAACGGGACTAATGACCGAAGGAGTTGACTTTCCCAGAAAAACGAAAAAACCAAACCAAACCAATTGACCAGTCGGAAAACATTCATTACACTAATGGACCAATGACCATAGCAGTTGACGTGCCCGGAAACATCAATCAATCAATCAATCCCGTTCATGGACCCCGCAGCGTGACGCGTTTGCAGCGAAGCGCGTCCAGCGGTTGCGGACGTGTCGGCGCGCGTGTGGCGCGGCTATTTCAGGCGAGCGGCGTCGCGGCGCCGCGGCCGGCGCCTTCCGCACGCCGCAACGCGCACGCAGGTCGGGGCGCGGCGGCGGCGCCGGCGCGGCGTCCAGGCAAGACGCCTCGGGACGACGCGCTCCCTGCCCCGCGCCGCCTCTGGTCGGACGCCAGCCACAATTTTTGCGCACATCTTCGAATCGCTCCAATTAGTTTCGATTGATTGATTGATTTTTTCGTGTTTCCGGGCGCGTCAACTGCTTTGGTCATTAGTCCCGTTAGTGTAGTGCATGTTTTTTTCTCGGGAATGGCGGTGATCTTCCCCCGCTGGATGGCGAGATCCAGCGCCAACGTACAGTCGGCTAGTGGGGTTTCCCCCTAACCAGGACTCTCCCACCAGCGGGGCACCGCTCCAGCCGGGACAAGCTCTAAGCTCCCGACCGGTCTCCCGGAATATGTGGTAGTGTAGTGCATGTTAGTGTACGTGTGTGTGTGTAAAGGGAGAGGATAGGACAAGGAAGAGGAAGGACAGATCGCGCGTGGTCCGTGGCCCGTTTGGTAGGGTACGTCTCCGGCATACGCCTGGTGTTGATCGGAGAAACCACGGAAAACTACCGATCAGAGCAGCCGGCCGCTAGAATTCTCCTCCAGACAGCGACTCAATTCGACCTAGCTCCCAAGCTAGTGTCGAAAATCCTGCCGCCATCAGGACTCGAACGTAGAGGCCCGGTCAGAGGCGCTGCAGTGACATCAGTTGATGCACTGACCCACCGCCCCCGGTCCAATTCGTTTCGAGATTAGGAACTCGTCATATAAATTGAGGGAATTTACTATTGAGTGGAGTCGACAACTGGAATCTCGTTACTCCTAATTGCTTGATAGCAAGCATTTTATTGATTCCTTCCCATTTACCTTTTCCGTGCCATTTCCAATCATTAGAGATTCGTTAACTCGAAACGATTCTTCGATTACTCTTTCCGACACTCCAGATATGAGATCCACTTGGATCCACTGCCAAGTTAATGTTGGTTTAAGTTTTAGGCTCATATAGTTTGCAAATAATTAGCACGCTTTTAAACAGATGAATGCGCCTTCAAGGGAATGCATGGGTAAAATACTCTTTTAGAAAAATATCATTGACTTATCAATTGCGTAATATAGTGCGCCACGAAAGTCTCTCCGCACGGAGACAAGGGCTCCTTTTAAATATTGCATTTGTTGGTAGCGACCAGATCTTCTAAAAACAAGTAAAGAAATACACTTCCAGCATCTTTTATGATTGTGGTAGGTACGCAATTTCCGTTTTCGTTTGTTGCAATTTGCAGTTCGTGCTATCAACATATTTTCTGGCACTAGCAGTCTCACCACCCGCTGGTGCTACTGCACAGACACTTGTGGTGGACGTAACAAGCGTTTTGAGTAAATTGCACCCTAGGTACCAGTAAAAATGTACTTTAAGTTCCCCGCAATATATGTCCCTAATTTCCCCAACTTTGCGCACGGCACTTAAGCAAGCTTCATGTACCATCAAAGCAGGGAAATGCTCCTTCGCATTATTATTGAAGAACCCTGATATTTTTATTCTCTACAGGCCATAATTGTTAAGTTACCGTAAGTTGTGTTTACCTTTAAACTTATTTTCAGAATGCATTTTAATGATCTTCAGGGTGTCTCCAACTTCCAGCAAAAGATTAAACTTTTCTCCACTCCTCGGAAAAAAACTCTTATTCTCTTTTTTCTTCCACTCTCTTTCCCTCTCTCTCCTTCTTACTCTGCCTCTCTCTCCTTCTCACTCTGCCTCTCTCAGACTCTCTCTCTTTGACTCTCTGACTCTTTCTCTCTCTTTGACTCTCTGACTCTTTGATTGATTGACTCTCTGACTCTTTGACTCTCTGACACTATGACTCTCTGACACTATGACTCTCTGACACTATGACTCTCTGACACTCTGACTCTCTCACACTTTGACTCTCTGACACCTGACTCTCTGACACTCTGACTCTCTGACACTTTGACTCTCTGACACTTTGACTCTCTGACACTTTGACTCTCTGACACTCTGACACTCTGACTCTCTGACACTTTGCCTCTCTGACACTTTGCCTCTTGACACTGTCTTTCCGTCTCTGTCTTTCCGTCTCCTGTCTCTCCGACCTGTCTCTCCGACCTTCTCTCCGACCTGTCTCTCTGTGTCTCTACTTCTCTCTGGCTCTGTCTGACTCTGACTCTCTTCTCGGATCCAAACTGTCCTCGAAAACCGCGCGTATTCAGCTCCACTCCCGCTGCTGCGTGTCGGGAGGCGCCAGCAACGCCCCCGCCGCGCCGGGCCGCGCTCCCAAGGCCTCCGGGACGGCGCTCTGCATCTCCGTCCGTGAGTCATCGTCCAGGCGAAGAATTTCGTTTGAGTCATGCTGCGCCATTCCGGGTCCCGTTGGAGCTTCGGCTGTGAATGAGCATTGGATCGACTGCCGTCGGTAATGATTCAGCGTGATGTTTAAAGGCTGCTCTTTTACGTGAACCAAAATATTTCACTGAGTCCGCTCATTTGCTGACGGATTGGCAGGTTTCATAGAAATCATTTTCACAGTCAGAATGTTAATTAAAACCAAAAATAATACAAGCAAAATTTATATTTGAAAAAAATGTTGGCTAATGTTTCATTTAGAAATTCATTATATTTTGTGGTTCTTTCCAGCAGATATTTCCTCTCTAGCTTTGATATTTCTTAGCGCCAATCAACCATTCTGTACCATGTGCATTTTGTCATTAACATTCAAAACATGGCTTTTACAACATGTAGTCTCTATCTCTTGAATGATAACGCTCCGAACTAGCAATGTTTCGATTTCATCATAGGATATTTCCCAAAGCATTTAGCGCTTAGAACATATGAATAGGAGGACTTATGTGAAAGGCGCAAATCGGACAAAAAAAACACAGCTCCCAGCCCATCTCTACGAAATCTTTAGATGTCTGCACGGATTAATTCTGGGCACAGGCAAATAGAAGGGACCGAGATAAAGGCGAGAGAGGCAGTTTTCGACACTGCTCTGTGTAATTTGGAGCTTCCGTTGCTGCAGACGGAGTTAATTTTCAGGCGCAACTCCGACTGAGTCAACATGCAGGATTACAAATTGCCTGCATGGCCTTTGACGGAAGAAAACTGTGTTACAGGGCCGATTCACAACGAGACTGACGCATTCAGCTCAGAACGATGAAACTCCTCCATTCATGTGACTATATTCAAAGTTTTTTTTTTCACGCATGCAAGGAGAAACTCTGTTAAGACAGTACGCATAAAATCATTATGATTATTATATCACATTATTACATCGCTATTAACATAAATGCAATTTTTGAAAGGAGCCCTTGTCTCTCTGTGCGGAGAGACTTTCGTGGCGCACTGTATTAAGCAATTGAAAAGTCAAGGACATTTTTCTAAAGGAGTATTTTACCCATACATTCCCTTCAAGGTTCATTCATCTGTTTAAAGCGTGCTAGTCATTTGCAAATTATGTGAGCCTAAAACTTAAATCAACATTAACTTGGCTGTGTATCCAAGTGGAGCTCGTATCTGGAGTGTCTGAAAGAATAATCGAAGAATCGTTTCGAATGAACGAATCTCTAATGATTGGAAATTGATTGCAAAATCTGTTAAGACAGGACGCCTAAAAATCATTATGATTATTATAAACAGACATTTTGATTATTAAAAAAATGGTACATTGAGAGTAAAATGATAATTCAACAACTTTTAAGCTTTTTTTGAAAATCCAACATATTTTAAAAGACATGAAATGACACTTCATATGTTCGAATATAAAACCAGAGGAATTGTATTATATATTTCGGCAAGAAAAAATGTATTTTGGGTTAATTGGAATAAAATGGTGAATGAACGGTGTCTATTTTTTATTCATTTTCGTTAAAACTTTTCAGAAAATAAACAAAATTACTCACATATAATATTTTGTCATTCACTTAAATACCCGATTATTTTTAATAATTTTCTTTAATGAACGCGGCAGTAAAATGAAATGAAATTTCTAATTCATATACTTTAAAGCGTGAAACTTTATGTAGTTCCTATCGAAAATCAACATTTCTCATCTAGCTTCTGTGTCAAAATTTGTGTGCGAAATTTTGTTTACAATAACACTGATATTATGGCAAAGGAATATGTCAAGTATTAGAGAGCGTTTGGAGTAGAATCATATATAAGGATGAGTACAAGCTTCCACTTCTCAATATAAACAATGGTGTAATGGGTTGAATCATTATATTATTATTATTATTATTATTATTATTATTATTATTATTGTTGTTGTTGTTGTCGTTGTTGTTGTTGTTAAGAAGGTATATTCCTTTTAATGTCCTTATGCAACTGATGCAAACATTTTGAGTTAAAAAGTTTATCCACCGTATTATTCCAGTCTCACATTTAGATGAATTTTACTGTAACAAATCTTCAGATAGATCAACGAAGACCAAACTGAAGATAGGGGTTCATCGACTTTAGAATGAGAAAAAATGAGACGTAAAAAATATAATAATACCTCGTTTGTGTAAATGAGTGATGATTTAGGTTCCCACAATGCTTCAAACAGTAACCCGTTGTTTTGAACAAAAATTTCCAGATCAGATTTGAATATTAGCAGCTAAGCAGTGGTCACCGGCTCGGAACGGAATATAAATAAATTGCACTGACCCCAATTCGCGGAACCCTTAATCAGCATCGACAAAGCCAATAGCAGGATGTTCCAAACTCATGGAATAATCACGAGCGTCCTCGAGCCGGGCTCCGCTCCATTCATTTCAGCTGCGCCGGGCGACCGCTAATAACGCCAGGCTGCCTGGCGCTGCAGGGGGGCGGCCGCTCCGCCCATCGCGCACACGTTGGCGGCGGAACAGATGGACTCGCGAGCGGCTTTGCTGGTCCGGGGCGATTGTGCGCATGGCGCTGCTCTGGCCAGGCCGCGCGTCGGGCGCTCGCGGGGACAAACGACAGAGGACGTTGCACGGCCGCCCTCAGAGGGCAAAGGCGCTTCCAAGCGAAGCCACAGACTAGCCACGGTGAAGCGCTCTCCGTATGCCGCCGTCGCCGAATCAAAGGGCCGGCCACCAGAGAGCGCGGGGCTCGCGGGATTGCCCGTGCCGGCCACAGCTCTTCGCCGACGCGTTTTATATGCAAATGCTGCTGGCGGTGTTCGAACTCGGTACGGATTCGGCGGTATACGGATTCGGTGGAATAACGGTCAGCGTACCGGACTGTTGTACCCGAGTTTGCGGGTTCAAACCCAATCGAAGCCGTGGATGTTTGGGCGAAAAATCCTCGTATGCCTTCCTTCGGAGGAAGTAAAGCCGGCTGTCCCATGTAGTAGATTTACTGCATGTAAAATATCCTCGCCTAAAGGAAGCCTCTGAGCAAAATTGAGATCCGCCAGTGTCGTCGCCAAGATAATACCTCCTTTCTCCGCTAGGTGGTGAAAGGAGCGTAACGAAATTTGCGTGGTAAGACGGAAGAGCGGGCTTGATGGCTCGAGTCTCGCCACGTAAAATAAGGCATTAACTAAACTAAACAAAACTCTGGATCATCCGGAATTGCAAACTACGTTCGATCGACGAGGTTGAGGACTGTGGGCTACAAAAAGAAAACATATTTATACGAAAATACAAAGTTGTTTTCATATACAAAGGTAATTTTCCCATCAGTCGCTCACAGTATTCCATACGAATAGTTGTAGGGACCGACTCATACAAACGCAACGAAAATCGTGTTTAGTGGTTTTGCACAAGAGAATGCAAATTCAGAGAGATTCATTATTCTCTAAAGAAATACAAAATCGTGCTTTGTACATATGCTTGCATGACATTGTCCAATTATCAGCTGCAATTAATACTACAACACTTTTCAAAAATAAGTGACAATTTGAAGGAACGCACACCAGTTTTACTGCCATATTATCTATCAACTCAACAATATTTTCCTATTAATCAATCTATTTTCCACTTATGTCATTGAATTTAATTTTCCTTATAGTATTTATTTAGTCTTCTTGAGTCAGGACTAACACAACAACGGTATTTTGTTGGCGTTTCTAATTATTGGAAGGAATTTTGCTAGCGTTTGATAAGACAAGTATTTCAGTTCTGAGAAGAACTGAAAACGTAAAATGGGAAGGCAATAATTTGACTTTCAATCAGGGCAAAGCATGTATGTGGAAAAACGTAACATCAAAACTATTGTATTGAATGTATCAATCAATAAAAAACTTGACAATGTGGGCGGATAAAAACAAAATGTTCATAATACATTAATTTAAAAGAGAACGTAAAGAGATATTCATATTTATTTTTTGGAGGATTTGAGAGAAATGGTACATGCCAGGTGTGTACATTTCGATTAGATATGACTTTGCTATGACTCTATTACACTGAAGTGTGTTCATTAACTTAACATTAATTAAAATTAACACTAACTTAAGTGTTAACATTAACATTAACTTAAAATTAACTTAAGTGTGTTCATTAAAATGTGCACACAATTCACTTTTCCCCATAGCACGTCATACGCAGTTTTTAACTGTTTTTTACGTAAAATAAATAAATAAATAAATAAATAAATAACAGCAAAATATTGAAGTTCAAAACGCAGTACCACTTCTTTTTCAGATACGCCCGTTGAGTATCCTAGACATACTTCTCAGTCATTTCACGATTTTCGAACCATGGCACACCCTGTTCCATGCGTATTTGCTTTCTGGGAATCATGTCGATTAATGAAGAGTGTACTTCCCTGTTCTGCGAACCCAAGTTCATGAAGGGCTAATCTGTTTGAATTTGCATTCTCAAAGCACATGGTGAATCTTCAATAAATCAAGAGGTAGAGACAAGCTTTTCATTGTTGAGGAACTAATAATTCCGAGAAATTTTGATGGAGGATGTGCTTTGAAAGCAGATAATGTGATACTGGTACACCTATATTAGAAGAACACTGACATCGTGATGCATGAAAAAAAATCTCCAATATCATTTACATGACAAATAAGCATGATATGTTTAGACAAATAGTATAACAGTATTACAGATATATTTTTGTAACTTTATTTGTATACACAGAGCAAGAAAAAAATATATTGAATGAAACAAATTAATCCACAATTTAGCATGCACAAATACGAGAAATATTAATACCAGTTTCATTTCCGAGCCGAGAGTAATGATTGTCCAAACACACATGCAGATTAAAGGCAAACAATAATTACAGAATTCTTGACTTGCAAAACAACTTAAATACGGTAGGAACAAAGGGGCTCAAATTAAGTCAAGCATTTGCGTAGAGCAGCAAACAAACTAAGAATTCAGAACACAATTGACAATTGGCCCCAACATGCATAACCCATGAATATCCGACGAGTCTTAGAATTTGATTATTTTTCCATTCTCCTACTCGTCACATGGAGAAAGGAAATGCGTTTCGAGAACTTGTGGTTTCAAATTACATACGCAATACTTTGAGGACATGTACCACTCATAAATCATTTTTATTGTCAAATCATGAAGTCTACGTTATTCTGAATAACTATTCAATGAGAATTTTCAATTCATTCTCAGATTTTACGTTATAATTTTCCATTTTCTGTTCACGGAAAAGTGCTAAAAATATTGAAACCTAAAATTCAAAAGAAAGATAAGATATTCATGTGAAATGTTTGTCTTAAAAATGTAATTGTAAATTCAAGCTAATTCTGTATTGTTATGTTAGACAAAACGTTGATAAGAGAACATGTTCTCAAAGTGCAATAATACCTTTTCTTTAGCAACCACTAATGTTCCGACAAAAATTGCTAGATTTAAAAATGTTAAGAGAAAAATTAGAAGAAAATAGCACGTTTAGTTATGGCATTTGTAATAAAAAATAATTTACTATAACTTTCTGAATTAATCTTAAACGTAAAAATACCAGACGCACCAGAAAATTTACATTTACGCAAATGATTTTGTAACTGCTCGTACATAAAATAATTTCCTCTCCACATGATTTTTTTATTCCCTTTTTCATATTTTTTCCCCTTTGTTTCTAATATTGTTTATGTATGTCTTTCCACGCTTAAAAAGTTTGGCAAGTGTTTTCGCTGAAATGTCTTTCTAGGATCAGTGCTCCATGCTGCCACTGTTAGACTGATGTTTACAGATTCTTAACTGATTCTAGATACTGAATGTTTGGCACTAAAATCGAAGGAGATAAAAAATAAAAATAGACACTTAAATGTGTTTTGTGAATGATTTCAATATAAGTACGGTCATTACGTGGCAACGCAGTCCTACAACATAATGCCTATAAATGATTTTCTGTTAATCGTACTTAAAGTCATTTTATTCACTTTCCTCACTCTCCGTTAGCCTAATGTAAATATACGTGAATCTCCGTTTCAGAATTCTTTTTTTTCTTAGCTCGTGAATCAATTATGGATGTCACACTGTTATTTGAAGTCTTAACTCATAAACATGACTTCTTCAAATTCTCTGCAGTGCCCTTGACAAATACATTAACATAACTATTAAACGTAGTTCTTTCTACCTTTGGACCATCATACTATGGGATTTTTCGACTTGAATATTTTTTTACAGATCTTTTCTTCAAACATTTTCACCTGAAATGAACGAAATGTGCTTGGCCACTGACCCCGATGTCAGGTGATTTCTTAAGGAAGAAAATATTTACACCTGTATTATGAAATCAATTCGTTCCACGAAAAAATTGCCATTAATGGAGATGACTGCTTAACGGAAGGGGCGTTTAAGCACGTTTTCTCTGCATTAACTTTACATTCATGTTTGAAAAATGCTGCTTATGCAAACCGGAACTGCGCCGCCAGGGGCAAAGCTAATTTCCCCACTGGTGCTTAGCCATTCTACAAAATAATTCTTACGAATAGTTGCTACTTATGCCCTTTGATACAGAACCGACAATCAACTCTACAATGAATGTAACTTGGAACCCGTACATCAAAACTTCACATTACTGGTCACCAGCTTTTATTATTATGATCTACCTCAAATTCCAGTGCTATCACCTTTCCAACTTGCCAAAACAAAACAATCACCAAACAGGAATCAACAACAAATATCCATTCCACATATTTCTAAAATAATTTGCTGATTTATATTCAGAATGAGAACCCCAAATGGGATTTCATCCTCCATGTAATAGCACCTAAGTTTTATATTTGATATTAGCAAGTAAGTCTAAAAGCATATAAATGGTTATATTTAATGAGCTATGTAATTTTCTTAAAAACAATAAAAGAAACACAAAAAATAGTGTTTAGCTTCCGTTGCAACTTTTCCGGTATGGCCTGAACAAGGAGAGATGGGTAATTACGTACCCACACGGGGGGAGCAATGTCCTCTCCCGGACGGAAAATTCAGTCAAATCCTGATCCGCCAGGGACGGCACACTGCATAGGGTTCACAGTTATCCTCAACATCTGTTACACGCAGTATTGTGTTGCAGACGCGCAGGCTTCTATGTAGTCAGAAGGAACTTCCGTTGTATTGCACGAAGACCATTTGCCGCGTTGCTAAGCCCCAGGCGACCTCACCACCTAAGGATTCGACGCAACAAAATCGCCGCGAGACCGACCCCACGTTTCTTTTTTTTATACCACACATTTATTCATTTGGGAAGATTTACATCGTTCAGTACAATTACTTTACAGATGTATTTTTTCAGACTTATTCCAGTTAAAATAGCTAAGCTAACTTAGTCTAAACATTGGAGAGGATACTCTAGGGGAGAACCTCAGTGTTAAGAATCGTGGTTGGCTAAAATTTAGAGGAGTGCTTCAACAGGGAATCTATTTTTTATTCGAGTGTGGGTTGGATTTTTCGGTAGTTGTAATGGGATGCTGCTGGTATGTCTGTTAGGTTTTGGTAGAAGTTGTGTGATATTTGTGCTATTTGGTTTATTATTGTATTGGTTTAATTCTGAATGAAGTTGTTTATTACTTATGAACCAGGGGGCATTTGTTATTAATCTTAAACATTTATTTTGCATTTCTTGAATTTTATTGACATTTGTGGGGGCTGCGTTTGTCCATATGGGGCATGCATAAAGGAGTAGTGATCTGATTATTGTTTTGTATAGTGTTGTACTGTCTGTGTATGACAAAGTTTGTTGATTAGTGGCCGGAGTTGGAATAATTTATTTCTTGCTTGTTTAATTTTGATATCTATGTGGGTTTTCCAGGTAAGTTTTGTGTCCAGATGAAGTCCTAGGTATTTTATGGGTTGTGATTGTGGGGTCCAGGTGATGGGGGAGTTGTCCATTACAAGCGGAGTGGGGGAGGTAAACTTTCTGAGTGAGAAGAATTTTGCTATTGTTTTGTCGGGATGGAGTTGAATTTTCCAGAGGTTTGCCCAGGTTTCAATGTTGTGTAAGTGAACCGACCACACGTGTTAAAGTCGATTCAACTGAGAAGACCATAGCACTGGGCCGGCGAGCTTTATTTCTTTTCATCTTTATCATTTTTGTGATTATAAACTCCATCCAACGAATTGCGGCGTAGACAATGTGTACTTATTCAAGTGCCGAGAAGTGATTACGAAAGTAAATGTACTACTTTAGTGTTGTTGATGTTTGGAAATGAATTCCAGTATAATTGCTGGTATTTGTGTATTCAGTCGATTCTTGTTCAAATAGAAATTTAAAATTTTATTGCATACACTGATCCAGTAAATTTATATAACATTGGCGTAACAGGTTAATACTGGACCAAATCGGCATTAAATTTAAATTAGTGGTGGCAAAATAGTACTTGACTGAAACTGAGTTTCCACATAGTTGCCACCTGTACCGATTGTGTCCACGAATATAATACAATTTAGTCTGTCATACTATAAATTAATGCAAATCTAATAATACAATCAATTACATGTACTTTATACTGAAAGTTCATTAAATACTGCTTGTTAATGCTTTACGCATGGTCATCCTGTCAATAATAAAACGTACGTTCCGTAATTATGCTCACTTCAATTAATTTCAATATTTATTATTATAAAGAATTTAATGTCAAATGTTAGAGAAATGCACATCGGCATAAATATGAAGCACAACTTGTGACGTAGAAGAAGTCCAGTAAATAAAAACTAAACAGTTAAAAAGGAGAATGGGCAGTACAGAAAAACATGAAAAGAAATAAATGAAAAGAAACAAATTAAAAGAAAAAACGTAAAAACGAAAAGCGACAATGAACGCCAGTTCACCCACCTTTTCATCAAAGCTACGCAGAATTCGAGAAACAGCAATGTAGTGATTTTAAAACTCCAGAAACATTAAAGTACAAAATCTGACAAGTAATGCGATGTAGCAAAAGAACAAGGAGAAGAAGAAGAAGAAGAAAGAAGGACAAAACAAGAACGAAAGAGAGGGAAGGGAGAAAATAAAAGAAAAAAGGGAAAGAGAGAAGGAGAAGAAATGAAAATGAGAAGAAGAAGGAAAGAGGAGAACGAGAGAAGGAGAAAAAAGTATAAGAAGGAGGAGGGAGGAGGAGGAGAAAAATAATAAGAACGAGGAACAGAGGAGAAGAGAAGGAGGAGAAGAAAGAGAAAAATGAAAATTAGAAGGCGAAGAAGGACAAGGAGAAGAACAAGAAGAAGAAAGAGAAGAAAAAAGTGGAAGGAGAAGAAGTAAGACGAAGAAGAACAGGAATCAGCGCAGCCCACGGGACTCCACTGGCTCGACTCGTCCGCCACGTCGCGTCGCGTCGGCGAGAAAGAAGGCGAGGCAGGCGCGGCCCGCGGCGGCGGCGGCGGCGGCGGCGCGGCGCCGCGAAACGAGGCCGTGATGGATGCAGGCGCGGCCGGGGGCGGCCGTGGCGCCGACGTAATTGCAGCGCCGGTCGGCCGGGCGCACCTTCCTTCCCCGATAAATATGTAAGCGGTGCCCGTCTAATCCGCTGACCGCCGCCGCCGCTGTCGACTTGTTACGACGCAGTGGATAAGGCGGACAGGCGGCCGTGATGGAAGGGAATGCAATCGAGCCCATGGTGATAGTAGACTCTGGATGTAATATGATCCGATAGATGTTTGGAGTTACGAAAGAATTAAGATGATGTGAGTCATGAGGAGTGGAGACGGATGGTAATTTGATTCGAGTGTGTCGATCGAAATGTTGACGGCATCGGCTGAGGTGGCTCGGGATTCTGATGCCACTTCAGTTACCTCTGATCGGGATATTCTAGGGTTTGAGTCCCGGTTTTTGATTGATTGATTGAATTTTTCGTGTTTCCGGGTGCGTTAACTGCTTCGGTCATTAGTCCCGTTAGTGTAGTGCATGCTTTTTTTTCAGGAGATGGCGGTGATCTTCCCCCGCTGGATGGCGAGATCCGGCGCCGACCTACCGTTGGCTAGTAGGGTTTCTCCCTAACCAGGACTCTCCCACCAGCGGGTCACCGCCCCAGTCGGGACACGCTCTAAGCTCCTGACCGGTCTTCCAGAACATGTGGTAGTGTAGTGCATGTTAGTGTAAGTGTGTGTGTAAGGGGAGAGGATAGGACAAGGAAGAGGAAGCAAAGATCGCGCGCGGTCCGTGGCCCGTTTGGTTGAGTTCTGCTCCGGCATTCGCCTGGTGTTGATCGGAGCAACCACGGAAACTACCGATCTGAGCAGCCGTCCACTAGAATTCTCCTCCATACAACGACTGAATTCGATCTAGCTGGAAAGCTAGTGTCGAAAATCGTGCCGCCGTCAGTCCTCGAACCTACGACCTCCCGGTCAGAGGCGCTGCGGTGACATCAGTTGATGCACTGAGCTACCGCTGCCGGTTTGAGTCCCGGCGATTGAAGTATTTACCACACTAGCTACATCGCATTAATTTGTCGTTTGGAGGAGAATTCTAGCGGCCGGCTGCTCTGATCGGTAGTTTTTCCGCGGTTTCTCCAATCAAAACCAGTGGAATGCCGGAGCAGTATCCTAACAAACCGGCCACGGACCTCGCGCAATATTTCCTTTCTCTCCTTTGCTTTATTCCCACCCCTTATGTACACACACATTAACATGCACTACACTACGACACATGTTTCGAGATCACTCGAGAGCTTAGAGCTTGTCGCGGTTTGGGTGATCACGATGGCGGGAGATGTCTGGTTGGGAAAAGCCCGCAAACCTACATGTGAGTCAACGCCAGATCTCTCTATTCTGCGAGAGAACATCACGACTACCTTCCGTAATACAAATATATACTACACTTACGGGACCAGTGACCAAATAGGTGACGCTCCCGGGTCAGAAAATAATCAATTAAAGAAATGTTGGTGAATAGAGTCAATGTAACTTTAAACGGGCTGAATGCTGCTTCGGAGTATTAAGATATGAAATTGTGAGCGTAATTATTGAAGAATTATCAAACTAATCAGATGGTTAATTGCGTAGTTTTAATACGGTTCATATTGACGTTAAATACCCCCCCAAAAAATTTCTGAAATTGGGTTTGTCTACTGGCATTTTTTTAAAGATACCAGGGTAAGAAAGTGTAATGCAGAATAAATTACAACAAATTAAATTCCAAATCACAAATTTTCTTTCCACTTATTATTAATTATATTACTTTAAATTCCACTTCACAAATGTTAGTAGTTTATTGAATAACAAAATTCTTGAATTAAGAACAAATTTTGATGCAGTTCGATTGCATCCTTACAAAATATGAATTTGTATTCACTGTAATTTCTTAAATACATTAAAAAGTTCTTGCAATTGCGTAATTATACAAATTTTCACTATTTGAAAAATTTACACATCACAGTGCTCTCTCCCAACAGTCTACAGATATCAAGATGAATGCGTAATGCCTTCTGAAAGTGGTAGCAACTAAATCGTTCCGCCTTCAACACACCTCTCGATTTGTACCACGTCTACATTGTATCTTGATGTACACTGGCTAAATCACAAGATAGATGCCACAGGCCAAAAATGTCCACTCTCAGAAGGTGCCTGACCCTCGCGACCTTGTCCGTTCCGATCTCTACGCGCAGACACGCCCATGCGTCCAGTGCCAAACCGAGAAGAACCACCGCTCGGTCCAGCCTCCCGCGAAAGGTCCTCTATCCCGCCACTCCACCTAATCCGCGACGCAGTATAATTCGGTGATAGATTCCACAATTAATTCCAGTTTCATTTTATGTACATAAACATTATCATTCCCGCGAAAATACACTTCCCTTGTAGCTTAAATTAATTCCCGGTACGCGGGACCCGAAGCCATCCATTTTCCTGGAAACGCCCGGCCGATGCAAACAAGCAAAAAACCTGGCAGCGGGTTTTCTTTTTATCGAGGAAACACGTCGCGACGTGAATTAGCGTTAGGCGGCGCAATCGCGTGCCGCGAGAGGCGTCTGATAAGTCACGCCGCTTCGCAGGGTGCGAGGCACTTAACGAGATCCCCTGGGACTGCCCGAAGCAGGGCTGCCACATTATCGGAAGCAGAAGGTCGGAGGTCGCAGTCGAAAGAAAATAGAATGTTATTTTCAAAATGTGATGTTATTTATTGCTGATTGAGATATATGAGGTGTTGTTTGGGCGCTTTTTTTGGATTTGTTGAAATCTCGCCCGTACTGGATAATGTGATGGATGGGGTAGAGTGGGGTAGGTAATTTTATTTTTTCATCCCTAGTTGTTGTTTTTTATTTTGCATTTTTCGTAAAAAATGTTAGTATGGAATCAAAGGCTCGAATTTTTTTTATTTCTGCCCACAGAGTTGTAGAAACACAGATAATTGCTTTGGTAATCAAATGTGGTAAGTTGCACTTGATATTTCTAAACTTGGGAGTAGTACCATGATTGAAAACATTATTGTGAATGAAAAAATATCGTGTAGGAAGTGAGATAAGTGCAAGAGAAATTATGACCAATTGAAATGAACAGTATATCATTTATACTTTGAATTTACTGCAGATCTCTTCATGAAATATAATGAGAGAGAGTTGACGTTTATTAGAAAGAAAAGAAAGAGCGGGAAAACTATCCGTAAACCACACCTAAATATTTAAAACTCATGTGCCTCAAAAGACGATTTGAGTGGTTTTAGTAAAAATAGGTGGCCATTGTAATGCTGTTACATTTTGTTCTACACCCAGTTGAATTTTATTTTTTCATCCCTAGTTGTTGTTTTTTATTTTCCATTTTTCGTAAAAAATGTTAATATAGAGGTCATTTATTTTAAAACTGGAAATTCATTCTTGCTATAAAAATAACTCAATGTAAAAACGAATTAAACAAAAATAATTGCAAATGTTGAAAAGTAATTGCAAATATTCAATGGTAAACTAGAGATACCACAACAAATGCTTTCTCGCATTATTTTTAACTTTTCCTATTTTCGACAAGTCAGAGGATTCAAAGAAATCCGGACCAGCATCCTTTTTATAAGCGTACATATTGCTCTATCTGAAGGACAACATTTAAAAAATGGGTCGTTTTAAAAAATCCCTTGTTTATAAAACTGCCTTTCCGGAAAATTACGAAAAAACTATACATATTTTTTTTAAAGTACTTGATGTCATTTAAATACCTCATTTTGAAGAATATATTTCAATAAGAAATCAATTTTATTTTCATAATTGCAGTTGTAGAAAGATGCCGAAAAAATGTGTAATTTTCTCTAATGAGATTACAGAGAACTCACCGAAAATCAGACTTGTGACATTTTTATAAGCATTTTTATAATATTTGCTCCATTCAATGAAAAAAATCTACAAATTTGGAGGAGTTTTTGATAAACTTTTGAAAAGTTGTTGACATTTCATATAAACTACCCGGAAAATCAAAATAACCATTTAAAATTGAAGAGGCCGCTACATTACCCAGATTCATTACGGAAAATAAATTTGGAAGATAAGTCTGCCTACGATTTAGTCGCTAGCCTTGTTTACAGCCGGACAGACAGGCGGACAGACGTTTTATCGCAAGCCAATTTTTCGATGTCAAGAACCCACAAACGTGAATTCTGACTACACAACGTATTAGATGATTATTTACTACACAGAAAAGCAAGAATTATCCCATTTTCGGTATCAAGGCACAATACAGATTTTATGCCTACAAATCATTGCGTTTCGCTGCAGCATTACAATTCTTTCTCTTTACTACGTTAATATTGAGAACACATCAAATTATAAAGATAAAGATAAATTTATTTAAAATGCAATTGGGTGTAACCCGGTGGCAGTTAATTAAAAAATAAAATAATATAGTAATGGTAACAATAATAATGCTAAAATGATAATAACAATAACAATAATAATATAAAAACTGCTGGTTCTTAAGACATTAAACTACATGAAAAAGAAAAGAAACGTCAATCATTTAAAGCCGCACTGAGTGTTTATACAATAAAGAACGCACTACGCACTACACTCCACACTCCACGCTCCACGCTCCACGCTCCACGCTCCACGCTCCACGCTCCACTATAACACTAAAAACATTTCCTTCATAACATTTCCTTCATTATTTATCTGCTCTACAAGGGAATACACAAGGAATTCCCTAACTTTCCATGATTCTCTCGTGAACTGCCGATCATCCTGTAAAAGGGCCACCTCCAAACCTCGTTCACTTACGTCACCTGTGTGGAAGACAGAGGAAGCGATCGCGCGGTCGTGTGGTCGGGAACCCGTCTTCGTAGGGTGCGGCGATTTACTGCATCACTGCAAGACCTGCGACCGCTGGTGCGTCCCATGGCAATTTGCGCGTCCTCGCCTGCATCCTCAACGCTGAGGACGGGCGCTCCCTCAGCCCGGCGCGCCTTCGTGCACAGGGGAAAAGACGCTCCATTGAGTTTCTTCAGAGGGGAAACGCGGTGTGAATGATCTAGTGGCAGCCTTTTAGACATTGCAGGCAGCTAAATTCGCTGTTAAAGTTGCGCGGTACTGCAATGTAATTTTGAAAGGTAGTAATGAACACGAGCACTGAGAATGAACTATAAATACGAGTTGTAGATTTTCGTGAATTGGTTCATTGATTGATTTTTTCGTGTTTCCGGGCGCGTCAACTGCTTCGGTCATTAGCCCGTTAGTGTATTGCATGTTTTTTTTCTCGGGAGAGGGCGGTGACTTTCCCCTCGCTGGATGGCGAGATCCGGCGCCGACCTACCGTCGGCTAATGGAGTTTGCCCCTAACTAGGACTCTCCCATCAGCGGGGTACCGCCCCAGCCGGGACAAGCTCTAAGTTTCCGACCGATCTCCCAGAATAAGTGGTAGTGTAGTGCATGTTAGTGTAAGTGTGTGTGTAAGGGGAGAGGATAGGACAAGGAAGAGGAAGGAAAGATCGCGCGCGGTCCGTGGCCCATTTGGTAGGGTACTGCTTCGGCATTCGCCTGGTGTTGATCGGAAAAAACACGGAAAACTACCGATCAGAGCAGCCGGCCGCTAGAATTCTCCTCCATACAGCGGCTGAATTCGACCTAGCTGGAAAGCTAGTGTTGAAAATCATGCCGCCGTCAGGACCTCCCGATCAGAAGCGCTGCAGTGACATCAGTTGATACACTGTGCTACCGCTCCCGGTTTTCGTGTACTAATTGCCAATGTGCGCAGAAAACGAAAAAAAACTTTGCATCGTATGTTCATATGAGAGGTATCAATGGTTTTGTTAGATATCCAGGTGCTTGGAAAAAATCCAAAAATAATGAAACACTTGCTATTTTCACCGAAAAATCCAAATATTTGGTTGTGTTTTCCCTTGTTTTCTCATACTGCGCGTACCGACTGAATTCTGATACTCAGTGCGTCGCTCTCTATATCAGAGTCAAGCGCAAAACGCATAAAAGAATCAACGAGAGAGAGGGAGAGAGAGAGCGAAGGACAGAGAGTGTGAGACAGGCAGAGAGAGAGGGGGGAGAGAGGCAGAGAAAGCGACACGGAGATAAATTACTGAGAACATCGCACTTGTTTTATTTATTTTATTTATTTATTTTACATCAAAAAACAGTTAAAACTGCATAACACGTGCTATGGGGAGAAGTGAATTCTGTGCACTCTACAAAATTCAAAAACCCTTCAAAATTCTGTGATCCAACACTAAGTCATATACTACATGAATTTTGAATTAAAAATCTCCCTTGTTGACTACCAGTGTTTGGTTTGTTGGCAAGTCATTAAAGAGATGGAGCCCAGGAACGAATTGATTATGTCTCGTGACAATTTCTTCTCTCAATTAAAGCCGATATTATCTCATCTGGAAATGATGCAAGTTATATACACGAACATTATTCACGATCATTTTGATGATTGTGATGATGGTGTGATCATTGGGATGATCATTATTGGTTATCCCTAGAGACTACAGAATTCATGCTAACCCGTTAGCGATGTTTATGATTCCTAGCCAACACTTACACGGATGATAGAGGTGGACATTTAGATTTGATTATGGAGTAGACCTGAAGATATTCATAAATATTCCTATAATATTGAGGTTGTAAGTTATATTTTATTTATTTTTTATTTATTTATTTTATTTTACGTCAAAAAAAAACAGTTAAAACTGCGTATGACGTGCTATGGGGAAAAGTGTATTGTGTGCACATTTTCAAAATTCTGTGATCCCTACACTAAGTCATATACTACATGAATTTTTGAAAAATACTATGAAAATAAAAGAGAATCATCTTTTTAAATGCTTCATCACTAGCAGTCCTTTTGTGTTCCTTGATAGAAGTCACCTTCGGCGATTCATTTTGTTGCGTGAATTGTCAGATTATGATTTGAGGCCAATATTATTTTGCTTCTTCAGATATATCTTGTTGCTTGAGTCGTCTGTGCATCAGTTTGCTTGAGTCGTCTACCTTTTTGTGATTTGCAGCTCGTGTGTTGAATAAGACAAGCAAAGAAACCATTTGGCAAATCAGTTTTTGTTTTACACAACAAAGTGAAATCGTCAAGTATAAATATAGTAAGTACATAGTATGAAAAGCAATGCTGTAAATTCATAATTCTCTGCTGCATATCAGAATGCACTGTAGCTGATGACTTGAAACTTGATACTTTCTTATCCTTTGACATTCTGGCAACCATTTTTATCGATTGTCACGAACTTTGTAAATAATGAATTTTCAGTTTTCGTACAACTCTTTATTAGATTCTCATTTTCATTCTGGGTAAACAATCAGCATCTGTGAACGATTTTCTCAACTGAACCTCATTAAAGAAATGACGTGGAAAATGAAAACAGAGAGTGAGATTATGGAAACTTCTAGATTTTTAGGTAAATGAGCATCAAAAAAGATTTTATGAAAATACAAACTTCGTTTTGCCTCTCGAAATCCTCTCCTCGATACAAATAGAATAATATTTTATTATTAGAAGAAATGTACAGGAAATTCTGTGCCCGAGGCAATTTCACAATTTGATTTGAAAAGGTTACATTTAACGCACCAAAAAGACGATTTGGCAGCAAACAGATTCACGTTTGTTTGTTTGTTTCATTTTTTCGTTTCGAAATTTTTTAAGGAGTTGTCGTCTGTTACGTTTAGAATAAAAATAAGGTACTAGGAAGACAAAACGAGATAGTTCTAGAAAATACAAAATGAAAAAAGACACGTTACTTTTTCGAAATAAGCTTATAATGTTGGAAAGTAAACTACTTGTAAAATATTCTGTGGTCTAGGTGTAACTACCATACATGATGTGACTTCCATTTACTGCGAATATAAGTGAAACGGAAATGTGTATGGATTTGTTTGTAGGTTGAAATGATGGCATTTGAATATAAAAGCTTTTTTAAATTATTTTATAAACCAGAAATTACTCTCCAAATCTAATTGACCAAATCAGCGATTTTACCGGAAATATCTCGTATTCACTGACCCATGTTATTTTCATGGCGTGACGTCGTTAAAATGAGTCAGTAACGCAGTTACATAGCTAATTGGATTGTAATTGCAAGAATGTTAATTGTATGACGGGGTTTGTTATTGATCATGTACAGTCGAAATCGTTTATTACGACCTCCAAGGGATCGTCGAATGTGTACGTTGTAGCCGGCGTTCTCTTTAAGCACTATTATTGTTTATAGCGAACAGTTTACTATAAGCGATATTCAACTACTACACTGACTACACAAAAACTTGCACACACTGTCCTGAATATTTTCTATGAACAATATTGTGAAGAGGTCGGAAACTTTGGATGCAGGATAAGATGCACTTCAACGATTCCTTTTTAAGAAGTACACTAAATTGTTCAGCCTTTGCATGAAGCATGTGTCTACTCACAGGTACTACGTTATCTGCGCGTTGTTATTTAAATAAATCCAACAAAGCGTTTTCAATATCAGTATGATTAAATGGAGAAACACGTTATGCCTTATTGCACTTATTAAACTGAGCTATGATTTTTCCCGACTCTTCATCATTCCAGGAATAGTTGGTTGCGGTCTACGTAATACGCGGGTGATCGAGATCGTGCCATCACCAGAATCAAGTCGGCAAACTATTATAAATTGCTGCTCGATAATGAAGTGTTGCCATGACATCTCGTGCGTTAAAACAGAAAACGACTGAGATTCCCCGAAAATGTCAAATGAGCTTTAAAGGAAAGAACGAAGACAAATTCAACCGACATGGCATTGATTGATTGATGATTTCCAGCGCGTCAACTGGTATTGTCATTACTCCCGTAAGTGTAGTACATTTTTCCTCGGAGTGATGATTTTCCACCGCTGGATGATGGGATCCGGCGGCAGGAGGTACCTATCGGCTAGCGGGTTTTTCTCCAACCAGATTACTTCCACCAGCGAGGCAGCGCCCTAGCCGTGATAAGCTCTAAGCTCCCGACCGCTCTAACTGACATATCGGGAGCAGTGGCTCAGTGCATCAACTGATGTCACTGCAGTACCTCTCACCGGGAGGTCGTAGGTTCGAGTCCCGACAACGGCAGAATTTTACACACTAACTAGGTCGAATTCAGTCGCTGTCTGGAGAATAATTCTAAAATTGCTTCGTGGTAGAATGTAAAATGAGAAATCTATACCGCAATCGATATTTCAACAGCCACTGCTTCTAGTGATGGTATTGTCATTATACCCATGTGTTCGTTGCAAGCAATATTAATGTTATCTCACAGTATCAATCATTTCGTTCGTTTCATCCGATTGTACGTTGTATCAAGTTACGTTAACGATTTTCACTATAGAGTGATTATCAAGGAATAAATTATTGCAGTTATTTGCATAACTCAAAGAGCCGATTTATATTTATAAACTGTGTAATTCCGGAAAGATAATTTGTCCTGAGTTCATTTTCAAGACCTAATTAAGGCAATCGTAATAATACATATTTTCACAAATATTTATTCGATATAATATCAATGCCTTATACATGTACTTCAAAATATCTGCTGTTTTCGCTTCTTGCCGATTTTCTATAATATTTAAATGCCTACCATAAATGTCGATACTGATCGATTAAGAAGTGTTTCATTTTGAAGGAAGTTATTTTCAACTACAGAATTGTTTGTGAATGGATAGTAAAAATATAAACCTTATTGTTCTGAACATACATAGGTTCGGATTTGTACTACACAATAGCCAAGTATAAATCAATTTATTATATACAAGAGAACAGTTGTCAAAAACACAAAACATAAACTAAATAAAAAATAGGAAATGTTATAAATTGTGTATTTTTCTCAGTTACACAACTTTAGATTGTTTTTCGAACCAAGCATTACTATTACAGGCACTTTAATGAAGCGATGAAAAACACAACCCAACATTTAAGCAATATCAATTAAGCAAACAACTAGAACCAATACATGAGAGCTTTTTCAAGATGAATAAATACTCTACTAAATACTCTGTAAATGTCATATTCTAATATTCTTAATCAACAGAACAGGAAATACTCTTCAATATATTCTTTGAAAACCATTTCATTGATTATTTCAATATCTATTATGTTTACTAATGTGCAAAATAACTTTTCGACAGAGAAAATGGTAATATTAAAAATAACCCTTTTTATAACTGAGTAATGAGAAATAAATATACAGTTTAAAGGTTTAGACAACTCAGTCAAGTAAGATATATTTGCCTACTAAGTAGATTTCTATCACCGTTGTAAAGAAGACTACTTATAAAATGTTAATGAACCATTACACGACCACAAAACTTCATAAAGAACGATTCAACGCCAAGCAGAACACGTGGAGCCATAAGCCGAAAATCCATTACCGAACATTGTGCCAACCGGCTCAACCACACTGATAAAACTTTGTTGTCCGTATTAATGCAGAGAACGCAATGGCAACCGTGTTTCCTAATGAGCAGCACAAGTTACCACTCTCGTTTGTCCGAGAGCCGGTCCGGGGGCCTGTTCGGGAGAGAGATATAAAGTGGGGGGGGGGAGGGGGGCGAGAGAGAGACATAAAATGGCGGGGACGGAGTCCAATTAGCATTAGCGCCGGTTCGTGCTTAGGCATGGTCGCCGATGCGGCGTCAATAGGGAGTGCGCGTCGTCCGCCACGAGATGGCTTCTACCGCGAGATGGCGCCCGTGCAGCGGGATGGGGTGGCGACTCGCCGGCGGAGCCTCATAAATCGCTTTTATTTCCATGTTCGGAGTTCTAATTGGCGGATTCCCAATGAGCTGGAGAGTGTCTACTCTGGAATCGACGCTAGTTGGTAAGATTGGCCAGGTCTTGGGGTGGGAGGTTGTACAATCAACTTCCGATTGCGTCCTATTTGTGTTTGGCTAGTTATTTCCATTTTAGTCATAGTTGATGATAGTATACAGACAATATCACATGCAACACAATAAATGAATTCTAAAGCTTTTTAAATTAAGAAGCATTACTTGGTGCGAAATAAAATGGTATCTAAAAACTAAAATTTTAGAACTATACTTTTTGAAAATAGTTATTTAAATTACAAGAACACAGTTAAACATCATTGACAACGATTCATTAGCCAATCATTTTTGTATATCGTCATGTTTGTCAAATATCCGACGAGCATGTTGATCCACTGTCTGTAGGTTGTGACTGTATGTTGATCAAATGTAAGTTGTTCAAATCTTCTAATATTTAGATTTTGTTAAATATTTTACTACTTTGGACCTTATTATGTAATTCTGTCAATTAAAATTGATATAAAATAATTTTATAGAATTCTAATATGTTCTGTGCCTCTCATATATTTGAAACGGATGCATACATTAGGTTTAATATGCTTGTTTAGAGTTAGTTTGTTTATCAACACTGTGTGTTTCACTGTACAATCATTGCATTTTCAAGTTTCTACAATTCTTTCAAGAAACTGAAATGCTTGAAAGAGTAAGTTTATGACAAATTTGAATATGCAAATTACTTCGTCATTGTAATGTTAGAATCAATCACTCATTTTATAATTTATATGACAAAAAATTCAAAAAAGAATAATTTTAAGAAAACTTTATGCAAACCAATAATGCTCGAAAATATAATCAATTCTTACGTGATAAAATGATACAGAGTGGAACAACTAAGCGATAACACCCCTCTTTATCTCTTCAACCGTGTCAGATACGAAGATGCCGTCCAGACAGTCGATTCCATAATCAGAGGGTAACTTCATACTATTTTTTACAATGAAGATATAAGGTTAACTTTGTTTTTTAAATTAAATCTCATGTTGAATTTTAGCGCATCGTAATGGACTTAAAAATATGATTTCATATGTGTAAATCTTCGTATTTAAGCGAATCGCTTTTTAGAAATTGATGTGTTTCAATTTCTGAAAAAACACTATTAGTTTCAATACAAAGATATACACATATTTGAAATAATCTTTTTAAGCCCATTACGATACACTAAAATTTAGCATTGGATTCCATTAAAACAACAAAGTTGACCTTATATTTTTGAAGTTAAAAATTGTACAAAGGCGAAATATGCTGTACTTAAGTAGCCCTTATTTATGCAATCGACTGTCAAACGGCATATTCGTATCTGGCACGATTGAAGAGATACCAGAGATGTTATCACTTAGTTCCACTTAGTTATCACTTAGTATCGTTTCCATGTTGTCGCTGCAGGAAGTATTATTCCGAAGGACAACATGGATAAGAGCCAAAATTTATTGCCTTTTTATCTTTGAAAATAGATTTTATTACATGGGAGGTTTTTTTTCAAAATTTAAGTAGTATATGACTTAGTGCAGGGATCACAGAATTTTGAAAATGTGCACACAATTCACTTTTCCCCATAACACGTCATACGCAGTTTTAACTGTTTTTACGTAAAATAAATAAATAAATAAAAGTTGATTCACCCTGTATATTAGTGAAGCGGAGTAACGATGTTCCATAAGATTCTAACTAAAGCCGGACGGGGTGTAGAGGCGGTTGGAGCGTGGCTGTGGCGGGTGACAAATGAAGCAGCGAGATACAGATCGCAGCTTAGATTTAATTTACTGAGCACTCAGTTTCGTGCTGTACAGCTGTGTCGAATTGATATGCGCGGTCTGATACCGTATTAGTGTAGCTATAAAAGTGTAGAGGAACAGGAAAATTAAAGACCACTCCATTAATAGCTAATATTTTATTTCGTGTTTTTGGTAATTTTCGGTACTTTAATTTAAGTTCATTTGCATGTATTTTAGTTACCAGATTCGCAGAGTTATAACAATGGAGAATATACATCAAGATGTTTTATCTTGTGAAATAAAATGATGGGAAGTACACATGGACTGGCTAAATTGGGACCTCAATTGATAAATATTGACTTTCAATCATAAATGTTTCAAAGAAGTGACATTACGGGTTCGATTATAAGAGACATAGTTAAACATGTGAAAAGACTTGTCGGGGGCTTTTTAGCTCAGAGAAATTAACTTGGATACTAAGGAATCAAATACATATTAGATAGACGTACCTCCCTTGACTGACTTTTAGTTATTTTTCGTTTAAAATACTCCCTAATTAGAAAAGAACAGAACAAAATTCCGGAGATCAAACGTCATTCTTGCAAAATTAATCAAGCTGGCTTTAATTTCACGAAATCTATGGGAATATTTTGACCTCAGTAGCAGGAATTTCGCACATAAAATGACAGCTTTTCAATAAACGTTTTGTTTCAATTTCAGATTTTTCGGCTCTCATTCCCTGTGCCTCATTTTCCACTAAGGAATACCGAGTTCAAAAAATGTTACATCCAGTTCCCATTTTGTCGACACAAAGTCTCTGTTCATAAGTCACAAATAAGGTATTGTTTTTTTATATGAAAGTTGTGAAATAATCAATATGAAAACTGCGTTTTTCTCTAATGAATTATTTATCTCATGAATTACGTACGTTTCCAAAATTATTTTTAATAATATACGAGTTGCGCTAAAAAACTTTTTATAGGGTTCAATATATCTGAGTAAATTCAACGAAAATGGTGAATACATTAACACATTCCCCACGTTCTAAAAATAAAGTAAATTGAAACCTGTGCTGTTATTCTTTTTTAACTGCACATTGTTTTACGGGTTTTTATTTAATTTTTTAAAGCTTAGAAATTATTGAATGCTGATTAACAAAACAATATAAAACATTCATGAACATTTTTCGTGTTTACGGGAAGTAGGAATGTAGACAGGGCTGATGTGAATTTGAGAATATATCTAAATTTCTAAAGACATGTTACAAAAACCTGTTACACATACATACACATCCTGACTATAAGGCAGAGTTTGGTCTAAGTGAACAAAAAAATTAATAGGAGCGTTCCAAATAAATTGGCATCAAAAGAGTAGTTTAACAAATGATTTCACAATCGATGGTAAAAGTACATCTGTCTTCAGAAACCCATTCAGATTCAAAACCATGTGTCAAGAAATCCCTGAATCAGTTATACACTGCAATCAATAAGCAATACAAGATGAAGTTAAATCTCTGAAGGCAGTTATACACGGTAATCAATAAGCAATAGACGATAAAGAGAATACCACCCTCTGGCAAGTGCGTGCTCAAATAGTATGTTTCCACAACAGCAATTTAACCTCTCCGGAGACGCTTCTACCCAAGTACCTAAATTTGCAACGCTCTTCAACTCGAGCAGTCAAGGGAATCTCGATAATACGCTACTAACTGAGAGTTTGCAGCGTTGCGTGCTAGCAGAATTTCAACGAAGGTACTCCCGAGGAACTGTTGAACGGGGACGGCTCGTCTTCCTACACCATCATTCGCCAAAGGACCGTAAATACCAGCTATTTAAATCGCCAACAAGCGCAACAGTCGACCTTCGCCGCGAAAGCCAGGCAAACGAGGCGTAAAGCCACGGAATGGCCTGCGATTCGCTGGCTCTTCACCGCCCACCGCCCACCGACCACCGCCCGCCGCCCGCCGCCCACCGCCCACCGCCGCGACGCCCGCCCGGCGCGCAACGCCACCTCCCACCGGTGGTCATCGGCAGAGACAAGGGCCCTTCAGAGTTGGGGATGGCGATTCACGGTAGTTTGCATTATGCTCAAGTGCAGAGTTTCTGCGGCCGACCGTCGCTTGCCGCGGTGTTATTTTATCACGGTTCGTCTCGAGTTCTAATCAATTATAATCGTTCAGATCGTATCAACGCATGTCGTCTTCGATAGTTGGATGTTCGGAGTTCGGTAATAAGATGCCATGACAGGTAAATCAGTAATTATTTCTCAAGGAAACACTAAGGAACTTCACTGTTTCAACAAAAAAAAATATTTCTGAAACTGTGTAAGTAGTTGTAATGAAATACTTGTACATATAAGAAACTACGTATTAAATGAGTTGGAATTGAGTATATTGGTATATTGATTATTTACAAAATATGTAAATTATAAACGGGTTTCCATCAATGCATACATTGTGAAGTGTTATCGTGAATTCAATGGCCCTTTGAAACATTTCATTGTTTATAAATTTAGTTCGCATTTGAAGCCAAAGGAAGGTCTTGAGTTTATATACATTGTAATTTCCCTCCAGGAAACTCTCAATGCAGGTGTAGAGGCAAACAGATTATTAAGCCTAGCCACTTCTACGTTATGTGTAAACTAGTAGCAAAATAAAAAAAGCCTGTGAAAATGAATGACTATTACACAGGATTTTTAAATTGTGCCTTCGGAAACATCAAAATAATTATCGGATGGGATTGTATTTAAAAATTATTAAGGTGGTCGGATGACATTTTTAAAGGATCGTTGAGAATTATAGAAGTTTAAAAATACAACTGAAGGAAATAAAAGAAAAAAACTCTTTTTGAGATACGCACTAAGCGAGAATTGCGTGCAACAAAGAATAATCGAAATGGAAAGTGCAGAGCAAGTAGGAACAGAGAGAAAAAAGGGAAGAGAATACAGCAATACAGGAGAAAATGAAAGACTTGGGCTGTTGAATATTCTGAAGCATTAATGTACTGCTTCAAATACAGCTTTAAGTGCTGCTTCAAGTATCATAGAACACTTCGACTAAAGAAAATCTAAGCCATATGAATCGCACCCACTTCTCTTTACTTTCTTGTAAACAAATTATCTTCCTATGAGGCAATCCCTGTAGTAATGCTCACACGTCATAGCGAGTCATCGTTCAAAATCTGTTTAGTATCATTCAACAAAACATTACGCGATTTTCACTATAAGCTAATGAGATACATTTATTTCCTATAGTGTCATGGTGTATTAAAACCACCTAAGACAAATTACCTAGCAAAGGTTTATACATTTTTCTACATACAATTGCTAACGTTAGCAGTAAATAAATTTTAAAAAGTTAACTGTTTGAAATTGAATATGCATTTCATTTTATCCTATGTCAAAATCTGATTCAACCGTAGTAATACAAGAAACATATTTAAATCACGCGTAAGCGATTTATGAAACCATTTGATAAGTCAAACTTCCTAAATAACGTTCCGGAAGAAGTGGCTCAGTTCATTAACTAATGTCACTGCAGTCCCTCTGACCGGGTGGTCCTAGGTTGGAGTCCCGCTGCAGGATTTTTGACGCTAGCCTGTCAGCGAGGTCGAATTCAGTCGTTGTCTGGAGAAAAATTCTAGCGGCCGTCTGCTCTGATCGGTAGTTTTCCGTGGTTTCTCCGATCAACACCAGGCGAATGCCGGAGCTGTACCCTAACAAATGGGCCACGGACTGCGCGCGATCTTTCCTTCCTTTTTCTTGTCTTATCCTCACCCCTTACACTAACACTGCACTGTACTGCACTAACACACATGCCGGGAGACCGGTCGGAAGCTTAGGCTTGTCTCGGTTGGGGGTGCCCCGCTGGTGGGAAGTACCTGGTTGAGTGAAAGCCCGCTAGCCGTCGGTAGGTCAGCGACGGATCTCGCCATCCGGCGAGGGAAGATCACCGTCACCTTCCGATGACAAAACATACACCACACTAACGGGACAAATGACCTCAGTAGTTGACGTGCCCGGAACCTCTAACAGCCAAGCAACCAACCTACATATCGGAAACCGTGTTTCGAACATTAAGCTCCATTGGAGGTTTTTAGAGCTTGTGTTTATCCTGAGGAGCTCGATCTGGCGATCCGCACTTTTAGCGGGTGCCCTCGAACACAGCGACATTTCCATGCGCCCTGTAAACAACTCTTCTGTGCTTCATCAATTTAAAAACCAAACATCGCAGTTCTCTTTGTGCACCACAATTTCTGCGTGTAATTAGTCTTTGATTTAATGGATTGCACACTTGTCTTTTTCATCTTTATAATGGCACTGCACACCCAATGCGATGCTTTAGCGTGATATTCGTGCAGTACTACACGAGTATTTTCCCCTTATGGGAATGGGGGAACCGTCTATCTCCAAGTAGGAACATTTTTTATAGATTAATATTATGTCTGTTCAATCCACTGATTTTACAGAGATTTGCATGACTTATTACTATAACTGGGTTAGGTCATAGCAGGCGGGGAGTTCATTGAGTCGACGCTCCCTCTTACTTTGTTCTGTTCTCTTAATACATTTTTATTTGATATTTTGAACACCAATTTATAAATGAATCTAATGATTTTTGTAGAACTTCTCTACCTTGATTGACATCTTTGTTTGTTGTCAGCAGCACTGCGGCTTCAGCGACACATGCTATTACTGTTCTTTCCATATCAAGGTAGTCTGCAACGTAAATGTTAAAGAGGATTGGTGAGAGCTGTGACCCTTGTGGTACTCCTGCTTGCGTGATTTTTTGACCTCATAAGATATTATTCAGTTTCACCGCGACGGAAATGTTTTCTAGGGAAGATTTAATGCTGGATTCGTCACTAGGCATGCAATGCCGCCAGCTGACCATTCTCCCGAGAACCTCTTCTGCAATCTGTCTCCAACGACGGCTCTGGCTGATTCTCTAGAGTTTCTCTCGTGCACGGTATAATCCAAAAAACATTACCGTTATTTGCAGAGAACCTTATAAATTAAGTGTCGGCATACCGGGAGCGGTAGCTCAGTGCATCAACTGATGCACTGCAGCGCTCTGACCGGAGGTCCTAGGTTCGAGTCCTGACGGCGGCAGGATTTTCGACACTAGCTTTCCAGCTAGGTCGAATTCAGTCGCTGCCTGGAGGAGAATTCTAGCGACCGGCTGCTTTGATCGGTAGTTTTCCGTGTTTCTCCGATCAACACCAGGCGAATGCCGGAGCAGTAACCTACCAAACGGGCCACGGACCACGCGCGATCTTTCCTTTCTCTTCCTAGTCCTTTCCTCTCCCCCTTACACACATTTACACTAACATGCACTACACTACCACATATTCCGGGAGACCGGTCGGAGTTTAGAGCTTGTCCCGGTGGGGCGTTGCCCGCTGGTGGAGAGTCCTGGTTATGGGAAACCTCACTAGCCGACGGTAGGTCGGCGCCGGATCTCGCCATCCAGCTGGGGAAGATCACCGCCATCTCCCGAGAAAAAACCTACACTACACTAACGGGACTAATGACCAAAGCAGTTACCACGCCCGGAAACACGAAAAAACCAAACCAAGTGTCGGCATCAGTCGTACTCCACCGGAGGTTGAAATACCAATTCTCATTCCTACAGACAACTTTGCGGTAGGTCCGTGAATCGATATTATGAGGATCAAACAATAGAAACCTCACGAAAGTACGTGCGAATATAGTTCTTAATGGTTTTCTCAAAAATGCGCGTTGCCCACCATTTCACTATCTACTTGACGCTCTGTAGTTGGTGCTTGCGTTTCCCATTGGCGGCAAACATACTGCGAACTTATTTTCTTGTCGATGTCTTCTCGCCGTTGTCTTCTCGTCGATGTATTCTTGTCGATGTCTTCTCGTCGATGTCTTCTCGTCGATGTCTCCTCGTCGATGTCTTCTCGTCGATGTCTTCGCGTGATTCTCGCGATGATCTCTCGTCGACATTTTCATCCACTTGACCGACGTATGTATCGAAACTTCGATGCATCGAAACTTCGATATATCGATATTTCGGTAAAATTTGCCATTACTACGCATGGGCCCTACACGGCCGCCACCGCCGCCCCCTGCCGCGCGGTGCCCTGTAGTTTGCGCTCGTGCGTCGCGGCTGAGGCGCCGATGCCTATCGCCGGCGCGCCCGCGGGCCGCCCGGGCGCAATTTTCGCGTTATCCGCGCGCCGCCGCGGCGATAGCGGCTGCTTAAGGCGCGTCCGCCCGCGCGCCGCCGCCGCCGCCGCCGCGTAATTCGGGCTCGCGCGGCGCACCCACCGCCGCCTCCGTGGACACCGCTCGCAGTGGGCCGCGTCGCTCGACTGCACGCGCACAATGAACTTCATTTTTTGGGCGGGGGGAGGTATTTAAAAGCCCATCAACATCTAGGTCATTATCGACCACTATTGGAGTTGGTGTTATGGTAACTGTGCAGATGAAACGATGTGGTGATGATAAGGGGTGAAAGGACGAACACAAATATAACCATGCGCGAGGCGGAACTCAAACCCGCGAGCCTTCGGTCCGAGATCAACTACAGAGGTCACTAGTCCCATTAGTGTGGTGCATATATTTTCATTGGGAGGTGCCAGTTATCTCCCCCTGGTTGGCGAGATCCAGCGCCGACCTACGGTCGGTTACCGAGGTTTTACCTAACCGGGTATTTCCCACCAACGGGGCACCGCCCCAGCCGGGACAAGTTCCAAGTCCCGACCGTTCTCCCGGCATGTGTGTTAGTGTAGTGCACGTTAGTGTAAGTGTGTGTGTGTAAGGGATGACGATAAGAGAAGGAAGAGAGAGGAAAGATCGCGCGCGGTCCGTGGCCCGTTTGTTAGGGTACTGACCCAGCATTCGCCTGGTGTGGACCGGAGAAACCACGGAAAACTACCAATCAGTGCAGCTGGCTGCTAGAATTCTCCGCCAGACAGCGACTGATTTCGAGTTAGGGGAAAAGCTAGTGTCGAAAATCCTGCCACCGTCTGGACTTGAACCTAGGACTTCCCTGTCAGAGGCACTGTAGTGGCATCAGTTCATGCACTGGGTACTGCTCCCGGTAACTTCAATTTTACAGTCGAACCTTCAAACGTCCAGTACCTGCATGTATCGAGTATTTTCTAGGTCAAATTCAGCTGCTGTCTGGAGATGAATTCTAACGGCCGGCGGGTCTGATCGGTAGTTTTGTGTTTCTTACGATTAATACTAGGCGAATGCTCTGGCAAACTGTAACATACAGGGCTCGGAGAACGCCCCATCTTTTCTTCGTATTTCCTCACCTATCCTGACACCTTACTTACACACACTTACAACCTACAAGTTCTACACTTACCGCACATGTCGTAGAACTAGCGATGGGGTTAGAACTTATCCTGGCTGGGGGGGGGGGTCCTGCTGGGAGAGATATCTGAAAGGTCAATTCCCTGCAACCCGACGTGTATGTCGGATCAGATCTCTCCATCTAGCGGTGGAGGAACACCGCCACCCCCGAAGAAAACACATACACAACACTTATAGGACTTATGGCCACTGCTGTTTACATACCCGGAAATGTCAATCAATTTTCCCTGCCCCTTTCCATTTTCAATACATTACGATCGTGAAAATGGATAAATTATGAAGGGAATAATAAGTTAAATTATTATATTAAATTTTTGATTATCAAACAAATGTTTATTTCATATTTTATGTAAATGTTACTTTTATTTTTTCCCCATTCTCGTTTTTTTACGATTGTGAAAGTGTGTAAATTACAAACTGAATAATGAACATTTCAAATTTTGGATTATTAAAAAAAATATTTACATCGTATTTTATGCTACAAAAAAATCCCTTTTAATGATCTATGGGTGTGTGATTAATGTGAGTTGTTAACGGATTTTCAGTATGGATGTTTCATTTTGAATCTACAATGTTACGTCACAAGTTATGATTTGTAGAGTTCCTTTCTTTCGACGTCGTATCACCAATGAGACTCTTAGAGTTAGTGTTTAAATTTAGATTTAATTCATTAATTTGTTATATTCTTGAAAAATTGATCTCAATAACGTAATACTACGTTTCTAATTAACTAAGGTAATGAGAGACTCTTTTCTCTCATTAAATTGGCTAGAATCGACTTACATACAACTGCCTCGATGTAATGCATCGCATTGCATGCATATATGCAGTAAAAATACACGGAGCAGAACTTTATTACGGGTGCAGGGTATTATAATAAAACTTTTAAAGGGGTATGTTTCGGGGTGTCTAAATATCTAATATTTCAGGAAAAACAACAAAAGCAATAATCATTATAAATCAAGGCGAATAATGCAATTTATTATTGGTTTAAATAACGACGACACACAAACGGTGCCCACCCAGTTTTTATAACGAAGATGAGCATTAATGACCGTTATCTATTCTCAAAAGAAGTTGAGTAACCTTGCGACATTTCTTCAACAGCCAAATTCCAAAGAAGAAGTTCTGGTATTGTTTTCCCAAATATTATTTCCCTGACAATCCATACGTTTTTACATTGAACGCATCAAATCCGGAACAAAAATTAACTGAGTCACTAATTCAGTTAGTATTAAACCGCTTCACGCTAGTAATTATATTGAATGAAAATATATTTTAAAAGAACAGAAAACAAATTTTTCTTTAAAATATTTGGGATATTGTGCAAATATTGCAGATGCTGGGAAATTCATTGCAATCCTGTTCATCTTTTGCAAAGCGATGCACTACGACATTAAGACCAGTTTCTTTACAGCAGATGAAATTTATCCTCAAAATTATTTTCCCTACCAATCCGATATTTATTTTTTTCAGAAGACCTCAAACATCGCCAAAAAGGGAATTTAAAATCAGTATTGTCTTAACGTTAATTACACCCATTATAAGACATGAAAAGTAAGATCAGATATTTTTATTTATGATGCGTTTTTTTCGATAAATTATCTTGGGTATTGATTGCATACGTTATACATCTACGTACGAGTATTTCAGTACCTATGTATTTCTGTGTAAATACACTGAAATAAGCCTAAGGGTATCGATAAAATGTAGTGTATCGATATCATTTTTCATAATATATCGATAAAACAACCTCCATAATCTTCCACATTTTTCTTTCTCATACATACCAAACATGTCTACTGCGGATAGTATACAAGGACCACCCAGAATGCAACAAACGCAATAACACTTATGACAGGGTACTAATTCAAAGCTGCGATCGTGCACTTTTTCTTGCTCAAACATATACTCTCTTGTCTTACAGGCATAATGCAATACATGTGTTGATCAATTGAGATAGTCATATTTTAATACATGAGATTTTCCGGAATATACTGTTTGAAGCACCACCACAATATTTACACATACGAGTCGACCGTCGTCAATATTTATTGGCGGCTTTCACTTTACATGTGTTTTTACGAACATGTTCACAGACCAATGTTCTCCCCGCTATCAGATATTACTTTTCGGAGAGATTTCTTAATGCACTCCTTCATGTAATATACTAAGAAGCGTACATACTGATACACGAGCTTCCGAATTTCGGTTCATCTCATAAAATATCGAATTTCGAAACACGCGGAGGTATGTAAAAACGCTGTCGGCGGCGACGGGGCAGGGGAGAACACAGGATGCCGCTGCAACCGCCGCCGCCGCTCCCGCCCCTGCCTCCGCCTCCGCCGCCGCCAAAACCACCGACATTGCCGCTTACGATCCCCGCTTCCGCCTCCGCCTCCTTTCCGCTTCCACCTCGTCCGCCTCCGCATCTGCTTCTCTCCTCCGTCTCCGCCTCCTCATCACCTCCGTCTCCGCTTTTACCTCCTCCGCCTCCGTCTCCTTACTCGACTCCACCTCCGTCTTCGTCCTCACTTCCGCTTCCGCCTCCATCTCCGCCTCCTTCTCCGCCTCCTTCTCCGCCTCCTTCTCCGCCTCCTCCTCCGCCTCCACCTCCGCCTCCATCTCTGCCTCCATCTTCGCCTCCATCTTCGCCTCCATCTCCGCCTCCATCTCCGCCTCCTTCTCCACCTCCATCTCCGCCTCCATCTCCGCCTCCTTCACCGCCTCCTTCTCGCCTCCATCTCGCCTCCATCTCCGCCTCCATCTCCGCCTCCATCTCCGCCTCCATCGCCGCCTCCATCTCCGCCTCCATCTACACCTCCTTCTCCGCCTCCTTCACCGCCTCCTCCTCCGCCTCCTTCTCCGCCTCCACCTCCGCCTCCATCTCCGCCTCCTTCACCGCCTCCATCTCCGCCACCATCTCCGCCACCATCTCCGCCTCCTTCTCCGCCTCCTTCACCGCCTCCTCCTCCGCCTCCTCCTCCGCCTCCTCCTCCGCCTCCACCTCCGTCTCCACCGCCTCCATCTCCGTCTCCTTCACCGCCCCCTCCTCCGCCTCCACCTCCGCCTCCACCTCCGCCTCCACCTCCGCCTCGATCTTCGCCCTCCACCTCCGCCTCCACCTCCGCCTCCACCTCCGCCTCCTCCACCTCCTTCACCGCCTCCATCACCGCGTCCATCTCCACCTCCGTCACCGTCCTCGCTCCGCTGTCTCCGTCCTCTCCTCCACCTCCGCCTCTGTTCGCCGCCGCCGCCGCCGCCGCCGACGCCGGACTGCCTCATGCATAGGCGCCCGCGCGGGCCGTGGGGCCCTCACGCTCCATCTGCTTATCGCGGCATCGGCGCTCGGTGGCGCAGCCACCGTCGTCGCAGCAACGCGACGCCGCCACCCACATCCACGACCCACCCACATCCCCGAAAACTCTCATTCATTCCAACAGCAAACGTTCCCTCAGAAAACCGGGGGAGGTGGCTCTGGGCAACAACTGATGTCACTGCAGCGCCTCGGACCGGGAGGTTCTAGGGTCCACTCCTGACGGTGGCTGTTTTTCGACACTGGCTTTTCAGCTAGGTCGTATTCAGTCGCTGTCTGGAGGAGAATTCTAGCGGCTGGCTGCACTGATCAGTAGTTTTCCGTGGTTTCTACGATCAACACCAGTCGAATGCCAAATCAGTACCCTAACAAACGGGCCACGGGCCGCGCGCGATATTTCATTCCTCTTCGTTGTCCTATCCTCAAACCCCAGTTACATTACATACACTACACTACCACTCATGCCGGAAGACCGGTCCGCAGCTTAGAGTTTCGCCTGGCTGGGGCACTGCCCCGCTCGTGGCAAATAGCTGGTTTATATCAGCACAGAACATCAGTCAATCAGTTTTCATGTTCGAGAATAGTTCCAGTGTTTTACGTTTTCAAAATTTGCAGGTAAATATGTCGAATATTGAATGAAAAGTTCCTCTGTATTAAGAATATTAGAAAACATCCTTACTCTGAAACTTAAGTTTCAATATTCCAACTTAAGAAGATATAGCAAGCTATATGATGATTTACGCACTGAATTGCAGAATAACAATACATAAAACAAAATAGTTATACATACACGTAACTTCATAAACTCTCACGACATTGTTACACACAAAAACAATGCAAAAACGTCTACAAACATCACAGCTTCTCACAATCAGGAGAAAGGCACAGAGAAAAGAGACCACACTGCTATGAAATACAATGCCTCAGAGCGTAAACAGAACCCTTTTATTTATAATCCCAAACGCGAACCACGGGTTATAATCGTTCTTTTCGCAGAATGAATTACTGCTACCCCACCAGACCATTCATACCACAAATAAAAGAGGCGTTATCGCCCGCGCTTCTTTCATTCCTTTTCTAGGACGCAAAGAAGAAGCCAACTTCAATGGCTCACAGGTAGCTATCGCCCTGTGACAGCCCAAATTTCATCCGGCAGGAGAAAATATCGTTCATCGGGGAAGAAGCAAATTGCTTTAATAAATGGTTCTTTTCCGCGTCACTTTCAACGCAGCGTCTTCCTTCATTCCGACGCGGGGGCGACGCGTTATCTTGGGCGGCGTCGGGTGCAGCACTAGCGACCGCCCGCCGGCGGCGCGCCGCCGCCGCCGCCGCCACCATCGCCGCCAGGAAGCTCGCCCTTATCTTATCTCGCGCGCCGTAAGTTGGCGCGGGTCCGTCGCCGCCCCCTGCTACCCCACTGAGACCGCTCTCCAAACATCTGACTCGACTGGTTGGTTACTCTTGTAGCCTACCTCTGCACCATCCTTGATGCACCCACAGTACCCCCCCCCCGACTAGGGAATCGCCCGATTGCACCCAGCGGTTCACGTTTCTCTCACATACTCTCATACGAGCTACCACACGAGGTGTAGCTCGATTGCTTCCTGGCCGGTGGGTTGGAACGGAAAAGAAGTGAACAATTTTGTTAAGTTGCCACTTCAGTACGGCAAAGAGATATTCTCGCACCTGACGAGAAAAAACCTCGGACATATATGAACGTGACAGAGCTTTTGGAACCGTGTATTTAACTATGATATAATTATTTATATCCTGGAAAGGTCCAGATCCCAGGAAAGGCCCTTGGCCGATCCTGGCAAAATTAAATCCTTTGGCAATTGAGCACAAATCAGAGTTTCCATTTCAATTACTGGGAAAGGTTGGGGATATTGTATATTGGCCCGCTCTTCCTTGTATTGAAATCAAACGTCAAAATTGGCGGATATCGCCCGTAGGGAAAATAATGGCAATCTACTCTAGGTATACTTACTCATGATAAGTCTCACAAGAAGGCGTTAGGGGCTTTAGAGGTTTCAGGGGTTCAGAGGGGTTCAGAGGCTTCCTATGCACTAATCAGTGTATGGAACTAAAAGAAGAAGAAAAGAAGATTATGCCTATTTCAAGGAAAGACAATGGTTCCCTTGTCCTCCTCCTTGGAGAGGGTGTACAAAAAAGTTACTGTCAATAAATTAAGAATATTCAATAGTGTTAATTCCAGCATAAACATTCCTTATTGTATTTGCCCATTACAATATAAGAGAAATACAACATTAACGACGTTAAAAAAAAACATTTTTCGTTAAAGTTCTTCAAAAATGAAGGCGAAAGGACTATCTTGAAAGCGGGGATAAAACGAGGATATCCTTGTACTCAACTCACGAGGATAGCAGAACAGAATGTAATTGGGCTATGACTTTTTGGGAAGGTTGGTAAAATGCTAACGAAAAGGTGTCCGCGGAGGCAGGGTACATACTGCGCAGCTCTTCGACCACACTCCAATTCTTGAAGGTTAGCAGACGAACAATAATGGTTCAGTCACTTAATTATACACGGTAAGTTTAAACAACTTTATTCCAAAACGTATCCTTCAATACAACGAGAAAAGATCGTGCCGATCGGAAAGAAAATTCATTTTTCAAAAAATTAATGACAGTACCTTTTTGTTACATCATGAAATTTTCCAATTTTTATTAATATTCCTTTCACTTACTTGGTTGATATTCTGACACAGTACTTAATGACATTACGTAGAGCTGATATGTGATTGATAATTATCTTTCAAGCCAGTTTTAAATTGTTAAGATATTCACTAAATGGTTCTGACGCCATCTCATCAGAAGTCCTTAAACATCCAATTTTCTTACGTAGAAACACTACAATTGTTGCTCTTCTTTTTCATATTATTTGCTCATGTATTTTGGGATTAAAAGAACATAGTATAAATTATTTTACTACTATTTTAATATTACTTCCACTCAAAAATTGTTAGTACATTTCATAACTCATTGCCACATCATGAATGCAGCAAGGCAAGAAAGGTGTGATGCAAGCTAGTTTCGGTGCCGGCAAAACAGCAGGTGCTTCGGCGGAACATGGAGGCAGAGACAACATATGTTGCAGGGGAGAGATAGCAGCAAGGGATGAGGTGGGCGAAGGGGAGAAAAGCCCTGCATCAGCGCAGAGACTCAGAGATAACCGCCTTCTCCCTTCTGCGCGTTTTGTGGCTGTCAGATGCACCGAAAGCAAAACCCTGGGGATCACCATCTTTTCTCTGATACCCCACACGCGCGGATATTGCTCTGCAGATCCATTTCCTCCAGGTGGATTTCGTTTCAGGAACAAGGGAAATGAGAAACAAGTTAGAGATAAAAGGTTTTCATTGAAGCAGGAGGACAGCACAAACTGGCTTACATGACGCCCACACCTGTCAAGTATGAATCTTGTGCTATTTTCGTAAAGAGAACCATTCAGGGAGCATCATAAAGAGAAATCAAACTGTGTGAGATAGCATGTGTGCTAATTGGACGGGTTTCGTACAAATCGGAAGGCACCATTATTCAGTTTCGTATTACAAATGGTTCTTTCCCGTTGTTTACAAGAGCCTGAAATACAAATCATCGTTTTATGAAAAAATCATTCTTTAAAGCAATTCAATTAAGCGCTACACACGGGTTTCATACTATCTACAAACATATATATATATATATTGTGTGTGGGTGTGTGCGTGTGTATCAAAATAAAATCTAATATTATGTTTTTTAAACTCGTATCGCGACAAATATAACGGCACAGACTTAAAAATTCAAATATATCGAACGAAGATGAACCTATAAGTTCATTTTTATCAACATTTGTAAGAAAGAAGTAACAGATCTATAGTGTTCTAATAAATCTTCTGGACTCATTCATGTGAATTGTGTACGACAAACAACGGGAACACAACAGTTGAAGTGCGAAGGCATCTACCACAGGCCAAACATTATTTGTTTCTGTTCAATAACAGATGGACAAAGCTTGCAGGCGTTGATCAGATGCAGGAACAAAGTAAAAACGGTTCCCGTGTCAGACGGGAACCAACCGGCAATGCGTCAACTGGAGTGGACAGACAACACTGCCGCCTCTTCACAGCCAGAGTCCTTCTCCCCGGAGTTTTCTGGGAGCTGTCACATGTGTTAAAACGGAAGAGGGTTCGAGGTTCATTCAAAGTGATCACAAAGAGTGTCGGAGAAGTATCGTGAATGAATTAACAATCCTCCTCATGTAACTATTGACGTCCTAGCAGAAATCTTAAAGAATTCGAACAAAACGTATATTTAAATTATAATTTTGTCAAATATATTACAAAAACATAGAAAAAGGTTTCTATAAAAAATATTTTCTAAAATATAAGCCCCTAAATATCACCTACAGTTTAAAAAAATACTATTATTATATTTTATACAATTAAATATAAAAGATATAAAAATATTATATAATAAAAATATTATTATACCTTATTATATAAATATATAATATAATATAAATATTATACTTTCTTTACAATTTCTTTACTTAAAACAAATGACCGGAGAATTTAAACAAAGATTTATCAAATCTTGTTTCACTTTTCATTTATTTTGATGCATTTGCATACTGCTCAACCACCATTGTCTTCCTCAAGAATCCTGTTCCCTACGTGCGTGAAATGGCGGAAAGAGGAAGATAAATATGCGGGAATATTATTATTCTTTGAATTGAGTGTAACTAGCTAACGTTTTTGCTTCTCAAAAATAAATTATGATTATGAATACATTCTTAATTATAATTTGTATTAAATCGTTAGGGAATTTTATTCGTGCAAAAAATATTTTATAGATATTGCTCATCTTATGAAGAACAACAACATAGTATTGAGCATTCATCTGTTACTAAGGGTGATGTATGTTTGAGGGACAAGTGAACAATTTGTGTTGTGAGAAATGAATGAAGTGACGTGTTTTGATTAAATTAATTGTTCTATTAAAATGTTTAATAATCTTTAATGCAAAGGAACCGATAGAATTAAAACTAGGTTCACTGGAAACCTCCTAACTACTTCCCCTCTCGCCCCGAGGAAGGTATTACCGGATCTGCCCTCCAACCCACAGCGCGCAGCCCTGCGTCATTCCAGCGTCGTTGGAGGGCTCCGCGTTGGGGAGGCGGCCAGGGGCCCTCGAGGGGGCCTGGACCTTCATTTTCCATCAGGGCGCCCTCCACGCCCCGCCCGGGCCCGGCGGCCGAAGATCAATTAAAATTCGGCGCACAGGCGGCGTGGCCGCGACCACTCGCTGCAAATGCATGCAAATAGAGGCGCTCCACGCCCCCCGCCCCCGTTCCGCGCCCCACGCTCCAACCCCCGTTCCACGCTCCAAGCTCCACGCGCCCGTTCCACGCCCCACGCGCTCCAAGCTCCAGCCCCACGCCCCACGCCCCCGTTTCACGCCCCACACTCCAAGCTCCACGCTCCACGCTCCACGCCCCGTTCCACGCCCCGTTCCACGCCCCACGCTCCACGCCCCACGCCCCCGTCCTCGTTCCACGCTCCAAGGTCCACGCCCCTGATCAACGCCCCACGCTCCACGCTCCAGGCTGCACGCCATCCGTTCCACGCCCCCCTGCTCCACGCACCAAGCTCCACGCTCCACGTCCCGCCCCTTTGAGAGAGAGAGAGAGAGAGAGAGAGAGAGAGAGTGAAGGAAGGGGACAAGAATGAGGAGTGGAAGATTATAGCTCGTTTTTTAGGGGCTTTCCCCGGCATTAGCCCGGTATGGGTCAAAGAAACCACGGAAAACTGCCGATAATTGCATCCGGCTACTGTGACATACCGATATGTCACATGAAAATAAACTAACATTTATTTGTAGACTATATGGTGGAACATGCATTAGAAAATATCACGAGAGCAAGGGCTTAGCAACGACCGTGAATAAACAATGTAGTTATTGTTTTTTGTAAATGCATTAAGAGGTGGCTGGATGCCGAAAGTAGAAAATTTGGGATTGGCCGAAGACGTTTAGACGATCGAAAGGTCAGCTACACCAAAATATAACGAACGTATGGATTGGCTGGGTGAGAGAAGGACGGTCAAATGTTATTGAAAAGAGGAAGGTAGTTTAATACGAAGTCTTCGAGGGTGAATCATGCAGGAAGATTTCATTCTGACCGGCATCGCGTTTCTGAACTGATCGTAGGTTCGTGAGAGGGAACGAGGATAATACAGATAGTCAGAATCGGGTTATCAGATCGTGAAATTTTAAGGACAGTAAATGATATTGCAGATATTGCATGTGGAAGTAATATTGATGCATAAATTGGGACTTTGTCGGGAGTGGTAATCGAGTAATAGATTTCGGACTATGACATAGGACGTAATCGGGACTGATAATTTTGATAGTTTGAGACCAGCTTGGATAGGGGTAGAGGAGGATTTCTTGGGACTTTGGACTACGGCAAGCTCGGAAGATATTTCGACTGAGAAGTCTACGAGGACATCAACGAAGAATAGATAAGTTAACCGCGGTATAAAATTGTAAATTCAAAGATATCGTGATCAAAGGCATAACATCAAATCATTTTATTAAATTCACTAAATTATTTGCTAAAAAGGTAACAATAAACTTTGTTAAATTTTGTTCCTTAGAAAAGAAAGTGATCTTTCATTTAGTCAATCCAAACAGTAATGAACTAGGAATAGAATCATTCTATTTCAGATTCCCAGCTGCGCTGGGAATCCGGATCTCGGATCCTATAATTCATAATAAAGGTAATAAGGATTATAATATATCGTGACCCTTTGACCCAGCAAGCCGGACGCTAAGATCTTTGCCAGATATTAATGTAGAGAAATTTTGTATATCTCACTACTGAAAATTTTTCTCCAATCCACGGTTGAATTCTAACCGAATTCGACCGTAGAAGTCGAAAATTCGACACTGTACCGACTCGAACCCTAGATCCTTACGGTCAGAGACAGCTGCGGCAACTGTTATTGTTATTGAGCGATCTCAGCCAGAATGGACGTGACCATGACAGTTGTTCTAACCGTAAGTCTGCCGAAAGAACCTGGTTTCTTTTAAATGAGAGAAGTATGAGTGTAGTTGGGGTGGTGACAGTGTTGTTGACGGTAAATAAAATACCAAATTCGTAGTGAAGATCTTGATAAAGATGGTTGCGGATTTAGACGTGTTGGTAATCGTGAGAATTCTGATTACGGAATTCTGTGTGGTTGTGACAGTAGGAACGCAACGATAATAAAGTCAGAAATAACAGAACGGAATTGCTTAAAGAAAATATAACAAATCCAAATTGAAATAATTATAACATTAAGAAAATAACACATTTTTCATAACAAAAATTGTGGTGGAAAGAAATGTTCCGGCTGGGTGACGAACCATGGTGATAGATACCTCGTGCAAAAGCTGGTGATAAGCTGTCAGAAAAATGCCACCGGTTTCGGAACACTGCTGCAACGTACTGGCGGCTCCGAGCGTTGGCAATTTCAACTCCCGAAATTAGAGTCACGATTGGTACCGCAGATAGCGAACATGTTTCGGAGCTCTTGTCGTACTTTCGGACATGTTGGAATAATCGCGCACAGCTGTCCAGCTGTGCGTATGAGCATTGTCCTGTATATATGAATTTTAAAGAAAAAAAAGAAAATAACGGAATGGGGAGTACATTCATTAGTTTTCCGACAGCAGAGCCGGCAGTCACAAAGCAGTAATACGTTATCTCGAAAAAAAACATCGGTACATCATTTCCTTTACACTAAATGAGCTCTGTTATTTTGTGGGAGTAATCAAAATGGGAGTTATAGCTGGAATAAAACATTCCGTTAGTAGACCTTTGTCCAAAACAGTAGAAAAAAAAATTGTTCTGGAAAAGTTTCTACTATTCTAGGATTTAAGTGATACACATCACTCAGAATCAAATACTTTGAACAATATTAGGATATGAATTTTGGTGACAAATCATCTTTGATGTTGAAATGTAGTGCTAGCTTGTGTACAAATCTTAGTTATGGCTAATTTATATTAAAATCTTCGAATAATAAACACACTTTTCTTCAATTTTTTTGCCAGTGGAACTTTTTGGGCATTCAAAATCGAAGCTGTGACGATAATTGGTAGAAACCAAATAGAACCTCCTGCTTATGAATTTCCATCTGTCCACCTCGCACCCTCCTTGCACTTGATCATCTCTTCCATTCACGAATTAACACACTCGAAATATTTTATTTGTCCTAGCAAAATTGGCTGATGAGATTTTTCGATATCTCGCCACGGTAATGTCTAAATCGCGTTATATTTGAAACGTGATGATTCGTACCAGGTTGGTGCGGGTTTATTTATTTGTGTTACATATTAGGAATGTTGATCGCAAACGAACTAGTTCAATTGAGCTATTCACGAAAAGCAATTCAAATTCAAACGTGCGACTAAAACGACACACCTACCAATCATAATTCAGAAAACGGAACCAAATCGAGAATTAAGAAAATATAACCAAGGTATTTGCAGTCGGCCATGATACATGAACAAAAATGTTCATCACATATTACGTATCTACAACAACTACATATAAAAAGAGAATGAATAAAACTAAATTGGGGAAGTAAACGTTTAGCAGCTGACTTATGAAACATCCTAAAATATTTATCGAGAAAAAATTAAATGTTTTACAAGTAAAAACGGTAAACGTCAGTTGTGTTTACCAGTTCTTAAAGAACGCTATAGCAAAACTGTGTCATATGTGACTAGTTTTTATTTGTCAATATTTACATATGTTGCATTCTCGCTTATAACTGTCTTTACGTTTCGTGGGATGTAATGTTTCCTTGCCTCGGTCAGCTTCTAATATTTTATCCCCAATATGTTTAGTACCTTTTTTATCATAGTTTTCATTTGCAAATATTTTGTCGAAACAAAAACAATGTAAGGCCCACTAAAATATATATTGTTCAGAAGGAATACTACTTCATGTAATGCACACCTCGGGTGAAAAAGATGCGCTTGAATTTTTAAAATTTGAATTACCCGTACATGTAAACGAAAAAGTATTGAACGTATTATTTTTTATTTAATAGGTAATTATTACAGCCAAATTAGAAAACTTGATGCAATGTGGCTAGGCCGAAGGCCTTTAAGCCATTACAATACCTACTTTCTACCGCGCTCTAACCTTTCGCGTACGTATTATGAGTACCTTTCGCGTACGCTTGAACGTAATATGTGTATAAAGGGGTGCAATTGCACTCGTGGTATATAAGAAAACTCGCTCCTTTTGTCGCTCGTTTTCTTCAACATACCGTTCATGCAATTATACACCTCTTTCTAGAGTCGTTTCGCCAATTACTATAAATAAAGAAATAAAAGGAAGATAAACGTTCTTTATTATTTTGCTGTAATTGTCATTCAGGTATATTGCATCACATGAAAATTAAATGTTGGTTTATTATACACGTAATGTTTTTTATGCGCTCCCCACAGAAAGAAGTTACTTTTAGGGTAATCAAAGCGTGCTAAAAGTTCAATTTTTAGCACTAGCGCTAAAAGTGAGACAATATTCATATATTCAGATAAAACGGAGAATGTAACAATGAAAAATGCGCGCCCAAATTGAAAGAACTACGCAGCTTCCGTTCACATGGGAGGTTCTATGGTTTTGTTTGATACCCAGGAAATCAGGAGAAAACAGTTTCGACTTCGACTGAAAACTGCAAATATTTCTTTGTGTAATTCCGCCTATTCTCATACTGCGCGTACCGACTGAATTATCATACTCATGACGTCACTGCTTTCGACACAACTGACGTAATGCCACAGCAAGGCTCGAAGGAAGATGCCGCACGTCATTAAATTTCTCTCGTGAAGACAGTTTTTATTAAAATATTTAATTTATAGCACCACTATGCATTATTATGCATAGTATAGCATTTTGCACCTGGAGACAACTAGCGATAAATAAGTTCGTCGGAAGAGTAAATAATATCTCAAACATCTCATAGTAAACAGTAAGCAATTCTCAACCATAACATACTGACTTTATGTGAGAGGTTCCTCCACGAATGTTGATTCAGATATTTAGCGAGCGTCTACTTCCTAATGCACTTACTTATTAAGGAAATATTTCTAATGAACACACAAGTTTGATTATTCCAAAAATTCTCTTACAAAAACTTCACTAAGCACGATAACCCAATCAGGATAATATGAACGAGAGTTTCAAACTAAACCAATGGCAAACTTCGTGGCAAGAAGGAAGTAATCAGAAGTATCGGAGCGTGCAAGACTACGCTGAGGTAATTAAGGAGAGATCAAAGTTGAAATGAAGCATTTACTTGCCGATAAAATTATTAATCAATAACCTGAATGTTAATAAGTAAAATACAATTTCCGAACTGAAAAAGAAGCATGTCTACGAGAGATTCTGTCACTTTTCTTTCAGTTTCTTTCAATGAACTTTAGAAGAGGATTTATTTTTACTACAGACAATTATTTATTATTATTATTATTATTATTATTATTATTATTATTATTATTATTATTATTATTATTATTATGAAACCGTTCATTGCGCGTTATTATGAAACCGTTCATTGCGCGCAATCTTCTCCTGTGTTTTAATGCAAGTGGTTTGAAGGAATGACAGACAAATAGAACTACAACTAAGTATGAATATATTAACAGAATATCATTATATTTTAGCACTGATTGTTATATTTCAAATCATTATCATCTTACTTCTTATACTCCATTAAAAATTTGCGGTGTCCGGTTTTTTGACATCCGACATTTAAATCTTTGATAAAAAACACTTACGTACACATTAGATCGAATGTAAAATTTAGCTCGCAGAAACAGCATATTTCATTCACGTTCGAAGCGACAGCCGTGACCCGAAGCACTCTCCAGTCTTTTTTACCAGGAACCCTCCCGTCTTCCATGAAGCGCTCCACTATTCAAGGAGACGAATCGCCATTCGCCCCAAGTCCTCGGCAGCCCTTGCATCGGGGGCTATCGTCCCTTGTCGGCGACAGCGTGTCCTGGCCGGCGTGGCGGGAGCGTCGTGCGTAACGCCTGCAATGACCCCCTCCCCACGCACGCGCGCGCGCGCGCACACACACACACACACACACACACACACACACCACACAGCTCATGTGTCAGCGTTCAAAAAATAGATACTTGTGTTTTCTATTCTAATTTAAACAATAAACGATTCAACATAGCGGATGTTGGTCATGTGATAAAATAAGTGAACACTAATGTTAAAAATTACTAAAAAGAGGACATTTAAAAGTTAATGGGGAATGTCCTCCCAAATGTAGGATTTAATTTAATTGGAAAAGTGGTCATAAATTTTAAAAATTTAAAAATTTTAAATTACAAAGATGGACGAGAGGGCAATTGCCGTCATTGGGGGACTGTCCTCCCAAATGTAGGATGGTTTGCAACTCTTAATGTACACTCGCATATACTTAATATACAAGACTTAATATAATACGCACAACCCTTAATATACAATTCCTAATATACATTTCTTAATATAAATACGCACATGGCACGCACGCGGTGCGTCCGTTGAGCAGCGCGGCTTGCGGAGGGCGCTGGCGCTGCGGCCCGGCGCGTGCCGACAGTGCGTGAGTGCGTGAGCGCGTGGGATGACGCACGTCGCCGGCTCGAGCGGGCGGCTCAAAGGATTTGGCTGCCCTGAGAGACGTTAAGTGACCGATCGCCGTTAATGCTACCTTCAGGCTTCGGCGGAAACGCTTGTGTTCTAGTTGCTTTCAAGAAGGATGGACCGGCTGTGATAGCTCCGAGACAAACAGCCCACCTCTGCAGCATCAGTGTTAAAATGCCACATTCTATCAGTGTCACTATTCATCTGTTATGTCAAAAAGGTTGTTGAAACAAAACTCGCATTGCAATATTTTCATTGATTGATTTTTTCGTGTTTCCGAGAGCGTCAACTGCTTTGGTCATTGTTCCCGTAAGTGTAGTGAATTTTTCTCGGGAGATGGTGGTGATCTTCCCCCGATGGATGGCGAGATCCGGCGCCGACCTACCGCCGGCTACTAGGGTTTCTCCCAAACCAGGACTCTCCCACCAGCGGGGCACCGTCCCAGACAGAATAAGCTCTAACTTCCGACCAGTTTTCCGGCGTATGTGGTAGTGTAGTGTACGTGGGTGTAAGTGTGTGTGTGTAAGGGGAGAGGATAGAACAAGGAAGAGGAAAGAATGATCGCGCGTTCGTGGCCCGTTTGGTAGGGTACTGCTCTGGCATTCGCCTGGTGTGCAATATTTTCGTATGTGCATATTTATAGCATTGCATTTTTATTTTAAAGGGGATTGATGCCCTGAGAGACGAAAGTGACCTTTCGCCATTAATGCTTCATCGAAAACTCTTGTGCTCTAGTTACTTTCAAGAACAATAGGCCGGCTACACTAGCACTGAGGCACTATTGCTTCTGCAGCGTCATTGACTGTGATGAACTATCATTTATTTTGCAAAGGTGGCGGATTTTGAAACTGGCTACATTTCTGGGCCGAATTATCCTTTTTCTGGAGAAGAATTCTGGCGGCTAGTAACTCCGATTGGTTGCTTTTCGTCGTCCCCTATCAATCGAAGATGAGTGCCGTAGTAGTACCCTACCAACGAACCAAGAACGATGCACAATAGTTTCTTTCGCAGCTTTTTCCATTCTCTTCCCTTAGCCACACACATACACCCTCACTTACATGCATGACAACTACCACTTACGTCGAGAAAAGAGACAAAAGGAGCATAAGAGTTTGTTCCTGCTGGGATTTTGGCTCACTGGGACTCATCTGAATGGGGAAAATCCATGTGGCTGATGTTTAGCGCAGCTCCTGATATCTCGTTTAACAGAGAAGGTCCATGCCAACCTTCGTGATACTACAAGCACTACCCGTACAGCACTAATGACTTCAGTGAATTAAGGGCTTGTTATCAAACCTACGTCAATATTTCAATCAAGAATGATGTTGAATAAAAACCGTTACCGTCGGAATATCTAGTAAGACGCCTGATCTTAAATTTTCGTCTGGCTTAACAATACAATAATACTATATATTCTAACATACTTAAATATGCGAATAAAACATCAGAGTGCACTGTAACTTTGAGGTTTTATAAGGGAATATTTCGATTTATTTACAATGGCACTAACGTTTAATCAGCTGTTACGGTGTCCTCCAAGCGGGAGCTTGAACGTCACCATAGTGACGTCACTGCAGTGACGTTCAAGTTCTCGATTCGATGACACCGTTACAACTGACTTAAGTTAGTTAATGCCTTATTTTACGTGGCGAGACTCTGGCCATCCGGCCCGCTGTTCCGACTGATCACGCACATTTCGCTACGCTCCTTTCACCATCTAGCGGAGAAAGCTGTAATGTGGGGCGACGAAACAGGGGATTTGAATTTAGCTCTAGGCTTGAGGATCTTTTACATGCAGTAAATCTACCTCGTCAAGTGCCACTACAAATAAATCGAAATTCGGGATGCGCAGAGCGACTACGGTGGTGTGGAAACGCGAAGCGGGTTGCACTGCGCGGGGCGCATGCCGAGTAGTGATTGTAAATTTAATCAAAACATCGATGTTTCGATACATCGATGTTTCGATACATCGATGTTTCGATACATCGATGTTTCGATACATTGATGTTTCGATACATCGACGTTTCGATACATCGACGTTTCGATACATCGATGTTTCGATACATCGACGTTTCGATACATTAAAGGATTTTCGATGGCGATGAAAAACTCGACGAAAAATCATGATGTTTAAATTTGAAAAACTCGACGAAAAATCATAGATGTTTAAAACATATATGTTTTAATTATAGACTAATAAACATACATTTTTCGTATCCATTGTTAATTATAGTACGTAAAAGGGAATTACTATATTGTTTAGTTACCAGCATATTAGTAGAATGTTAATATAAAATTATTATCGAATGTAAAGAATAAAATTAACAATAAAAATCATCGTGTTTCGCTACTTTACCCTTTAATCAATTCCATTCATACACCATCGAAGTAAAATCACCTAAAATTCCGTCAGATTGGACAGGCAAAATGTGCAGCGTGATAAAGAAGATGACGCCAAACAACGATATTGCAGAGGATTGCTGCTACTCTACAACGTGCTTAAACCCATTTACTAAATTTTCGACACTAGCTTTTCAGCTAGGTCGAATTCAGTCACTGCCTGGAAGAGAATTCTAGCGGCCGTCTGCTCTGATCGATAGTTTTCCGTGGTTTCTCCGATCAACACCAGGCGAATGCCGGAGCACTGACCACGGACCGCATGGGATCTGTCCTTCCTCTTCCTTGTCCTATCCTCTCCCCTTACACACACACACACACTTACACTAACATGCACTACACTACCACACATTCCGGGAGACCGGTCGGGAGCTTAAGAGCTTGTCCCGATTGGGGCGGTGCCCCGCTGATGAGAGAATCCTGGTTAGGTGGAAGCCACACAAGCCGACGGTAGGTCGGCGCCGGTTCTCGCCATCCAGCGAGGGAAGATCACCGCCATCTCCCGAAGGAAAACTTGCACAACACTAAGTTGCAATTGACGCGCCCGGAAACACGAAAAAATCAATCAAACCCAATTATTTTTAAAAATAAAAAACCCGATGGTTTTGCAACAAAAATATCGATGTAAAGAAAACATCAAAAGCAAATTTCTGGTGGGAGACATCAATGTTGTTTTGCCTTTCTAATGCCGAGGCGTTGCGTGCTCGGCGGTGCGTGCGCGCGTGCGAGTGAGGGATAACGTCACGGGCGCGGACGGCTCAGACGGCTTTGACAGCCCTGTGCGACGCCAAGTGAACCTCCATCGCAGTTAATGCGCTCGTTAGGTATCTGCTGGAAACACCCGCGAGTGAGCGAATATCAATGCCAGACGTGTCAACGGCTCAATCATTTCTTCCCTAATTCTATGCATCCTGATAGATGTTTCTTAACACTTTAACCAGTTGCCCTTTCTGCCTGTATACAAAAGCAGGTATTTGTGACATCAAATTGAGTTATGTCTGTTTAATACATAGGAAAATAATAAACAAAGACTTTAAAGAGATGTAACATAACAAGCATCAGTTATCCAGTTATAATTTTCAGATGATAATAACTTTATCGATGGCGAATAGAGGATTATTGTAATGAGAACTAATAGTCGCAATCTGATTAAGTAATTGTATTTAGAAGGCATAATAAGGCGCATTATTAACGACATTATACTAAGTTATAGGTCTTGGAGTTTTAAATGACATGTGTCTCGAGGTTTGTCAAAGGTGAAAAGATGATAAATAATAAATACGTTTGCAAGGTAGATATGGAAAAAGTAATAAAACTTTAATAATGTAGAGGTTCACTTTTTTGTACTTCAGAGATAAATTACATTTACAAACTGTATTGGTATACAGTTATTTTACTTTGAAGCAACTGTAGTGGTTAAAATCAAGGTATGCACGAATGAGATGAATAGTCAATTTCAGAAATTCTCATTATTCAATAACTATACATCTCATTAATTCCTCTTATAGACCGGAATATTCAACGCCGGTTAGTACCAATCAATTAACTTGCACTTCCATCACGAACTGTACATTTTTTTAAGCCGATTGACGAGAAAAATCAGTACATACTGGCAAAAACCAACTTCGTCCAATTTTTTACTTTTATTTCTCGATCTCAGGAACTATTTTACAAAAACTTGCGTCAGATATCAGAGTGAAAATCAATGTCATATTGAAACTGTTTTGGTTCTTATACAATGTAATACTCGTGGTTAAAAATAAAACCACTGTGACCGGTTTACTCACTAGTAATAAAGCTTGAAATACAATTTCTAACACCAACTTTCATTTTTATATCATTGCATTTTCAACACAATTAATCTTGCAATTCGTAATATGTTTTCCTCATATTACCCCATCCTCACAAGCAACATAATACAAAACATTCTGAACCATTACGAAATAAAGTAAAAGAAATAAGTGATGTAAACCACATACATTTTCTCTCATTATTTCTATCTTTTGGAATATTCAAAAATGTAAAGAGTTCAAAAAAATGCATGTATTTTTGCAATGTTGCAATTTTTGAACATACACAGAGTTTTCTGAAGAAGGAACGAGCATCATTAGTTTCCGTCTTTTGATACATACGAAGATAGAATTTTAAAAAAATATTGGAGACGCCCTTTAGAAAATAAGTGCTTAAAAGTTGTGTTTCACGCAAACTCACGCACAAACTTATCTTTTTTTCGAAAAATTGTTCATGACCTTTGAAGATCTGTCTTTGGTAACAGATTTTATTAAGAAAAATGTGTATTTTCTATTTTGTAATAGTAGAAAGTCGCCGAAAAATGTTGAACTTTCGAAAAATTAGAGATTTCAACAAAAATGAGACCCGCGACATATTTAAAGACTTCTTACTTTACGCTACACGAGGACAAAGTTTAATTAAAAAGTTTGGAAGCATATTTGAGAAAATGTTGAGGCTTGATGTAAAGTTCTTTTAAAAATTAAAAATCCATTCCAAACTCACGGGCCTCGGGTCAGTTCAAGATCTATCGAGGAATATCAATTTTAAAGAAAATGGAATAGTTTAGGCGATAATGTTGCCAACTATGTTCTTTAGCGTAGTCCGATAATAAGAATTTCTCTGTCGAAAAAATCGCCGATTTTCGGCGCACGATTACAATACCATCTCTTCTTACAAAGTAAAGTGAAAAAGCCAAATTGCATTTCTTATTTTAAATATTTTCCTAGCGAATATGCCCCCCGTGTCTCGGGCGGACGATCTGCAGCCTCTAAAATCCACGTCTGAATACGAGGGTAGCTGTAACCTCCATTCCACGGTGCGCTTATCTGGAGCGACGTCCCATTCTATCTTCAGTGGCGTGACGGGCGAGATGGAACTTCCAAGAACGCCGCTCGGACGCAGCGCTGCCTAGCGACGCCGAGGTGAAGGTTCGCGTCGGAACTCCATCACGAAGAAATCGCGGAAATGGCGAACCTTTCCGACCATTTAACGGATTACATTTTTTCGATGTTTTACTGTCGCTTTTAGGTTAATAAACGGACGAAATTTTGATTTTTTCACATCATATTTACAATATCACGCTGTTCGGTTGAAAAGACATTCATTTACATTCAGTGAATTTAACATTTGACGTGGAAATCGTTTTTAAACGAGTTAGAGTACTCTCTGACAATACATTCTCAGTACAAATTTCATATCAAGACGAAAACGCACACGTCTACTAATTTACGGCTCAAATTATGTGGTCGTAAAGACGACAATGAATGCTGTGTATATGCATAAAATTAGAGTTTCAAGGTTTTCCCTGGCTGTTCGCCACCACGAATTTTTTAATGATGACAAAATATCTTGCAGTAAATATAATTTTAAGTATAAGATTACTGACAAAATCCTCTTGAAAAGCATTTCAGGTATGATTTTAAAAACTTTAGCCAAACATGATCAGGAACGCTCAGAAAAAACCAGACCAGAACAGTAGATCCACGAGGCCCCTCTTTTAAAAAATTCCAACACAGAAACAATTCATTTCTCCCTGCAACGTAAATAACGTTCAGCAGTTAATTTGAATTAGAAGTAAATACACGTGTTATTTATTTTGAATGAAAAAATGTCGGAACCCCAATTGGACCCTGGAACATGTTGCCTTAGTTGCCTCTCCTGTATGACTATGAACATAACATGCAAAATTCGTTCCGTTGGTATTAGTGCGTAATTTAGATGTGTTTCACATTATTAAAAATGGAATACTTTTTATTCAAATATTTTCACAAGAATTATTTGAAACTACTAATAATGAAGACAAATATTGAATAGCTCTCTATTTCATAGGGTTTGATGGTTCAACAAGCAAATATGTGAATTACTGCTCTCCGTGTTTCATAAACGTAAGCTGCATAGCATCGATGAAATGTCACTGTCGCGTTGGAAATTCGATGAGTGGGACGCCAATATTAATAGGAATATGGAACCAATCTTGAATCATCCGCATTTGCAACATTGCATAGTCAGTATGGTTGAATATTTATATCACTGTGATACAGCAAACTATACAATATCTTTCAAACAGGATTTGAAAGGAAACAAATGGATGCAGCACGAATGAAAATGTTTAGTCGATGTTATCTCAGGATTATGAATGCAGACCAAACCTTTCATTGTTAAGAAAGAGTTGTATACTACGATATTTTAAGATTTATTTGAATACGAATTGATCAAATCGCAGCACAAATAAATGAAAATGAAAATAAAAATCAAAAATCAATATACACAAATATTTCAACGATCTAATAATTAAATATCCATTTTTATTACCTTTCTATAAAACGTCTTTTAAAACTTTTTAGGTACTTAGGTTTTTAAATTCACTCATCATATTCCCAGCACCACTTGAATCTTTTGTTATATGAAGAGGATAATTTGATATAAATTATAGTATCATAACATTTAACCGAATATATTTTGTTACAGTTATTTATTCACGAAGGGCATTATAAGGGTTTTAATGATCGAGCGGTGACAAAAAGGACCGAGGGCTTTGGGTTTCAGGGTTTTGCATTGTGCAAGATTATTAGAAACCGTTAACGCCAGTGGTACATAAAATATTTTTACCTAATTTTAATGATTGTGAGTTACTTATTTACAAAGTAACTAGATATTAACTTAACTCGATTTGTCTTTTCATATTTCCCACTCATAATTACCTTTCATAATTCTCTCTCACAATTTCCTCCAAAAGAGAGCGTATTTCATTATTCAGCTGTGCTTCGTAACCACAATCCAGTCCATCCAGGTAAGATTAGCAGTTTATATCCAGTTTCGTATCGAAAGGTACGGAATATGAGTTAACTTTGATCATTTTCATAGATATTGTACAGTTATTCCTTTTTAGCAGGCTTCATATTGTTATTAATCATCACAACCATTAAATTACATATTATTATTACTTGTTTAGGCTGCAAAATAGCTTCATCAGAGTTTTAGGAGAGCCACAGAAGATTAATTGGGTTGTCTACAAGCGTTGTCACAGATTCCTGGCTTGGCACAAGGGAAAATTCTGAAAGACAATATTTAAGAACTATTAGTTTACCTCTGCGTACGAATTATTGAATATTGAAGAAGTCAATGATATCTGGTTTTAGGCGAACAGAAGATTGTTTTCTGTCTTAATTCGGGCGTATTACAATTTCAGGCGAGTTTCCGCGCCAAAACACCTCGGTACAAGGAATCTGCACGACTGTAAGGTAGCCCCCGCTACCAACAGTCAAAATTCTAATTTTTTAATGCAGTGAAGATGTGTAATACTAAGCGCTTCGATCTTTTTTGAAAACGCTCGGCTGAAAAATTCTCCAGCAATTGAATCTGCTGGTGTCATATTAAGAAACGCATTTGATTCTCAGAAGTGCCAACAATGCGAGTTCCCAGTAATTGGCGCAATCTCGCGAGCGTCTATGAAAGTATTTTGTCGTTTCAAAGAAATTCATTCGAAAGACGTCTTTGCCTTTCTCTCTGGAAGCCAGCCCGCGGTTTTTACTGAAAAAAATATTATAAGTCCAATGCGGAACATTTAAAATGCATGTCCTCTGCTGCTAATTAGCGCCAAGGTATTGTTATGAATGATAGAATTCCAAGTACTGCACCAAATTTGAATAAATTTTGACCATCTACGTGCCAACATTTCTATTATTACTATTTTAGTATTATTGCTGTTATTGCTATTATTATTATTATTATTATTACTTGCTTGGGTAGAAAAGTTAATTTTGATTTTACATGAGAGTTTCATCGCAGAATTCAGATTCCTCAATTTATCGTTTAAATGGACCATCATTAATATTAACACACGTAAACATTCCTAGGTAGATCGAGAGATTCCATGGATTCTAGAACATTTGTACCAAAGCAAAGCTGGGATCCATCGCACCTCAGGAAGAACCTACCCAACGGCGCGGTGCAGTGCGCGCGCATGGGGGGGGGGACGCGAGGCATTTCCGACGGAGCGGCGCCGAGCGGCCGCTGCGTCTGACAGCCTAAGTGGCGGGGGCGGCGGCGGGGCGGCGACAGAGGGAACGGCGACGACGGCAGGGGAGTGGCAAGGGTGGCGGCGGCGGCAGTGGCGGAGGCGGAGGGGCGGCGACGGAGGGAGCGGGGGCGGCGGCGGCGGTGGGGCCGGCGGCGGTGGGGGTGGGGACTGCGGCGGGAGCGGCGGTGGAGGTGGCGGATGAGGCAGGGGCAGGACCAGGGGCGGCGGCGGGGCGGGGCGTCGGTGGGGCGGGGCTGCGGCGGGGCGGAGCGGCAGCGGGGGCGACGGTGGCGGCGGGTGTGGCAAAGGCACCGAGGGCGGCGAGGGCAGTGCGGTCCTCCGTCTGCGCCGACCTCGCGCTGCGCCGCGCCGCGACAAGCTAATGGCCGATTTCCCCCGGATTTATGGTCGGCGCCGCACGTAGCGCGCAGCGCCCTGGGTAATAGCCGGCCGACCCGCGGCCGCGGGGCCGATGGGCACGGGCAAGGCGCGCCGCCTGGGGCCACAGCCGCCCACGCCCCCCACGCGGCCGCGCCCGGCGCCGCCCCACCGAGGCGCTAGGCGCACTGGGCAATTCCTAGACAGGATGCGCACCGGCCACCATGCAGGCATATTGCGAATATTAGGGGTCTGTACGGTCAAGCTGCGTACGGTGAGTATTGCGTTGTTAAATGAAACCTTAGATAATGTTACGTATTTACCAACTTAGTCCCGCAACAGTCTGCTCCCCTGGGCGACAGTGGTCATGGGTATTTCTTTGAGCTGAGGCTGCTTTGCACTTACCAACGTTCCTAGTTATTCACCTCACTCTTGAGATAAAGTCAATTAAAACACACAAAGTTTCAACAAAAAGAAAATTATTGTTCGTAAGTTCTGAATGTCTTGTCAATGGGCAAACTGTTACCTGCTTCGCTTCTGCGAATATTCTTTTCTGTACTTTTGAACCACAGATTAATTAATAACAAATACCTTTCCCAAGGTGCCGCCAATCTTCTAATCAATTCAAGACACTACTAATTGGGTACTTGAACAAATATTTCAGTTTAAATCCCTCGACGTTATCGTCATGCGGCCATCTCTTTCGACCTCTAGCCACCGTCTCCCTAAACAAACCTGCCTCCTTAGCAAACTATTACATTACCAACTGTTCGTTCCCTTACGAGTTGATACTATAGTAACAAGTTCTATTTTCATTTTGTAACATACAGCATTACCGAATGATGAGTTTTTAATATCGAATTCATTACTGAAGGAAACAGAAATGGTAACTCGTCAGGTCCGCGGTCTGCAGAAAGCGAGGACCTGTGCGATACTGCGCACAGTAAACCGAAGGGACAAAATCTATGCTCAATATCAGAGGGAAGTCTGCGCGCTCATTACGTCGAATCGTGCTGTCAGTACGCGCTCCCACCTTGAAGGGCAATCAGCTATCATTAATAATTCTTCTCTTCAAACACAAATACTGTCTCACCTCGATAATTTGAACTTCCACACATCTCTAATTTTAATTGTCTCTCGTTCTTATTATCGCGGTATTTCTTTACTTCAATACTTATTCGCCACTTATTCATTTTGTCCGAGTTTTTATTTCTATTGCAGGCTCGTCACCAGTGTCAACTTTAGGCATTGGCAGACCGGGCGATCGCCCGAGGTACCGCAAGTCAAGTGGTCCGATGATGTGACGGAAGGGCGGGAAATAGTAAAAATTTGAAAAATAAATTAGAACACGAGAAAATCGTTATCGTAATTGTATAAGTCCCGATACAGTAGTCTGATATTTCATAACATTTCCATTAGTTTTTTACGTCAAATATGTTTATAGTTAGTACTTACAAGCTCTGACTCTATGAAATGAATCAAATGACACTAACATTAAAAAATGTTCTACTGAAAATCATATTTATTATTTCTTGTATTTAACCAGTGATTTTATTTATCTCTATCTAAATACAATTTTTTTAGCGTCTTGAGCTCACCGCGAAAATTATATTATTTTATCACTAAATAATTGTACTTAAAACGATTATTTAAAATGTATTTCCAAAAACGTTTTCTGACTTGTACGTAGTAATTTTCGTTTGAAGAAAAAAAACTCGTATAATTTCTGGATACAACTTTAACAATTTCAAGTGAAGTCGAAGGCTTCCGCGGCCAGAGTCATGTAACTGATCTTGGCTGTCCGGGTGAAGCCGCGTCGAAGACTGTGTTGCCGACGTTTCGACCATCTTTTCGTGATCTTCCTCAGGTCAGCAGACCAGCCCTGAGGAAGACCACGAAAACATGGTCGAAACGTCGGCAACACAGCCTTCGACGGTGGGGAGAGCGGGGGTTTTCAGAATTTCCCCGGGCCCAGAATTTTCTAGCTCCGGCACTGCTCGTCGAAGGCATCATGGTGATCGCCTTTGCCTCGTGGCCATTCCAACGCGCGCTCGGCCCCGCCCCCGCCTTATTGATGCATGGCGCCCGGCCGATCGCGCGCTGCAGCCCAGAGCGTGTTGGTATGCAGCGGGCGGCGCGGCGCGGTGCACCGACCCGTTAACGCCCCATGGAGATGACGTACGTTCGGAAAGTTTCGGGACGTTTAATCTGATAGAAGATTTCTCGATATTTTCGTTCTCTTATGATACATGTCAGGGAGGATATTTTTTTTAAATGCCCTTATTGATCTTCAATTCAATTACGAAATGGGGTATACAGCTAAACCCCTCCAAATGCGAAACCAACATTTTTACCTTGCGAAGAACAAATTTTTTCTCTTCCCCTTTAAAAGTAAACAATTACCCGATTACATGGGGCCAATAAATAAATCAATCAAATATCTAGGCGTTCTCCTGGATACTAGTGTCACATGGAAATCTCATATTAATCATAGACTGTATAAAACTTCTCGAGCCCTACTCAGATTACATCGCCTTATTAAAAAAAAGTCATCTTTACAAATCTGTCCTAAGACCTTCAATAACTTACGCAGCTCCCGTCTCAGGAGGTGCCGCTTCTTCCGTTATAAAACACTTGAAAACCTTCTACAATAAAATGCTTCGTACAATTGCTAATGCCCCGTGGTATATAACCAATAGACGAGAACTAGGCATAGAACCAATTACGAATTACATTTCCTCACTTTTGTCCCAATTTTTTTCTAACCTTCTAACTATGCACCCGCTACCTCGGAAAAACCAGCATCGCTCCTACAAGAATTAAATCCTGTCTCCCAAAGATCTTATCCGTTCCCCATAACCTAAAGAAATTTTTTTCCACCTCTCACTCTATACATTGCTTAATTCTTATCTTCATTTTCACAAAATTAACTATCATCATAGAGGTATCCAATGGGGATGCCCTCGATCAGAAATATGGATATGATGGTGTGCTAATTTGAATTTATTCGTAACTTTGAGCCACTATCGATTCTAATACATTTTTTTATTTAATAGGTAATTATTACAGCCAAATTAGAAACTTGATCCAATGTGGCTAGGCCGAAGGCCTTAAGCCATTACAATACCTACATTCTACCGAGTTCTAACCTTTCGCCTTCTGGTATTCACCCCAATGGTCTCTCCATCGCCTCAAAGCCCGGAAACGAGACCATAAGGTACGGCTGAGGGAAAAACCCCTGAAGGGGGAAAAACCTGCCGTCAGAAGCCGAGTACATGCTACTCTATCCGGTTTTTAGACTATTTATTTATTTGGCGCGGGCGTCAGGCATTCTCCTTCCAGTGTTTGGCCTCCACCGCACCTGAAAACAAACAGCACCACAGAAAATCGTCCGCACCAACGCCTCTGCCCTAACATTTCCGATTCCCACTTCCCTTCGCCCCCTAATGTGCTTTATTTTAGCCGTTTCCTTTTATTTTATTTTAATTTAATTTATTTAACTTATTTTAATTAATTTAATTATAATTTATTTAACTTATTTTGATTAATTTAATTTTAATTTATTTAACTTATTTTAATTAATTTAATTTTAATTTATATAACTTATTTTAATTTATTTAACTTATTTTAATTAATTTAATTTTAATTTATATAACTTATTTTAATTTATTTAACTTATTTTATTTATTTTAATATATATATATATATATATATATATTTTTTTATTGACTTATTTATCTACTTATACTTAACAATTGACTACAATTTATAACTTTTATTTTATTTTATTTTTTTATTTATTTTTTTGTACTGTTTACTAACCTAACATAACTTACTGACTAACTTAATTATTGTTAGTTTATTGATTTATTACATAATTCTCTCAGTCTAGGCTCTGCTCGTACTAACCACTGCTGTTTTCCCTCCTTAATTTCCGTTTCTCTAGTGGTCCGAACCTTTCCGAGAAATGTTCCTACTTCTTTCATGAAATTAGCTCTTTTATCCCCTAGAATGTTTTGGGCGAGCGTTACGTTCCTATGTTGGAAGTAGTAATTTCCATTCCCATCCATTTTCCTCTCAAATTTCGGTCGCACTGCAAATTAAAAGGATATGGATCCAGTCTTCCCTATCACCGCAAAGCACACAGATGCCATTACCATTCGAGTCCTTTAATCTACGTTGCATCCACCCCCCGACCCTGAACCAAGCGTATCCCCTCTTGCGTCCTTTTGCAGTGTGTTTACGTAACGTTCGCAACCCCATAACGGACTCGCGTGAATTTGCGCAACTAGCGAACGTTTTCGGCCGTTGCTGCCAGGATCTCTTGCCTTTAATATCCGCAAGTCTATCCGAAATTAACCGTTCTATGTCACGTGTTCCCCTATCTCCCACCATTTCCGGAGAAACGTCTCCCAGACCTGAACGTTCCAGTAGCAGTTTAATTTTATACGACCAGTAGCGTTGGTTGCTTCCCTGTAACTGCACCCGAAAACATCTATTTATAAGTGAGTCAGTCTGTTCACCTGCTAATTTAATCCAAAGTTTAATGGGTTTCATTTTAAAATCGTGCCAAATTCCTACACTACCGACCTCTCTTAGGACTCCGGCATTTGCTGCGAATCTAGAGACTCGAGAATTAATTTGAAATAATCTGTTTCGACGCTTTCTAGTCGATCTATCCTATCCACTCCCAAATTTCTGCCCCATAATTCATTGCTGGGAGAACTAGCGATTTAAACATCGTCTCGCACACCTTTAAAGGCAATTCCGGAACCCTGCGCACTGCGCAAACGATTTCTTTGAGCGCAATTCTTCCTTTACTGTGCGCCGCCACTATGTGATTACTCCATCCACCATTCATGGAAAATTTTGCCCCAAGATATGTAAATGTTTTTACCCGGTCAATCTCCTCCTGAGCGTAAAACCATTTCTCCTTGTTACCCCAGATAAATCCATTCTTGAAGACAACTACTTTGGTTTTTGAATATTTACTTTTAATCCCCATGTTTCACTATACGTTTCTAGGATATTTAAACTTTTTTGTAAGCCGTCAATAGTCTCCGAACATAAAACTAAATCATCAGCATATAGTAGTCCGGGAATGTTCAGGCCCTCAATTTCCGGCGCAGATGTATCCGCATCCTGTAACCACGTCAATAAATCGTTTATAAACAAGATAAACAATAGCGGTGAGAGAGGACAGCCCTGTCTTACTCCTACTGTCGATTTTATTTTTCGCGTTGTACTTCCATCACCGCACCTGACACAGAAATTTACGTCTTCGTATATGCTCTGCAACACTTTTAAAACTTTACGTGAGACGCCTAGCTCATTAAGTTTTTGCCATAAAGCTTTCCTATTGATAGAGTCAAAAGCCATTTCGAAATCTACAAAACTGCAATATAAGTGGCCCCGTTTACGCGCAAGCGCCTGCTTTACTAGGGTATCTAACACAAAGATATTGTCGGTAGTCGCGAAGCCTCTCCTAAAGCCTGCTTGCAATTCTGATATTTTATTGTGCTTTTCCGCCCATTCACTCAGTCGCCCGTTGAGTATTTTACAAAATAGCTTGCTCAGCGCTGGTAAAAGACTAATTCCGCGATAATTTTGTGGGCAATTCGTATTACCTTTATTCTTAAAGACTGGTTGGAGGATCGCTGTACTCCACGTTTCTGGATACGATCCAGAATCAACTATTGCATTAAATAAATTTAGAATACTTCTGGGTCTATGTGCCACAATTCCGAAATAAATTGTGGCGGAATGCCGTCCGCGCCGCCTGCCTTCTTATTATTCATAGCTAGCATAGCCCTATTCACTTCATTCCAGGTTATCGGTTCGTCTAATTCAGGGACATCCCGGTCCGTGATAATATATATCCCTGTTTCAATATTCGCTATTTCGAGCGCCCGTGAAAAGTACTGCTCCCACGCGTCTGATGAAATTGCATTACTTACATTTCTTTTATTACGCAGTGATCTTATAACGTCCCAAATTGATTTATTATGATTGTTTCTTAAAATTGCCTCTATTCTTGCTGTCTCACTCTCCTGCCAAGATTTCTTCGATTTCTTAATTGTGGCCTCGTATTGCCTACGTAGTAACAAGTAACTATTTCTCGCTTCCGCCGTTCCACTGTTTCTGAACATTCTTAAGGCTACTATTGCTTCACGCCTGCTCACCCGACACTCCTCGCTAAACCATCCTTGGGTCAGTACCCTTCCACCTCTCCCCACATTCGCATGCCCTCCTGCGCGAAAGAGTCTCCTTCTAAATTCTTTGCTTGCCTTTCCGGTGACCGCTCCTCTCGTGCCCACCCTACCGAGTTAAGAATAGCCTCTGCAAATTCCTGTCGCTTTTCCTCTTTCCATATAAACCGTCGTCTTTCTATTGTGAAGTTTGTTGCTCCGCCCGTGCCACTGCCTGTAGCAGTTCAGTAGCATTTACTGCTAAATGAACGCACACAGGCAAATGGTCGGATTCTGCCCGTAATTCGATTCCAAAATCTAATAAATTGTTTATTATTTCATGAGACAACAGAGCATAATCTATTACACTACCTCCATTCCCACTAATAAAAGTTAGTTCCCTTCAGTATCCTGTCCATAGTTGCCATTTAAGATTTCGAGATTAAATCTCTGCATAATTCTAACAATTCCTGACCCTCATTATTGATGACTGAGTCTTTGCTTTTCTAGAATTAGCTCTCGCTTCTTGCCGATCGAACTCCGAAAATACTTCCTGCTCATGACCAATTCTAGCATTCATGTCACCTAAGACTAGTAAATCAGTATTCGGATACCTTTGCTTCAACGAGTCTAAGAAATTATTGATTTCACCAAAAGCTTCTGGAGAATAATAACGCGAGCCCTGTGGGTGACGGTATATAAATACAATTGCGAGGTCTGTATTTTGCATTACTAGTCTAATACAAAGAAAATTGTCGGAGTTTGTTGTAATTTCATAAATAAATTGCACTAACCTATCCTGAAATATGCACGCAACACCTCCCGGGTACCTACCCCTTTCCCCTCTACGTTTTTTAGTTTTGCATATAGCTGTAAAACCAGACACATTTAAAGTCTCACCCTCCTTCCACCAAGTTTCTACGAGACCGACAATATCAAATGTGTTTATGTACCCATGGAAGTCTTGATTTCCGAGCTTAGAGCCTAGACCTTTGATGTTCCAACATCCTATTCTTAAAGCCTATTCCTGCCTATTTGGCGACCTGCTGGGTCCCGACTCACCGCGAGCTTCCTGCTGCTGCACGTTTGCCGCAGCCATCGCCCTCGTAAGAGGTCCTCGCTCCAGGCTGTCAGCCGCAAAGCGTCCGGGACTCGCCGAGTGCCGTGGGCTCCGGCGGGAACGTGAACGCGACCGCCGACGCGAACGCGAACGAGACCGCCTCCGCCGCGATGCCGCGGGGTCAGAGGTCGTCCGCGCCGCCCCAGCACGAGGCGCAGCCGCAGGCGCGGCCGCGGCCACGGCCGAAGGCGCGGGCGGGGGCGGCCGCGAAGAGGCGCCCGCTTGCCCGGAAGGGGTTTCCGCCCTACTGGGGTTCTGCCCCTCGCCGAGTTCACGGGACCCCGTCGCCCCGCCCTCCCACGCCCGCGGACGGGCCGCCAGCTCAGCCAACACGTAGCTGCGCCCCGACACAACAAGCTTGTCGAAACGAATCGACGCCTGCTTTCCGCTCGCTTTCGCCTCCTGCAAATGCGGAATTAACGCCTTACGCGTTTGCCGCACTGCCCAGCTGAAGTCCTCACGGACGCGCACCCTGCCATTCCGGGAGAGATACTCCCGGGCTGCACGCAGCAGCTCCTCCCGCTTCCTGAAAGAGGCCAGCTTGGCCACAATCATACGTGGCTGTCCCTCGCGCCGCCGCCCGGTCCGGTGCGCGCGCTCGATATCCTGGAGCTCCAACCTGACCCCAGCTGCTCCGCAAGATCCAGGATACACCTCTCCGAGTCCGCCCAAGACTCGTTCCGCTTCTCTGGGATGCCAGTAACAATGATATTGTTACGTCGCGACTGGTTCTCAGGTAATCCACCTTGCGAACCAGCCGCTCGTTGGCTGTCTGCAGCGACTGCACTGAAGTCTCTGCCGACGTAACCCTGGCCTGCAACACATCGATTCTATCAATAAGTTCCTTATGGTTCCTATTGATAGTCTCGATGATATCGACGTTAGTAGGGGAACACGCTCGCAAGGAGCCCCAGCCCCTGCGCTGTCCCCCGGGCACCGCCACCGCGCGGCAGGTAGCCCCTCACCCAGCGGCCGATAGCCGCGCGCCACTGCTCCGTCGACACCATCCTGCAGCAGGTAGAGCGCTTAGTAAAACACGTCCGCTCGGCTCTGCGACTGGCGAGACTGTCGATTCTAATACATACATAATAGCTAATACTGATCTGAAAAGTGGTATTCTCATTGATCGCGGTAAATAATTATTTTTTAATTACAAAATCTTACGAGTAAACCGCCATGTTTGTAACCATGTTTGTAACTGAGGCCCATATCTGTGGCCAAAATTAATAAATGGAAATTGTGAAGAATCTATAAGTACAAATGCATTGTACGCATTATAACAACAATACCACAAATAATTCTGTAGAAAAAGTTTTTTTTAACATTTACGTAATAGTTTTAATTTTATACTACAATGTTCAATAAGTACATGCCAACTTAACTCTTGCTATTCCCTAATTCTATTGCACAAAAAACCATCAACCGGAATTTGTCATCATTCAAAATACTTTCGTCATTCATTAAATCATCTCCTTCTTAGCATATTTCTTCTTCTTTCTCTCTCTGAATTCCGCACTACCTTTGCCTTTGTCTGCCCAGCTGTTTTTCAGAAGAAATATTTCATTTGGTTTAGTGTCTGATCTATTTTGCTTTCTTGCTACTGGTTACGCAGTTTAAACATATGTATTGTTGCGGGACAAACGGCGCATTTTCGGCAGAAAAATTCCGATTGTCGAGCCCCGGTAACGAAAAAGTGGATACCTCCAGTTGTTAATATTTTTAAAAAATTCCTCTAACACGTGGTGTAGCCAGAATTCATTTGCAAATAAAAGTATCCAAAGTTTTTTATGACAATCATTTATTTCAGCAATTGCACAACGTGTCGTAACTAGTTTTGTTACATCATCAGGTGCGTAGTGAGGGAACTACTATCCCATTAAATTACCTCTGCAGTAGAACAATCGAGGAACAATTGCGAAATTAACTCACTCAGGTGATATCACATAACTAACAGTTACCAACAGACACTCCGTTTCCATAGAATGAATGACGAGTAAATATCTGGACAACGATCAAGAGAAAAAACATGCCTCTGAGGTCACATTCAAAAGTTTGTAGGTCCTAAAAGAAATCCTAGAAGTAAGGACGAAGATCAATTTTATCCGAAAGAAAAAATTAACTAAAAATAATTACGTCCATTAGTCTTCACTACCTCTATGGATTTCAGACCTTTCTAGAGGTCCCGCAAGTCCTCCACAATCTTTATCTACCATTGTGATGAATGAGACAATATCAAACTGACGATGACTCAAAAAGATATTAATTACAACTCCGCTATTGCAACAAAAAGACTGCGAGCGACGACGCGAACAAACCAGTGACAACCTGCGATTTGTCGCGATCGTAATGAAACCATTGCTTGTCACAACGCGGGTCGCTCTCCACGCAGTTTTTTGCCGGTTGGGTCCGCCCTCTCATTTTTCTTTTATATTTCTCCCTTGGTGGCAACGCCACAATACAAGTGCGGTTTTAGTGACGTCCCCAACCTCCTCGTAAACAGGGGCGATCAAAAATGCTGTGTGCGGTAGTCGATACAAACTACTCGTATATATTGTACAATGTTGTCCAACTCTGGATTCTATTTTTCTCAGCGCCAATATTATTCCCATGACGGATATTCATGTATTTAACGAGAGAAAAGAAACGGACAACTTTAGTTTTTCCCTTTAGTTGAACGACAGTTATGAGTAAAAGATGTGTAACATTGTACATGAGTAAACAACGTTATCGACACTAGCTTATCAGCTAGGTCTAATTCAGTCACTGTCTGGAGGAGAATTCTAGAGGCCGGCTGCTCTGATCAACACCAGGCGAATGACGGAAAAGTAACCTAACAAACAGGCTACGATCGCGCGCGATCTTTACTTCCTCTTCCTTGTGCTATCCTCTCCCCTTAAACACACTTTCTCTAACGTGCATCACACTACCACATATGCCGGAAGACCGGTTGGGAGCTTACAGTTTGTACCGTTTGGGGCGGTGCCCCGCTGGTGGGAGATACCTGATGGAAGGAAACCCCGAGAGTCGATGGTAGGTCAGCGCTGGATCTCGCCATTCTCGCCAATCACCGCCACCTCCCGATCAAAATGCACTACACTTACGGGACTAATTACCTCCGTAGTTCACGTGCCCGAAATCACTATCAACCAACCAACCTATCAACAAACAAACAACAGAATATGACAATATTATTTCGAAAAAGAAAAGAATGTACAGAAGAACGCATCCTCAAGTTGGAACTCAAACCCATTTCCCTTCGAGCCGAAAACACTTTCCCCTAGGGGTTACCGCTGCCCAAATCGGAGCACATTTCCTTTGGTTTAAAAAATAACAAACTATTCTATTTTTACAATTCTTGGTTGCTTTATATTTTGTTGCCAAAGTTCCTTGGTTGCAAACCCTGAAGTCTACGTTTTACTCGGAGCCCTGTCGGCAAAGGTGCGTCAAAACAATGAACACGAGCAAGAAGAGCCTTGAGTCACACAGAATCATCGCACTTCTCCAAATCGTGTGTGAGATTGGACGTGTGTGGTACGCTTTGGCTAAAAAGAAAAAGTAGGAAAATTTAAAAGTATATTTCAGTCGGCCTCGTTAATGAGAAAGAGAATATGGGAGAATAAAATACACAAACAAATGTAAATATATTTCAGCTAATAAAGTAAATATTTGCTCAGAAAGAATCGACTTCATAATAACAATATTAGACATGAAAAATCCAAGTTAAATACTCCTCAGTCATTAAATACAATTAGTTGATTACCTTAAACACGTAAGCAACAGAAGGAAACGCGGATTGAACGCGAGAAGCTTTCTAGGTCAACTGAAGCGCAGAGGAGCGAAGTAAAATCTCGAGAAACGAGGCGCAAATAAGGGAGACGCCAGCCCCCAAGCAAGGTGAACTGAAGCACGACGGCCGGCGTCGGCTGGCGCCAACAGACAGGAACCCGACACGGCGCGACGCGGACGCTCCCAGTGGCTGAGGGCGCAGCCGACGGACGCCGCTGCGCGGGCGTCTTTCATGTTGCGGCGGCGCCGGCAAAAGTGACGGCGGCGGCGGTGCAGGCGGAGACGGAGGCAGAGCCGGGGGGAGACGGAGGCGGAGGCGCAGGCAGATGGGAGGCGGGGGGGGATGGAGGCGGGCGGGCGGAGGCGGAGGCGGAGGCGGGGGCGGAGGCGGAGGCGGAAGCGGAGGCGGAGGCGGTGGCGGAGGGAGGGGGGGAGGGAGGCGGAGGTGGCGGTGGAAGCGGTGGCGGAATCGGAGGTGGTGGCGGAAGTGGAGGCGGAGACGGAGGCTAAGGCGGAGGCTAAGGCGGAGGTGGAGACGACAGCGGTGGCTGAGTCGAAGGCGGTGGCGGAAGTGGAGGCGGAGACGAAGGCGGAAGTGGAGGCGTTGGCGGAGACGGAGGCTGAGGCTGAGGCTGAGGCTGAGGCTGAGGCTGTGGCTGAGGGATGAGGATGAGGCTGAGGCTGAGGGCTGGAGGCTGAGGCTGAGGCTGAGGCTGAGGCTGTGGCTGTGGCTGTGGCTGAGGATGAGGCTGAGGCTGAGGCTGAGGCTGAGGCTGAGGCTGTGGCTGAGGCTGAGGCTGAGGCTGAGGCTGAGGCTGAGGCTGAGGCTGAGGCTGAGGCTGAGGCTGAGGCTGAGGCTGAGGCTGTGGCTGAGGATGAGGCTGAGGCTGAGGAGGCTGAGGCTGAGGGCTGAGGCTGGAGAGGGAGGCTGAGGCTGAGGCTGAGGCTGAGGCTGAGGATGAGGCTGTGAGCTGAGGATGAGGCTGAGGCTGAGGCTGAGGCTGAGGCTGAGGCTGAGGCTGAGGCTGAGGCGGAGGCGGAGGCGGAGGCGGAGGCGGAGGCGAGAAGGAGACGAAGCCGAGGCTGAGGCGGAGGCGGAGGCGGAGGCGGAGGCGGAGGCGGAGGCGGAGGAGGTAGAGGCGGAGAGGTAGGCGGAGGGTAGGCGGAGGAGGAGGCAGAGGTGGAGGTGGAGGCGGAGGTGGAGGTGGAGGCGGAGGCGGTGGCGGAAGTGGAGGGAGAGGGGGGGGGGGGGGGCGGGGGGTAGGCGGAGGAGGAGGCGGAGGCGGCGGGAGGCGACGGCTGTGCCGGCGGTGGGGGCTATAAATGAAAAATTTTCTCGTCGCCCGAAAAACGGCCAGACGGCGGCGGCCGGGCGCAGTGTTTTCGTTCCATAAAGGCCAATTAATCGGCGTGCGGCCCGCGGCGGCGGCGGCGGCGGCGCGGGGGAGGCGGCGGAGGCGGCGCCCGTCGCCGCCGCTGACGACTTAATTGAAAAGCGATGCCCGCGGGCCGGCTCCGAGTAGACGGCGGCGGAGGCGGGAGCGGGCCGCCCCGGAAGTTGGGAGGTCGCGGGGGGCGGTTCCGATGAGGCCGTTGGTGGTGGAGACGCGCCCCAGAAGCGCTGGTGTCGGGCGGATGAAGAGTCCGCAGGGCCGAAAAGAACCACAGCGGACTCCCTCGTGGGAAGTGATCGAGGTGGAGAAGTCGATGGTGAGCGGGAGTGATTTTTTGATACAGGTTACGTCAAATAATTAGGTCATTCATCTCGTAAGTGGTCAGGACACACGTTTGCTAACCTGAGGGATCGGGGTTCAAATCCCAGCATTGCTGAGGATTCTTATCCGGTCATGGTCATCCCAGGCGGTCCTAAGGTTCACTCAGCCTTATTTCAAAACGAGTACTAGTATTAACTGGCTTCATTATAGTAAATATTAGGTAAAAAGTATTCTGCTGAACCACGAAGTCATAATAAGACCTAGAAATACCCGTTTCACTGCACAGTGGGCCATGGGAGTGGGCGGTTTTCGGAGAAGGGTAAAGAATTCTTGATATCCTCACAACCATAAGTAGGTCAAACTAACAGTACTCCTGGTACAAGGGTAAGAAAATCCCGTAAGTGTTTCATATCGAATCATATTTTTAATTAAAGGATTTAAACATAAAATTAACAAAATATACAAAAATTCAGTGAGTAAACAATTTGATGAAGCATGATCAAGATCACAAGTAGTTTGGAAGTTCAAGACGTAAATATCCAACTTTCTGTCGACGTAAGCTGATTAAAAACTCAATTTCCAGTTTGGGCAAAGTTCCGCTTCAGTCTACCTTGAGGAGAAGTACCTCGTTTCACGAGCGGTCGCTCAGGGCACCGGCGCCCTGTTGCTCGTCTGACCACAGCCGCCTCCCACAACGCGCCTTGAGGCGCCCTTGCCCGGCCCTTCAAGCCGCTTTGCCCTTCAGCCGCCTCCCTACCACCCAGTCACCGCCGTTGCCGCTCTTCAATTATTCATGGGCCTGCCGCCCACGGGAAAGTGGGGTTGGAAGGCAGGGCGTCTTTCGCGCAGTCAGGCGGGTCCGACGCTTCAAGCCCCGCGACCGGCAGCGGTAGCTCAGTGCATCAACTGATGTCACTGCAGCGCCTCCCAGGGGAGGTCCTATGTTCGAGTCCTGGCGGCGGCAGTATTTTCGACACTAGCTTTCCAGGTAGGTCGATTTCAGTCGCTGTCTGGAGGAGAATTATAGAGGTCGGCTGCTCTGATCGGTAGTTTTCCGTGGTTTCTCCGATCAACACCAAGCGAATACCGGAGTAGTACAACGGGGCACGGATCACGCGCAATCTTTCCTTCCTCTTCCTGGAACTATCCTCTCCCCTTACACACACACACACACACACACACTTACACTAACATGCACTAGACTACCACATATTTCCGGACCGGTCGGGAGCTTAGAGCTTGTCCCTGCCGAGACAGTGCCCCACTGGTGGGAGAGTCCTGGTTAGGGGGAAATCCCAATAGCCGACGGTAGATCGGCGCCGGATCTCGCCATCCAGCGGGGGAAGACCACCGCCATCTCCCGAGAAAAAACATGCGCTACACTAACGGGACTAATGACCAAAGCAGATGACGCGCTCGGGAACATGAAAAAGCCAAACCAAACCAATCGAATCCGCAACCTTCAGGCACGAGGGAGATACGACTCTTCAGCCTTAGCGACCTCTGCTATCCAGTCCGGCCACCTCCGCAATTGCTATAAGTTTTATTCTTTATTTTCTCTCGCCATGTGCATTTCACGACGAAACCTTCTGTTCTGAGTATCTTCATTTCAAATTTGTCTTCTCGAACATGTTCAAAATATTATGCATCGTCTCCACACATTTTCGTGATTAGGTTACACCTTCCTTCCTGAACGTACGTACGACACAAATATTATTACCAAGTTTCCAGTTACATCATTTTGAGATTCAATTATCTTCAGTTGTCTTCACGTCCCTCAATTCCTGTCAACAGTCTGGTTCTCCAATCTCATTTTGCTGTAAGAGTAGAATATATTAACATATAAACAAACCAGACACCATGCCAATTAAAAATGTTCTAATTTCTCTAATTAATCCCTAATTGTTTTATTAATAAATACGGCAGCAATCGCTCGAAGTGTTTGCAATACGTAGCGTTAGGAAATCTTCTTACACATCTTATTGTCAATAAATTGTTTTCATTGTATGGTTTGTAAATGATTGATCAGAACTCCAATATTCCATATAGTTTCAAAGTACTTATTTTGTGACAAATGAAAGTTAATTGCCGTGAAATATTCTCTGTTATTTACTTTGAAAGCCAAAACTCTAAATAAACGATCTGCAGTTAATTTGTGTATTGTAGCGTCAAGTAGCAGTATCAAGTGAACCCGGAATGAAAACAATCATCATTGTAGCGTCATGTAATTTATAATTTAGGTTTTACGAACTACAACCTAACAATTCTAAAAATGATATCTATCTTTATATTACACGATTAAACTAACCCCTGTCAACATTTCCACAGATAAACGCGCAATTTAAAATCTTTCAGTATGCATATCGTTAGATAGTGCATGTTGAACGTGTACTCCAAAACATAACATCGGTAGTAAAACAGAAGGAACCAATTCATATGTACACCACCTCTTCGCAATCATTCGATCGAGGGAAGCAGCATTCATTTGTTTTTCAGAAATGTGAGGAAAACAGCCCGCTCTGACCCACACAGAATTGTTAAGTGAGATTACACATCTACGCTATATACAGGCTTTCTCGGAGAAAGCTGGTGAAAGCGAAACCGAGGATAGGAAATCTTACACATTTTGGGATGTGAACAATGTAAGAGGCTTAATGAAAATAATTTGACCGGGCAAAATGTGCGTTTGAAAATCTTTTTAGGCAGCACACTTGACGTGTGTGTATGACAAATTGTCTGCTTTCAGGCGAAGCTCAATTCCGCCCAAGTTTTCCACTTTTATGATAGTTGTCCTTCTAACATTGTTAGTGCGTCGCATACACACGTTCTTAGAAGCTCCACTTCTATGTAGGATTTCCCGGTCCCTCGGTCACTAACAAAATAGTACATTATGAAACGATGATGTAAGATTGGGTATTAATAAACGAGTGTGATATTACGATACGAGCGAGGTAGGAGCGAGTATCGTAAACTTCATACGAGTATATTAATACCCATTACATCGAGTTTCATACGGTACTTTTCTACGACTCATGGTAACTTTTATAAATTAAACATTTATACTGAATCGTTTCGTGGCAGTTGACATGCAGGATTCAGGCAAGGCCACCTAGCGGACAGCTTCCTACCCACACTGCCGCTGGGGGCTTTGGTTCACCGGTCTGCCTGCGAGAGAGTACAAAAGTAGCGTCAATAGTTTCGAAGTCACCATTTTCGCTTTTTCTCTTATTTCTGGAGGTGCGAACTCATCCTCTGATTCACTCGACATTTCAAACTAAAGAATTACCGGTTTTAAAGGACAAACACACGGCATCAACATATTACACACAATAACTTGCGTTCTGATCTTAACGTCGGTCAAATGTTCCCTCTACCACTACCACTGCGCTAGTCAAATAGAATCAATGCGAAAATATGATCCCATTTATTTTAAATAATATTCCACATAAAAATGAAATAAATTAAAACTGACAAACATAATATAATATTAAACTCAATTTTAATGTATACAATCAAACAACATATTTTTTATAAAGATTCTCCATTATTAATGAAGTGCCAAAACTTGGTTTGTAAACTTCTCTGTCATTGGTTCAGAACCTGTATCATAATAAAATCGTAACGAGTATCATTATGCAACGGGTTGCAGCCATCAAATGACAAAATTATACAACGGGAGTAGAAAAAAGTATTTATGAATCTCCTTCCTCGTGCTTCACTTCGGCGAGTTTTTTTAGACACGCTTTACGTGTTCTGGAAAACGAAAACGGGACGGCACGGGCGGGCCCGGCCGAGTGAGTAGATTAGAACCGCGTTGAGAGGAGGGGTGAGGAGGTGGCAAGTGGAGAGGGGGCGGGGCAGTCGGGAAGGCGACGGCCCAGAGGACATCTTGTTCTAACTGTACACGAGATGTAACTCGCCGCCGTTATGTAAACAGCCGGGATCCTCTCTGCCGCCGCTGCCGACTGAAGACCACACGCACTGAACTCTGCCGCTCCGCTCCTGCCCACCCGTGTAAGCACTTAGGAATATGAGATCCCCACGAACGCGGAATGGCCTAGAAAACATGTACAACCAATGGCTACTCCCATTTAACGAAAACGTCATTTCCAGGGAACGCATTTATATGGACTAAAATATATGAGATATGAAAATGTGTATTTAGTTATTTTTATACAAATATGGAGTTAAAAATTGATTTAATATTATAAAAGATGGCTGTTGCAAAATAATATTTTATTGCCACTTAATAAACCCACATCTTTGAATTTTGAAATGTAACTTCTAATTTTGTACTGGCTGACTGTGCTACTTTCGGCATTGTACACTGGGTTAATAGAGAGATTAATAGAACCGAACCAACTTCCTCTGATTGGATTGTACCTCACAATGAGGAGCTGTATAAATTCAAATCTGTGTCTCAGTGACACTTAGACCCACAAGTCAGGGCCACAGGAGATATAATCTATGTAACAAATAAATTGACACATTAAAAAGTTTTTTAACATGTTTTTCCTTTGTCAATTCTCCCTCATTTTCAAAAAATCTTCGAACATTTTTAAGATCTTATTGTTGAGATGCATTCTTAAATTGTTGAGATGCATTCTTAATATTTACTGGAATTACACTGTTAGTCTAAATTTGCTTCATGGGTTGATTTTATAAGAAATATAGAAAATAGATGGATTTTCATTCAAATATGTACGTAAATCCAAAATATGGAAAAAATATGGAAAATAAAGGTAGCAGTTTTCAACTCTTCACATAGTGAAACATAACCGTAATGCAAATTAGTATCAATATTAGCTTATTTATTAAATATGTATTTACATAGAAATTCGTCCTCTAGTCATTACATATAGTTAATTCTGCAAGAATTTCCCTTAGCTCTATTCAAATTCTTCCATCTTAAATTTTACGTTTCTAAGCACAAAGACATCTTCAAATAAAGACACATTCGTTCGAACCTCGTCGACAAATTGTGCACATGTGCCAGTGTACCATGCAATACGAATTTTTGTAGAATGCTTTTTCTCATTACATAGAAAACGATTCAAAATACATTCCCATCCTAAAATCCGAAAACAACGGATTTTTCACTGTCAGAAAAACTCCTAATGCCTCACCAATAACCTTATGTCGGTGTTAGTAGGGTTGATAGAGAACTTGTAGGCAATTAATAGCAGCCAAACTGATTGAAATAGTTATCAATATCTTCTGGTACTCGAATATTCTGCTCAATTATTTGTATGAATAAACTATGACAGATGAGGTTTTTCAATGTCTTTAATCGCGTTCTTATTTTTACACTAAGTAAATACACTTGTCCCTTGCCAGAAAACTTGTCACAGCTTTGAGCATTTAGATGTTACTATTTCTCCCGCGTATCATCTGTATCGTAAAAAATACGCGGAATAAAACGTGAACCATAAAGATACGAAATACAATACAACCTAAAATAAATACAGTCGACTCCGGTTATAGTGAACTCGGATATAGTGAACCGTCGGTTACAGTGAACGTAGGTCACTGGGCCCGTTTCACTTACATTGCAAATACGCATAAGAAGATTCGGTTATAGTGAACCTCAACCACGGCTATAGTGAACTTAAGAAATAAGTCCTGGAAATGTATATCTCTTAGACCATTGGACAACTAAAAGGCCTTCGGAGAGTGGGATGGTGTTCCAACAGTGCAAAAGGTATTGAAAGTTGTCATGGCTGCATTACGAAACATAGAGACAGAAGACAAAGCAGAATCGATTATGGAGAGAGCACGAACTCTGGATATACGAAGCAAACAATTCCAAATAATATATTTTTTTTACATACAAATAAAGATATTGAAATTTTCAGTTTGTCCTGTTACTGAATTTTGCGGTATATTCATAAAATCAATCATTGTGAAGAAATTTCATTTATGTTAGTCATTATCGGATATAGTAAAACTCTGATATAGCGAACCAAAAATGTCAGTCCCCTGAAGTTCACTGTTAATAGAGTCGACTGTACTTCCACACAATTTACCCTATCAGTCATATCAAAACATCATTTGTTCACTTCAAAATATCTACACCCTGCTTAACAATCAACGGCCTTTCCCAAAATTTAACACTCCTCTCGCGGGGGATCCAGGTCACGACCCCATAATTGAAGTAGTTGCGCTTCCCGAGCAGCCGCCTGCAGCGCCACAATATGCAAGCGGGGGCACGTCCCCGGCTGCGGCGCGTCGCCAATTCGCTGACTCCCGGGCCTCCAATTCTCCTGCCGCCGCACTCCCCCTCCCCCACTTTCGCCCGTGCCACGCGCCCGGCCCGCCGCGCCACGCCCGCGCCGCGACGTCGACGAGCGCAGGCGCGGAGGCGCGCGCGGCACGGCAGGCAGGTGACGGAGGCGGAGGGGGGAGGCGGTGGGACGGCGGCGGGAGCGGCGGCGGAGGCGAGCAGAGCAAAGGCGACGGAGGTGGAGGGGCGGAGCAGCGGGGCGGGCGGCGGGGGCGGGCGGCGGGCGGGGCGGGGCGGAGGCGGCGGTGGCGGGGCGGCGGCGAGCGGCGGGGCGGTAGCGGCGGTGGCGGTGGCGGTGGCGGTGGCGGTGGCGGTGGCGGTGGCGTGGCGGTGGCGGTGGCGGTGGGCGGTGGCGGTGGCGGTGGCGGTGGCGGTGGCGGTGGCGGTGGCGGTGGCGGTGGCGGTGGCGGTGGCGGTGGCGGTGGCGGTGGCGGTGGCGGTGGCGGTGGCGGTGGCGGTGGCGGTGGCGGTGGCGGTGGCGGTGGCGGTGGCGGTGGCGGTGGCGGTGGCGGTGGCGGTGGCGGTGGCGGTGGCGGTGGCGGTGGCGGTGGCGGTGGCGGTGGCGGTGGCGGTGGCGGTGGCGGTGGCGGCTGGCGGTGGCGGTGGGGGGGGTGGGGTGGGGTGGCGGTGGCGGTGGCGGTGGCGGTGGCGGGGCGGGGCGGGGCGGGGCGGTGGCGGCGGCGGCGGAGCAGTGCGGTGCGGCAGCGCCACACTGTAAACTTATATTGAATTTGCGCCGATAATGCGTCGGAATTCAAGCTCTGCCTGCTGCGCGCGTGCGTCGGGTGCAGAGCGCGTGGCGCAGATCGACCGCTTAGCGGCGGCGGCTGGCGCGCGCCCCGGCCTGGCCGGCACCGGTTCATAATTTAAGCCGCAGTTGCAACCGTGTCTTTGCATTATTCTGCGATGTCGATGCGATGTCGCTGGGAGGCAACTTACGACACCGCTAAGAGATTGGGTAGGCGAAACGCGTTCATACGCGGTTTCTTTTTTCGAGTGTTCACGCACGGAAATTGGTGTGAAGTTCTAATTTGTTTCGGAAATTTTGAAGTGTTACGAATGCGCAGGCTTCCACTGTCGGTGTCTACATCTATTTGGCTGTCCGGTTTAGGCCGCATCCTAGGCAAATATTCTAGGTTTCGGTGATGTACTGACCTTCTTCAGGGCAAAACGCGGCATTTAGTGAAGCGTTGGCATCTTCAACGTTGGTCTCCTGGACAGCCAAGGAGAGGCAGTGTGGTGTTATATTTGGCATCATAGATACATGAACACAATAACACTCTTCTTTAGAATATGTGAAACAATTTCTAGATGTGAGATTTACTAATTCAAAGAAGTGTTCATTTTTTCGAAATGCTTCCTCATTACTAATATAATTCACGTAACGAAGAATAAAATGTGTCATATGCTCTCAAACTTCGTAGTGTTTCTCGTCTATTGCAATGATCCTGCACTTGATGAAAAGTTCTTCACACTTCACCCCTTTTCATACAAAATTTTCAAATAGTGTTTCTAATGGTTTTTTTTCAAGAGTGTATGTTACGAGATTTCTGAGAGAAAAAGTATAATTGGATACCCAAATGAAGTTTTAGGGAACAATATTTATTATTCTTGTTTTAAGTTTTGTCATCCAAGAACAATGTTTGGTCAACTCCTGAGAACTTGGTAAATTACTAAAAATAAAACTGAGAAGATCTCAGAAACCGTGAAGAAAGTTTGCGTGAAACAATATCTTATCAACACACTTCAAAACTTGTAACAACAAAAGCTCAAGCTTATATTAACAAGAATAAAATTGCCAGAAAAGGAAGGAAACGAAGTACAGAAAAGCAATGAGGTGAACTGTAGGAGCTACTTCATTGAGCTACTTCATTGCTCAGCTCGCTATGAAGTAATATTGATTGAAAAGAAGTGCAAAACTTTCAATGAGGCCAGAGTAAAATGAATTTTTCGAATTAAAGAACTTTGAACTTGTTGTGAAAGTCAAAAAATTTGAAAGGTTTGGGTTGAATTCCGTTCATTGTTATTAATAGATTTAACAAACACATACGAAAATAGGAGGAAAGGGCAAATAGAAATTCATAAAACCAAATCATTCATGTATGTTATTAATAATTAAGTATTTTTATTGTCTGCATTAGTCAACATACGGCCACACATTGTTTTTATTTTCTACTTGAATTACAATATAAGCGTTATGGATGGTGTTTTATTAGATATTCTGTTTAAAAGTTGCTTTCCATATTCCTTCGATTCTTACTGACACCTCTAATTCTGAAACATGCAACCTCCAATTCCTGCTATCAATATCTTGCAGCACAATGTAGGCATATGAAGAAATTGGTAAATCAATGTAGTATTGTCTGCATAACTCGATAAAATGAATGTGAACTTATAATTATTTATAAAATTAAGTACGAAATAAACCCGAAATTACAGGAAAATATTTTAACTTAGGTTTGAAAAATACGGAAAAAGATGGCACTCTAATTGAAAACCTCCAGCCAAATTTTTGCAATACTCTAGTAACAAAAATGAAAAAAAACTATATTGTCGTAGCAATATCAAATTTTTAATACAATATACACACTACTAGTCTATACGTTCCAACAAAAGAACTTCACTCATATAATTTGTTTTCATCTTTTTGGTTCTTTATTTTATTAAATAATGTTTTACCATTGAAGAGGAATTCCTTCCAAATATTCTGACTCTGTTCAAGAGCCCCAGCGAATTAGCAGCTGCCCCTGGCGGAGACATTCCTAAGGGAAAGCATGCACGGGGAAGATACAGGTTGCATAGTTAAGGAGTGTGCGCCAGGAAAGTTGCCTGGACCGGAACTTCTAAAGGGTTGGGCAAATATTAAAACGAAAAACAAAAGCAGAATGAGATTAAACCAAGTGCAGAGGGAAATGAAAAAAAGTAATGAGCAAGTCTTAGGGACCAATTTCCTTTAAACGCCGCATCATCATTGCAATATTCCTCCTCTCTTTTACTATGTTACGTACACTAGGGATAAAGGTTGGATCCCGAGTTGAATATCTTAGTTAAATTTTTTACTAAAAAAAACGAATGGTGTAAAACAGAACATATATTTTCGCACTATCTACACGCAAAATTAACGAAAAGTACTTAAATTTCGAAAAATTGTACCTGACCTTATTTCAAAATCTATCTATAACGAACAGATTTCTCATTAAGAAAAACTTTCTACTTTCATAAAAGTAGTGAAAGAAAGGTGCCGAAAAAAATTTGAATTTTTGCAATTTTCAAAAACTCAGAATTTTCAACAAAAATGAGACAAGCACCATTCCTTTAAACGTAGTTTACACCATCAAATACGATCGAGTCATTTTTTTAAAAAATATGAAATTGTCCCACAGGCTTTATGTTAAGTACCCCACAAAATTAATATATCAGTTTCAGGTTCACGGGGCTGTAAAATCAGTCATATCGATTGCGGAATATCAATTTTGGAGAAAATCGTCTGAATGGTTCAGTCGCTGGTGTAGTTTACAGACAGTCAGACAGACAGACAGACGTTTTGCCACCATTCGATTTTTCAGTATCAAGGCCCCACAAAACATAGATTCCGGTTACACCACGTGTTAGAAGAGTTTTCTTTCTAAATTTATCAACAGGTTTTATCAACTTCTTCGTTACTGGAACCATGTAATAAGAGTTTTTCCGTCGAAAATTTGCCCGTTTTTTCGCGCAGCATTACTTAACTTTCTCTCTATTTTCGAAAGCGGGAGCGAGAAAGTAAAAAGAAAGGTAAAGAGCTCCTGCCTCGGACGGCGCACACCCAAACCACGCGGCGAGATGCAGAAACGATAGAGGGCAGGTGCGCTGGAGGGAGCGTCGCAGACAGACGGCGCTAGACTGCGGTTTAATTACGCCGCAACCCTCGTAACACAAGCTGTGGAGAGGCGGGCGGCGCCGGCACTCCAAAGGGTTGTAAACACGCAGGGGCGGTGACGGCACAAGCAGCAGAGGGCGGGCGAGCGGAGAGGGCGAAGGGCGGGGTAGCGGCCGCGGGGGCGAGCGGGCGAGCGGTCGGGCGGTCTATCGGGGGTGGGCAGACTATCGGGCGAGCGGGGGCTTTCCGACGTGCGGGCGAGCAGGCGGGCAGGCGGGTGAGCGAGAGGGCGGGCGGGCGAGCAGGCGGGCGGGCGAGCAGGCGGGCGAGCAGACGGGCGGGCGCGCAGGTTCGGGCGGGCGGGCGATCGGGCGCTCGGGCGGGCGGGAGTTCGGGCGGGTGGGCGTACAGGCGTGTGGGTGGGCGGGCAGGCGGGTGGGTGGGTGGGCGGGCAGGCATTCGGGCAGGCGGGCGAGTGGGCGGGCGGCACTGGGACTCCAAAGGGTTGTAAACACGCAGGGGCGGTGACGCCACAAGCAGCGAGCCCGTGTGAACATGGCGACGGTGACCGCAACATGGATAGATGGTCGGGCGAAGCATATCGAAGACGGTCGATGGCGAGATGGAGATGGCGGTCTCCATGCATGTGTATGGTCGTGATTGACATGCAAAGCGTTTCAGAGTGAGCCTGCATGCACATGCTGACGGTGACCACAACGTGGATGGAAGAACGGGATGAGAGGTAATTCGAGGGCCCTGGTCTTATGCTATTTTTTGATGATTGGTTGGTTATTAGTGATTCCGAGCGCGTCAACAACCGAGGTCATTAGTGCCGTAAGTGTAGTGCATGTTTTTTTTCTTGGGAGATGGCGGTGATCTTCTCCTGCTGGATGGCGAGATCCGGCACCGACCTACCGTCGACTAGTGAGGTTTCCCCCTAACCAGGACTCTCCCACCAGCGGGGCACAGCCCCAGCCGGGACAAACTCTATGTCCCCGACCGGTCTCCCGATATGCGTGGTAGCGTAGAGCATGTTAGTATGTGTGTGTGTAAGGGGAGAGGATAGGACAACGAAGAGGATGGAAAGATCGCGCAGAGTCCGTGGCCCGTGTGATAGGGTACTGCTCCGGCATTCGCCTGATGTTGATCGGAGAAACCACGCAAAAGTACCGATCAAAGCAGAGGACCGCTATAATTGTCCTACAGACAGCTACTGAATTCGAATTAGCTCACAAACTAGTGTCAAAAATCCTGCTGCTATCGGGACTCGAATGTAGGCTCTCTCGGTTAGCGCTCCCGGTTTAAACGTCTTTGACAGCTTCACCACAATGAGCAATAGAAAAAGCAGCGGGGAAAATGAAAATTGCATTTAGTAAACGGTAACTTTCATTCGTTGTGGAATCCCTTGCCACGTAACGCAAACCTGCAGGAGCGGAGGAGATGGTAGAGGGCTGTGGCTACGTCGCGACAGTGCGCGTAGTGCAGGAGGCGGGGGCGTGGTCGACACTGCGGCGAGCGCGAGGATCTCCAGCCGGCGCGGGGTTTCGTAATGGGACACAGCCCCAGGTAACCAGCGGCGTTAATTACAGCGCCATTAGGGACTCCTCACGCTCCCGTGTGTTGTTTCAGAGATTTTGGGCGCCTCGCAGCGGCCGTGAATGAAATGCATGAACGGGGCACTCTCTCTAATTCGGCGCGGTTACGGCGAGTGAACCGACTATAATGCTCAACACCCAGTAGACCACTTTAAGCGCCCCGCCCCTTTATCTCGTCCCTTTAAAATTCGTTTCATGTTTATTAAATTAATGAATATTTAACGAACGTGTTAATTAATTTTATTTTTGCCAGAAGGGGACTCATCGGCATTTTAATAAATTTCATATAATTTCGCAATAAATTGGATGAACGCGCTGTAACGTAAACACAACACAGGCTAAGACCGAATAGGGAGAGTGCGTGAATAGATTAATTATGAAAGTGTTTACTTAATCGATTATTCCAAGTTTGTGCATTATTAGGGACAATCCGGTAAAAAGATTTTCAGTCAATATTATCGCTTTACTAAAACAACCATTCCAAGAGACTGCTCTTCATTTCAGGCTTTTATAATAGTAGTTTATGAATTAGTTTATAATGTTAGCTTTATTGCATGAGTACATGTTTTGAAACCGAGCGACGTCAGGAGCGAGTTTTCAAATTTATACGAATGCAATAAAGCAACATTATAAACGAGTTGCATACGCTATTTTTTGTATAACAGCATTATAAATTTACAAGAGAATCAAACTTAATTTCGCGAAACAACTTTCTTCTGACGTCTCGGGTGCTTGACATCCAACGCCCTCTGGAAATCAAATTCAAGATGGCATTGTTGACATCCGTGCGAGAAAACGGTGGTCGGCTGTTCCGTCTTCTTCTACCTCCCACGATTCTCTCACTACTATTGGCTGAATGTGTGATGACGTCATGTCGCGTTTAATAATGGCGATGACGTCATGTAGCGTGCGATAAAATACTGAATTATGCACGATTCGGGGTATCGAAAGGTCGTTTATAATGATGGTATACAAAAATGTTTTAATGCATGATGTAGGAGATGCAAGATCTTCCATCACACAACAACATCGCCCAGAACAAGTAATAACAGCCTATTCGAAACGTCGTTTCAATAAAAAGATAATATTAACTGAATATATTTTTATTTCATTGTCCCTAACCCTAGGAGAAAGTTGTAATAAGCATATCAATTACACAATCACATTATGACATTGATTGTTCTTAATCAATGTATGGGTAAATTTCTGACACATTCAATTGTTAATCAAACATTTACATTCATAAAATAAATTTATTCTTCGCATGAGTTCATTTCGTTAAATCAACATTAGCTTGAAAAAAAATAGATATTACATCCAAATTTGGTCAAAAATTCACACTTAAATCCTGAACAAAGAGATGTTCCACGGGGATAGTGGATTTTTGAGTTACGTTTGAATATTGATTGTTTTATTTCCTCCTAGGTAATATAAATTATGAGTTCAGAAAATAATTCACCCAAAATTTAGTTCATATTGCATATCATACCGGTCTGCAAAATATTTGGTTATGAATACGATCGAAATGAGAAAATATTTATACGATTTTGCTGCAATATATTACATGCATATCCATCTCAAAATTTGCAACGACGAACCAGAAATATAAAAACTAAATTAACGTCTATAATAACGCAAGAATAACAACCCTGCAATTGGCCACGCCAACAAAACCCTAAAACAACGCTCTACTTACACAAGCGACTGTAAACAAGAAACTCCACGCTGGTTGAATCGCAAAGAAATAACACTCGGTTATTCGCAGTGTAAATCAAGGCAATACCATGTCATCGGCGGTAACACACGCGTGCGTAAAACTTGTCGGCACCTGCGGGAGGACAAGTGGTGAGGACGGAGGGCGAGGCGAGCGGGAAGAGACGGGCCGTGCCGCGCCGCGGCGCTGGCGTCGCCACCAGGGGGTACAATAAAGGACGCAGTAAATCGCCGGTCTTAAAGCGCCGGGTTGCCGCCGCAGTATGCTCGGGTCTGCATACGGTAGAACCCCGTCCGCCTGGCGGTAGTCGCCACGTAGGAGTCTCGTAAAACGAACGTCTTGCTCAACCAGATACATTGCGTCTATGATGGTCTCTCTTGGAACTATCCACATCGTATTTGAAACACGTATGCTTACATTCGCGCTCTGGGAGTTTGTGGTAAAAGGAAGACTTTAAATCTGGTCACACTGTACGAAAGAATGCCTGAACAAGTTTACTTTACCACTCCGAAATCTTTCTTTGATACGCGCTATGTTCAGCGTCGGTCAAACGAGACAGAAACTCTCTAGAAGAAATTTCGTTCGTAAATTTTAGTGTACAGGATACATTAGCAATGATGCTAAATGAAATCCGTTTCGTACTCTGAGAACGGATATAAAATTCGCAATATCTGATTGGTATTATACTAATGATTTTATATTGACATTCAAATGGATAAAGCCAGTCATTTAAGTCTCGAAGATCAGGTGATTGAAGGTCTGAAGGATTGTCCGCGAATGAGTTCCTTAGTGCGCATATTCACCCGCTGAACTCTCAAATGCGCTTAAGAGATGCCAGCTTGTGCATCGTCTTGCACCACCAGTCTGCTTTTGACGCGAAGCATTCATTGTGAACATAATTAGAAACGCAAAGGAGGCGATGAGATAGAGAGACGCGAAAGCTAATTTGATGCGTAAGGTTGACTTATGACGTGAAATATGTAAATGAAAACAATATGAAGATATGAAACGAAGAAATAAATCGTTTAAAGAAAAAAAGAAATCGATTAAGAATACACTAATGACTTCCAAGCATTTAACGGGCACGAAGACTGTAATAGAGAGAGACGAAACAAAAATGTACAAAAAAATATCGATGAAAAGTATAGAGTTACCAGTAAATGGGTATTTTAGAAGAAAGAATAAAAATCGAGAAATTCTATTAGGAAGAAGAAATGAGAGAAAAAAGGGTAAGAATAAATAAACAAAAAATACAAGAAATAAGAAATTGAATTATGAGTAAAAAATATAGGAAGAGGGATCATAGAACAAAAATTATAAATAAGAGTAGGATGAGGACAAAAAATAGATAAAAAAGAATACTAATGAAATAAGAACAAATGTCAGCAATTTAATTTTTTGAAGCAATTGATAGTAATTCCGGTCGCGTCAACTACTATGGTCATTATTCCCAAGTGTAGTGCGTATTTTTGCTCGGGAGATGGCGGTGGTCTTCCCCCGGTGGATGGCGAGATCCGGCACCGACCTACCGTCGGCTAGTGGGGTTTCCCCCTAACTAGGACTCTCCCACCAGCGGGACACCGCCCCAGCCGGGACAAGCTCTAACCTCCCGACCGGTCTCCCGGAATATGTGGTAGTGTAGTGCATGTTAGTATATGTGTGTGTGTGTAAGGTGAGACGATAGGACAAGGAAGAGGAACGAAAGATCGTACGAGGTCTGTGGCCCGTTTGGTAGGGTACTGCTCCGACATTCGCCTGATGTTGATCGGAGAAACCACGAAAAACTACCGACCAGAGCAGCCGGCCACTAAAATTTGAAGCAATTGAAAAAAAAAAGAATAGGAAGCGGAAGAAGAGAGGCAATGCGAAGACGATTGCCGTGGAGGCTGGTAACGGTGCGCCGAGTGCGCGGACGTCTATGGTTTGACGTGGCGGGCGTGGCGACTGCTCGCGTGACGTTTGACGCGGGATGGTGGGGCGGGGCGGGGGCGGGGGGGCGGGGAGTCGGGGACGGTGGCGGGGGTGGGGAGGAGCGGGGAGGGGCGGTGGAGGGCGGGAGACGAGCGTGGAGACGGCTCGCGTGACGTTTGACGCGGGGTGGTGGGGCGGGGGGGGGGCGGGGGCGGGAGACGAGCGGTTTACGGCTCCGCCTGAGTGCTCGAGGCGCCTTTACGAGGTTCGCGTAATTTATCTATTGAAGGCGACGCGCATAAATTCATTTAGCACGCAAACACGCGGCGTGGGAGAGGCGCCGCGCGAAGGAGCGGACGAGACGGCGGCGACGCGACGCCGCAGGCCTCGCAGCACGTGCACACACACACACACACACACACACACGGGACTACACGCGAGGAGACGCCGGGCCCCTGGGTCAGTGACGGCTCTATCACGATGTCGTTCGCCGATTTAACGATGGAGTTGTAAGATGCTTTGTGCAAGTTTTGTCTGTCCTCAAATTGAGTACAGTCCCGTTAGCTTTGATTGCCAAAACCGTCTTTATAGACGAAACTTTACAGTCTTTAAATTCTTAGTCTGATGATGTATGTCACTACTTTTACATGTTGAATTAGTATAGAATATTTTCAGATTAAAAACTGTTCCAAATTGAATTAATCTGTTGAATGTTTCATTCGTTTCATTATTACAAGACATTTTTTAACATTAGTAAGTCGTACGTTTTAAAAGCAATTGAAATTAGTGCTGAGACACAGCTCATTATACATTAAATAGACGAGACGGAGCCGACGAAACGGCGGCGACGCGACGCCGCAGGCCACGGGCTTGTGCACACACACACACACACACACACACACACACACACGTGGACTACGCGCACGCCGCAAGCCACGGGCTCGTGCACACACACACACACACACACACACACGTGGACTACACGCGATGAGACGCCGGGACCCTGCATCAGTGACGGCTCCATCACGATGTCGTTTGCCGATTTAACGATGGAGTTGTGAGACGCTTTGTGCAAGTTTTGTCTCTCCTTAAACAGAGTACAGTCCGTTTGGGAAATGTTTCAAATCACTTTGCATGACGAAACTTTAGTCTTTAAAATTTACATTTATGATGAATGACACTTCTACACTTCTTAAACATGTTGAATAAGTATAGAATATTTTCAGATTAGAAATTGCTCCGAATGTAATTAATCTGTTAAATGTTTCATTCGTTTAATTAATACAATTATTTAAAATTAGAAAGCGTATATTCATAAAAAAAATTGAAATTACAGCTGTGACACATACCCATTATCCATTGAATAGCAAATAAATGCTAAAACACACTACATTCCGAAACTGGCTGACACTATGAAACAGGAAACTTCAGAAACTGAGTTCCTGGGGCGTTGAGAAAATAAGAAAATAACAGATCCGGAACGCCGCTAAAAGGCAATATAACGACAATAACTTTAGTAGATTTACTGCATGTAAAAGATCCTCAAGTCTAAATGACGCCTCTGAGCTAAATTCAAATTGCCTGCTTCGTCGCTCAAGTAATACCTTCTTTCTCCCCTAGTTGGTGAAAGGAGCGTAACGAAATTTGCGTGATCAGACGGAAGAGCAGTCCTAAGGCCTGAGTCTCGCCACGTAAAATAAGGCATTCATTCATTCATTCAATTATTCATTCATTCATTCCATTATTCATGCATTCTTATTCATTCCATTATTCATGCATTCATTCATTCCATCATTCATTCATTAATTCCATTATTCATTCATTCATTCACTCATTTACTTATTCATTCATTTACTTATTTTTTCAATAACTTGTGATCGTCACTGCGAACGCTCAACAGCAGAATGAAGAGCGTAACCTCAATTTGTCGCATCAACCAAACATGCATTTCGAGGCAAGGGTTGATTACAGGGAAGGACTGGCGCATATTCGGCAGTGCTTTAACGACGCACCCTAAAACTAAGAGAATTAATTAGACGAAGTTGAAAGAGCTGCCCGAGGGAAGAAGCTGGCGAAGGGGCAAAGTGAACCCAAAGGACACCAAAGAAAGTGCCTCATGAAATTACGCTAATATATCATCAGCAGATTTTAAATGAACAAAGACACAAACAGTATTTTAAAGAACGAAGAAATGTTTATATTCTCATCAAGTTAAGTTATAAGAAAAATCCATCACAAATCTTGGTAACCGAGTTCTCCGCACACAGGTCTAGGGGAATAATTGAACACTGTAAATGGATCGACAATCTAGGCTGCTTGGTGTGGTTTCAGAACCTGATACATTAGTGAAAACAAGGAAAGATATTGAATATTGCTTACTTAATTCTCGATAAATGATTAAAATATATTTTTCCTAATATTTCTTAGTTGCTTTTCTTAAGGAAAGGTCTCTCAAGTTTAGAGGTGAAAACGTATGGATTGTTCCATTTTAATATTTGCAATTCCCATATTTCCCTCAATATGGATAGATAATATACATTATTTTTTATCAGTTCCATCTTTTATACTGTAACTTCATGAAAAATTGTAATTTATTTCGAGTTCATTGATGGTGTAACAAAATCGTCTCGATCCGCAAATGAAATATTTGAGTATTGTTTCATTATCAAACTTTGAGTACTATTCACTTCTCAAAAAGCATTAGCTTAACCAAAATTATACTTTATGAAAAGTTTATAAAGATGTTTCTAAGCTTTATACCTTCTTTAATGACTTAATATTTGGGAGGAAGGATGACGGGGGAATTGTTTTTGAGTTAATAGTTGGTAGCATATCTTTTCATAATTCGCAAATGATATATTTTAATTTTTTATTACATTTTGAGTAATATTTACTTCTCATCAAGTATAACCTCCACAAAAATAATATTTAATGGTGACAAATTATATTATTACATATTTTAAGATGATTGAGAGGTTCATACCATGATTACTGAGATTAAATAAATGAGATTGGTATTGTCAAGATATGTCATTGATCGCAATCGAAATTATTAGGATTAAATAATGCTATTCAAAATATGCCTTGATTACCAAAAAAAATTTAAAAAAAAATTTTTTGCTTTAAACATTACTTGTTAAAATTTAGAAAAGCATGCTTGAAATTAAAAGATATATTTTTGTACGTACAATCTACCTTACTTCGCCGGAAAAAATGGAAATAAATATTCACCTTAGTGAAGTACATTATATGTCTTGTTGCATTTATTCTACCTGGTTTAAAAAATATATTAAGAAATATCTTACAGTTTCCAAAGTATTTTATCATCTTTAAAAAAATTGCAAACTGTGACAAGCTAATTCTAATCAATGAACACTCACAAGTAAGTAGGTTCTATGAAAAGATGAAACGTTTGGATATAATTCTATTTTAACGAAATATGCGAAATGTGCACCTATAATTACACAAATTTGCATCAAGAGGAAAAAAATCTATTAAATATACACAAATATGCACTAACATATTAGTCTGAAGAGTATCCAATTCTAACCGAATGTCAAGAAATTTCACATAGTTATCCCCTGAAGCAGCGGACAAAAATATGCAAAATCATAGAAATCCACTTCCTAGTCATTATTAATAAAAAATTGGTGTACCAAGAAGTGTTTTTCTTAGCCGAAGAGAACAAGTGGTTTTAACAATAATTCGTACGGGACATTAAAAAATAAGTCATCTTCACCTACTACAAAAGAATGCCCTCCACCCTCCGAACTTGGGATGTATGTAGTTGTACTCTTACTTTGGACAACATCATTGAGTCATGTCCCAAGTTTTTCTCTAAGCGAAAAAAACTCTTGCGGGGACTGCACGTTGGTGAACTGTTGTATTCCCCTGCACATCAAAATCAAGTGATTAAGTTCTGTAAAAGTATTGGTCGCAAATTTGAGCTCAAACTAACATTATAATTATTGTGAACAGTGCTGAATAGTATTATTGTAGAATAGTGGTATTTTAAGAATACAGTGTTATATTCGAAATCTGAATTTAAACTTGTATATTGGATATTGTAATTGTAACTGTGGCCACTAATTACGTTGCAGTTGATGCGACCTACAATAAATAAAATTAAAAAAAAGTGTTTTCCGGCTCAGTTTCCCGATCGCGCGGCGGGCTCAAAGAACCCAACAGAAATGACCGGGAGTGGTATCTCAGTGCACCAACCGATGTCACTGCAGAGCGTCTGATCGGGGAGTCCTACATTCGAGTCCGGATGGCGGCAGGATTTTCGACTCTAGTTTTTCAGCTAGGTCGAATTCGGGCGCTGTCTGGAGGAGAATTCTGGCCGCCGGCTGATCTGATCAGTAGTTTTCCGTGGCTTCTCCAATCAACACCAGGCGAATATCGGAGCAGTACCCTAACAAACGGGCCACGGACCGCGCGCGATCATTCCTTCCTCTTCCTTGTCCTAATCTCTCCCCCTACACACACGCTTACACTAACATGCACTACACTACCACATATTCCGGGAGACCGGTCGGGAGCTGAGAGCTTGCCCCGGCTGGGCGGTCCCCGCTGGTGGGAGAGTCCTGGTTAGGGGGAAACCCCACTAGCCGACGGTAGGTCGGCGCCGGATCTCGCCATCCAGCGAGGGAAGATCACCGCCATTTCCCGAGGGAAAACTTGCACTACACCTACGGGACTAATGGCCTAAGCTGTTGATGCGCTCGGAATCACTAACCAACCAACCATCCCGAGGGAAAAAACATGCACTACAGATACGGGACTAATGATCTGAGCTGTTCACACGCCCACAGTCACCAACTAACCAAAGGAAATTAATTAGGCGCAGTTCAAAGGCTGCACCTAGCGTTTCGCCTCGAGGCGGCGCGCAGCAGGCCGGGCCGGTCGGCAGGCCGTCACTGCGACTGCGCAAGGCTGCGCATACGGAATCAGGCGCATTCCAGGCGGGCGCATAGGCGCTGCGTTTGGGCGATAACCTTCTGCGCGAAACCCTCGTTGGGGCGTTTACGACCGCCGTCGAACGAGGCAACGACAGCTATACGAGCGCCCCGCGCGCGGGCGAGCGCAGCCGGGTGCAGACGGGCGCAGACGGAGCTCAGCGAGACGCACGTGCAGGCGCAGCACCGCGCGCAGTAGACGTTCGCTGTAGGGAAATTGTGATGGTTGTCAACTTGGGAATTGTGCAGAACGGTTACCATATCTTCGATCGCATTCGACCGGGAACGGTGGCTCAGTGCATCAACTGATGTCACTGCAGCGCCTCTGACCGGGAGGTCCTACGTTCCCACTCCCTACGGCGGCAGGATTTTCGACACTAGCTTTTCAGCTAGGTCGAATTCAGTCGCTGTCTGGAGGAGAATTCTAGCAGCCGGCTGCTATGATCGGTAGTTTTCCGTGGTTTCTCCGATCAACATCAGGCGAATGCTGGAGCAGTACCCTAACAAACGGGCCACGGACCGCGCGTGATCTTTCTTTCCTCTTCCTTGTCCTATCCTCTACACTTACATACGACCACGTATTCCGGCAGACCGATCGGGAGCTTAGAGCTTGTCCCGGCTGGGGCGGTACCCCGCTGGTGGGAGAATCCTGGTTAGGGGGAAACCCACCTAGTCGTAGGTAGGTCGGCGGCGGATCTCGTCATCCAGCGGGAAAGATCATCGCCATCTCCCGAGAACAAACATGCACTACACTTACGGGACTAATGACAAACTTAGTTGATGCGCCCGGAAACACGAAAAAATCAATAAATCAATCAATCGATCGCATTCGAGTTTTTATTCAAGAGATATTCCAATATCGAGAAATAAACCTGTCAGATTGACTTATACAGGTGATCAAATTTTTGGTCACCTCAGAAGATAATATCCAAAGAAATAAAACATGCCTTAACTGAAAGCCGCAAAGTAATAATTTTGAGGATATGTAGCCAAAACACTAAGGTTATGACATACCATGGTAAATATTTGAGATGAATAAAAACAGTTATAAGAAACTAAATTAACTCTAGCTTCAATTACCTTGGGTGCAAAATATTTTATGACATCAGCCCCAAATTTCACAAGATTATAAGTAAATTCATTAAGGTGAATGGATTTTTGAAGAGGCATTTTAAATATCATGTGTTGAATAGTATACTAATGAAAATTCAGGATGAAGTATCTAACCCCACCCTCTGCTTTACAAGTGAAACTTCAACACTGAAAAAAAAAAATAACGAAAGATGGTTAGAGGAATTGTAAAGGAATTTCTGAAAAGCTTTACTGGGTCAAACTGAAAGACCGAGTTTCAAAGATAGATATATAGTGTTCAACATGAAACATTGTACAACATAAATTGTAAAACAATATAAAGTGTTCAACATGAAACATTGTACAACATAAATTGTAAAACATATATAAATTGTACAACATAAATTATTTCAATACGTAAAAAGGATGGAGTAAAATAGGCTACCAAATTTAGCTCTCTTGATCTAAGGAGTTACAGAGATGTAGGTTGACCTAAGATGAGGCGGTCAAAACGGTCCTGAGTTTCGGAATGGGCAATTGACTCTCAACCCTTGTAAAGAAAGACGAAGGGATCCGTTAATGGGTAGTTTATCTCGTATTAGAAAAATAATTATTGTGACTCTTAACATAATTACAATGTAAAATAGAGCCCAGTAAATTTCAATCGAGTTTTTAATCCATGCAATCGCATTAGTGACACAAACTGTTTAAACAGTTATTCCAAAGGAAAAAATGTGAATATTTCAGATAAATGATGTACCCAATTGATTTCACAGATGATTATTTATTGATTTTTCTTCAAATGGTATTATATTTTTTTTACAAATTGAACGTGTATCTACTTGTTAATTTTTTTATATTTTGCTGCTTAAACACAGGTTTGGGCAGATGGCTTTTTTAATTGGTTTATTTAAGGTCGCTTCAACATCTAAGGTCATTTAACGACCACTATTGCTGTTAACGGTATGGTAACTATGTGGATGAAACGATATGGTGATTGATGATAAGGGGTGAAAGGACGAACACAAATACAACCATGCCCGAGGCGGACTCGAACCCGCGACCCTTCGATACGAGATCACTACGACCCTACTGCCTTAGCGATCTCGGCCACCGGGCCGGCGGATGTCTTTTTGTCATATCTAATAAACATATAGTTTGACAATAAATACACCAGCTACATTAGAAAAATACACTACAGGAGATATTGAAAACAACATTTCATTGCATTTTGATCTGCACAAATACACAATAATTTACGTGTATTTAACCATAAGGTATGAAATAATTCAGACGTTTGTTAAAGTGTACTTACTGAATTTCCTCTCACGCAACCAACACATCGGAATTGAGAGAGAAGCAAATTTGTTTTCTCTGCTAAATCACATTCCATGCAAACAATCAGTCTGATTCCCCACAACACATGCGACGTATATTTCGTATATATTGCTATTAGAGAAGTATCACCGCACAGTTCCTGCAAAGGCCAGGATTTTCATTCGCAAATTGAGCCAACCGGGATTGCACGCGCGCTGAATAATGGAGAGGCACGACGCAAAATGCTGGGAACACGTTTTGAGAAACGCTATGACGCAATTAGTGAGAGATAATTCGTATCTGAATATTCCATTTCAATGGAAACAGGGGGATGCAGATCAAACGTTGTGAGCGAGTAATCTGCGGGGATTACGTAGAGCAAGGCAAGCCATTCACGGACGCGAATAGTGGCCGGCCCGGCACAGCCCACGAGTGGGTCCAAAGAACATAAAAAGGCGGCCATCTTGCTTTTTGTTTAAACAGACCGGCAGTACTCGTACCAGAGGCATTTTAATATTGTATGGCACACACACATTTCAAAGAGGTAGACACCAATAGCTTTGTGGAAAACACATTGTACGTAATAAAAGCATTTATTAAACATGTATCAATTGGATTTATTTATTTATTCATGTTTCCGGGCGCGTCAACTACTCTGGTCATTAGTCCCGTTAGTGCAGTGCATTTTTTCTCTCGGGAGATGGCGGTCATCTTCCCCCGCTGGATGGCGAGATCCGGCGCCGACCTACCGTCGGCTAGTGGGGTTTCCACATAACCAGGACTCTCCCACCAGCAGGGCACCGCCCCAGCCGGGACAATCTCTAAGCTCCCGACCGATCTCCCGGGTTATGTGGTAGTCTAGTGCATGTTAGTGTAAGTGTGTGTATAAGGGGAGAGGATAGGACAAGGAATGGCAAGGACAGATCGCACGCGGTCCGTGGCCCGTTTGATAGGGTACTGCTCCGGCATTCGCCTGGTGTTGATCGGAGAAACCACGGAAAACTACCGATCAGAGCAGCCGGCCGCTAGAATTCTCCTCCAGAGAGCGACTAAATTCGACCCAGCTGAAAAGCTAGTGTCGAAAATCCTGCCGCCGTCAGGACCCGAACCTACGACTTCCCGGACAGAGGCGCTGCAGTGACATCAGTTGATGCACTGAGCTATCGCTCCCGGTGCTAGGGTCAAATTGCAACAACAATAGCTTCGTGGAATACACGCATGTATGTATATACGCTTGTAGGTAACAAAAGGCATTTATTATACATGTAACACTTGGAATTAACATTTTGCGTGTTAGAATTGTTCCAAATGTGAAATGGAATCTATACTGACCAACTGTAGTCTAAAATATTTGTCTCTTGGAAAGACTGAATTAACTATAGAAGAACAGATTCAACGCGTAAAGATAAGGCAAAATTTTATTTCATAAAGGGAGTCCGAAGCTTTCCGGATTTATCGTCTGCTTACAGCAGTATCAAATTCAAATAATTCTGCATTTGCTCCAAATGATCAAAATCAACTTTTTTGTGTAAACGAAGATGTGGCACTGGGTATGTTATGTTATGTAACTTATTAAAATGAAGTAAAATGAGTAGGTGATAACACCATGAATGGTGCAATGCGTAGATCACAAATTTGAGAAGTAATATAAATATATTGACAGGAAAATACATAAACTCGATTCCGCAGAAAATTTACTAATTACAATTGATATGTTTACAGTAAGTAGTTCTTTTCCTGAAAGAACAAGCTCCCTCCTCTTGCCGTTGAAATATTTAAAAATAAGTTATCAAGATATTTAAAGATGAAGCATATTAGTGAAGAAAAATAGAAAATAAAAATGAATATTGAAAATAAAACATCTTAGAAGTACACAAACATTTTTTTAAATTATTATTAGGGCGAATTTACCCTTTAACAACTGGCGTCATTGAGACAAGTAAGTGATAATTATTGAGTACTTGTTACCGTTAATGAGTATGATGAGGAGAACGATAAAAAATCAGCGTGGGAGGAGGTGAAACCGGAGCCTCCCACCCCCGAAAACCTGCAGAGAGTTTGCGTTGTCTATCACAAATTCCATATGATTTGATCGGAAATCGGAACAAGGACCTCAGCAATGGCAGGTATATGTGCTATCAAGTAAGCCGCCAGCCACGTTTAGTATTTTATATAATATTTTACCACATATTACATAAAACGGCTACCCCTGTTCAATTAATAGGATATCAAATATTCAAATGCTCAAAACAAATATCAAAAATTAAAATTTTTCTTATTTTCAAAATCCACTTAATAACACGAATGTTGCCTACTAGCAATAATACGACGAAAACATTACTTTTTATAGACACTACACGATCGAAATAAGGCATTTCAATGTTTGAAACATATTCGCTCCCACGACACCGTTGTCAAATACACTCTCTATCGACCTCGGCCACCTAGTAAACACTGTTAGCGGACGAACGAATAGCGAGCGTTTGCGTATTTTTCGCTTTCGATTTACGGTAATGGAGGCCTCGGCAAGGATTTGTGTCGCCCAGGGGTAGTGTTTGATTTCCGATAACTTTAATCGCTCCCGTGCGGGTAAGTGGTTTCTCCACCCCGCGACACGGGCCCAAACGCACGGGCCAATCGTTACGTTGGAAAACGAAAATATTGGCTTAAAATCGGGTCGAAGGATTCCAAGTGTTGATCTAATGCTCCGTAAAAAATACAGGGTCTATGAAACAATCAACGATCTGCGATATACCTTCAAGAGGAAAATAAATACGAAGTGCGATAACGAAATGTCGGCGCCAGAATACAAACATTAGGGAGAAAAGTTATCTTAAAAAGTTCAAAATATTTGTTGAGTTTGTTTTAATTGTTTCGAAATATATACAGAGATTCTGAAAACAAAACCTGGAAAAGAACTAAACAATGAAATGTGAGTAGGCAGAAACAAATTGATACAAATGTTTCGATGTAGATTTTTCTAATATAAAAATATGCACACTTCACTAAATTAGAACGAAATAGGCTGCAAGAAGAAATCCTAATTAAGTAAAAGAATATAATAGTTTTCGGATGTCACCTCACAGTGGATACTGAACCAGGTTTTTTTAACTCCAAAAACGGTAAGTGAAAATAAACACTTTAACCTAGTGACAAAAAATGTTTAAAATTACGTAATTCAGAGACTGCTTTCAAGAAACTGTTGAAATTCCAGTAGAAATTTAACTTTACAGATAAAGTGATAATGTGAATACTACTGAAAAATTAGAGTGAATTTTGTAACCAATTTTTTGAAAGTTTTGTATTTACTTCTTGTTGTTACAACAAGATAGATTTTCAAAAATAATACAAACATGAAAGAAAGAAGTAATTTATTATTACACTAATATACCCTATGCTATGAGTAAAGAGAGCATCTTTCATGTCCGTAAGAAAGTTAATAAGAACGTTTAAAAAACTAAACTTATCAGAATATTTGGATTTACTTGAATACCTTTTTCTCTATTCATAGGACTATTGATTTATTCATGCTCAGATTCAACTCTTTCTTTGAAATTTACGTTCAATAAATTCTAAATAATAATAGTTATTCTGCCTAACAATTAGGAACAATTAGTGTGCGTGTTATCAAGTCTAACAAGTAAATTAATTTTAATATTTAAAACCCCTGAAATACTTGTGAAGTTGAACAGGCAGAAAATAAGTTAAAATAAGTAAATAAATAATTTGTACAGTGCAGGACACGTAAAAGCTAGTAACATTCACCACAGACTAATTGAACTATCCCTGGGGATAAAGTGCTCTATATTACGTGAACCGGGTTCACAGTGTAATCGACATTACCATAGAATAGAAATTGCCTGATTTTCAAGACCACTGGATTACCATGTTTGTTTAAGGTTCACCGGGCAGGATAATTGTCTAAAGAACAACATGAAATTTGAAGATTGTGAGAGTGTACTGTTGATTACATAAACAACAATATCTTTCACAAAATAATGATGTTATTTTATAATACAATTCAATTTTTAAAATAAATTTCTTAGTGGGACTGTTCAACATCTCAAGATAAAACTAAACAATTACTTACACATTATATATTTTAAGAATACGTTGTATCACAAATAACATCAGTTTCAGCTGTTCGGTTCCGTATATAATAAAAACAGAAATAAATTCACGGAGTAAATATTCCATTGTTCCATAGCCGTCAGAGAATTGCCTTATTTACTTTATCATTAAACTTATTTCAGGAAATGAGATGGTACAGTACATATTTTTTACTTTTTCGCCATGACGGAGGTACTTCGTAAAAGAGAAAGTTATCTAATTGTGCGCGGAAAACGGTGAATTTTCGGCAGATAAACTCTTGTTGCCGGATCCTAGTGACAACAAAGTGGGTAAACCCAGTTGCTAAATATAGCGAAAAAATCCGCCAACACGTGGTGTATCCAGAAACCATGTTTTGTGGGTCCTTGATACAGAAAAATCGATTGACACCAAAATATATGTGTCTTCGTCTGTCTGTGAACAACGCTAGCCTCCAAACCGTTCAGTCGATTTACGGTCCAAAATCGATATTCCTCGATCGACCTGAATGAACTCCAGGTTTCGAGAGTTTGAAAATGCCGGCGGCGCTAGCCGATTTCGTTTACTACGCTCCATGAAGTCACGAAGGTTAAGCGAATTCGCGACTCGCGGGTTCCTGGTTGGTGACCGTCCAGGAACCCCGAGATCTAACGGCGTCGAGCCACTGGCCGAAGGGATAAAAGGCACTGACTGACTGCGACGTGACGAGACTTGACAAATATAGTAATTATTCAGTGTAAAAATTACACAGTATCGAAGACTTACTCAAGAGAAAAGCGCTCAACGCCCAACAAGGGTTAAGAGACGCGTTGCATCAACAATGACGATATTTTGATTTTTTAGGGTTATATGAAGCGATCCTTTACGTTTTAAGCTTCGGCCAGAATTGGAACGATACAGCGCTTCTGTGTCTTAGTGGTATGAGTGACGGCGAGATAACTCTTAGGATTTGAGTTCAGGTCTCGGAGTAGAAAAAATATTTCCTGGTCGATTGACTGATTGATTTTTTCGTGTTTCCGGGCACGTCAACTGCTTTGGTCATTAGTCCCGTTAGTGAAGTACATGTTTTTTCTCGAGAGATGGCGGTGATCTTCCCCCGCTGGATGGCGAGATCCGGCGCCGACCTACCGTCGGCTAGGGGGTTTCCCTAACCAGGACTCTCCCACCAGCGGGCACCGCCCCAGTCGGGACAAGCTCTAAGCTCCCGACTGGTCTCCCGGAATATGTGGTAGTGTAGTTACACTAACGTGTAAGTGTGTATGTAAGGGGAGAGGATAGCATAAGGAAAAGGAAGGATAGATCGCGCGCAGTCCGTGGCCCGTTTTTTAGGGTACTGCTCCGGCATTCGCCTGGTGTTGATCGGAGAAACCACGGAAAACTACCGTTCAGAGCAGCCGGCCGCTAGAATTTTCCTTCAGACAGCGACTGAATTCGACCTAGCTGAAAAGCTAGTGTTGAAAATCCTGCCGCCGTCAGGACTCCGGTGTGATTTCGGGGTGCTAGCCGCTCAAAATTATTTTCTCGCAAACTACTCATTTAATTTTGACGAATCTTTAAGTTTTCTGTAATACATCCGTGTTGAGGTTTTGGCAGGAAGTCGGGCGGGAATAACTTTATAACTCAACATAAAGAAATTAAAAATTTGAAAATTCAGAGATTTTATGACTGTTTTATGAGAGTCATTTTAATATTAATTTTTATTTAAATGCATCTAAATTATTATAAAACTAAGATAAAACTTTACTGAATCCGATTCAGTCTGATTTATCAGTAAAACTGCAAAGTAAAGGTGTCAATACGTGTTTCTTCTGCACTTAGCACAAAGCATCTGCACCGGGCTCACGATGTTCTGCCTGAAAAGGCAACTTGGGCGCTCTGTTTTGGCAATATTTCTTCGACCAGCGATAAACAAACATTGCTTCCGTTTGCTCTCACTATCTGAAAATGCACTAGTTTCATCATCTTGCCTTAAAAGCTGAGTTGGGAAAAGGGCATTTTCAGCGGCTTTCGTTAAATTCCACACTGTGCGCCGAAGCTGTGGTGACGTGTGGCAGCCTACGGACTTGCTTTCCAACTCTTTGTGCAGGGCTTCAAATGCCGGAAACGGAAAACCAATTCCCCTACCACATCGTTATGTTGATATACCAGAAGAATATTGTCGTAACTCCTAAATTTTGAGAAATGGACCTACCAGCCATTTAGATAGAACCAAAAGCACCAAGTGTACTTGAGCATTCCATTGGCATTGCGGTCTCTGAGCCAATGAACAACATTCTGGTTTTATTTTCTACTGAATCGACAGTATAAAAGTATTCTTTTTTTCCCTTTCCAGTAACATTACCGTTTCCACAGTTGTGTCAATATTCTTTTGCAACAGCGACATTATTGTGATGATATGGTTATTTAAACATTGTTCGTCAGTAATACTAGTGATAATAATTGGCACTCCCGTCGTCATCGAAAATATTAGGGGTAAATTTATCTTTAGGGGGAAAGTAATCTTTTTGTACTAAAATTGAATGGTTACTTTAAAGGAAATTTACTTTTATACTGATTTTAACGATACATACTATTTGAATGTGCATAAGTTGATGCAAATGTACGGCTTTGAAACAAAGTATTCAATTTGTATATGACTAATCATTTCTTCGCCATTGATTTTCACTTGCTTCAGTGGTTTCAACGGTCTTTTAAAAATGTAGCTACAAAATTGTAAATAGAATAGAAGGGGTTTTCAAAATTTTGAAACATTGTTTTTGATTTTTTTATATCACCCGTTTTAAAACATTTTGGAATGCGTAATTTTGTGTCAAGAAAATAATATCAAAACTTTAGAGCTAGTTCATCGTACTATAAGTGCCACTTCTCTTCGGCCTCCCTAAGCGATAGGCATTTCCAATGGATCAATAAGCCTCGCAGCAACCGGAGACCGGAGCGTCTTTGGTGTGTCGATACACAGCGTCCTGCTAGCACCAGACCGCCGGCTTTGCACACAAAGCGCGCGATTCTACAGGCGCCTGGCAGCTTGTGCAAACACAAGACTCCGGCGCAGCGCTGCGAACGCGCTTTTGTCTTCCGAACCCACGACCCCTTTGCGGCGAGGCCCGCTGCTGCTGGGCGGCCGTCGGATCTCAAAGGAGCTCACAGGCGCTACGTGAGGCCAGGAACACCGCTCACCTACTCCCAGGAGCTGTGAACGAGCGAGAATGACATGTGGCTCGACTATGCACCCGACGCGACTTGTGAAGTCTCGTGTTCTCGTTCGTTAAATGTTTCGTGTGACAGGATGTTCAAAGTGGCGCAGCCTTTGTAAGATTTTGGAGTGGCGTATTCGTTTTCAGTCTTACCTTTAAAAGAGAAACAATGGAACAAGAAGTTGTATGTTATGCTTGGCTTGCTCTTTGTAATCCTTACGGAAGAGGCCGGTATTTCTAATTTAAAGGAGTATGAATAATGTCTCATTTCTTTTAATAATTATAAATTTATTTGTTTCATTCTGTTGTATTCACAGTTTTTTATAGTTTTGTTTATCAGCAACTTCCTTGCTGCACACCATTGTTTATGATCACAATGTGCAATAAAATGAACCGTCAAATCCTAACGATTGCCACTCTTCGGCATTCTTCAAAGCAAACTACGGCTTTTCGAACCCATCATTTAACACGAAATCAGAATATAATTACAATAATTACATCGTCAAATGAGTAGTTACGTGACTATTTTCGAATTTTTTAATTTTGCATTTGTAACCCCAGTTTGCTTTCAGCCTTCCAAAGTCAAAGCTTCACGCGTGCATTTCCTTACTTTTGTGCTTTCTACAGTACGTATTTCTCTCTCTTCCCCTCTCTCTCCTTCCTATCTCTCCTTTTCTCTCCCTTGTTCTATATCTCCTGTTCTATATGTATCTCCTGTTCTATATCTATCTCCTGTTCTATATCTATCTCCTGTTTTATATCTATCTCCTGTTCTATCTGTCATGTTCTATCTCTTCTGTTCTATCTCTCCAGCTCTATCTGTCCTTCTGTATCTCCTGCTCTCTGTCTATCTTTCTCTATCTCTTTCTATCTTCTCTCTCTCTCTCTCTCTTCCTTCTTCTCTTTTCCTCACTCTTCCTATCTCTTTGCAGTCATTTCCTCTCTCTCTCTCCCTCTCTCTCCTCTCTCCTCTCTCTCTCCTCTCTCTCCTCTCTCTCCTCCTCTCTCCCTCTCTCTCCCTCTCTCTCCCTCTCTCTCTCCTCTCTCTCCCTCCTCTCTCCTCCCTCCCACTCTCCCTCCCTCCCACTCTCCCTCCCTCCCCACTCTCCCTCCCTCCCACTCTCCCTCCCTCCCACTCCTCTCCTCCTCCCACTCTCCCTCCTCCTCCTCCCTCCTCTCCCTCCTCCCACTCTCCCTCCCTCCTCCCTCTCCCTCTCTCCAACTCTCCTTCCTCCCACTCTCCTCTCTCTCCTCTCCTCTCTCCTCTCTCTCCTCTCTCTCCTCTCTCTCCCTCCACTCCCTCCCTCCCTCCCATTCCCTCCACTCCCTCCCCTCCTCCTCCCTCCTCCCTCCCTCCCCTCCCTCGCGCGCGCGTGCCGCTCTTTCCTCTCGAATTTGAAACGATTTCCTGAGATGAGCGATTGGCCCTCTCAACAATGCCGCCGCCGGCAGGTGGCGCGGGGGCGTCGTGCGTCGGGGGCGTGCTCCCGCCCCCGCCCCCGCCCTCGCGCGCGCGTGCCGCTCGCCGGCGTGACCGGGCGGTGCGTTCGCAAGGCGCACGTTGAGCTGCTGGACTCATCCCTCTCTACTGACCTTCAAAAGCGGCAGATTTTTCATAATCTCTTTCAGCAATGCTATTCTCACTTCTTGCTTGCTTTCTTGCGAAGTTAATTAGTGTGTGTAACAGAAACCAAAATTGTGTCTCCATATTTTATACACATCAGTATCTAGTCTTTCCAGATAATATGACTGGACAAGTTCGTCTGTTTTTATTATCACGTTTTGATAGTTATTTTTAAACGCTATCAATCCGTCAAAAACAACTAAGACAACAATACTGTTCGAGAAAGTTTAGTGAAATAATGTCGGTTTGAAGTATGGATGATACAATCCATATCATTATCAACTTATATTTTTAATATTGATAGACGGCTTTGCCACCATTATCAGAGTGTCGGGATACAACATAATTCACATTTTTGATGTGTACTTGCACGACTGATGCTGACGATAAAGTCTTCAAACGCCTATGGGCATTAAATATTATCGTTGACACTAATGGGGCTAAATATGTCTTCTAAACTCACTACTAATGTAACATCACTAGTACTGTCTCAGTTTTAATTTACATCTCTTATGAGTTGCGTCAGTTCATGTCTTTTAGTTTTTGGCAGACATCGGAACGCTTATGTTTTTGTTTCTCATGGACAGCACCCATCTCTTTATTGCACTCCCTCTGACAAACCTCTCTAGATTGTCTCAGACGTAGTCGTTATTCCTCTCCATTATTCCTCAGTTATCGTTCTCTGAGGGTTTCTCATTTTTAAAAACTTGCACTCTGGCAAAGTTCCATTTACACATGGCTACGGTGTACTTCACCACAACATGTTCCAACACATTTTTCCTGACCTCCTCTACACCTACATTTCATTCACCACATACTTTTATAATTAAATATAATAAAGAAAATGATCAGAAAATACCAAAAAAAATGTTGCAAAATAACCTTAAATAAGTCCGAGGATGTTGAAGAGTCATTACATTTGAATATTTGGCGTCATATAAGATCCCTTATTTATTTCGCCAAAAAATATTACGATTGGATGCCGCTGTCTCTACAGTGACTCTAAGTGGGAAGCCCTAGGTTTCGAGTCCCCACAGTGGCGGATTTTCGAAATTTCTTAACTAATTCGAATTCAGCCGCTGTCTGGAGGAGAAATCTATCACCAGGCTGCTATGATCGGTAGTTCTCCGTCTTTTGTACAATCAATCCCAGGTGAATGCTGGAGCAATATCCTAACAAAGAGGCAAAGACAGCGCGCATCGGAAGGCCAGCCAAGGAGGTTAGAGCTTGTCTCGAGATGCAAGGCGCCGCGGTGAGGGAGGAGATAACTGCAGGAGTAAATTCCCCGCTAGCCGATCGGCGCCGAATCTCCCCATACGGCGGGAAAGGAATCTCCACCTCCATGGATAAACATTCTTTACACTAATGACCATAACAACGGCGAATACCTAGAACAATCAATCAATCAATCAATCCCGTGCTAGGACGCTGCAGCGGCAACAGTTGTTGCACCGAGTCATCTCAGCCGGAGGGAAACCATTCATTACACTAATGGAACTAATGACCATAGCAGCTGACGTGCCCGGAAACGTCTATCTATTGCGTTGGAATGATTCGCGAACATCACCAGCTCCCCCAACGCCCCAGAACTACTCAGTTGCGGCCCTTTCTCTCTAACCAGCTACCATCGCTTGTGTCGCCCGCCTGGAATGCCTCGCACCCTCCCCCTCTCCCAACCTATCAACACGGTGCGTGTATTTCATGAGGCGAGCCCTGGCGCCCCGACATGCGCCCAGTGAATTATTTCGTGAGCGTTGGTACGTTTACTTCCTTCCCCTCCCCTCGCCTTCCCCTCACTCGGCCACACTCCCCCGACTTCCCCTCCGCCGCGACCTCTCGTCCCTCTCCGGTACCTGTTCCAGCGTCCCGTAGATACAGCTCCAAGAGAGTGTTTCCCAGTGCTTCATTTTCACCGACATTTGACTTGTGAACTGAAAATCACATTCACTGTCAAAAGCATTTTTCTTAAGTAATTCTTTCCTTGAATTGTGGGAATTCTGATTTGGTGTTGTTGACCTTCTTATGAGAAGTAATAAAAGAGGTCGTCTTCGTCAAAAAAATATTATTATTTAATAATTCAATCAACCGAAATCACACACTGTGCGGCGTCTGCCGCACTTGGCTCCACCTGACCGCAGCGGACGCCAGGAAACCGAAGCCCGCGTCCGAACAAAGCCGGGTGGCGACGGCAGCGGCGGCGGCGGGGCCTCGGGGGGGGGCGCGAGGCGCGCCAGTGTCATAACCGGGGCGGCGCCGCCGGGACATCGCCCCGCAGGGCGGGGAGGTCAAGAGGGGGCGACGAGCACCGCCCACGCCGCGGCGATCGCCCACCGCCCCGCACAATGGCGACAGCCGGAAGCGCACGTCATCGCCGCATTGTGGCGTTTCCGGGGCTCGAACTGGGCGCTCGGCGCGCGCGGCCGGGTGCCGCCCCTCTCGCCCGCGGCGTGGGGCGTGGCGCGGCGGCGGCGGGGGCGGGGCGGGTAGACGGACGCGACGCGCTGGCGCCGGCCGGCGGGGGAGGGGGGGGGAGAGGTTGGTTGGGCGAGTGGTCAGTGAACCCAGGACGCATTTGGCAGAGTTCATCTGGACCCGCGGGTTCACATCTCAGGTTGATCTCACCGGGTCTCTTGTTACGGGCGTTCATGTTTCCTGATTTTTGACGTCTCTCCTCTGCTCTACGAGCGATGGTAATTCCCAGATTTCCCTGGAGTAGAAGGATTAATTTCATTTGATTTGATTTTTTCGTGTTTCCGGGCACGTCAACTGCTTTGGTCATTATTCCCGTTAGTGTAGTGCATGTTTTCCCTCGGAATATGCACGGTGATCTTTCCCCGCTGAATGGCGAGATCCGGCGCCGACCTACCGTCGGTTAGTGGGGTTTCCCCCTAACCAGGACTCTCCTACCAGCAGGGCACCGCCCCAGCCGGGACAAGGCTCTAAGCCCCCGACCGGCCTCCCGGAATATGTGTTAGTGTAGTGTATGATAGTGTAAGTGTGTGTGTGTAAGGGGAGAGGATAGGACAAGGAAGAGGAATGACAGATCGCGCGTTGTCCGTAGCCCGTTTGGTAGGGTACTGCTCCGGCATTCGCATGGTGTTGATCGGAGAAACCACGGAAAACTACCGATCAGAGCAGCCGGCCGCTAGAATTCTCTTCCAGACAGCGACTGTGGAATAGAAGGAAGATGTAGGTATTTTGATACCATTAAGTTGTACACATTGCCGTAAGTGATATCTAAAAAGAGATTTCAAACGTGTTTTTTATAAAATCTGCATTCAATACTGCAATTCATTACTAGCTGTTTAACATGCAAGAAAAAGAGAGTTATACAATGTACCATTATGCTATGCTAACATGTTATATAAGTATAGGAGAAGGTCACCTATGTGGAAAACGTTCCAAATATGAAATACCTAATTATCTGACTTGCAGTGAGGTGACATCCAATGAAAAAATTTGTGAATTACTTAGAAGTGGCCCTTCATGGAGAGTAGAAAAAGGCTTTTTGAGTTGAAGCATTGAGTGAAGTGGCAGGACGTGTTTTCTTCAGAGCGACAACAAAAATATTGGACCAGTAAAGAAAAGAATTGTCGTTACACCTGTACAGTAAATATTAGAATAATTATCTTAATATTATATGTTAGTTGTATATCTTAGGAAATATCACAGAATATATAACGAATATTGGTGCAGATTTTGACCGCGAAACAGGTTGAAAACAATACGGCCGCGGTGCGCTAATGTGGAATATGAGCATTGTCGTACTGTGGAAGATTCCTCATTACCACTATTGATAAAATATAATTGGTTATTTTGTCTGTGTACATTAAATTGCATTTTCTAACATATTAATACTGTATTGTGGAGTTGTATGGTCCAAGAGCACCACTGATTGTACTATGAGTCAGAAATGTAAGATCAAGGACCATGTCCATGTGTACGTAATTCAAAATTCCCTCTGCAGGAATTGTCTGTAATAATAAACCAAGCACGTATTCGTGCGTAAATAAATGTCGTTCTGGTAATAATGCTTTTATCATTTTCTAAAAGCAAAATTCATTCACTTTAGGAACATGGTGCCTAAAGTGGAACCTGATGTGGAATATATGTAGATTTTTTATCGAATTTTGAATTATATAATTATTATTAATGTAGAAATTAATTTTAACAGTAGAAATTAAATTTAATAGTGGAAATTAAATTTAATAGTATAAATTAATTTTAATAGTCTAAATAGGTTTAATTGTCGAAAAGGTAAAAAGGATTCCACATTCGGTCATTTTACTCTATGTTATAGTACATTTTTTGTGTTATTACTATCCGCATTATAACTGTAAAAAATTGCTGATAAATTTTAATATTATAATTTTATCTCTAAAAATGAATTGTTTAAATATGTGCACATTAGCACATAATTTATTTTGTAAATAGGAAGCGAATTCTATCTGTGCAAAATTAAGTTAATTAAGGGACATGTTTTTAGTATATTATTGAATTAAATCGTCTATTAACGGAAAATAGTAATATTTCTCATCAAAAAAGTAACTCTAGTGGATTTCGAAATTATGGGAAAGTAAATTACATCTACTACCGGGAAAAGATATTATGCCAAGAGACGGAAGTTCACTGTTCAGATACATGGGAATGAGAAGTTTACTTAGTGGAAATGTATGAAATGCGCGAGTGAGGTAATCAGCGAGAGAAGCATTAATAAGTGAGTTATCGAGGATAAGAATGTAACAGAAATTGATAGGCAGCAGGAACATCTGGCGTCACAAAGCAAACAGTTCAAACTTTCTACCAGAATATAAACATACGGATTAAAGACGAGAGTGAAATGATACAACATAGTAGGGAAAAATATAACAACGGATGTCTGAAGTATAACTATAAAAACACGCGGAAACATAATGGTTGATTTACTTTCATTATTACCCTCATCATATTACGTGCAAAGATAGAGGCTTTGAACTTTTTAAGTGTCCAATCTAATGGACATATACATATAGAAAAGCCTCCTTATTTTGAATGTGGCGACGATCCCCTCAATTCGCATTCCGTGAGCGCACACCTCTGACGGCGCAAAAAGCGACAGCGCCACCCAGCGGCAGAAGCGCCGGGGGGGGGGGTTCCCCGGGGTCGCGCCAGCTATCTGCGGAGCCAGAGGTCCCAGGCGGATCGGCGCCGGCTCAAGGAAATCGACTGAGGCCCGTGCGCTCTGGAAGCAGGGGGCGGCGGTGGCGGCGGCGGCGCTCCCGCCGGTGGCGGTGGCGGTGGCGGCGGACGAGGAGGTGCTGGCGGCGGTGGCAACGTTGGTGACGGTGGCGGTGGCGGTGGCGGGGACGAGGAGGTGCGGCGGCGGTGGCAACGTTGGTGACGGTGGCGGTGGCGGTGGCGGTGGCGGTGGCGGTGGCGGTGGCGGTGGCGGTAGTGTCGAAAACTGCTAGGGGCGGGAGCGGGGGTTGGGTGGACACGAGCAAGCGAGAACCAGGGACAATGCCGGGGGGAAATGGCACAAGGAACAGGCGGGAAGCGGGGGGGGTGGGACACGAGTACGAAAGAGATGTCTTGACAGGGGAATAGAGGAGGTACTAGGTTGGAAACGGATTCGGAGGGTGGAGACGATAACGAGCGACCATGCACGGTGACAATGAACCTGTGAGCAGTCTCGGGGAGGATGGGAAGGAGTGATTAGACTCCGTGGGATGAAGACCAACGCGAGTTGGTCCACGTGAGTCCACGTTGGACGACCACGTGAGTTCCCCGAGGGGCAGGAGAAGGGGGAAAGCACCTGCACGACGCAGCTGGAGGTAGGATGGGCGTTGACGCGGGGCTGATTCCGAGCCAAAGTGTAGTGAAAGGGTTGAGGGGGCCGGAGCGACGGGGTGGAGCGGGGATCAGCGGGACCGGATTTGAAATTGAAAAGAGGCCGATGGAAGCGTGACAGAGGGGAGGGGGCTGGTCGATCATAGCTTCGGTGGAGCGGACGAGAAGGCAGAGCGGTAGTCGACGCAGAAACCAGCAGGTAAGTTGGTAACGACAGAATGCGAGTGGAATGTAAACGAGTTAGAGAGCTGGTGGTACTAAAGTGGGAGGGGGGAAAGCGAAGGAATGATGTATCAAGGAGACGCGTTGGCAGCATGAAGTGAGGCGCGGGTGATGATGCGTGGCGCACACGGCAAGGAATCCGCGGGGAGTGCTACTGGGAAAGCGGAGGCGGTAGCAGAATCCAAGGCGTGGGCGCTCGGGGGAGGCGGGAGCGGCGGCGGAGGCGAGGGCGGGGAGAACACGGGGGTGGCGGGGTGGATGCGGGGGCGGTGGCGGGGGCGGGGGCGAGAGCGAGGCCGGAGGCGGAGCGGGATCCGAGGCGGAGGAGAGCTGGGACAGAGGCGTGGGCGGTGACAGAAGCAGCGGGCGGGGCGCTGGCGGGGGTGGGCGGTGACAGAAGCCAAGTCGGGCGAGGGCGCTAGGCGGGGGCGGAGGCGAGCACAGTGATCGAAGGAAGGCGAGTGGGCGCCGGGGCGGGAGATTGTGTGATGGCCCGGCCAGGTCTCGAGGGCCTTCTCGGCAGACGTGGCGACGACGATCCAACTTCGCCGCTTTCTTTCCGTTCCTTCGCCGCAGAAAGGTGCGCGAGTTATTTGGGAGCGAAGGGAGGAGTAATTCACCATCCATCACGGGGTGGAAAAGAGGCATTAGACCTGGCGAATGCCTGGAAACTCGAGCTATTGGAGGATTTGAAAATTGCTTTGTCTACGTAAAGAAAGCTAAACTATTAAAAAATTGACTACTTATTTTCAGTTTTAACTGCCGATTTCATTTTTTTAATAACTTCCACTACAATGAATTACTACAATGGATTACTACAATGAAAAAAAAATAAAACGGTTTTGTCATTCCTCATCTTAGAATTGCAATAATGTAATATGGGTCGATTCTGTGGTACTCCCTCGGAATGGAGAAATTAAAGCATTTAATGTTTTGTATTATGTTTTAAGTATCATTATTGACACATTGTATTGTCAGCTTAATTAAGCGAGGTCTTCTGGTACTTGCAATTGTGTGTCCTTGCAAATGGTGAATAACATCTAGGTGTTTAGGTACATCGGTTTTCCAATTCACGGTTAAACCCAGAACGTATAAACAAGATACTGTGCGTGATGAAATTTTGTATTGACACACAACTAGGGGAACAAGAGCTTTGGAATATTATCCCATACAGAGTATGAATCGACCTGGTCACTCAAATCACCGATATTCATGAATTATAGTGTGCATGTTTCATTATGCGTTGATGCCTTATCAAACACAAATCGATTTGAATATAACAATCATTAAGCTTTAATAACTTACATACATTGTTGCAACGTACATTGTTATTTAACTGCCACCCGGTCATAACCAATTGCAGTTCAAATAAATGTATGTATGTATAATTAATTTTCTTTGCTAATCTCACAAATCTATTTGATTGTCGTTTTCACAATGCATATGATAAGTCATAATCTGTTATATTCATGTCGCTTGACACAATAGTAATTTTGGTTTAGAATAGCCTGCCTTGAATTATTTTGTATGTAATCCATAAGATTTGTGAGAAAAAATAAGAATCACGTAAATTTCTAATTCGCTTGAACTCGAAACACATTTTAAAAGAATGTGTTAAATGTATTTTTTCAAAATATTCTATTATTCAAACTTTGCTATTTCATTAGAAAGAATAACACTACAACATGATCATTTTCCTTGAAAAGGAATCGAATATTATTATTTTGAATATTTCAATGAATCAACCATCAACACAAAATCCATATCCGCGTGACTTCTACTAAACTAATATCATCGGCATTCCTCTTTTTTCATTAGCAATGTTCTTACACTGGTTTCAATTAATTAAATTGTAATTCTAGTACCTGAAGAGGGTATTGATCATTCGTGTCCGATACATCAGGATTTGCCCAGCTAAACTGTATACTCGCAAATTAATTCTACTATTTAACAAGTATTTTGGCCAGTAGAATGTTTGACGTATCATTCGTTACCCCCAATCCAACAATCTAAGATTAATACCGACTGCTGTGAATTTATTTAGGGAATTTGTTTAACAGAAACCCAGTTAAACTGTATGAGTATAAAACTATCCAAGTGATTCAGGTCATTGCTCTTTATCAAGGAAGTACGAATTGAAAAGTCTTCTAGTTCAGGTCCTCTGAGGAAAGGAGAGGAAGGGGGAGTAAAATGATGAGAAAGACGAGGAGAAAAAGAAGATGAAAACTATCAAGGTGAAGAAGAAATGATGAACAAGAGGGAAACGAAGAAGAAGAAGAAGAAGAAGAAAATGAAATTATAAACAAGGACGAGGTGGAGAAGGAGTATAATAGGGAGGAAGGAATAATAACGAATAGCAGAAGAAGAGAAGGGGCTGAAGAAAAAGTAACAGAAGAAAAAACGAGCAGAAAGGAAAAACGATAATGAAAAGAGCACAAGGAGGAGGAGAAGAAAAGGAAGGTGAACTCAGAAAAGGAGGAGGAGGAATGCATTTGGCCCGTGGTGCTTTGCTGATACCTGCACCACTACCAGAGACGCACCACTACCAGAGACGCTCGCAGCAGAGCAGTTGTGAGGGGGGGAGGGAGAGCTGGGTGGAGCGAGGCGGGGCGGCGGGAAGGATGAAGCGGGGCAGGAAGGGACGGAGGGAGCAGGTTGAGGAGGGGCAAGGCGGAGCGGCGTGGAGTGGAGCGGTGAGGGGCGAGGTGGAGCGGGGCGGAGCGGGGGCCCGAATAGAGCGGAGCGGGGAGGGATGGAGTGGAGCGGGGTGGGCGGGGCAAAGTTGAGCGGAACGGGGCAGGGCGGGAAGACACGGGGGAGGAGCAGATCTATGCGGGACGGCGCGTGGCCGGGTGAAGGGCGCGGGTGGAGCAGGGCGGTGGGACGGTGCGGGGTGAAGTGGGCGGGCGGAGCAGGGGGCGGGACGGGGCGAACCTCGGGGCCGGCTGAAGCGTGGGCGGGGGGACGGGCGGGGCGGGGCGGGGCGGGGCGGGGCGGGGGGGGGGCGGCGCTGCGCGTGGCTTAACGAGCTCCACGCGACTTCCGACGCGCGCGGCGCCGCTTCCGATGCAATTAGTCCCCGGATAGCGCTAACGCTGTTTGTAAATTCGCGCGCCTCCCCCAGCGATCAAAATTGCGTTAGGGCCCCGTGCGGGCCCCCTAGGACGCGTGGCGCAAGCTCAGGTCGCGGATGCGCCTGCAAGAGGCAGCGCTTTGATTGGAGGATCTACGCATCCCAATATTGTACGTTATTTGGCTGATTGATTCGTTATTTGGTGTTTACGGGTGCTTCAATTACTAGTTCTATGATTGCTTTCATTATTAGTGCCGTATTATTATTATTATTATTATTATTATTATTATTATTATTATTATTATTATTATTATTATTGTTAATGTTAGTGCTATTATTATTGGTCCCGTAAGAATAATGCATATTTGTCCACGGAGTTTGCGATGTTCTTACCCCGTTGGATGGCGAGATCTGACGCCAACGTACGTGGCGGGAATTTTCCCATCCAGGCATCTCCCACCAGCGGGGCACCGCCCCAGCCGGGACAAGCTCTAAGCTCCCGACCGGTTTCCCGGCATATGTGGTAGTGTAGTGCATGTTAGTGTAAGTGTGTGTGTAAGGGGAGAGGATAGGACAAGGAAGAGGAAGGATAGATCGCGCGCGGTCCGTGGCCCGTTTGGTAGGGTACTGCTCCGGCATTCGTCTGGTGTTGATCGGAGAAACCACTGTACACTACCGATCAGAGCAGCCGGCTGCTAGAATTCTCTTTCACACGAAGACTAAGAGGCACTGCAGTGGCATTAGTTGATGCACTAAGTCATCTCAGTCGGTGTAAGTTATTTGGTGCCAACAGTTCATTTCCATTTTGCATTAATTTCACAATCATTTATCGTATATTTGCTTTTCATATTTTTGTAAGACCTATTAATATCATATTCATCTATACTTGATTATGGTTTTATAATTTTTATAGCTACACACATCACTTTCAAACAACTCTCGTACATTTACAAAAATCTTACGTTATTTTTGTTGTCCACTACACAGACCCCATTGCACTACAGGACACGAAAAATAATAGATTAACTTAGAATTCTTTTGGAAACGAAAAAATATTTCATTTCCCCATGTGCCATCTTGCAACGTAATATACTCATTGGGTATGCATAGAACCCTCTTAGACGAAGGAGAAAAGCACAAATTTGTCAGAGAAAACCTTCTACGAAATAAGAAGCACTAACAAAGGTTTATTCGTAATTGACATGCCAATATTAACACATTGAAGAAAATTGTGATCAATTTTTGGGACATAATTAGTTTTGAAAAAAAATTCACAATTATGATTCAACATTTGAACACATTTAAAATACACTGTACTCTTGCAGTGCACTAAAGGATAGATCAAGTCTGCATTAATGTGGAGGATCATCTGTATCTCCATTATGCGCTTGCTTCTTGCGGTGTTAATCCCAAATCAACGCACAAAATAAACGGATTTTCTAAACTATTTCCCCTATCTCGAATAGCATGGCCAGCAATTGCTCTCGAACGAGCGAGACATTATAAAATCTCTTCGAAAAGATCTGGTAAGGACGACTCTAGAGCAGTTAAGTTAACCCTACGGTAGTCGCGCGTCTAATGATTACATGGAGATTCGCGTGGTTGACCAGTGTCACCCACAGACCTTCGGTTGTTTTTAGCATTCTAAAATTAATATACTTACCTAATTATTAGCTTTGTGCTCCATTTTGATGTCTAGAAAGGTTTTAATAAAATTAAAGTCACAAAAAGTTAAAGAAATATATTGTAAAATCCAACAAAAAAATAAAAACAAACATACAATTACTTGAGAATAAAACAGACTAAGAAAAGGAAAAAAACTTACAATACTAAAAACAATTTTTGCAAACACTTTTCAAGTGATCATTGCATATGAACTTCTCACATTTTTCACACCATTTCCTTCTCGTTTCATCTCGTTGTCGCCCACAGTCATAGCATCTTCCTCGAGCACCTTCTCTTCCTTTTGTAGAGGCTGGCTCTTGTATTGAAGTGCCAAGTAGGATACATGCTCGTCGCCTCAATTCAATCGGTATCTGTAATATTGTGGACCTCCGTTGAATTTGAGGTTTAATCAGTTCCCATGCCAAATTTTGTAAAAACGTGTTTCTGCTCACTTTACTCTTTGTGTTTGATTTATAAATACAAAGAGCGTTGATGGCTGAAATAGTCAAGAGGTTGAAAAATACAACCATTGGCCATCGACGTGTGTTCCTCGCCACATCGTATTTAGCAATAAGCTGATCAAGTACATCAACTCCAATTTTCGTGTGGTTATAAAAAGTTACAATTTCAGGCTTACACTTGCCTCCAGTTTCTTCATCAATGCAACTAGTATGATGCAAGGATGATATAAGAATCACTGCCCGATTTTTTTCGGGCAGTAAGAAACAAGTGTGCAGTCTTTTTGGAATCCAAACATTGACGAGAACAGAGAGCGGTGTTTGTTTGGCTGAAAATCCTTAGGAATTTCGGGTTTGTTTTTACGGAGGGTACCAACGTAAGTGAGCCCTTTGGTTTCTAGCAATGTATTGACCAACGGTATACTGCTGAACCAATTGTCTCCCGTTACATTTCTGTGCGAGCCTTTTATTGGTTCAACCAACCTCAGCACAACATCCATTGGAGAATTACTCAAATGATAAGGTCCTGCTGGCTGAACACCAGCATATGTTTCTAAGTTGAAAGTATATACCATTTTAGCATCTACTAGTGCAAATGTTTTGATGCCGTACTTGGCAGGCTTATTTGGGATGTACTGTCTGAAAGGGCAATTGCCTCTGAATGCTAATAGTTGCTCATCTATAGTGGTAAATTCACTGGCAATGAAATACTTAGGGAAATTATTATTTACTATTTCAAAAACTTCTCTGATAGGAGCAAATTTGTCAATTTCTCGACGAGAAGCTCTGTCGTGTATATTATCAAATCGTAAACATCTTAGTAAAAAAGCAAATCTTTGTTTACTCATCGAAAGATAACAAGACTCTAAACCATTGCCTTTGGAGTTGTCCCATAATTTTTGAACATTTGTCCTGGACATTCCATAGTTCCCTATCAAATATAAAAGCCCAAACAAAGCTCGAAGTTCTGTTTCATCTGTAGGACTGGCATACCTTTTTTTACATTTTACATTGTCTATTAAACTAATATTTACATTTTAGATTGTCTATGTAAACATTTGTTGACCGTACAATTATGTCATAAACATTACGACAAAAAAAGAGCTCATGTAATTTTATTTCTGAGCTCATCTTCGAGGCTATTCCTTGTGCATCAGGAAGCTCCTTTATTATATTTTCTGCACGGGTTTTACAATTTTTTTTAGGCAATCTGGTAAACCACTTTGTTTTTCCATCTTTCCCGATATAAAATGAATTTTGTGGCTCACCCTCAGAGTGCTGTCTTGGTCTGCTGACTGCTCTAAATAAGTATTATGCTCACTTTCAGTTAGGTGATCAATCTCATCTGAATCAGATTCTTCGGAAGTGCTTCCTTCCTCTTCATCCAATAACTCATCGAGCCACTGCTTCCAAAGTTTGGGATCTGATGAAGATTCACTTCTCATTCTTTTCTGTTGTGACATTGCAATCTATATAAAAAACCGTGCAGTTATATAAAGAATAACTTACATAAAAAGAAAAAAAAAAACATAATAAAACTAGAAAATAAAATGTTAATGTAAATAAACACTTACCTTAAAAAGTTACAAGAATGGTCGCATGGGGGACAATTGTCAACCAGCCAAGAGATGTTACCAGTTCAAGGTGAAGAATCATACTGAGTGTGCTGTGATGGACTGGCGTTCAAGTTCAGACATGCACGGACAGATACTGGCCTGCGCGAGGTGTAGTTCGGGGGAGAGAGGGAGTTCTGAGAAAAATAAAGGAAGTGGGTGACATATGTCAATCACGCGACCACTCAAGGGTTAAAAATGTGCAGAACTGCTGTCAGAATTACTCTGAGGGGTGATTTGGGTAGAGAGAAAGCATTTATCACCTATTAGAATTCAATTCGTGATTATTAATCCAGATTTTAAATTTCTGACATCTCGCCTATATCATACCTTCTGTAACGCGTTACAATAAGTATTTGTCTGGGGGTGGGGGACAATGAGATGCAAACTACATGGTAAAAATGAAATGAGGGATGCACGGTGAGGTATCACTAGTTGGATTGATTTGATTTGATTTAATTTTTTCGTGTTTCCGGACGCAACAACTATTTTGGTCATTATTCCCGTTAGTGTAGTGCATGATTTGTATCGGGGTATGCGCGGTGATCTTTCCCCTAACGGGACATTTCTGATGGTTTACTATTAAGTCCTCGGTGCGGGGTGAAGTGGGGCGCTCTCGCTCTCGCTCTCGCTCTCGCTCTCGCTCTCGCCTCTCTCTCTCTCTCTCTCTCTCTCTCTCACACACACACACACACACACACCACAATGTGTTCATACTCCGATTTTCCACTCAGGTTCCCACACACACTCTCGTTACGCAACTGCAGAGGAAGATTGCGACTTAAAAATAGTATTTTCAAGTCGCACTTTTCCTTCGAAACAGCCAACACACTCCAAAGTAATTTATTTGAAAGCTTTCGTCTCCCCATTCTGACGAAGAATGAGGTGCCTCAGGAGGTCGGTCTGTCATTTTTCTTACAGACATCTTTACGGGCTCTCAAATGACGTATTTATCATAAGAAGCTCATTTATCTTTCCAGAAGTGATGAAAAGACGTTGTATACGCCTCTTAGTTGCAACAATACCCTTTACGAAGCAAAGCAGTGTCAATTTTTCTTCATTTATGATTGCAATTATTTGAACACAAAATTAATAACCAAATACTTTGTATGAGTGCTCATTTCGTAAGTCTACATTCACTCATCCCGAAAAATTAACATTGAAACATTGTATGCTTCTAGAAGACACAGTGACTGATAACATTAGAAGAAGTTCAAAAACTTCATATAGGCAAAAATGAAGCTAGGGATGAATCGTTTCATGTAATTATAGACATAAGTAGATAATTATATGTCTTCGTTAATATTTTCTTTGTAGTATTAATATGCTGTTTTTATTATAATTGTCATCACTAGTCTCATTTAATCAGACTCTTTATACCATACTATTCAAACACAATGTAGGTAATGCAATCATACATCTTCATACATCTCTTGAAAAAAGGTCTACGTACATTTGTTCAAATGTAAAAATCTAACATTAATTGAAATAGCTATTTGAGTTCTTGAATGTTATTATTCAGATATTGTAATGAATGACATTGTTGCTTAATGAACTTCCTTTCTAAATAATTGAGAAGAATTTCCAATTCGGTACTACACCTTGAAGCAGATGCCGCAAAATGATGATATTTCCTTACTCGCTTCAATGAATGGACACTAAGAAGATAGATACTATGAGCCATAAAAATCCTTTCAAGCCATCAAGTAAGACTCATGATTGAGAATATTCTCATGCGCGAGTGCATGCAAACCTCGCAACTCGGGCTTGCAACCGAGTACGGAACTAATAAGGCGGAGATGCTAGTCCAGGAGGCAGCGCAGCAAACTTTCAGTGATCCACAGTCGATTAATATTTCATTCTTTAGTTTCCTTTACTCCCAATTAAGGCAAAACTAGAGTCTCCCACCCTATCCCTGGGGAGAATCCTTTTCAAATGTAGCTTGAACATGTAAGAAAAAGTATTACCACGCTCATTTGCACCGGGAGCAGTGTCTCAGTGCAACAACCGATGTCACTGCAGCGCCTCTAACCGCAATAACCGGACCAATGAATACAGGGATATGGCATGACATCACAAACTTGATGCCACCTCCGTCATATTGGTGAGTCCAGAAAAATTGTAGGATAGACAAGCTGCGTGTGAGTTCTCTGTGGCTTGTAGCAGTGCTCGTGTTCAGTTGTGTTTGGCATCGTTTTAATATTTAAAAGCCTTGTTCAGAACAGCTAGCTTTTTGTAAAAGTTCGTTGTGGTTATTTGTGTCTAACGGCTGAACAAACCGTACGGGGAAACCGCAAATTACTTTCCACAAGGAAGTAGCTACTCCGTGTCATTTGGAACATTTAATAACTTTGTAAGTTATTCGTTAATCTTCGTGAATTTTTCTTAAAGATTTTCTGCAGATCCAAAGCGGAGAGCATTGTGGATTAGATCCGTACGAAGAGACAATTGGCAGCCTGGCAATTACTGCAGATTATGTTCGTCTCATTTCCAAGAACACGACATTGATAGAACTTCTTTATCGTGTGTACGTTTGCGGGCATTCCCAGTTCCATAAAATTGTCCGGTTTTTCTACCACATCTACGAGAATTAATGACATATTGTTAGGCTTGTAGTTACAAAAGGTATTGGTTTGACAGTCGTATTTTGGACCCACCAATATGGCGGAAGAGGTTGGTAACGGAAAGAGGTTGGTAACGGCACCTCCATGGTTTGGCTTCATAGCTCCATGGTTTGGCTTACGAATACGGAAATCTGTATATTGTGGCCTATTGATTCCGTTTGAAGCCACAATTTCTAAAATACTGAATGCAGTTTCGTTTGCAAGTGCACTGTTTACGAATGGATCGATAACAATTAACATTATTAGGCCGTTATAAAGCGCGCAATGGACGATGTTGAAGTTTGTAAACAGAGGCGATCATTGACGTTATTAACCAAGAGAGTTCGTTTGGGTTATCGGTTTGTGTCGTTCAATACACCATTTCATTTTCAGACAAAAATCATAAAGAAGAAGTACTTTTTTGGAGAAGGTGTGCGCATACACCACCACGACAGCTCGTTATTTTTTATTGCTATTAAACGAGCGCCGCAGTTAAGAGCGACTTTTCATGTTAGTGTCTGTTGTCATTACGTTGATGTACCAATACGATAATTCAAAAATAAATATAACAGGAGAGCTTGCTCAGTGCATCAACTGATGTCACTGCAGCCCCTCTGACCGGGAGGTACTAGGTTTGAGTCCCGACGGCGGCAGGATTTTCGACACTAGCTTTTCAGCTAGGTCGAATTCAGTCGCTGTCTGGAGGAATATTCTGCTCTGATCGGTAGTTTCCCGTGGTTTCTCCGATCAGCACCAGGCGAATCCCGAAGCAGTACCCTAACAAACGGGCCACAGACCACGCGCGATCTTTCCTTCCTCTCCCTTGTCCTACCCTCTCCCCTTACATACATACTAACACTAGCATGCACTACACTACTACATATTCCGGGAGACCTGTAGGGAGCTGTCCTGGCTGGTGCGGTGTCCCGCTGGTGGGAGAGTCCTGGTTAGGGGGAAATCTCACTAGCCGACGGTAGCCGGGATCGGCGCCGGGTCTTCCCATCCAGCGGAGGAAGATCACCGCCATCTCCCGAGGAAAAAACACGCACTACACCTACGGGACTAATGATCTGATTTGTGGACGCGCCCGGAATCACTAACAACCAACCCCACTGTTCCCCAATGTTCCAGATGTTTGCCGTTATGAAGTAGTTTGTTATAGAGAAGTTTATCAGTGTGCTCGCTACCAGCCTTTCTTCCTCCCATCTACGACCTGGGAGTTCCGCAGGAAGACGCTCCTCTTTAATGGCGTCCCGGGGCACCCGCATGAGCGTTGCCTACGATCAACGCGAATCGATTGCCTGTGAGGCAGGGCAGCGGCCCTTCCGGCGACAGCGGCGGCCGGGACCTCGCTCGCCAGCAGCCCTCCCCTCCCCTCCCTCAGCCCTTCGCGCCACCGCCTTCCCCTCACCCATGTCTCCCTTCTCGGACACCCCCCGCCCCCTTGCATTTCAATTACAATAGTAATTGGAGTGAAAATATTACAATGGTACTCATAAGAGCGATTGCTTTCTTCAGTTACAATTGTGGAGAGAGTATCGATGTAGTTGGCTTATAATGTAAAGTGAAACCAGCGAATACCAATGTTCCAGATGTTTGCCGTTAGAAAATAGTTTGTTATAGAGAAGTTTATCAGTGTGCTCGCTACCAGCCTTTCTTCCTCCCATCCCTAAGTCCCTCACGTCACCGCCTTTCCCTCACCCATCCGTCTCCCTTCTCCGACTTGCCCCACCTCCTTGCGTTTCAACAACAACAACAACAACAATAATAATAATAATAATAATAATAATAATAATAATAATAATAATAATAATAAAGTTATCCAACAGAGTTCTGCGAACCAAAACTACGAAAAGACTGTGATGAGAATCAATGTGATAGAAAATGTGAATCATATGGCGAATCAATTGAGCACATTATGGTGGGTTGACCGGCAGTTTTGGGACAACGCCTATCTTGGAAGACACAACCAACTCGCAAAATTGATACATCAAGAACTTGCCGTTAAACACGGGTTGCTTGACTCTTCTACGCCGTATTACAAATATTGTCCAGCTCCTGTATAGTAAATAAAAGAACCATGTGATGTACTGGGACCGATTTGTTATCACGGACAAAATAGTGGATTACAACAGGCCTGATATCCTACTCATTGATAACACCAATAAAGTAGCCTCTATAATTAACATTGCAATTCGTCTTACCCAAAACATCAGGAAAACTGAATTAGAGAAGATAGGGAAGTATGACGAGCTTGCAATGCAATTGAAACATATCTGGTGGTTGGAGAAAGTTCTCATATATGCCTTGGTGATCTCATTGGGAGGAGTGATTTCAAAATATTTAAAAGAATTTGAGAAATTTGGTACTATCAATAAAATTTCAAATGGACAAAAGGCTGTCTTACTTCAAGTTTGTCAAATTGTTGGAAGGTTTTTCAGTATGCTCACGTGAGATAGGGTGAATTCCTCTTCATAAGAGCAAATGGACAGAGAATATCAATGCTAATAATAATAATAATAATAATAATAATAATAATAATATAGAGTAAAAACATTACAATGGTGCCGAAGAGATCGATTTCTTTCATTAGTTACAATTTCCATATGTGGAGAGAATATCAATGCTTATAATGTAAACTGGAATCAACTAATTCCCACGTTACAAGTGTTTGCCTTGATGAAGTAGTTTGTTATAAAGGATTTTCTCTGAATGTCTTTATTATTGGCGAGGCCATAAAGCTTGCTTCTCTTCCCGTTAAAATCACTTATCAAACAGAGAACAAAATAACGTTTTTGCTTCATTGTTTTTACTATATGAAATTTCGAGTTCAAGCTACTCTCATTATATATTTCCTCAGTCACTTTCTCGTCATACTGACTTCCGTCACTGTAAGAAACTTTTCATGTTTTGTTTGTTCACATGTTTTTCATTGGACACTATTTTTCCCAATATATTTCGAATTCTCAATTCTTTTGTTAAACTTGTAATCCTTTCTTATCTACAATCTTGGAGTGTTTCTCTCCACCTCATTGCAACGACCTCTCACAGACCTTCCTCCAATAACAGCAAGCCTCGTCGACGTTCCTGCCTCGAACTTGGACCTCTCTAAGTAATGGGTTTCCGTTTAATTAATTTAGTAATCATTGAGCGAACGGCACGCGCAGCCTTCGAGGCGCCGATTGGGAGTTTGCTCGGCCGACGAGGGTCTGAGCAGGGCAAGAAAATCGACTCGTGGGTCACCCCGCCGTCGGCACCCTCGCAGCCCCTCATCTAATATTCCGTCAGAGGTCGCAGGAATAATTCCAGAAGCTTACTCGGAGACGACGGTCCAGATTGTACATCGCCACTCCCCCTTGACTTCGCCTCGTTTTGAGTGCAATGAATTAAATGGATATCGATGAGGAATATCGCGAATGCAGCGAATATTGGTTTATTGCAACAAGTGTAAACGATCTCAGTATTATAGTATTCTAAAAAATTCTAGGAATCTACAAATATCGTAAATCAGAATTTCTGTGGAGGATTCTCTTCAAACAATTCTTCAAACAATTTTTCAAACAAACTGAAGCTGGACAAAAGTACGCCTAGAATAGTTTTTTGATTGATGGATTTTTTCGTGTTTTCGGGCGCGTCAACTGCTTTGATCATTAGTACCGTTAGTGTAGTGCATGTTTTTTCTCGGAAGATGGCCATCTTCCCCCGCTAGATGGCGAGATCCGGCGCCGACCTACCATCGGCTAGTGGGGTTTCCCCCTAACCAAGATTCATCCACCAGCGGGCACCGCCCAGCCGGGACCAGCTCTAAGCTCCGACCGGTCTCCCGGAATATGTGGTAGTGTAGTGAATGTTAGTGTAAGTGTGTGTGAGGAGAGGATAGGAGAAGGAAGAGGAAGGAAAGATGGCGCGCGGTCCGTGGCCCGTTTGGTAGGGTAGTGCCTCGGCATTCGCCTGGTGCTGATCGGAGAAACTACGGAAAACTACCGATGAGAGCAGCCGGCCGCTAGAATTCTCCTCCTGACAGCGACTAAATTCGGCTTGAATAGTTTGAAAATATATTCGCAACTTGTAATGGTCCCATAAATATACGCAAAAGCTAACATGTTCGTTTTCAGAGTAATTAAATTGAGTAGTTTAAATCAACAATAAGGAAATCACGCAATGAGAAATACTTCAATGTAATATTTTGAAACTTACAAATGCAACGTGGTGGATTACTTGGGACATTTAATTAAACATTTTTTACTTTCTAATGGGACCGTATTAGACACTTGAAACTAATTCTATATCATAACATTAGTTCATACATAATATATATAAATATACAAAATAAATATTTCTTAATGACATTAATGTTTTTGATCTTTATGACAATGTTTTATGAATATGCAATTGCTGGTCAATACAAACAATGCACATAAACCTCCTTCCGCATTTACAATACTATTTCCCCCAACCGAACACCAAACTCCTATTCTTCAACTGAAAGCTATAAACTGAATTTAAATTGTATTTTAAGTAAAGTGTTCGTGAGATCCTACTCTAACTGCACATTAACCACAAACACAGATATAATCATATTTTTGGAAAATAAGAAGTCTTCGATTCCTCGGCGAATTATCCTCTTCTGCTCTTAAAATGAACACATGCGAATGCTCTTCATTTAAATTATGAAGTCGTTGCGCACCATTCAAAACACAAAGCGAGGAGTCAAACTTATTCAAAAACTGTCCGAAGTGCCCGTTCTGTGCCGGCCGGCCGTGCAGACCCGGTCTAGTGCGCGTGGCCCACACAAAAACTGCCGTCCGTCCGGTCCCGTCCTGTCGGTCCCGTCCTGTCGGTCCGTCCTGTCGGTCCCGTCCTGTCGGTCCCGTCCTGTCGGTCCCGTCCTGTCGGTCCCGTCCTGTCGGTCCCGTCCTGTCGGTCCCGTCCTCTCGGTTGCGTCCTGTCGGTTCCGTCCTGTCAGTCCCGTCCTGTCAGTCCCGTCCTGTCGGTCCCGTCCTGTCGGTCCCGTCCTGTCGGTCCGTCCTGTCGGTCCCGTCCTGTCGGTCCCGTCCTGTCGGTCCCGTCCTGTCGGTCCGTCCTGTCGGTCCCGTCCTGTCGGTCCCGTCCTGTCGGTCCCGTCCTGTCGGTTCCGTCCTGTCAGTCCCGTCCTGTCAGTCCCGTCCTGTCGGTCCCGTCCTGTCGGTCCCGTCCTGTCGGTCCCGTCCTGTCGGTCCCGTCCTGTCGGTCCCGTCCCGTCGGTCCCGTCCTGTCGGTCCCGTCCTGTCGGTCCCGTCCTGTCGGTCCCGTCCTGTCGGTCCCGTCCTGTCGGTCCCGTCCTGTCGGTCCCGTCCTGTCGGTCCCGTCCTGTCGGTCCCGTCCTGTCGGTCCCGTCCTGTCGGTCCCGTCCGACCCGGAGAAGTGACTCAGGGCATCACCTGCTGTGCAACTGATATCACTGCTGTGCGTCTGACCGGGGAGACCTAGATTCGAGTCCCGACAGTGGCAGGATTTTCGACATTAGCTAGAGAGCTAGGTCGAGTTCTGTCGCTGTCTGGGAGACAATTCGAAAGGCCAGTTGCTCTGATCGGTAGTTTTTCGTGTTTTTTCCGATCAACACCTGACGAATGCTCGAGTGCAGTACCTTAACAAACGGACCAAGGACCGGACAGGATCTTTTCTTCCTCTTCCTTGACCTATCCTCACCCCTTCCTTCAACACACTTACACTAACATGCAATACACTACCACGCATACTGAGACCCCGGCTGGGAGTTTACAGTTTGTCCCAGCTAGGGCGGTGCCCCGCTGGTGAAAGACACCTGGTTGGGGAAAACCTCGCTAGCCGACGGTGGGTCGGCGCCGGACCTCGCCATCCAGCGGGGGAAGATCACTGCCACCTCCCGAGGAAAGAACATGCACTGCACATACAAGACTAATGACGTTAGCATTTGACGCACCTAGAATCACTAATGAATGAATGAATCAATCAATCAATCACAAACCGGGAGCGGTAGCTCAGTGCATCAACTGATGTCACTGCAGCGCCTCTGACCGGGAGGTTCGAGTCCTGACGGCGGCAAGATTTTCGACACTAGCTTTCTGCTAGGTCGAATCCAGTCGCTGTCTGGAGGAGAAGTCTAGCGGCTGGCTGCTCTGATTGGTAATTTTCCGTGATTTCTCCGATCAACACCAGGCGAATGCCGGAGCAGTAACCTACAATACGGGCCACGGACCGCACGCCATCTTTCCTTCCTCTTCCTTGTCCTATCCTCTCCCTTACACACACTTGCACTAACATGCACAACAAACCTACATATTCCGGGAGACCGGTCGGAGCTTAGAGCTTGTCCCGACTGGAGCGGTGCCCCGTTGGTGGGAGAGTCCTGGTTAGGGAAACCCCACTAGCCGACGGTAGGTCGGTGCCGGATCTCGCCATCCAGCGAGGAAAGATCACCTCCATCTCCCGAGAAAAAGCATGCACTACAGTAACGGGACGAATGACCAATGCAGTTAATGCGCGCGGAAACACGAAAAAAAAACAATCCAAACCAAACCGATCAATCACAAAACCTGCCCCGTCCATCCGTGCCGCACCGACCCAGTACGCACCTAGCGTCGGCCGCTCTACCTCTGTGCAGAGGCCACGTCTGACCCCTTGAGCCCTGCCACCACCACCAGGCGGCCTGTTTTGCGCTCGGAGGAGCAGAAGCGATTCGGGAGCACAAGTCAAAGCAATTAGACGGATGGCGTGTCACAAGCCAACAGGAGACCCAAAGCGCCCGGTCACTACCCGGAGCAACACAGATACACATCGAATAATTCCACGCGGCTTGGAATAAAAAAAATAATGCATCACTTACCAGAACTGGAGAGTCGTTAAAAAACAAACAGCCGCGTCAGTAAATACTATTCGTAATTACAAACAGCAAAGTGACGTGAAATGAGTAGCATTGAAATAAATATATGGTGATGAGGTTGGATCAGAACATTTCATGGACTCAAAAGTGCACGCATTTCCGTTACATCTTTATTCATACGAAAGATAATGAGCAATAGAACAATGCGATCTAGTAGTGTTTCACAAACAGTACTTCCATTGTGGTTAAAATTTACTACCCAACGAGCCAGCATGACACAAAATAACACTAAGAATGTGATCTCACAATGGAAGAAGTATCATTCTGTTTGGCAATATGAGTATTGCAGAGGTAGTTGGCACTAGTAATTGTTCAATACATGAGGCTGGTATGAGGATGTTCTAGTACTAGGCATCGCATTAACCACTATACCATCAAAGGAAAAAGAACAAAACGGCGGTCACGTGACAGTAATAATTGTTAGTAGAGAAGTAGTTTATCATAAGTAACATCACAGCACTTCGAGTGATATTTAGAGAAACTATTTCACGAATTGATACATTACATGAATCGAATGGATAATTAAAATCCAAGAATTACGAAAAAGACTAAAAATTGCTGCCGGAATATGTGAAACATTCATTCAGCTCCGGATTACCACTGCCTCCTAGAACAACTTATAATCAAGTAAAATATGAATAATAGTTTAATGCAGAAAAAGATTTCAAATATGTTTAGATTTTATGGTAATAAACCATCAAAATACAATTACAACGACTCTTCTTACGAGAACATTTATTAAAAACACAATTATTAAGGTTGTAGGAAGGTGAGTTTTCCATGTCTTGGTATTCTGTGAAAGTATTTGAAATGGAAGATGTACAAGCTGAATTAGCAGCGGGATTGGTCAATGGACTGAACACGTGTGTTATCATTGAAGTATTTTTCTGAATAATTTTCGTTGTAACGTTCCACATCAGTTTTGATAGCGGTTTCTTTGTACTCAACATCTAATCTTTGGATATTAATTGCCTAAACTATATTTAATTTCTTCATTTGTAATTTGTGCGGTGCATTTGTATTTTCTTTCGTCACAAAATTCTTGAATCTTCACACTTTATCTGTTTCTTTTGCTGTTTTTAGGCAATATTTAATAATAGATTATATTTCAGAGTTTTAAACATTACCAAAACGACACATTTTAATTTTATATTGATGATCAAAAGCTATTATGGACCTAAAACACTATACTAAACTGCTATTTTTATCTTAAAACGTGATTACAGCGGAGTGCAAAAGGTAAACACAGTGATGATCATATGGCGATAAACATTTGGGATTGATTAAATTTGAATATATTCTTGGTTCTCATTGGTGGATTACGACATGGCCAGACATGAGTGAAATAGTCAGTACTATAGGTCAATCACCAGTATATACGTTCATTACCATTAATTGTACAAATAACGTAAATTACAAACGATTCACTCTAACTCGAAGGTAGTTAAATTGCAAGACTCTCGAAACAAATACTATCTTAAAACGCATTGTCGCATGTATTGTTTACTTACAGTAGAGTTCATAAATAATCATCGTAATAATAAGCATTAGGCGAAGGACATTGCATTAACTGGTCAATTTCGGATTTTTCTCTTCTCTTTCACACCTTTTGCTTTTCATTGACTTTTCGGCTTGCAAAACCGTCTTCCAGGTACACTTTCTTCTTATTCGAATATTCAGTAATTCGAGGTATTTGCTGAACGTGTGCATAAAAATTCGAGTTCGAAGAAGAACGTTTGTTATTCGTGACCGTTCTCGAATTCTTCTCCAGCCGCGTGGCAAAATCAACGCACGTGAAAAGAATGAAACATTTGACTGTCTCTTCGTACTACGTTCGCTCTCTATCATATCCTTGCGAATGATTGAATTATGAATGCATTAAGATTATTGAATGCAGAACTTAATTGTTTACTTTTTTTACATTAAAGTTGACTGGAAAGAGTATTTCAGACTAGTTGAGAAACGCCGAGGCCAAGTAGTGGTGGTTGAGAGAAGCGACATTCATCAATGAATCTTGGGTTCAAGATACCATCCCTCTATGCTAGGTTGGGTCAAACATCGTCCTCCTGTGAGGTTGGCATGCCACCACAACACCCCAGTCGTAACAGGTGGACATTTGAGAGTTGGATGAATAAACAAAAAATTAATATGTAAATAATAATAATAATAATAATAATAAATAATAATAATAATAATAATCTTCAATGTGTGATAATATTCAATAAAATAGAAGACTATGGTATTATAATAATCTCCAAAGACGATTGCACACGAGAGAATGATAGGAGATGAAAGAGAGGAAGAGAATCAGGCGAACAGTTGAAATGTGTGACACAATTGGGTACAAAAGGTGAGCGGACAAGTTTTTGAAACTCTACGTAACAAACCTTAACAAATAAAATCGCAGAGGTTTTAATAAATGGACAGGTACATAAAACAGACTTAAATATAAACCGTAAATCATTTTAAATAAATAATTTCATTACTATACATCAAACAACTGTTACTCCCATCAGAAAAAAACTAATAATATTGCTTATGAACATATAACAATGACAAATGATGTCGTAGATGATGACAATATATATCTTATAACAAGTATACCTGATATTTCATTGGATCGAAACGGGGTCACTCTGACACCTGAAAGTAATTTCCGACAGTGGCCTCTGACGTCTAACCACCTCCCGCATAAGGAAAGGAACTTCACTCGGCACGCCACTACACGCCACTCCCCGCATCCCAAACACCTCGGAATCTCTCAAGGAGTAACCAAATTTCGGACACAATTTACGACATTTTTTGCAGCGATTCCATCGCGATTTTCCCCGCGGAGTTTGCACGTGTCATTCATGAAATTGATGGAAATTTAGAGTTTCCTGCGTGGTGCAGTTTATTTTTTATTATGATAATTATTGTGATTTTTTTACACACAGATTAGTTCATGGGTATGGTGAGCTTAGAAATAGCCGCAGCCAAAATCTGATTTACAATGTAATAACACAGAGGGAGGAAATTTTAAAGAACCTCGTAATTTTCAACGTCTGAAATTTTTATTTTTTTATTCTCTCCAACAAATACATTGTTCCGGAAAGAGACTTTTTTTAGTGAAATCTATTATTCAAAATTAAATCTTTTACTAATGTAATGTACAAGTTTTTTTTTAACACGAAGAGCTTTATGTCATTTTGAGTGATACCATGACCATTAAAAATACTATGTAAATGGTATTTTCTCAAAAATAGCATTTTTCTTTAAATTTTTATCCAACAGAGCAAAGCACACTAATATACACGACAGTATATGTCCCATTTTCATTGAAATCTACAATTTTCACCAGTGTAAAAGTTAAATTTTTTAGTAGTCCTGCACGTTCAATATTGAAGTTAGATATTTATTACTTAAGGCAAAACATTCCTTAAGTCTAGATTTTAAAATCGTTGTATATTGTACTGTGTTTTCGAAATATCAGAAGCTGCGACAATCTTCTATTAGTATCAAAGCATCCGTTAGTACGTTTCCGTAAGTCAAGTTTAAAGTAAGTAAACTCTCCAAAATAAAGACGTCTGTAAGTGTATCATTTCAAATTCAAAGATATAACAAAGCTATAATTTTAGAATTATTAAAATCCATTCATATCTTTGTTCTGATCGTTTCGACAAATTTTCTAACAATCAAGAAAACAAAAACAAGATTGTAAGCTTACAAAAAAGCAAATCCTTCTGAAAATATTTCCTCCATTCTTCACAGAAACCTTGAACAAAATTCCAAATTCAACAAGTCTTCAAGAATGCAGAAGGACTTTTTCATCAACACAATAGCAAAGACATTGCCCCTTATCACTTCACGTCGCCTTATCGCGAAACAAGGACACGCGAGGCACGCAGCGGAGCACACAGGAATTCCGCTTGTGTCACTCGCGCCCGGCCTCCTGCGGCGTATCGCTACTGTTAATCACTCGCCAAATAAAGCGCCAGAAATAAAACAAGAACGATACTAATGAGCGGTCCGACATGGGCCGGCTCCGAGAAAGTAATTACGGTCAGGAAATAACGTACGAGGCAAAACGGGTGTGAATTCGACAAAAACATGGATAAAAAGGGGAGCGAGATAAATTACGAGTAAAATTAAAGGAGAAAGGGATTACGAGATGCGTAGATATGTTTTAGAAGTTGGAGGCAATCACGAAACCTATTGAACGAAAAACTTTCTTACGATGTAGTTTAAAAAAAGTATATATTATGTAACAAAAAAGTTGGGGTATATTTCATTTCTGTCAAGGTATGAGTACAAACAAATTAATATTTAATTAACAGAAATGTTGGAAAGAGCCAGAAAAGAAGAGGACCCTAGAACAGTCGTGTGTCTTGACAATTTACAAATACTACAATACAAACCCATCAGAAAATAAATGAACATGTTCATTACATTAATAGAAATGTACATCATATTTTTAATACAAAACTAATAATTGTAAAATGAATCAATCCTCTGATATTTCTAAATCGACCATTATTTTTTTGACAATCCAAACAAGTTAATATAATATTTCTATTGTCAGTCGCTATTTAATTTTACATCATTTATTTACTTCACTCTACTGTAATTCATAAAAAATTGCAAACGTATTACATATGGCTGAGCGTTTGGAAAATTTTAATACCAAAGACATCTTTTCCTAAATTCCTACTTTGTTTCGTCCGCTGCAACTTTGGTATTTGGACAACTGTGCGACCCAGCATTCGATGCTCAAGAGAAACAAGATCGCCCTTACAGTAAATTAAATTGCTTTGCTTAGGCCGCGGAGGCAGTGGTGACGACGGTGGCGACAGAAGGGCAGGGTACATCACATTGAGCCAAATGAAGAAAAATGCTGATATTTCCTTCTAGAGAAAAGAGGGGGAAAGTGAAACAGACGGTAACGATGGCAAAGATGCAGATGAAGAGCTCCCAAGAGATGTGAGAGTTAGATGCCTTTTGGGAAAGCAACAACTTGCTAGTGTAGAAGACGGCAGGACGAGAATCTGGGAATAGTGATTAAGAAAGGTCGGTTGGCAAAGGAGAGAGGCATGGAGACGGCAGGTGAGGGTAAGAAAATGGTCCAAAAATCGGCGACGAAACGATTTTGTGACTTTAAGGCCAGAAGATTGCGAGATCATTGAGAAAACGAGAAAGAGAGAGAGAGAGAGAGAGAGACTTGTATGAGCTATCATCGTACGTTTACAATGTTGTTCACTGACTTGTATGAGCTATCATCGTACGTTTACAATGTTGTTCACTGTGAAAAATGAAAACTAAAGGAACCACACGAGAGCATTGTCGAATGAATCCACGAGATTTCAGATAGAAATAATCACAAGTTAAAAGCGATGAGTGAATCAAGTTGAGAAAGAAAGGAAAAAAAAGTTAGATGCACGAATATGGAAATACAGGAATTTGTAACTGCAACCTCCATGAGAATATTGCATTGTTACATATTGTAGAAAAGTCGATATTTCTATTGACTGTTAACTCGAAAAATTTGAATACTCAATTGATTCTTCCTACGGTATTAATCGTGATTTATCTAGGACACTCTTTGGGAGAAAATAATACAACAATCAAAATAGTGAATGAATATATCATGCATTCAGGAGCAACAACACAATATTAAAATATACGGAAGTATAGAACAAAAATACTGCTTCTCTGAGAGATTTAAGAATTGATGATGAGTTTAGATTTACGCATCTATAGTCGACCTCAGCAGAGACAGGAACAAAACATAATTGACCTACTATTAAAACGTTAATACATGAATGATTGCGGAACACAACAAATTGATTGATTGATTGATTTTTTCGTGTTTCCGAGTGCGTCAACTGCTCCGGTCATTAGTCCCGTTAGTGCAGTGCATGTTTTTCTTCTCGGGAGACGGCGGTAACCTTCCCCCGCTGGGTGGCAAGATCCGGCGCCGACCTACCGTCGGCTAGTGGGGTTTCCCCCTAACCAGGACTCTCCCACCAGCGGGGCACCGCCCCAGTCGGGACAAGCTCTAAGGTCCCGACCGGTCTCCCGAAATATGTGGTAGTGTAGCGTGTGTAAGGGGAGAGGATAGGACAAGGATGAGGATGGACAGATCGCGCGCGGTCCGTGGCCCGTTTGGTAGGGTACTGCTCCGGCATTCGCCTGGTGTTGATCGGAGAAACCACGGATAACTACCGATCAGAGCAGCCGGCCGCTAGAAATCTCCTCCAGACAGCGACTGGTTTCGACCTAGCTGAAAAGCTAGTGTCGAAAATCCTGCCGTCGTTAGGACTCGAACCTAGGACCCCACGGTCAGAGGTACAACAAATTAAATAGCATGATGAAGAAAAAGCGATGACCGAGATAAGTTAAAAAGAAGAGCACACACAGGAAACAAGAATGGAGTTTGAGTTGGGGGATTATATGAGACTGCAGCCCTTGCGATGAGACTGTCCCATTCTGGGAGGATATCACCTGCAGCTTTCATGTGGCGACGACCCCTCCTCCCCCTCGTTGCGCCGGTGGCGCTGCCGGCGGCGCCAATCCCAACTACGACGCTCTGCGGCCTCTCCAGATCTGGGGACGGTTGTCCCAATCTCCAGCACCGCAGCCAACTCCCCAACCCCCCTATTCCGGCGCTAGACATGGGCAGATCGGGCGATTGCCCGTTGCCCTGAAAGTCAAGGGTTCCGTTGATGGTACTGATAGGAAAAATTTAGAAAAAAAAATTAAAAAGAAAATTAGAGCTCAAGGAAATCGTTATCGTAATTTTATAAATCGCGGTAGAGTAGACTGATATTTCATAAAATTTTCAATTATTTTTTTTACTTTAAATATGTTTATAGTCGTTATTTACAAGGAAGGACTTTATAAAATGAATCGAAAGAAACTAATATTAAATTAGGTTCTACTGAAACTCATATTTATTTTTTCATGTGTTTAGCAAGTCATTTTAGTAAACACTAACTAAACACAACAAAATTTTGTAGCGTTTTAGAATCATCATGGAAATTCTATTTGATCACTAAATACATTTATTAAAAAATATTAATTATTCATACTATAATTTTATTTAAACGTAATTTTTGTTCTTTGTTGAAGTAATATAACTCACATTGTTTTTTGATACAACTTCCACATTTTTAATTTTTTGGGGGGATGAGGGGTATTTTTTTGCACTGCCCCGGGCCCCAAATTGTCTAATTCTGGCACTGCCTGCGCCATCTCTCATGAGTCCACCTTCTCCGCCCGGCTTCATTTCAACTCCGCCACTGCTGAGGAAAAACCGTCGCCGGTGAAGACTGACAACGGTTTTTCCTCTGCAGCGGCATTTCCGTCTCTTTCACTTTGCCGTTTTCTCAATTGCCTCACTGCCACCGTTTCCTCACTGCCACCGCCACCCGAGCAGAAAGTACAGCTAGGTGCCCCAGCAGAGAAATAATTCACATATCGAGATTTATTGGTTTGAATTGTTGAATTTGACTTTTTTAAAATAACGAAAGCCATAGGTGACCACGATGAATAAAGAAGTTAACTAGGATTATTAAAGCAGATCTAACAGTACAAGCTGTAAATTTATTTATGCGTTCTCCACCAGAGCATTTTGATTGTTGAATTGACCGATCCCGTTCCCATTACTTCAAGTGTAGTACCATCATGTTATGGCCGAAGCTAAACCGACTTTTTACCAATTACCACCACTCCATCCTTAAACGTTCAAATTGTCCAGCACCTCTACGCCGAATTTTATCCTTTCGCAAAAATAGTAGTTACTATTCAATGTTCAATCAGGGAATAGCAATGAGTATCTAACCGTTTCTTCTTCAAGAAAATATTTTTTTGAAAATATAAACATGATTTTGCACGAAAAAAGTGGACCATATTAAAGTATTTTGTGGATACAATAACTCAATTTTACGACTATATATTGTCTCGTAGCAACAAAAATACCATTGTTTACGGAAAATTGCCTTATACTAGTGGTCTCCAGAATTAATAAGGCCACTTATTGCAAACCACGCAAGATTATTTACCAAAAAGTACCACACACACTGCTGAAGAATAAAATAGTCTCGTAAAACACTGCAATAAATTAAATATTTTAATAAAAAAATCTTCACAAATACTGCAAAAACAGACTAGTATTTCAATACACAATAGTTCTTTACATACCAAAAATACTTTAAAAAATATTTTCCATACAGCAACATACAGAAAGAAAATATTAAGAATGAGAATCCAGTTGGTGAGTGCAGTAAGCGAAGAGACGGAACAACACAATAAACTATTCGAATTTTTAATCATAATCTAAACTGTTTCACAATTTTTGGATTTTCCGCAAGTTCTAGATATCTAATTAAACTACAGCCACCTCTCAAAAGGCATGAGGCTGCATAGTTATTCTCCAGTTTCTGCGCGCATTTGAAATGAATAATAGAGATTTTAAATTACATGGATATAAATCTAGGCCGGTCTGGTCAATTCAATGCCTAAAATTAAATTGAAAATCTATCTTTCTCATATATCACGTACAGATGTTTGGTGTTATTAGAAATAAAAATAAATTAAAAAATAAATAAAGGATGGGGCACAGCAAATTTCCTCCCACGCCAGCACCCCTGCTCCCTGTCTGCGTGAGTACGAAGTCTTGCCGTCACCGTCTTTACCACCCTCCCATTCCCTCCATCGCCATCAGCAGCGCCCGCAAAGCGGTCTGGGCACTGGGCCATAGGGGCGCCATTTTCCGGCGCGCAATCCCCCATCTCCCGCGCTCGCCTCTGGTGAAATTGCAATTCCGCAAGGATTTTCGCGGAACCGCCCTTGTAGAAGGATAGGTACACACGCGGAGATTCAATTACCAGATGGCGCGAAGTAACCGTTCTCAAGAGGAGTGCTCGGCTTTACGGAGGGATATTAAGAATCTGAGTGGAACGCTCGCAAAGAGCATGCAGAGAAGCCAAATGCTCATACTTAGAGGTTGCTTTGCATTAAAGGTAATTGGGGAACCATTAATGTTGCTTGAAACTACGTCTACTGACGGCCACCGACGCAAGTGAACTTAATTACAAAAAATTTGAGCACCACCTTCAAAAATTTTAGAGAAAAGTCAATCATTCTAAAGGGCATTATTATTTTGAAAAAGTTCGATATAATAATATTTGTTAATGAAATAAACGTTTACGTCAATAACTGAAGAAATATATTAATATACTTCCAAAATGTTTGTCACCTTATTTTCATCACAATATACCAGTTTTGTTAGCACTAAATATATAGTTCTATGTGACTGAGTAATTTTAAGTGAAACTACGCTGTGGTCATATTACTTTACGTAAGTAGTATAGAGAAAGCTATGTAATGCTGCTGCATTTACATACCTTTCTCTATTTTTTGACAGAAAAATTCCAATTGCAGATCCCTGATACCGAAAATGTGGATAATTCTAGTTTCCTCTAAGTAGTAAATTACTTCCTCTAACACGAAGTAGTAAATTACTTCCTCCAATCAAAATACCGCTGATGTCGGGGCGCCTTGAATTTGAAACTTGAAAAAGGCGTAGGTCCTATTTTTGTTGAATTCTCTAAATTTTCAAAAACTGAAAAAATTAGAAATGTTTTTGGTGTCTCACTATTCTTAAGATATTGAACATATATATTTTTCTCAATTAAATCAGTTCTTCAAAACTATATTTTTAAATGAGACCTTTCACGATTTTTTCTTTTAAAAAAAGAAAGAAAAGCTCTGGCGCAGTTTGGCGTGAACTAAAGGTATTTTCTCAAAAACGATTGCAATTCTTTTAAAATGTTTATCTGATAGTGCAAAGAACGTCTACAAAAATATCGATGGTCCGTTTTCTATTGAACTCCTGATTTTTTTAAAATTACGATAGTTACAAATAACGCAAGATAGTGTGTGCTGTTGTAGCACCACCAGTGTTTAATTTCTCGAACACTACTTAGGTAATACAGAGAAAATTATGTATTGCTGCAGAAGAAAACGACGATCATCATCATCATCATCATCATCAAAATCAAGATCTCAAAACCTGTCCCATTTTTTTCTCGAAATGTAAAGTAAACTTATACAAATTTGGCAATTTTCATGTTCGTTGAAGTCTATAAATTTTCGAAAACTGCAAATGTTACACAGAATGTGAGACAAAATGGGCCGTTGTTCCACTACTTCTTTTTTTAAATTTCTGGCAAAAATACGTGTCTTGTTACTCTTAACTTCATATTCCGTACCTTCCAATAACTATAAAATGAAGGACATGCTACATTTTAGGAAATATGGAACCTTTTCGTGATGGCTGTTAATTTATTACAGAGCGAGGTAATAGATTTCTGATATTAATCAAGTCAGTTAATGGTTTATTGTGATATTACGACGATATTAAACACTAATAAATGTGTTTCACTTTGATACTCGTTCATAAATGTTCCTTTTCATTCCTAGATTAACAGTATCACCGTGCTATCTCCATTCTCTTTCTTACGTTACTTATTTCTTTTCAAACATTCAAAACATTTTGGCCGGAAGTTCAGGACCACTCAGAGAAAAAAACAAATGTCATAAGGCAGTAAATCCACGAGGAGCCCTTATTTCTTAACAATTTCTACTTGCAACAAAAATAATATATAGTGGTTAATTTGAATTAAACGTATTTTTTTTATTTCTTTTGAATGAAAAAATGTCGAGGTCCTATTAAGTCGGGGCCTGGATCAAGATGTCGCTGATGCCCCCTTCCTCCCTCTACGCCCCTGGACCATGCAGCTGGGCTGGAGATCTTCCCTTTCGCCATTTAACATGTTGTTACCATGCGTTCATTATCGTTGGCAGCTAATGCTCCCAAAAAAAAGGGAAAAACGTTTTCTTGCGTCTCGAGAGACAAAATATATCTTTTGGCTCTTCGAAAATGTCATTTAGGTCAATACTTATTACATTATCTCTGAGCTTACTTCGAAAACAAATTTTGAGAGTGCTTAACATATTACTTAAGGGCAATTACTTAATGAAATTAAAATTAATTACGACTACTACAATACAAGCCATTACAAAATATGAAGTATGATCACGTTCATTGCTGGAAATACTGAATGTGCGTATATTTGTCATAGAATTAAGGCACTGTTACTCCTAAGCCATTCAAGGGAACATTATTAAGTCCTCAACCGGATAATTCTTCTATAAACTCGGAAGGTGACTATGACATGTGAAATCAAGAGTTAAAAAATAAAGATAATGTATTAATTATATACATCTATTTTTATTGATTGTTTATATCATTTGTTTATTTTGTTCTAAAATTAAACTGCAAAGTATATAAAAGTAGAATTTATGAAAGAGTGTTAGGGAAAATTCAGCTACTGACGATGATAAAACCGTTGGAAGTCGGATAACATTAATTAATTAATAAATACGATATCACATATGTAATTATTCAGGGACAACAGCAGTACGTATACGCTCTGCGTGAAAAACTAGTAAAAACTACGATAAGAAGTAGAATCATTTATACTTAAGGTGGTAATGATTTTACGCAAAACTTCCTTTTCGAAGCTACACTCACCTCATTTGAGCCACACAAATACGTTTTAAGGCATTGATAACAGCCATCGATGGAACAAAATATTTTAATGCTAAACCACTGGCTTTTCAGTTTGAGGGCGTGGACCACATGGATGGCGGAGGCGCGTTTGCCGCCCACTCTGCGTCCGCTGGAGCCCCTTCTGCGCACCGCCTGGCTCCTGGGCTTCGCGCCGTTCACGCTCGCAGCGCCTCTGCGCGTCACGCGGAGCAAACTGGGCACCGTTCTTCTTGTTATAATGAATACACTTCAGGTACTAACAGGGGTTCTTTTACTACTTTCAAAAATAATAATAATAACAATAACAATAATTATGAAAAGTTCTTAACGACCATAAATGAAATTTTTTGCAGGCAGGTTAACGGGGTTGGTCAGAAAAAAAATATTTTTTTCCAATTTATTTTTTTAAATAGATAATAATAGATATTATAAACATAAAGAAAATTGTAAATAATTTTTTGAAATTAGCTAGAACATGGCCTATTAGCGAGCAGTAATAATAATATCTACTGATAACCCTCAAGGTTCCAAAAACTACTTTCCTTGTAGATGTTGTAGTCCCTTCCAACAGGAACATGCAAAAATCATTCTCGGAAATAATAAGGAAGTTCAGTGATCTGGCGTATCATATCAAAGATCAATGGAAGCAGGACTAAGTATTCATTCTCCCAATAATTATCTACAGTTATCAGAGTTTGCAACCAGCATAAGATCTGCACCATTCGCTTAAACTTCCTTCATTCTATTCAACAACAAAATTTAATCATAAACGATGGAACTGTTTTTGTTTTTTAGTTTGGAAAATATCCTAGGTGCTTCATTTAAACAACCCCGTAAAATTAAAATATTGGTTTCAAATTCAAGGGGCTGCGACATCAGCCAGAACGTTTAGGAATATCAATTTCGAGAAAATCGGATGAACAATTTAGCCGCTAGCGTTGTCCAAAGACAGACGGACGACGGACGGACGGACGGACGGACGGACGGACGGACGGACGGACGGACAGACGTTTAGCCGTTATTTGATTTTTCAGTATCAGGGACCAACGAAACATAGATTCTGGTATCCTCACGTGATAGAGAATTTTTTTTTTAATTTAGCAACTGAATTTATCCACTTTTTCGTTACTAGAACCCTGTAATAAGAGTTTCTCTACAGAAAAATGGCCGTTTCTTCGCGCAGCATTACAGAACTTACTACTCTGTAACGAGAAAGTAAAAGTTAAACAACAAGGAGCAATTTTGTAACGCGTTTATCTTCAGATTCTCATAGAATCGCAAACTTAGTTTGTCTTGTCAGTGCGTATTGAAATTCTTGTTTTTTTCACAGCCACAAACATATTGTTCAGTGTTTTTATTGAGTGCTGTTATATGGTCGGCTCGCTTGACAAGTTCTGGCTCAGTGTTTATCTTCCATTTCTGGATTAAAACGAACATTTGTTCACAAATTCGGCAATTTGGCCCACTTCCATATGAACCATCTACAAAAATCTAATTTCCATTTAGAAATAAAGAAAGGGTTTATTTGGATAATATTCGTTAATTTGTTGTCGACATCTAAAACGACACTTCGGGAAAAAATTGAACGGTCAGTCACTGCAGTGGGGCACCGACGGCAGTTAAGCCGTAATTCTATTATTTGAGTAGAGCTGGTCTACTTTATTAGCGAAAGCAGCAAGTTTGAATTAAGCAGTATGAGTAGCTAATCGTGGTGCAAAGAATGAGTACCTTGATTTTAGTTTTGTTTGTAAACATGTTATAGATTTTTCTTCAAGTCTTAAAGATATTGAAAATGGTATACATTTCGTAATATTAAAAATTAAGGACTTTATATTGTCGGGATGATTGTTGAAAATATTTAGAATTTATTTATGAATAATTTGTTACGTACAGAACATTAGTTAGAAATGGAAGACAGAGGCAATTTGTAATAGTGAAGTACTGTCCTCCAAGAAGGACGTCGGTTGCCAACTTAACTGCCAATATTAACACGTACCCTGTCCCTTTGAGAACATTAAAATAACTCCGCACGTCCAAACGTTTCTCACTGTAAGAAACATTTACTGTAATATTCTCAAAAATAAAAATATTTTTACGCACGTCACGGAGCATTTCTAAATTCTATGACTGTCCTGTCAAGTCCACGCCAAAATCTGTGCAGTTACGGGGAGTTCAATGGACATGTTTGCAGTAGAAATCGTATACGTCTCTGACCCACATGTGTAGGACAGACGTAGCAAAACGACCGAGTGTTATGTCTTGTGAAGCACATATGGATCACAGGACAGTGAACATGTTAATTGCAATGATAAATATGATTACTGCTGTACATTAAAATAATTTAAATTAAAAATTTAATGTAATTGATATGTATCCAATTTTTTGCAGATGGTAATACTCCTGGAGATGGCAATATTTCATCCTCAATTTAGAGGTACCCTCCGCAAGGGTCCTGGCGGTCTTCTGTTAATTCTACGTTGGAGCATGCTGACTTCCGAGTTAATAACACCCTTGTCTACGTTGATAATTTTCAACAGGAGATCCATCATCTCGAGATGTGATAGACTCTTGCGTCAAGTCGCCGATGTCGAGTATGGTCTCAGAACAGTCATTTCTAGTCAATGTACAATAATCAAAAACAGATTTTCGATCGTGCCCCCAAGCAGAATTTCGGTGTTGGTGGGCATGGGTATATTCACAACTTCTACAATCACACAGATCGTTCTAGAACATCTTTCTTGGAAAATTCATTGGTTTAACAGTTTTTATGCCTTCATGCAAATTGCGTATATATTTTTTATTATTTTCTCATTTTCCGGATTAGCTATGGTGGTGAAATTTTATTTTGACACCATAAACAAGGAAATCTGGTTCCTGAGTAAACATTTAACCAACCGTCAAGAACAACCTATGATAAAAAGACTGTTCACTCTATCTGCCTGGGGCCCCTTTCCTAAAGAAGAATCGGAAAGTGCGCACGTCATAGCAAGCAGAACGCGATATACCCTCACCGAGGAAGAAGAGCAAGAAATCGTCGCCAAAGTAAAAACTCTATGTGAAATTCATTTTCACGTTCAGAAAATCCTATTAATTTTACAAGAGATCTTCGGTGTACCGCTTCTGATGGTCTTCGCTCTCTCATTGACTTTCTCGGTCAACATGATCTACTTCCTGATAGCTGTCGCTGAAGAAGAGATTGCAGAGCGAGTAGTGGTCATGGCGTTCAATTTAGTGAAGTGCGTTGGCGGCGGATTGCTGCTCGCCTGGATAGGAGGCAGGGTTGCCGGAGACGGCGGACACGCAGCTTCCGGTACTGTGAGGGTCCTCATGGCGTTGCTGGGGGCTGTGAGGAAGCAGCGTGGGCTGGCACGGGAAGAGGGCGCGTCGAAGACAAGGAGAATGATGGGGCCGACATGGAGTTCAAGAACGGAATCCATGAGGACCGTGGAGAAGGAAGGGAGAATGGACCAAGTTGGAGTTGTGGGTGCGGCAGAGTTCGAAATCGAGAATCAAATATCGCTTTTCTTGCGCCAGCTGCCAGCCCAAGATATCCACATCCTCGTGGGTGGGATCTTCCCGCTGGACCTACGTTTGTTCCTGGGGCTCCTTGGAACGAGCATTGGGTATGTCGTCGTCGTAATGCAGTTCGGAGAAGATTCTTACTCACCAATGAAGGCCAATTTTGCATGCAATTGCTCATGCACATAAGCTTGAATTGGCCTTTGATTTGTCATTTACTCCAAGTGGAAAATTGCTGATTTCAATGTTTCTATTGTTTATTTGTCCGAGCACTGACACCTCAAAAGCAAATGGATGTTCAAGTAGTGAGCACTAACACTTTTATGCGAGAATAATTACAAAAATTCGAAAATAAAATTCGTAATATGTTTTGCCAATTCCGTGTATTTATGGAATTAAATACAATAAATGAATACTATTTTAAAACACTATTTTACAATATATTGTCAGTGATATTTATCGTTCCATATTAATGATACTTCACCGTCGCTGTCAATGACACGTTCCGCCTCCGCCGCCACCACAATTCTCCACTAACGTAACCTCTGTAACCGAACTGGTTTAGGTGGGTCAGGACACGTCAGTGACATCAATTGATTGATTGATTATTTCGTGTTTCCGGGCGCGTCAACTGCTTTGGTCATGGTCCCATAAGTGTAGTACATGTTTTTTTCTCGTGAGATGGCGGTGACCTTCCCCCGCGGGATGGCGAGATCCAGTGCCGACCTACCGTCGGCTAGTGGGGTTTCCCCCTAACCAGGACTCTTCCACCAGCGGGGAACCGTCCCAGCCGGGACAAGCTCTAAGCTCCCGACCGGTCTCACGGAATATGTGGTAGTGTAGTGCATGTTAGTGTGTTTGTAAGAGGAGAGGATAGGACAAGGAAGACGAAGGAAAGATCGCGTGTGGCCCGTCTGTTAGGGTACTGCTCCGGCATTCGCCTGGTGTTGATCGGAGAAATCACGGAAAACTACCGACCAGAGCAGCTGGCCGCTAGAATTATCCTCCAGACAGCGACTGAATTTGATCTAGCTGAAAAGCTAGTGTCGAAAATCCTGCCGCCGTGAGGACTCGAACCTAGGACGTCCCGATCAGACACAACAATTGATGTCACCTGACCAGAAGTCATAGGGTTTGTCTCCCGACGGTGATAATATGTTCGATACTAGCTACATAGCTAGGTCAGGAGGAGAATTCTAGCGGCCGCCTGTTATGATCGGCGGTTATCCTTGGTTTCTCCGATCAACACCAGTCGAAAGACAGAGTAGTACCCTAACAAATGGGCCAAGAACCCCGTGCTATCTTTCCTTCCTCGTTCTTCTATCCTCACTCCTTACACACACTTACAAGCACTGCACTACCACACATATCGGGGGACCAATCTGAAGCTCAGAAGTTGTCTCGGCTTGGGCGGCGTAGAGCTGGTGAGAGTTACCAGGTTAACATGCATTACACTGACCCGATTAATGACCTTAGCAGTTGGCGTGCCCGGTATCACAGATCAATCAATCTGTATCCAACCTCTGGGTCATTTTCTGACCACCTCCACCTCCACCAACTCTCATTGGTCACCAGCTGTGATGTCGACTCCAGAAAAAAACCCTTTACTTATATTTAGACCCATCACACCCTCCATCTCACCTTTACTTTCGCGTTTCCCAAAGCCTCGAACTGCATATTCTTATCTTTGCCTCCATCTGTACCTCTGACTCCAACTCCACTTTTACCTCTGCCGCTAACTACACTTTTACCTCTGCCTCCACCTTCACGTTTACCTCTGCCTCCACTTTCATGTTTACCTCTGCCTCCAACTTCACGTTTACCTCTGCCTCCAACTTCATGTTTACCTCTGCCCCAACTTCACGTTTACCGCTGCCTCCAACTTCATGTTTACCTCTGCCTCCAACTGCTCGTTTACCTCTGCCTGCAACTTCACGTTTACCTCTACCTCCACTTCCCACCTCCTCACTCTTCACCCCTCTGCCCCACCATTACCTTCACTCTTCCCCCATTACCTCTGCTTCCACCTCCACCTCGATCAACTTTACCTCTCCCTCCCACTCAACTATTCTCCCTCAGCCTTCTCACCCAACATTACTTGTACAGCAGCTCCCACCTCTTGCATCATCTCCATCCTCCCCTTCTCCTACACCCCCGCCACCTCCCCCGCCCCTCCGCCGCCGGCCGCATGCATATTCAGGCGAGCGCGTTGCCTTATAAGTCGCAGCGGTAGCGACGCTCCGTTTATCCGTGGCGCCGGTGTCAGGTTGCCAGCACGTTATAATTTGTAGCGCGAACGCGCCCGGCCGCCCGAGCCGAAATCGTAATTCCATTACACGCCGAACGCCGCGCCAGCGCCGCCGCAAAAAGACGAACGACGAGTGTTGAGAGCGCGCAGGGGCGGCTGGAGTGGCGTGGAGAAGCCGGCAGGGCAGACTCGCCGGGCAGACTCGCGGAGAGCGTAAACGAAGCAGAGTGATGAGATGGGGCGAGAATGGCATGTAAGCGCAGATAGGTGGGCTAATTCATAACGTTAGGGTATCGAATCGTAATGTATGCCGTTCTGGTTTTGGTTTCGGTTCGTGTCAAATTTTAACTCCGAGATTGAATAAGGATTCTTTTTGGAGTGAGGGTTAAACTAGGATACGGTTTTTAATGTCTGCACGTACTACTGACAATTTCAAATTAATCGCCGAATATTTCTAGCCGACATGAAAACTAGGGTAAAAATATCTTTAAAAATTGTGTTAATCTTTTTTTTTACTTTTCAACGTCAAAAGGTTTTTAGTACTTAAGAGGGGAAAAACACTAAAAATCTATAATTATCAACTCATGGCACCTTATTGACAATAAATTGTTCAAATGATATTCCTCCGATGGCCAGAGGCTATCAACAATCGAATCAAAGGAATGGGCAATCGGAGAACATTTAGGCAATTAATTGTTAATGAGGTGCAATCAAGTGGTAATAATGAAGTTTTATTTTTACTATTGGGCCGAAATATTGAAATGCAAAACGATTAACATATTTTTAAAGGGGTTTTTATCAAGTTTTCTGTCTGCAATATTTGATCATTAATTTAAAATTGTCGATAGTGTTTAACTTGTTTAATGTTCTTTTTCGGCACAAAGATTTGTATTTAATGATTGATAGTTGCTTAATGATTTTTTGCTACAACTTTTAACATATGGTTATAATTTTAAACTTACAAACACTAACATTTTTATGTGAGTACCAATAGTACAAAATTAACAAGTTTATGAAATATATTAGTGTGATACCAACAAATAATGTCAGAACAATATGCACAGAAGAAACTTTGTGTTCCATTACTATAATAGCAAAGGAATTGGGCCTTGATTCATTTTATTTAATATATAAATAATTCAATTTTTCTCTACGTTGTTTTATATTTCATGTGTTCGTTATATAGTCACATTAGATGTCCATGTTCATTACAAAGTAGTACTGTCTATGTGGTGTTGAACGGTTCCGAAATAAGCATCAATCCTTAGAAGAACTAGCAAAGAACAAACAAATCTACAAAGTTGTCTGTCAGAATATACCAAAGACATCGTGACAAGAAAAATAAATGTCTTCGTAATATTGTATACTCCTTATAGAAGTTCTTTCTACAATAAATCTTTCATTTTGATCCTGATATTTGTGTTCTATCACTCACATATACAGAAAAATCTGATCCATTACTTCACAATGTAATTCCAAAAATTCATCAAATTTTCTTCTCATTCATACAAAGTAGCATAACTTTCAGAAAATATTTTCGTTCACAAAAAGTGCACAATTTTAATAGAGTTTTACCAAACATTTCTTCAAATAATTTGGTATTACAGAAAACACTCTCTCCGCTCTGGTGTGTAAAATGATTATTTACTACGTTAAAGAATGTACTACATAAGTATAAATGTTCCACGCTTCTTATTAATATTTGAATTATACATAATAACTCGTTAAAATGTGTCCACATGTTTCTGTTTCGTACCTATCATCTGCCTTTATAAGTGAAACAATTCGTGAAGTAGATTTATTTCTTACAATTCTGATATGACTTTCTAGTACTTTACCATGCGTTTCCGAATTATTTACACTTCACGCAAATTAATAAAGTAACTACTCCAATGTACGTTTTCTCTTCCTTAAGGAATTAGAATATCAAAAGCGAATTAAACATTGAAACCATTTAAATAATGTCACTTAATTTCGCACTCATAATTTTCAATGAAACATACATTCACCATACCCACAATATTGCAATATTTACTCACACAACTAGTTTGTGCCCTCATCACGATTATTAAAGTTTACGATAGGTAAACTCATAACGTTGTCCAAATACCTCAACAAATGTTTGGACCTTATGAAATAGGGGTACAAAACTTGACTCGGAAAGTTCAAATAACAAAAAAACTACATTTACTATCCAGAAACAAGCAATCACGTTCTGTCAGGATAAAAACAGAGGTGAAAGTTTTGCACTTTAGAGAATTGGATTAATGGATTGATCGGTGAAGACATTTGCGGGAGTTTGCTGTCACCGTCGCAGGTGCGAAGGAAAAGCACTAAAAGGTGGAAGGTTGTAAATATAATTTAAGGGACCGCGTCGCTGGGTTCCCAAGAGAAACGCTTCGAGGGAGACACGAAACTCCGATCTGAGAGGACCATTTTGCTGTGTACCGCCTCCACTGTTGACATGTGAATCGTCTCCTGTTTTATTTCAGTTGTATACATACTTTTAGCGGCTCTCTCACACAACCAATCTTTATACACGAGGTCTCTAAAGGAAGGGACTTTCAAGAAGTCGTGCCTAAATTGCATTTTAACTTTAAAAATATGAAGGATTTGTTGAGAAAAAAAATCTAAATATTCATGAGAAATGCAACCCGCAACACTTGGTCGAATTTTTTTAAATCTATATCGTTAAATAACTCCTAAACAATGCAAATAGGAAGGAAGAATCGCGCACGGTCCGTGGCTCGTTTGTTAGGGTACTGCTTCGGCATTCGCCTGGTGTTGATCGGAGAAACCACGGAAAACTACTGAACAGAGCAGCCAGCCACTAGGATTCTCCTCGAGACCGACTGAATTTGATCTAGCTGAAAAGCTAGTGTCGAAAATCCTGCCGCCGTCAGGACTCAAAACTAGGATCTCCCGGTCAGAGGCGCTGCAGTGACATCAGTTGATGCTCCCGGTCTTTCAGTGATATATCGAAACATCTCTGAATCGATGTTTTGGTAAACTCGGCGTGGGCGGGAGGGGGCGCCTCTCGTGGAGGGCGCCGGGCTGGCGCGCCTCGGCGACGGCCGGCGCGCTCCCTCTATATTTGCCTACCTGCTCGCCCAAACGATATGTTTATCGCGGTCGTATTTCCTCATTACGTCACGGGTCGCACCGCCGCCGTGCCTCGACGGGGTTGGGGGAGAGGAACGTGATACGATAGGAGAAGAGAGGCGGGGTGGCCGGAAAAGGGGAGAGAGCGGGCGGGGAAAGCAGTTGTTGAGGAGTAGGGTAGGGGGAGACAGCAGTTGGCGGAGAGAGTGCTTGGTGGGGAGAACGGTAGGGGAAGTGGCGGTGGGCGAAGACAGCTATCAGCTGAGAGTGTGGTTGGCGGAGAGAGCCGTTGGCGGAGAGAACGGAGAGCGGTCTGAGCGGGCGAAAGAGAGACCGATCGGCGGAGAGGACTGGCTGAGAGAGCGATTGAAGGAGTGAGCAGTCAGCGAAGAGAGCTGTTGGTGGAAGGATCAATCGGCGGAGAGTGCGATCGGCAAAGGAAAAGAGTGTGGTTGTTGTGGAGAGGGCGGTTGGTGGAAGGAGCGGTCTGCGGAGAGAATGACTGGAGAGGTTTGCGGGGGCGGTTGGCGGCGGGGAAAGCAGTTGTCGGGGGCGGGTATCGCGGGGGAGCGGTTGGCGGGGCGGGGCGGGGCGAGGAGAGTGCAGAGGGATGGGGTGAAACCGTAGCGTACGCACTTCCGGAAACCCCCTCCCCTATTCTCTCTCCACGTCAGCATTCAGCCTCTGCTCAACGAATGAGGGTGTGAAGAGAAGGCATTTATCAACATTTTCTGATATGGAATTACGCACGGACTTTTTAGGGATGATACTGCGGGTGACGTTCCGTCGGGAGAAATAATCTCAGCTGCTGACGTTTACAGGACAATTGTAATTACGTGGTGGCAGATGGCTGCAGGCATTGCCATATATGACGGGTATTAGGAACATTGTGGATAATATCATTCTCTCTCATCTCTGAAAGGTCAGATTTTAATTTTCTAGAGCAATAAAATATGAAAGGGATCAGAACATCCATTGCAGAATCAGATAATAGAATTATCTTCTTCTATCAGTATTAAACTAATATTAATCGCAAATAAAAAATGTCTTAAATAGAAACTTCATACAGTAAATTCAGACCCACACGAATTAAAATACATTAATGTTAAAAGATGTTAAAAGTTTAAAGTGTATGTACTATTTACCTACTGCAAACAGTTCAACTATGATGTTATAATGTATTTACACGTTAGGAAACCGGTCTAAATGGATGCGAAAAATAAAAAGTATTCTGCATTCGCATTATGTGACAAAGTGTCGAATATGTAAGTAATATATTGCTCTCAGAACTAATTTTCCGTTATGATGATTCCTTATTTTATAGCCAGTACAGGTACTGTCATGCGACATTATTGAACGCCGTTATGATGAATAGTGAATGTGATTAATTATGACTTTTAACTTAAATTCGTCTGCTGCAAAAGAGTTATGGTGTGAAAAGTGTGTATTAAATATATAAACACATACTTTTTGCATTGTAAATGAAAAAAGCAATTGGGCAAACGACTTAATAATAGCAAACATTTACACATTTGTACTATTTTGTTTCTTCAGCCCGTCTTCTACCTTATTGTACGTTTATTCCATCAATGTAATATAAAACAAAATACTTTAAAAAAATTAGTTTGAAAATTTTGTAAGCCTTAGGTGTCTGTAAAGAAAGAATTTTTGCAAAGAATTTGAAGTCTTCAATATTATCACGATTATCAAGAAAATCCGAAAGTTAAGTGGATAGGTTGCTTCTCTATAGTAAAATACCTTATGTCATGTGATATCAAAATAAATTTGTTTTACCAGTCTGTGAAGCTTAACAGATCATAGTGCCTAATCATACTTTATTAACTCTAAATGCTGGCACTGGTCCTTGTATTATATTTATTTAGTGAACACATACTTTGGAATTATTACATTCTTTGCCTTTTAATGTATGTAAGTTCGTAAAGTTAATCGAAGATAAAACAACCGGATTATTTATGGCACTAATAGAACATTACGCATCAATAAAATGCAAACTCGACAAGCATCGCAATTATAATACATACCTTCTCATATATATTCAGCTAAAAATTCAGACGTGTCTTTTGCAGATCGTTTATCACGTACCTGAAACAAGGAAAGGTTAAATGTGTGTTATAAATGTGTATTGGAAATTCAAAAAGTTTAATTCAGACTTTCGATAAGTATAGTATAAGCAGTTATCAGTATTTACATTCTAATAAAAATATCTTAGTATTTAGGACAACAAACAAACAATTCCATGTAGACTGGGTAAAAGGACCTTCAACCAATAGAGAAAACAATCTGCAAAAATTTAAATATAGGCCTACTCTCTTGTCGGAAATGGGAGTGCATATCTTTTGATAATTTCTGTCGAGAAAATTACTGACTATAAAGATATCAATATCTTCTAAAAATGATCCATGTTTTCATTCCATTTCAAAATGTTACATTCGATTTAATACTTGAAACAATGTTTATATTCAAATATAGTAATAACAATTATTACAATTTTTATTATTACATTCAAGATGTAAAACAAAAATATAATTTTAAATTCTGAAGTTACGTAAATCAATCACAAACATCTGCCTATTATACAAACGAGTGATAGAAGATCAATTCTAAGGTTTACTTCTAAGAAACACAACATTTTAACAAACAATAAAAACTAATATTTAGGGACTTAATACTTAATTTTTTTATACTCCAAGGAAAACTACAATTTTCATAATATTTTCTAATTAAATTTCATAATTAACTAATGATTTCATAACTAAATTTTCATTTCCACTTAGGCCGATCTTGGTCAGTCTAAAATTGCAAATCTCAAATCTCTTCCACTAACAACTTCTTGGAACCCAGTACAATTAATTGTAGGAATAATTACACTATGACAGTCCATTACCTTACATTACTAGACACATTGACAGAATCATATTTTGGCATGAAATTTCGAGCGAAATTTTGAGTTTTTAATAATTTGTATCATGCGCAGAAGTAACCAGGCGCCAATAAGAGTTACGCTTTCCTGTAATCACGGTAAAAACATCACACAATTTAGAGGTTGTAAAGTAAACTCAACGTCTAAGAATCCACTTGGCTGGGAACACTAACTCCGCCACTGGCTGTTAATGTCAACATAATACTTTCGATGCCTGACACATATTTTGCTTTCAGCGCCCCGCGCAACAGCCGCAGGAGCCCGTCCACCCTGCAGCTTACCACTCCCAGCCAGGACGATCAAGAAATTGTGGGCATTTACGTTCCTTGTTCCATAATATACCGAACTGACGTAGGAGAGTTTTAGAGCAGGCACACTAAATCATTATAACCTGGCACTGGCCACTTTACAGCCTCTTACTTCTCGTTAAGGAACTCATTCACACTCACACATGCTCATGCGCTAATGCATTGTAATTTATCTCAGAGGGATTACGATGTTGAAAGGATTGTCGACACGAACTGAGATTCATCTGCAGGGTAACGGGCACAGATAAGGAATAGGGCAACTTTTATATCTACTTTATAATATATACCACAATAAAAGTTGTCAACTTCCTTATTGCAATAATTCTCTGAAATTGTTGTATGTTGATATTAGTGTATGATTCCATTATATCTGAATAAATATCCCGGCTATTAAAGTACGAAAAATACGAATTATCTTAATTTTACTGTTGGCTAAAATTTGGAAACTAGAAATGTTCATGATTCTAGAACTTGACAATCTAAGAGAAATAAAACTCATTCAGTTCGAATAATTTACAAAATTCATACAATTGAAATATAAATTTCCTTATTTAACTAATACACTTTGTGAAATTCTCTTCCACTACACTTTGCACACACTTTCCTACAAGGCTTTTATACCATTGAAAATCAACTCGATTCCCCTGGTACCATGCAATATTAAAACCCAGCATTTTAACACATTTTCGGCATTTCGTCTCCTCTCCATTCCCCTGGTACCATGCAATATTAAAACCCAGCATTTTAACACATTTTCGGCATTTCGTCTCCTCTCCTCCCTCAGATCCGAAAGTTGCGCTTCCTTTTACCCTTCCCAACGGATCTCCGTTTCCTGGCCGAACGCGCCCTCTGAGAATATCGCACTTCCCACCCACTTTCGCAAACACTGCCTCGAGGCGCAGCTCGCTTTGCAGCAACGCGGCGCGGGCGCGTTGGAGCCCGGCAGAGGGGAAAGTGGAATCGGACGGACGGTCTGTGCTTCATCTCCTGGGACTCCAGCCGCAACGGGAAGGGCGCAAAAACAGGAAATGGACTTCATGCGAAGGAAAAGGAAGACGCAAAGGGCGGGAGATGAGGGCGTCCGAGAAGCTTCTCGCTTGAAGGAAGAACTGGAAGATGGAATTTTTTTTCTTTTAGAGGGTTTAGACGGTGTCACCCTTAGGAATCGTTAAGAAAGAGGCAGCAATACTTGTTGGTTTGTTGGTTGGTTGGTTTTTTCGTGTCTCCGGGCGCGTCTACTGCTTTGGTCATTAGTCCCGTTAGTGTAGTGCATGTTTTTCTCTCGAGAGAGAGAGATCGCGGTGATCTTCCCCGCGGGATGTAGATCCGGCGCCGACCTACCGTGGGCTAGAGGGGTTTCCCCTAACCAGGACTCTCCCACCAGCGGGGCACCGCCACAGCCGGGACAAACTCTAAGCTCCCGACCGGTCTCCCGGAATATGTGGTAGTGTAGTACATGTTAGTGTAAGTGTGTGTGTGTGTAAGGGGAGAGAATAGGACAAGGAAGAGGAAGGAGAGATCGCGCGCGGTCCGTGGCCCGTTTTTTAGGGTACTGCTCCGACATTCGCCTGGTGTTGATCGGGAAAACTATCGATCAGAGCAGGCGGCCGCTAGAATTATCATCCAGGCAGCGACTGCATTTGACCTAGCTCAAAAGCTAGTGTCGAAAATCCTACCACCGTCAGGACTCGAACCTAGGACCTCCCACATCACAGAGGCGCTACAGTGACATCAGTAGATGCACTGAGCTACCGCTCCCGGTAGCAATACTTGTATCACCATAGCATTTGTGAGGCACTTTATGATAGAAAAAGAAAAAATGCAGCATATATATTACATAAAAGATAAATATCACAAATATAGAATCAGTTAGCATTAACAATTGTCAACTACTTTTCATACATTTTTTACATTACGAAAGAAGAATCCTTGTTCATTTAATCAACCACCCTGAACTGTATTACTTCGAACTTAAAAAGGGTTATTGAAAATGTCACTCCTCTTCAAGAACAGCACAGACCTGTGTGAAAAAGTTTAACTAATTGCTTCGGAATTTTAACTTTATTTACGAATATTAATGTAAAAGATATTCCTATTAAATAATTGCAGAATATCTTCACTCTGATTTAAATTAATACTGCATAGTTTCATCAGCTGAATGAAAGGAAAATTAATGAAGTTGAAGCGAATTCTCACGGTGCCGGTGAATTCATATTTTCGTTTCCATTTATCGCACCCTCTTTCGTTCACTCCGAAAGATGCAAGAAAACGGTGAGAAACCATTAGTGAGAGTTTGATTTCCAGATGTGTTCCTAAATTAAGTATTAGTTCAAGGGCTAAGCGAAAAAGAAAGTTTGAATTTCGTTATTACCAAAATACAAGTGAAATCAGGCACGCAGTCATCCATAGTTTCTAAACAACTGTGCTAGCTAAACAAACCAGTTACACTATTTGTAGACACTGTGCTTATTTTGTCAGTCCAACATTAATCACATAAAGTGAACTTGAAAACGTAAGGACGTTAATCTTGGAAATAAACGAATTGATTTTCATTAATAATACTGGTATTACGAAGAAATTAATTTAAAAAAATCAATTTAGTTAAACCAATTATACCCTGTTTCAATCCAGATTTGTTTCAATTATTTAATGAATTTTTCCTCTTTCACAAACGTGTGTACTCCTGCAGTATTCTAAGAAAGAAAATACAAGGTCCAACGAGACCAGAGAAAAGTGTAAGCACACAAACACAACTTATAAGCAGACAGAAAGAACCACAAGGTCACATTTCTTCCACAAACGCAAGATAATAATGATGGAGATGTCTTTGTTACACACACTGCATGACAAGTACGTGCATCATGTTAATATTAATAACGCGAAGCCATTCTAGTTGTTACCGGGGGTTGTAACATTCAACGTTGAGTGTCACCATGTTAGAAAGAGGTAGTTATTTCTGCGGTAACATATGATATGTACGCTTCTATGTACCGCATGTTACGCAATGCAAACTAGCAGTGGGGAGTATTCATGGAACATTAGTTGCCTCATGCATGCTATAGCGGTTGTTCGCTTGGCTAAAGAGATGATGATGTATAGAAAGCAGAATGCGAATGAATTCAGCAAGAAACATACATACCAAAGAAGGGTCTAGAAACCAGCGGTCACTACAAAAGACCTTACGAAATCAGATTAGAGATCTACAACATAACCAAATTGCTTTATTACACATTAAAATATACAATGGGTATTTATTACTTTGGCAGACAAGTAATTTCCTTGATTCCTTTTATTGAAGATATTAAAAAAACAAGGGGTACACATTTTTATAGAGAGACAACAATATTAGTCCGTATTTCCAAGCACTTGGAGATTTTCAAAAGTCCTTTTGATTTTTCATCATAACATGAAGTATATAGATAATAGTCCGTATGAAACGAAAACAGGAAGGGGAAATACCATTTGTATTGTAATATTTAAAGCATCAATATTTTAAACATCGATGTCTCTTGTTAATTTTTTATCGGCATCGAAAACCTTTCGGTGATGTATCAAAATATCGATGTACCTACACTTTTATAAAATTTGCCATCACTATATACATCTAAGCCCTTGCGGATAGCTCATTGGTCAGCGTGCTATCTTTCCATGATGCAACCCCGTGTTCGATTCTCGGTCGGGCAAGATTATAGTGTGCGTTTTCCGTGCAATGTCCCAGTATCTGTTGCTGTGAGACAATGAGAAAGCTCACTTTTCTGGTTGAAAAGACCAGAATACGGCGTAGGGATGCCTATGTGCTAACCACACGTACCTCGTAACCCATGACCGCAAGGTCGGGGCGCCGCTGGTAGGCCCAGGCACCGTTAGATGCGATTGCGTGTAAGTACGTACGTATATACATACTTATACGGGACCAAATAATTAAATTTAACGGTATTTCTTTTAATTATTCTAATTGAAAAGGGAAACAGGATGTGAATTTTTTTATCATACTTAAAATATCAATATTTTAAACATGGATATCGAAAACATTTTGGTGCTGTATCGAAATGTCGATGTTAGTTAGTTAGTTAGTTAATGCCTTATTTTACGTGTCCAAGACTCGGGCTATCAGACCCGCTCCTCTGTCTGACCACGCAAATTTCACTACGCTCCTTTCATCGTCTAGCAGAGAAAGAAGGTATTATGTTGGGCGACAAAACAGACGATTTTCAATTTAGCTCAGAGGCTTCTTTTAGACTTGATCTTTTACACGAAGCTCATCTACTACATGGAACAGTCGACTTTACTTCCCCTCCGAAGGAAGAGGTACGAAAGATTTTTTCGCCACGGCTTCGAACGAGTTTGAACGCGCACACTTTGGTACAACAGTCCGGTACGCTAACCGTTATACCACCGAATCCGCATGTATCGAAGCTTCAATACAATTTGCCGCCCAAGCCTTTATCCGGTGGTGGACGGGCAGCCGTGGGCGGCGGAGGGGGCGGGAGCGGGCGCAGGAAAGCCACTCGGGGCGGGAAAGGGGCGGTGCCCGTGTAAGGACAGGCGCCGACGGACCCCGTAACTGAATCATTCAAATCTCCGCCGAGAGAGCGCAGCCGTGCGGGGTCGCAGCCTCGTCGTGCCGAGGCGCCGTCCTTGCGGCGAAGCGATGGGCCGAGAGGAAGAGAAGCGCAAAAGCACACCGTAAGAGGGGCAACGGGGTAAACGGGGAATGAAGAGAATGGAGCAGAAAACGATCGTTCGTTGTGGGGCACAAGTAATGTCATTTTTCGCAAAGAAAATTATGTGAAACGAAAAAAAACACGCAGTAATGGAGAAAAAAGTGTGATAGAAGAAGCGGGAAAGAAAGGATATGAAGCAGAAATTGTCAAAGTGTAGTAAGTAAATGGAATAATAATGCCGTTCACGAAAAGAGATGGGAGGGAGATGGGAGGGTGACATATGGCAAGTAGAAAGAATGAACCTGAATCATGAAAATAACGAAGGTGGTCGAGAATACGAAAAAAAAACCTGGAAGAACAAGAGGAAGAGAACGTGCAAGTGGAAAGGTAGACAGACGTGAGACAGCAAACAGAGAGCACGAAGCAAACTGGACGGCAAACAGAGTAATGAGAAGCGACACGGACGGAACGAAGAGCCAGGTGGGGCGGGGGCGATTGGGTTGGGTCGGTAGAGGGGGGAGGGGGAAGGGGAGGGAGAGGGGACGGGCAAGGACCGGGCGGCACCGCCTGCTTAGCATGCAAGGCGGTGCCGTACATATGTAATCGCCTCATAAGCCGCAGCTAATCCTCACTGGCTCTCAGCAACCGGGTCGCGGCCCCGTTGCACTGCCACCCCCCACCCCCGCCGCCCGCAACCCCTGCTGCGGAGTCACCACCGGTAGCACCGGTTCGTGCCCGGCTCCTCTCCGTCTATATGCGCACTCACAAATCCCAGGCAAAATTGATTGATTGATTTTTTCGTGTTTCCGGGCACGTAAACTGCTTTGGTCATTATTCCCGTTAGTATAGTGCATGTTTTTTTGCGAGATGGCAGTGATCTTCCCCCGCCGGATGGTGAGATCCGACGCTGATCTACCGTCAGCTAGTGGGGTTTCCCCCTACGCAGGACTCTCCCACCAGTGGGGCACCGCCCCAGCCGGGACAAGCTCTAAGTTCCCGCTTGGTCTCCCAACGTGTGTAGTGGTGTGTGTGTAGATGAGGGGAGAGGATAGGATAAGGAAGAGGAAGGACAGATCGCGCGTGGTCCATGGCCCGTTTGGTAGGGTACTGCTCCGGCATTCACCTGGTGTTGATCGGAGAAACCACGGAAAACTACCGATCAGAGCAGCCGGCCGCTAGAATTCTCCTCCAGACAGCGACTGAATTCGACCCAGCTGAAAAGCTAGTATCGAAAATCCTCTACACGCTCACAACTCAACAGAAGAACTAGTTTTTTCGTGGACAAGTTCATCGCAGCGGGTCGCTGCAGAGCTGCAGGAAACACCGCCGCACAGCCACAGCCGACGGCAGCGAGTGACATCACTTCCGTTTCCGGGGGATCATGGCCTACCGTCGGCGGACGGGTGAATGGCCGACCGAGCAAGACCGCGAGTGAATGGGCTAGCAGATTCCTGCGGGTCACAGTAATCCACAACAGGGGTGCACAAACTCCACGCATGAGCCTGATATCTCTAATCAAATCGTATATAAAAACGAAACTAACTACATCTTGTGCTTTTCGTGCCACAACGAAACTAAAATTTTCAATCCTAATTCGTTTGGTTTTAAACGTTTACGTTTTTAACGAGAAACGAACATTTTAAATAGAAGCGAACATTTTTGTTTCGATTTTGAAATATAATCGAACAAAGATTTTGGAGTATATTTTGTTTCGTTTCACGTCCTGGCTTAAATCTCTAGTTAAAGTTTATTAATGTGTTAGGCAATGTCTTTCCAAATCCACGATGTACGCGTTGGAATATAAAACGTATTAAAATTCATCAGGTAAGTTCTAAAATTTGGCAATATTTGAAGAAAACGTCTCTTTGAAAATGTTTAAGACCTCTTAATCATTAATTCCAAGTAAATAAAGTTTTGAGTCAAATATATTTATGTTTTGTGTTATTATTATTTATGTTATGTTTAATATATTATTGATATTTTAAAATTAATATTCATATTTCAGGAAAAGAAAAGTTTTCTGTATTTTCACTAATGGAAAAAAATGTTGATATAAAATATTGTATCACAAAACCAATATCTCGTGTCTATATTTACACAATGCTAAAATTTCATAACAAGGTTTTTCTTCTCTGTTCGACAAGACATTTACAAATTCTTCAAATACTTGTAATAGGCAGAAATGACATCGAAATATTTCCAAAAAACGAAATCAGTTACAGCCAAAACTAACTCGTGAAATTCAATCGAACGAAATTGAATTCTATCCTTCTCGACTTCTCATTCCCGGAACTATTTTCATATGCATGAAGGTCCACCCACATTTTATCGAAACATCCATCAGCACAAAAATAATACGTTTTCGAATATCATCTGTCGACTCCCAGAGAAAGCATTTTTCTCGTCTATAATCAAAACTGCCACTCTTCCTTTAATAACAAGGTTATCTAATTCACAAGTTGCACTGGTGTTCGCGGGGTTGTCATATTCATGAAAGGTTATGATCGATGTCCCACGAGTATCTTTCATTCTGCAGAGTGACATGGTGCCGAACGAGGCGAGGTTTTGGCTAACGCCCACTCACTGCGCTTGTGGAACTACAAAGCGAACTCTAGGAAACGAAAAGAAGAAAAGGAAATAACAGAGACAAGCTAATATCAGTTCAAGTAAAAGACAAGTTAATGCAACTTCGTTGTTGATGCAAGAAATATAGAAAATTAGAAATCCAATCTTTACAGGTAACCGTTTTTGATTTTCCGACTGTGAATTAATTCCTGGTAGACGAAGACGTTAATACTACATCTTGACTAATAAATCATTGAAATATTAAGGAGGTATAATCTTTAAGTAAAATTAATTTAGTTCAGTAAAAGTCAAACATTTTCTGCGCCATTTTCATATTAAAAAAGGTAAATATATGGCATTATCTGGAGCAACAACCTTTAAAAAATGTTATGAATCCAAACAAAAAGATAAAAAACTGACATGTCGTTTACTGAGATTTTATAAGTTATTTATACAGATGTATAAAATGTTAGTATGAATGCCTATTATTGATGAAACTTAATTCAAGGCTCATTTAGAAAATAGAATATAGTTTCGTCCGTTGTTAACTTGAGGAAACAATGTCGATTCTACAAGGCAATTCAAAATTGATATCAGACCACTGAGTGTCAGGTACGTCAGGATATGTCGTGAATGATAATCTGATTTCTCGAGTTCCTAGACGTATTCTCGCCAACAAAGATTATGTGCTCCAAGACAAAACTTTGGACACCTGAGGTTGTCAGATCAGCGCTTCGAAAGATTTTGGTTGGTTGGTTGATTAGTGATTCCGGGCGTGTCAACAGCTTAGGTCATTAGCCCCGTAAGTGTAGTGCATGTTTTTCCTCGGGAGGTGGTGATGATTTCTCCCAGCTGGATCCAGCGCCGACCTCCCGTCGGCTAGCGGGATTAACCCTTAACCAGGACTCTCCCACCAGCGGGGCACCGCCCCAGCCGGGACAAGTTCTAAGTCTCTGACCGGCCTCTCAGCATGTGTGGTAGTGTAGTTAGTGTGTGTCTAAGGAGTACGGATAGGATAAGGAAGAGGAAGGAAAGATCCCGCGCGGTCGGTGGCCCGTTTGTTAGGGTGCTGCTCTGGCATTTGTCAGGTGTTGATCGGAGAAACCACGGAAAAATATCGATCAGAGCAGCCGCCGCTAGAATTCCCGCCAGCGACTGAATTCGACCTAGCTGAAAAGCTAGTATCGAAAATCCTGCCGCCGTTAGGACTCGAACCTAGGGCCTCCCGGTCGGAGGCTGCAGTGACATCAGTTGATGCCCTGAGCTACCGCTTGGGTCCTACGAAAAAGAAGCCTTCCTATTAGAGCGATGAATCTGAGAAGACGACAAACATTATCCAATTAACGCTGTCACTGCACAACATTAAATGTTTCATATTTAGTCCGTATTTTCGTGCAAGTATCACCAGAGCAGGCATTGCACTTTCAGGTAACATAAATCGTATGCGTACATCATTGTGTTGCAATACAATTTCAGAATTTGTATTTAAAACAAACAATATAAAGCATTGTTTTGTAAGCCTTGTAACCAGTATAAAAGTTCTTTAACAATTTATTTCAAAACGACTTGATATCCTATTTGTTTTTCTATAAATGGCATTTTCACGAATAACAAAAGTAAAACCTAGCGGGACAGAAAGCAATTTTGAATCACTCAAAATACACTCAATATTATACCAGATATCTTGCACCACGACCAAGATGAAAATTGCAAGGCAAAAAAGCACTTAGATGTAACGTTAAGATGATTGGTTTTGTGAACAAGGCTTTTCGACACTGCGACTACAACTGAGTTGTTTCCTTTCTTCGTCATTTTATGATGAATTGTTTTTAGCCCCCGGCGCCGGTCGGAACGATTCCTTTCTGAGAACCGCCTGTGGCCACTGCCACCCGCTGACAGGATTTTTTTCGTGGGAGATTGAGACCCGCCGCCTACATCGCCCGGGGCTACTTGAAGATGGAAGACTTCGCCCTGTAAATGCAGGCGGACTAGGTGGTTTGTATCCACAGGGATTCGATGCGGGAAAGAGGAACGGTTTGGATCCCGCCTCCTTTTCTTCTCTTCCCGACTGATGTCTTGCTGAAAATGGTGCCGCTGAGGCCCATGAATATGACTACAGAATGCTAACTTTTTTTTTCAAAAGCGCCAGAATAGTTGTTGTAAAAGAATAAGCGAAAGCGTATTTCAATACACTTTGTAGGGAAATACATTCAATACAATCAATACATTTTGTACGAAAGTTCCCTGATCAGATGATTATTTGGTCATGAAGATGAATTTGAATGTTTGTCTATGTACACTACTCACCAATTGTCCTCAAATAGCTGTGATAATTCGTCATCCAGACAACTATAAATTAAAGCTAGTGAATTTGGGCTCCGATCTGTTTGTGATGTGATAACCACGTACTATTCCAGATTTTTAAAGAAGGATTTTACAAGTACTGAACCTATAATGAGAATTCAAATAACAATTATTAAATGCTAAGTAGACAACTCTAATTATGTCGCTTAAGACAAAGGGGAGAGTAGTAGTACGCAATAAGACAAGGTACAGAGCGATAAAAGAGCCGAAAATAGGAAAAGGAAATGTATTAGTTGCGGCAACATAGGTCGTTTGAGTTTTAGATTGCATCACTGCGAATGAAATTGCATCGTGCTATTGTGGTTACAAATGTAACATTCAATAGTCATGTTTTAAGTAGTTGAAAGTTTCTGTAATTTTAATTTATAACTGAATGAAACTACAATTTTAAATACATATAGAAAGTTAATGGTCTCAATTAATTAATCACTGAGATTTAAATTATTGTGTTATCGGCCGAATAAACATGTATTGAGAGCTCATTGATGCTTGTTAATTCAAAATAACTCCAATTTTACACTGTTTGGCTTTACACAATAATGCATTCAGTAACGTTTGTAAATTTAGCAGTCATGTAGCAGAGTACTTTGGTCCATCTCCTCTGGTATTTTCCTAAGTCGCCTTTCGACTATAAAGCAGAGAATTTAAGAAAATGGATGTGACTTTACATTTCTATCGAATCATTTGAGATTTGAAATTCTATACTTTCGTAACAAAAGACCTGCCAATTGATACATTTATATTTACATTGGTAATTTGACGACATGAAGCCAAGAAAATTGGTAAAATACTTGAAGGCGTCCCGAAAGTACACTGTTGACAAACACATTTGTATCCTTGGAAACTTGAGTAAAATTTTACTGCCAACAAATTAACGTCAAATGGTTATTACACCACTTAGCTGGTTAACAGGATCTGAGAGTTCGAAAACTTGGGGATTTATGTAGTGCATCGGTACATACAACCAAAGAATTTTTTATGAGCTTTTTCCAGCTAACCGCCCTTTTACAGAATCTGTCGACTAGACTAATATAATAAGATCGGCGCGTAAGCAATGGCAAGTCAGTGCTATGCTCGGGACGACCTACGATTGTTCATCATTCCATTTTTGCTCTTTGTCTCCAGAAGCGTCCATCGTCTGTCTCCCTCCAGAAGGTGCTCGATTACCACACGAGCCGCATCGGTCCACACACTCCCAGATCGTCCCGTGAGTTGCTGATCCCCACTTTACTACGCATCTTCGCTGAAACTCTCTTTGCCATCTAGCTCCTGTCTGATATGGAAGTGGAGAGACGGCAATGCACCAGAGACCGGCCGACGCGACACGCCCTGCCTGCACGCCGGCACGCCGGCTCGCCGCGCCCCGCATCTCGAGGGTGCGGCGATCACCCTCGCACCCCTCCCCTCACTGCAGCGCCTCTAACCGGGAGGTCCTAGGTTCGAGTCCTGACGGCGACAGGATTTTCGATACTAGCTTTTCAGCTAGTGAATTCAGTCGCTGTCTGGAGGAGAATTCTAGCGGCCGGCTGCTCTGATCGGTAGTTTTCCGTGGTTTCTCCGATCAACACCAGGCGAATGCCGGAGCAGTACCCTAACAAACGGGCCACGGACCGCGCGCGATCTATCCTTCCTCTTCCTTGTCATATCCTCACCCCTTACTCACACACACTTACACTAACATGCACTACACTACCACATATTCCGGGAGACCTGTCGGGAGTTTAGAGCTTGTTTCGGCTGGGGTGGTGCCACGTTGGTGGGAGAGTCCTAGTTAGGGGGAAACTCCACTAGCCGACGGTAGGTCGGCTCCGAGCCAACGTTTGGGTCGACGCCCAGCCTCACTGTGAAAACCGCCGCGACCTCCCGGGATATTTGACATTCTCCTCTTACAGAACTAATGGTCTAAGTAGCGGACGCGCTCACATTCCATATTCACACACTCACCCCAAATGACGTAATTGATCGCATCAAATTCCGAGGACGGATTGCGATTGGCGAAGCGCAACGTCTGGGCTCCCTTGAGGTGGCGAGGGCGGCGGAGCGCCGCGGGAATGCGGCGGTGGGGGCGGCGGCCGCGATGGTGGTGACGGCGTCTGTGTGGACGGCGGCCATGGGGGCGCCGGCTGTGGGGCGTTGGGGGTACGGGCGGCGGCGGTAGGTCGATGGCGGTGGTGGTGGGGGTGGTTGGGGATGGTGGCGGTGGAGGTGGGGTGGTTGGGGGGATGGGGATGAGGGCGTCTATGTGAACAGCGTCTGTAGGGGGTCGGCGGTTGTGAGGCGGTGGAGGTGGGAACGATGGCGGAGGAGGCGGGAATGGTGGGGGCGATGGGAGTGGGGACGGCTGGGGCGGAGGTGATGGGGTGGCAGGGGGTGGCAGGAGCGGTGGGGGGTGTGGGCTAGGGCGGTTTGGGCGGGGCGGGGGGCGGCGGTGGTGGCGGCTGCGGGGGCGCGGCGCGCTCGTCAAGGCACTCGCACGCGTGGCACGCCATCCCGACCCACCGCCCCCACCGCCGCCGACAGCGTTTCGCACCCGAGCGCCGCCCGGTCGCGAGTCGTCGCGCTGTCGTCGCGAGAAGCCAAGGGCGAGGTGCCGGCGCGCGACGCCTCCACACCCACCCAAAGCGCAGGGGAGCACTGATGCACACACACACACACACACACATATACACACACGCACGAACACGCACGTGCACACGCACGCACACGCGCGCGCACACACGCGCACACACGCGCGCACACACGCGCGCACACAGCGCGCACACACACGCAAGCACATACGCATACACACGCGCGCACACATACGCACACACATATGCATGCACACTGCAGTGCCAATCGAATAACAATCAGGATTCGCCCGTAAATCGAACTCTGAAGGAGGCACCTTTATAGGAAATAATGAATACCTGGGGCAGTAACTTGCCTCGCCACATTTATTAAAAAAATGAGTTAGTATTATGAAAATTAGTGTATTTCAATGCCCCATACATCTATATAAATGTGAGGGTTTTATTTAATGATTCGCAGCAAGATGGCAGTGCAATTAATAAATTGATATTCTTTGTCCCAATGTGTCGAATGCAATGTCTAAACCTTTACTTTCCTTCCTTTCTCCCAAAAGTTACGTACAGGACCACAGCATGTTATTGTCCCAAGGCCTCCATTCATAAATAAAGAAATACGTAAATACATGATTTTAAATACCAGTAGTATGAACGACCTTTCTGTTGCAAGAAATCGTTCATAAAGAGAGCATTATACGACGCAAATGACGACGTATTAGCATTTTACGGCACAAATGATTGCGCCGCAAATGATCACGCATTCCACCAATCGCAGTGAGAGAATCGTGGGGTGGTAGCGGTAAACAGAACAGCCAGGACCACCGTTTTCTCGCACGGATGTCAAATATCTAATATGTCACAAGAAAGTTATTTCGGAATATTAAGTTTGGTTCTCTTATAAATTTATAATGGTGTAATACAAAAAGCGTATGTAACTCGTTTGTAATTTTGCTTTATTCCTTTCGTGCAAATTTGTAAACGAGCTCCCAATGTCGCTCGTTTCCAAAACATGTACTCATGCAATAAAGCTTAACATTGCAAGTAATTGCAAAAACTACTATTTACAATATTATACGTTGTTTATGTCCCGAAGATGGCTCATAGGCAGCGTATTAGCTTCCCTTGGTGTGGTCTCGGGTTCAATTCCCGACCAAAGTAAAAATAGAGTTGTAGCTTTCCTTTAAAATCGACCCACTGTCAATAGCTTGTGACGAAGAAAATGTCAGGCAGGCAGAGTTTGCTAGTTACACTGAAGGGAATATATAATGTTCGCCACATGTGTCTCTTACCCACAAGTTTGGGAATTAAACTACACCCAGGCATGGGGGAAACCGTTATATAGACGTCGAAGTCGGATAATCGACCTAAAAATTCCAGGTACTTACATAAAATTCTGTACATTGAGCAATATGGAAAGAGTTTCATAGTGCTATTGTAAATACTATCATCGAACAAACGCCACAGTTTTCGTCACAAGGATTTCTCACGATGTAAACATGGAATTTTGTGAAAGAGCAAGTTCTCATCATGGTACAAGCATTTGTTCAAAGTTGAACAAAAACCCTAAAGCTGAACAGAGTGAATTATGACATGTCTTCGAATTACTTTTCTAAACTGTGCCTTTTGTAGTAGTCCATGTGATCAAGTCATTTTCGGCAAATACTAACTTGCATTTCATTTTCGCTACACGTGCGTTTTTACGAGTTGCCAATAGAATTAAATCAGTAATGATATGAACGTTTCAAAGATTTTGAAGAAAAATAATACGCCGGTTTCACTCGTGAGTGCGTTGTGATTCTGTAACTGAACATGCAGACAGATATGTTTTCGTGAAACAAATAACATCCTTTCTTGAAATAATATTATGTTAGCAAGATAAACAAGTACTCGAAATTCAGAATTAACCTCAAGGAAATATTGGTAACAATATTGAATTGCCAACACTGCAATCCACTTTACCCCAAAATGATCAAGGGCCCTGTCGAAGATGACATACGTATTAACGTACACAAATTGATGGATGTTGACAGATAAAATGAAATTGACATTTTTTTAAAATGTCGCAGAGCACTAAAGAGGAAATACTACTATTTTTAACATAAAAATGTCTTAGAGAAATTAAAAATGCCTTGACATCTTGCGAGCATTCCGTGCTATTTTCCCGACTCGTAGTAACCGCCGCCGCCGATGGCCGCCCGCCTAATCCACTCCTCCAAACGGAAAGCGATACGCTCTGTATGTGCGGCCGCCGCTGGGTCGACAGCGCACCTTCCTTGCACAAAGGCTCCGCCCGGCATGAAGTCCAATACCACTCGGAGCGGGGCGCGTGGCGGGGGCGGGGCTGGGAGCGGGGCTGGGAGCGGGGCTGGGAGCGGGGCTGGGAGCGGGGCTGGGAGCGGGGCTGGGAGCGGGGCTGGGAGCGGGGCTGGGAGCGGGGCTGGGAGCGGGGCTGGGAGCGGGGCGGGAGCGGGGCGGGAGCGGGGCGGGGAGCTGGGCGGTGAGCGGGACGGGGAGCTGGGCGGGGAGCTGGGCGGGGAGCGGGCGGGGCGCTAGGCGGGGAGCGGGTAGGTGCTGGGGCCGTATGCCTTATTTACGGCGCTCCGAAACCCATCGAGCGCCGTCCATCACTCTGAAGGAAATTCGCGAAGACTGCGCGCAGGGTATCGACGTTGCTTCCATCTGAATGCCGGATCCATACATCCGTGCTCTCTGGGTCCGACCCGTCGTATCGGCTGCTCGTGTTCACGTCACGTTTGTTCTCATCTCTTTCGCGGCTCTTCCCTGCCTTAGGATTTTCTTGTCGGCCTGCTCGTCTTTCGATTCGAGTTTACTAGCATCTCACCCCATAATACATATGTAAACGTGTGTGATGTAAGTGTATGTTGTGTATATACAAGAATATGTGTATGTAAGTTTATATATGATTGTAAGTTCGATATCTCTGTGTAATTGCACAGAGATCGATGTGGTCCACAGGGGAGGAGAAGGTAGGGCTCTACCAATTTGTCACCGCCGGCTCAAGGAGGAGGTTGTATGGCGAGCACAATGCGTCGCCCGCCTTTACTTCCAGAAAAGATGTTAGTACTCTCTTGGAAGGGAGGCTAAGCCACTCTGAATGGAAATCACCAGAGAACAATTCCAACCTACGCCGGGTTTCGAACCTGGGTCCTTCAGATTGTGTATGTATGTATACGTGTGTGGTTGTACGTGCGTGATGTAAATGTATGTGTTCTTAAAGGTACTTTTTTTTAATTGGTTATTTACGTTCGCATCAACATCTTGGTCATTAGCGACCACTATTTGTGTTAACGGTATCGTAACTATGAAGATGAAACGATATGGTGATGACAAGGGGTGAAAGGACGAAAATACAACCATGCCCGAGGCGGGAGTCGAACCCTTTGGTCCGAGATCACTACGACACTATTGCCTTAGCGATCTCGGCCCTCGGCCCGACTCTTATCCTTTCTTCTCTGCAAAAAGCGAAATCTAAAATATGTAAATAGTTTGTCTGTAAGGGGCGAATATAGAATAAGTATAAGAAAGGAAGCAGGTGATCCGTGGTTTCTTTACTAGGATGGTTTCCTTGATACCGGTACAAAAACAACACGAAAAACTATTTACCTGAGCAGCCGGCCACTATACTTCTTCTCCATAACTTGGCTAAATTCGATCTAGCTGGTGTAGAAAATCCGTCAACATCAGGAAACCAACACTAGGATCTTACAGTCACCGATGCTGCTGTGGCAAGTGACGTAACTTCTGTTCTTCAATATTATTGCAAACGTTGTTCACTCAAGGTCTCTATTTGCCATCATTCATACGTTCCAAAGCAACTTCATCAAAACTTGATATGATTTTCGTTATTTATTTCTCATTTCTCTTTCATCTCTTTTTAACGCACAACTTACGTAATCTTTGTATTCTCTCTTTTTTATTCTAACTCAGGCACCTTTTATTTATGTTGATTTCCGTCAGATGTGCCTCTCAGATCTCATTTATTGCCTTCTTCTCTCCCGCATGCCATTAAGAAAAGGCATGAAAGTTATACTGAGACAAAGACCGGAAGGTGTTCACTCGAAAGTAGAAAAAATTTTTAAAAAAGGAAAAAATTAAAAAAAAAAAAAAAAATTTTCTAGCCGCTATCCTACATACGCAAAGTGTCAATCGTAAATCATGTGTTATAAATTACATATTGTCAATTAAGACAAGAACCATCGTAGTAAAACCTTTAGTGTGTATTTGATTCACGAGAAAACAATAAGCAACAGGATATGAAAGAATTTCTGAAAAACGATGATTGTAGTAATGCTTCAAGAAATTATATTAATTATACTCTCTTAAAATGGTATACGTTACAAATCAAGAATTTTTTCTTCTCTTAATTTATAGTATACGTACTTTAAAGCAGAAACAGTATTATTAAATGATCAGGACAAACTCATTTCTGCGTAGTGAGTCAACTCTGATATCGATATTTTCTTGTCCCTTCTCGACACTCCTTACACATGTGATATTCGTCACTCTGACCCTTCTTTGTCGAAAAATTCTTTAACCTAAAATTTTATTTTATTTTATTTTAGATACATCCAAATCTAGATTAATACCAAGACGTTTTATGATGTTTCAGTTCTCTCCATTATATTCCTCACTTTATCTTCATCAACAACTTTTCTAAACATAAACAGTATCAATTTCCCCACGTAATGGTTAACAGCTTCAGACACGAAAACTGGGTCACGGATGAAGTAACGAACATAACCTCTGGCCGCGGCGGTCTTTTAAAGCTACATGAAGGTCCACTCACAACATCTGAGAGGAAAAAATAAACGAGGCTCCCGGGTGCCTCCTGCTTGGCCGCGGCTGTTAGCAGTCGAGGTTGTCGGGCGGCACTGCTCTCTCGCTCGAAATCCCAAAGGGCAAACAGCGAAACTTTTTCCCTTTACCTAAATAGTGCGATGTTACCATTTAATCCTCATCGTTGCCATTTGAAGAAGGTTTTGCTCAAAACTCCATGAGAGGTGCATAGCTTAAAAATAGATGCGTATGTTCAGTGAAAAAGTTTTGGGGTAAATCAGGCGATAAGGTGAATAAAGAAAATATGTTTTCATGAAAAAAATAAAGTCCCATGCCTTTCCATTGAAACCAAATCTTCACCTAATCCTCATTTTCAACATGTTTCTATTTAATCGTTGTTTGCTAAAACAGGTATTCCACTTTAAACTCTGAATACAATACTGACCCTAAAAGATCGTGTGAACAGCTAAAGTGTTAGAGTAATCGGCGGTGATGCTGATGATTGTATGGAGCTAGCTAACGGGAAAGAATAAAGGACGAAAGTGGAGGAAAAGAAAGCAAGCGAAAGGTGAACGCGGCAAAAGACAAATCAGAGCGATGTTGAGAGAGTTAAAAGATAGGCTTGTCCTATTGCCAAGCGGAAGTGCAACGGTAGGGCTGCTGTGTTGTGGAGGTGACGGCTGCTATGTAGCGACAACGAAGATGGTATTGTCGAAGGAAGTATGCCAAAGGTTGCATGCGGGAGCTTTGCAAGGATGGGAATAGCATGGAAATGAGCGGGGAGGCTGGGGATAAAATTATGACACCACGGCGATAGCGGCTCTGGGGGCCATGATAGAGATGGCGTCGCTGGCACTACGGGGGCAACGTTGACGATGTAAGCGACATTAATGACGTGGGCGCGTTGGTTGGCAACGTTGATGAAGTGGGCGACTTTGGCGATGTTGACGATGTTAGCGACGTTGATGACGTGGGCGACTTTAGCGTTGTTGACGATGTTAGCGACGTTGGCGAAGTTGGCGACGTTGGCAACTTGATGACGTGGGCGACTTTGGCGATGTTGACGATGTTAGCGATGTTGGCGAAGTTGGCAACGATGATGACGTGGGCGACATTGGCGATGTTGACGTTGTTAGCGAAGTGGGCGACGTTGGCAACGTTGGGTTGGGTTGGCGACGTTGATGACGAGGGCGACTTTGGTGACGTTGTCGATGTTGGCGACCGTGGTGACGTGAACGACCTAGGCGGTGACAAGGGCGGCGACGGCGGCGACGGCAGTGGCGGCGTGGGACGGTGGTGACGGCAGCGGCGGCGGCGGCGGTGGCGGCGGCGGCGGTGGCGCGTGGCAGCGGCGGACCCCCACAGAAGCTGCGCTGTGACTCGTGCAGAGGCGAGGTGTCGGCGTCCGAGGAACCCGATACGGCTGCCGCCAAGGCCCGCCCCGCCCAGCCCGCCCCAGCACTCTCCGAGAAAGGAAAGCAGGGCACCGAAACCCCTTTGTTTTTTGGACAAATAAGTTACCACACTGTACGGCGCATAAAAAGAGAAAAGGAAATTTATGATAATGTACATCAATTTCACTATTATGACGATGAGGTACATTATAAATTTTAATGATTTGTACAACGAATAAGAAATTGATGATAAGACACTCTTAGGTCCATTATAATAACGTTAAAATAAAAAATGAAAACCTGAAACAGTACTTGATCAAGTGATGATGTCAAATGACACCTACCAAATGGCCTTAAGCACCTTCATTCCAATCCCAAAATAACAGCAGACATATTTCAAAGAGAGAAACGAATACATTGCATGGTTCCGAGGAGTTGGAACAAAGCTACTTCGCACGCCCAGCATTGAAGAATGCTATTTTTGTTTTTATGAATTATTATTATTCCTCTAATCCACGACTGAAAGATGTTACGAGTCGGTTGATAGTAAAGTCTACTCCGAATGAAACCAGCTTTCTAAGCTGCGGATCTATGAACTGGAAGTGACTACAAATACTTTGCACAAATTGGAGGCTGATTCTAATAAAGAAATGTTTTGCACTTCCCGGTCATTGGAATAACCTGGAAGTTCAGCCAACTTCTTACACAAATTTTGCAGGACATATCCCAGAGCTTCGATAACTATTGGGGCGACCTATGCTTTGACGCCTCTCATTCGGGTGATCTCGATTTCTAAACTCTTGTATTTAAGACGTTTCTTTGCCTCCTTGCTTACGATGTTTTGATGACACAGTTCAGCATTATACACAAGTAGACACGTTTTTTCTCCAAAACCAGAATAACAATATCCGGTTTATTTCCGGTTTTAGTGTGATCATTTTGAACTTGTTGGTGATGCACTATTGTACACAGTTCAACAGACGTCACTGGTTTTTGTGTTCCTACCACTGGGGAGTATGTGCTTAGAACTTCGAAAGCAGTACAGTTTCGCCAGTGGAGGTAACTACATCCCCTGTCTTGTTTCATGTTTTTGGTTTTTGCTAGAATCTGACAAGTTGATACTATATGATCAGTGGTACCTACTTGTTCCTGGAAGATGCGCTGCATTTATCATTTTGGGAAGTTTGCAGAAGCGCTTTATCATCATCATCATCATCATTATCATGTCATCATACTGGGAGAGGTTGCTCAGTGCATGAACTGATGTTACTGCAGTACTTCTGACCGGGAGATCCTAGATTCGAGTCCCGACAGCGGCAGGATTTTCAACACAAGCTTTTCAGCTATTTGGAGAAGAATTCTAGCAGCCGGCTCCTATGATCGGTAGTTTTCCGTGGTTTCTCCGATTAACACCAAACGAATGCCGGGGCAGTATCCTAACAAAAGGACCACGGACAGCGCGCGATCTTTCCTTCCTCTTTCTTGTCCAATTCTCCTCATACATTGACACACTTACACTAACATGCACTACACTACCACTCACGCCAGGAGACTGGTCGGGGACTTAGAACTTGTCCTGAATTGTGCGGTTCCCCGCTGGTAGGAGGTACCCTGTTAGAAAAAATCCCGCTAGACGACGGTAGGTCGGCGCCGGATCTCGCCATCCAGTCGGAAGGATCATCGCCACCTCCCGATGAAAAAGCATGCACTACTCTTACGAGACTAATGATCTCAGTAGTTGACATGCCCGAAATCACTAACAATCAATCAACAGACACCTCCCGAAGAAAAAACATGCACTACACTTACGGAACTAATGACATTAGCAGTTGACGCAATCGGAATCATTAACTTATTATTGTTATAATAATTATTATTTTATTATAATTATTATTATTTTATTATAATTATTATTTTATTATTATTATTTTATAATAATTATTATTTTATTATAATTATTATTATTTTATTATAATAATTATTATTTTATTATCATTATTATAATAATTATTGATATGAACGTGTTTATCATGCTTTTATCGAGTATATATTTTCCAAAATCGCCAATGTACGTCGGCGGGTGAAACGAATGAACCGCCCTCCGCAACAGCAAGTGGGCGGGCAGGGTGGGTGGGCGGGCGCTGGGTGTTGTTTCGCTGGCGTTGTGGCGTGAATGGCGCACCGGAGCGCCATCCCTCTGGCGCCGCGCCCTCGCGCACCAGCGCTCCCGAACAAAAACGCCACGCACCGCGTGGGAGGCGGCGGCGGCGGCCGATGCCCAGCGGGCAGTAAATACACCGACCCGCGCACGCGCTCTTTGGGGGGCTATTCGTCAGGCGGCAACGCGCCACGGAGGTCGCGGGCCCCCAAAACCCGCCCGCGGGTTTTACAGCTTTTCGCCTTCGTTGGTTGGTTGGTTCGTTTGTGATTCCGGGCGCGTCAACAGCTTAGGTCATTAGTATCGTAAGTGTAGTGATTTTTTTTCCCTCGGGGGATGGCGGTGATCTTCCCCTGCTGAATGATGAGATCCGGCGCCGACCTACCGTCGGCTAGCGGGGTTTCCCCCTAACCGGGACTTTCCCTCCAGCGGAGCACCGCCCCAGTCGGGACAAACTCTAAGCTCCCGAATGGTCTTCTGGAATATGTGGTAGTGTAGTGCGTGTTTAGAGTAAGTGTGTTTGTGTAAGGGGTGAGGATGGGACAAGGAAGAGGAAGGAAAGATCGCGCCCGGTGCGTGGTCCGTTTGGTAGGGTACAGCTCCGGCATTCGTCTAGTGTTGATCAGAGAAACCACTAAAAGCCAGCCGGTCGCTAAATTCTCCTCCAGACAGCGACTGAATTCGACCTAGCTGAAAAGCTAGTGTCGAAAAAAGCTACTGTGCTAACAGCAGCACCACAAACGCCCATGCGATTTCCGGCTCCAGCTCGGCTCGTGATTGTATCCGGATTGTGTCCTCCACTGTTCAGCAACATGACCCCGTTTTCTTTTATTGGTTCATATCCGATTTGCTCGTTCCTCTTGTTCGCCGTCGTGGGGGTGGGGTCGTTTCATGATGCAAATTTTCAAATCGTTTGTTGTTGTTTTTTGTAGGAAGTTAAACCCACTTGTTTTGTGTAGTACTCTAATATTTGAACAGATTCTTAAAAAAGCTATTTCCATTTTAATTTCATGTTTTCTTCTATAATGACGTACTCAGACAATGAATTTTCGAATCATTTAAATTGAATTTATTACAATGGAATCACAAATTTTAAATTTCAGCTTTTTATGTTGTTAGGTACATTTGAATGTATACTGCGAGTTTAATCGAAAACATTTCTATACAACTCTAAGAAAATTTGAAAATGTAATAGCTTTTTTTCGTCTTTATATACACTGTTTCAATTCGCATGAATGCGTCAGACGGAATGTTAAGCCAAAGGATCTGCAGGAAGATTCCAGGACGATTCGCTATTCTAGGAAGATAATTACGATGACTCCGGAAAACTCACCCCACCTCCCCCATTATCATGTCTGGCGGATTCCGCTCTGTCGACACCACTTTGCAGTACAAGGAAAAGCTAGGTGCTGCACGCCGTTCCTTTGGGGACTGAGAGAGGGAATATTGCGAACAAAAAACTGTGAGTGGCGAAAAAGCACTAGTTTTTAACTACATTATCGAACATGATATAATTATTCTTTCTTTCATATTCGTGTTGCTTTGTCAGAAGTAATTCTTTTTGAGTTCTCAAGGTAGATAAGATTACAATTTTTTTATTCTTTACATTTTCAGAGGAATTGGTTGTATTATCAGCAATGGCTGATTAAGAGGAATGTCCAATCAAGCTTTGCACAATTACGTCATTTTGGCAATTCAATATCAATTTGCGTAACTTCTCCGGACTTAAAGAAATGATCAATATTGTAATACCCAAGAAAACCATCTCGCAGTTTACGTCAATCTAATGGCTGACAGACTTTACTGCTTCTCGTAAATGTCAATTTGTGTTAGTGTTTTTGTGTTGTACACTTCAAGAGTTATTAATCATACAATAAAAATGATATATTACAGATGTACTCTTTGCCAGACCTTTACGCTCTAATTTCAGAAAAACAGTTGCAAGAATAATAGTGTAATTATGTAGTGAAAACTCATGACTTAATACAATAATTATTGATGATGGTGACGCATTTTCACATAAGGCAGATAAGACATATTCACCGTACACCATACAAATCCTTCACCGCAACCATCTCCAGCTAAGATATGTGTGACCTGTTCAAGTGAAAAACATATTTCCATTTACAGCATGTTTTGCATGCAACACACCACCGCGATGTAAGAAGTCTAATTTATTCTGGACCTAGTTCTGTCCAGATTAGATTCATTGCACATCATAAATCCCGCAAGCAGACAGGAGAAAATTACGAAACGAAACAACGACAAACGACGTCATGATGATCTATTTCGCACTTTTTCCGACATCTGTATCTTGTCGCGAAATGATAAATTGAATTTAAACTACCGGCACTCTCCGAGAGAGCGGCGAGCTCTGGCGGGCGTGCATCGCGATTGGAGCGTGAAATATTACACGCCGGGCGGGATAGGGCGGAATGACGTTTTTACTACTGCAACTAGCCGATTCTATGGCGGTAATGCGCTTATCCTCAGTCGCGTATCGACCTGATATCGGGTGTTCGAGAAGTTATTACTGTCGCTCTCTGCGCAATTCCGGGATGAGCACCCCGAACCTGCCCGCTCTCACCCGCAGAACAGGCGCGCTGCGGCTCGGCCGGGCAGCTTCATTGCGGAGCGATCGATAAAAAGCAAAATGGCGGATTATGCGCGTTAAAAATGCAATGCGGCCAGGGAAATTCCACGCGTTTCCTGCGAGGTGAATGCAAGAATGCAGCGAAATTGCGGCTGGCAGCAAATGGATGAGTTGGTATTCCAGCGTTGTGCGTGCGCTCAAATTATGCATGATGTGAATTACACGTTCTCGTTCAATATTGTATCACAAGCTCCGAAATAGTTTTGAATTATACCGCGTGGTACATTGTAACTGCCGTAGCTTAAGAGATAGAGTGATTTAGGCAGAAAGAATTGGAGTACGCCGGTTTGGGATGAAATCATACAAGATTAAGGTGTTAAACAAATGACACAACTCTCTTCATTGTTGAATCAGTAGATTATGGAACGATGATGTAATGATGGGTATTAATACACGAGTGTGACATTACGATACATGCTAGCAACGAGCGAATATCGTTAACTTCACACGAGTATATTAATACCCATTACATCGAGTTTCATTCGGTACTTTTTCTACGAGTTATGGCAACTTTTATAAGCAAAACCTTTACATTGAATCGTTTCGTAGCATGTTTACATGCAGGATTCAGTCAAGGCCACCTAGCGGACAGCTTCCTACCCACACTGTCGCTGGGGGCTTTTGTTTACCACTATGCTAGTCAAATAGGATCAAAGAGAAATTGCCATGCAATTAATTTTAAAAAAATATTCCACGTAAAAAAAATACTACTAATAAAGTAAATTAATACAAGCATGATATAATACTAAACGAAATTTCAACCCTCGGAGACCTGAGCAAATTTACACCTTTAGAATACTAAAGAGGTATATTTTTAACTCCATTTGTGTTTGTTTTTTCTGATCATTATTTTCACTCTATATTAAGTCTAATATTTTTCTTCAATATTTATGTATTGTTATTTGCATTAAATTAATAATCAGTTACAAGATTACATTTAAACTCACATTCATTGGAAACTTTCCAAACGTCTTCACAAACCATAATAGTCTACTGTTTAACAGTTTTAACACGGGTAGATAAATGGTTTCTTGGATTGCTTATTGCACACGTAATTTTTACATACATAACATTTATTATTTAAACGTAACCACTGTTGAGAACAATAATCTTGCATAAATTGTCAATAGAGCGCAATATGTTATAATAATGTATTAATTTAGCACATCCGCGTGAAGCCACGACAATAATCTCCGAAAAACAAAACAATAGCAACACCTATGTGATATATTGGAAATTGACGCAACGACAAGTGATTATATGCAAATTTAAACCGCTCTCTTAACAATTCGTGCGAAAAATGGTAGAATAGTTGACTGCCACATAAGACACGGAGTAATAAAGGGATACATTTTGGAACCCATTGTGAAAAAAATGTATTTCTACAAAAAATAATTACTGATTTTTTCTCCAGAGCGTCTTTTCGATATATTAGAAGAAAATATTCATAAAAAATGTCATACATGTAGTAACACTAACTAAAATTAATGACAAAAACATGTTCTGTGGTAAAAAATGTACTCCCTAGGGTTCTTGTACACACTTGTATTAAAGCTTGTTTTCTGGGTTTACATGATTCAGGTATTTGATTTTAAATGAGGTAGTCAAAAGTAAAGGGCTGAAAGTATTGACTGAATGATTTTGAGGAATTGAGTCTTTAAGTTAAATTACAATTCAAAATTCTAGGGATAATTAGTGACATAAATATTCCAAATACGGTAAAGAATAAAAATTAATTTTTGTCGTTTTTTATCAAAAATATTTTTGCGTTTAAATTTGACGCTGAGAAAAAATCAATGATAAAAAAATCAATCAAAAATGTTATTCTGATGGTATTTCTTTCATATTTTTTCAATAAGATAAAATAGTGTTAAGTTAACGAAAAAATTAAAATGAAAGAAAAAACACGTTTTGGCTCTAGAGAGGTGTGTGTGGTGAATGGGAGATAATATATCTTTCAAAAATCTTATTTTTAAGTTAGAGTTATAATATAACCATAAATAATTTGGTTTTAGGGACCTTTTTACCACCTTATCCGGGGTAGGCTTTAAGTCAAACTTTCGTGTGAAGACGCACTGCCGATATTCCTTAGATTGAACAAACACCAAAATCAGCTTTCCTTATAGAAACATATTCAGTTGTCAGAAATGTTAGTGATTAAGTAGTAAAATTGAATCATTTGCTTCATGTTCTCACTATTACATCTCAAACACGATAATCAGCTTTGGGTGATTTAGAGGAAGTGTGATACGTACGCACTTGTCTCATTAATCCAAAGACATTAGAAGTTTTGATTTGTAGTTTTAACCAAAATCGCTGTTATGCAGGACACCCAAGTTAAAACATGACCTCTTAGGTACTACCACAACTGGGTACTAAAAATATCCGTCTTTAAATTAAATCGATTGCATTTTATTATATAAACTTTTCAGATTCTGTCACTTCCACTTCGCTGCTTCTGACCACCTTATTTGTTATTTTAAACTTTCCAATGATTTCAAGGCCAATGATCTTCAATCGATAAATGATTCAGTTTGAAATAAACGGATATTACTTATATCATTTTACTTTTCTTGTTAAAGGGAACGATCTATCTTTGAAACACCTTTAAGAATAAAACGACAAATTTTGGTAACACCTATCCCGAACTACTTTGACCGTCACTAACTTTGTGTAAACCAAGACTCGAGGCAAACTCGTCATGCCTTACCTCAGTAACGGTTATGTGAATCGATATTTCGGGTGTTCGAGAACATCGCGTTAAAAAATTTACTTGGTCTGGACTTTTCCTTGCAAACATGTTGAAAATAATTAAATATATATATATATAAACATTATGTATAAATATATAAACATTTTATATATAATATATATAAACATTTTAAATAATAAACATTTTATATATAATATATATAAACATTTCTGAGGAAATAATAAAACGTCAAATAAAATTTCGAGGCAGAGAAGGTGAAGTCAGAACTTCGAGCCAAAAGAAGTACTTGCATCCCTTTAAAACGATCATCATGAGTCGGTTGTTTCAATGAGCCTCCACCATTCAATTAAATAATTGCTTCAGTTTGCTCTCTGGAGCAGAATAATTATGTACAACCGTCGAAGACGAGCGAATACAGCCACAGAAATTGCTGTAGTGCGACATGAAACATTCAGGAGCAGATATGACGCATGTAATTACAAATTATGAAATTTTAATTAGAGAACGCTGACATACTATTGAACAATGTTCAGAATATTTCACCTTCCTGTTTCCAAAATTGTACGTACCTGAAAATGCGAGCAAAAGAAAATTATACCGACGTTTGTATCGTTTAGTTTCCTTTACTAAAAGTAAGAAAATCGAGTAAGTTGTAAATAGTCAAAGAAACTTTTTAATGGCGAAAAACAAATGGATACTTAACCATATTGTTTACATAGTGAAGTTACAACAAAATGAACAGCACATAAATCTTCTGGGTGAAAAACACGCATCTCTCCAATTTTCATGGAGATCGGTCACACGGTGACGGAGTTAACCGCTCTTATATACACCAATATATATATATATATATATATATATATATATATATATATATATATATATATATATATATATATAGTGAAATATATATGTGCCGAAAAATCGCTCGACTAACTTGCAGAAACAAGCTCATGGAAACGAATCACGTTTCTCAAAGCTGGCGCTCGATTATTCCCCAGTCCCTCAAAAATATCGCTTTCGCGGTCGAACATAACGCGTCAGCGGGAGCGACACGTCCGGGATGTGCCGCGTTTTACGGCGCCCCTAACGAAGCGAGCGGCGCCCGGCGGCCAGCGGCAGCGGGCGCGCACACTGGGGCGAGATCCCGAAAAGCGGGCCAAAAGTCCAAAAAAAAGTTTTATTTAGGGAATGTTAAGTAAGAAGTTGGGTATGCTGGTTCCGAGACTGCCTAATTCCATGGTTAAAAAAGGTTCCAAACTTCACAGTGACACTCTGATGATTGGAAACGTGGCTGTTGAGGGAGCAGCTGTTACACAACTCAATGATCATAAATCAGCCGTTACCTTGAACGCGTGTAGGAGTTTTCGGTTTTGAACAATTTTCATCATTCAAAATAGATGAAAATCTTGTTGATTAGTACAATGTTTACATGAACTACAAATTCTAAAAAATATTATATTTACGTTGTTAATAAATAATGTCGAAACAAATGAAAAAAATATTTTTTTTGTTTTTTCTTTTTGTTTAAGTTGAAAATAGTTGTGTTCCACAGAGTTTCGCAACGAAATTTGTACAAACCTTCATTTACTACTATTTAGCATTTGAATTGTTTAAAAGAAAGCTGCTATTAGCTCCAATTCTGCTTTTTGTCTAGCCTAATGATTCTAACGATTGAAACATTTTTAAAAGTTTTTTAATTTTTAATCCCCCATATTGGATTATCTATTTGGATTTTCTGCAATTTGGACACTGGAATCGCAAATAGTGTGCCTAAAAACAAATATAAGAAAAAAGGTTTCTTGTTTTACATAGATAGATACTTCATTTATTTAATTTGCTTTGGGCATTAAGCCCAGTGGCAAATTCTTTACACTTATTATACATCCAATACCATAATAAAGTAATGAATGCTAATCTACATTCAATTCAATACCCAGTACAAAATTATTCCATTTAAGGCATGCCTACTAAAAGCAGGGGCCCTTCACAGACTACTGATCCTATCGCTTACACTGTTACTTGAATTTAAACTTTAGCTGGTTGGTTGGTTGGTTAGTGATTTCGGGCACGTCAACAGCTTAGATCATTAGTCCCGTAAGTATAGTGCGTGTTTTTACTCTGGAGACGGCAGAGATCTTCCCCCGCTTGATAGCGAGATCCGGCGCCGACTTACTGTCGACTAGCGGGGTTTCCCCCAACCAGATGTCTCTCATCAACGGGGCACCGCCCCAGCCGGGACAAAATCTAAGCTCCCGACCGGTTTCCCGGAATATGTGGTAGGGTAGTTTATGTAAGTGTGTGTGTGTGTGTGAAAGTAAAGGATGAGGATAGGACAAGGAAGAGGAAAGAAAGATCGCACGCGGTCCGTGGCCCGTTTGTTAGGATACTCCTCCGGCAATCGCCTGGTGTTGATCGGAGAAACCACGGAAAACTACCGATCAGAGCAGCTGGCCGCTAGAATTATCCTCCAGACGACCGGGAGCGTTAGCTCAGTGCATCAACTGATGTCACTGCAGCGCCTCTGACCGGGAGGTCCTAGGTTCGAGTCCTGACAGCGGCAGGATTTTCCACACTTGCTTTTCAGCTAGGTCGAATTCAGTCGCTGTCTGGAGGTGAATTCTAGCGGCCGGCTGCTATGATCGGTAGTTTTCCGTGGTTTCTCTGATCACCACCAGGCGAATACCTGAGCAGTACCCTGTCAAACGGGCCACGGACCGCGCGCGATCTGTCCTTCCCATTCCTTGTCTTATCCTCTCCCCTTACACACACACTTACACTAACATTCACTACACTACCACACATCTCGGGAGACCGGTAGGGAGCTTAGAGCTTGTCCCGGTTAAGGCGGTGCCCCGCTGGTGAAAGAGTCTTAAGTAGGGGGAAACCCCACTAGCCGACGGTATGTTGGCGCCGGATTTCGCCACCCAGCGGGGGAAGATCACCGCCATCTCCCGAGAAACAAACATGCACTTTAGTATCGGGATTAATGATCAGAGCAGTTGACGCGCCCGAAAACACGAAAATATCAATCAATCCTCTAGACGCCGACGATTTCGATGAGTGTCGAAAATCCTGCCGCCTTTGGGACTGGAACCTAGGACCTCGCGGTCAGAGGAGCTGCAGTGACATCAGTTGATGCACTGAGCTACCGCTTCCCGTTTAATGTTTGGCTGGCTTTTGGCCAGCTTCTCGTGATCTTGCCCCAATGTGCGGCGAGCGGCGGTGGGTGGCGGCGGGCGGCGGCAGTGCATCCTGCGCGCGCGTAAATGTGTCGCTGCAGCCGTAAATCGCGCGTTATTAGCGACCGCCGCGGCACAGCCGCAGCCACCCATGAGAACGAAGGGGACGCGGTGAGCGCGCACGGCGGGAATACCACAACTTCTTGCGACACATCCGAGCTTCTCAACAGTCGAACACCGTGAAAGGGGAAGTCAACGAGCCTTTTTGCAGTATCTTTGTTTAAGTACAGATGAATTGATTATTGATTGATTGATTTTGTCGTGTTTCCGGATGCGTCAACTGCTTCGGTCATTAGTCCCGTTAGTGTAGTGCATGTTTTTTTCTCGGGAGAGGCGATGATCTTCCCCCGCTGGATGGCGATATCCGCCACCGACCTACCGTCGGCTAGTGGGGTTTCCCACAACCAAGATCTCCCACCAGCGGGGCACCGGCCCAGCCGGGATAAGCTTTAATCTCCCGACCGGTCTCCCAGAATATGTGGTAGTGTAGTACATGTTAGTGTAACTGTGTGTGTGTAAAAGGAGAGGATAGGACAAGGAAGAGGAAGGATAGATCGCGCGCGGTCCGTGGCCCGTTTGGTTGGGCACTGCTCCGGAATTCGGCTGGTGTTGATCCGAGAAACCACGGAAAACTACCGATCAGAGCAGCCGGCCGCTAGAATTCTCCTGCAGGCAGCGACTGAATTCGACCTAGCTGAAAAGCTAGTGTCGAAAATCCTGCCGCCGTGGGGAGTGGGAACCTAGGAATCTCCCGGTCAGAGGCGCTGCAGTGACAATAGTTGATGCACTGAGATACCGCTACCGGTGAATTGATTATTTCGTGTTTTCGGATGCGTTAAATGCAATGTTCATTAGTTCAGATGGTTAGTGTAAGTTTTTATTACGAGAGTTTGTTGTTTGGCGGCTTTTCCTGCTGAGAGGTGGGATTCGGAAATGACCTAAAGGTCGGCTTGCGGGGTTTTCACCGTTTAGATATTTATAAGCAATGGGGCACCATGCCAGCCGGGTCAAATGTAGTGCATGTAATTGTGTGTATGTGTGTGTTTATGTGTGTTTGTGTGTGTTTGTGTGTTTGTGAGTGTGTGTGTGTGTGTATTATCAATATCCGGTAATTAGTCAGTTTTATAGAATAAACACTAAATTTCAAGAAAATCACAAAATGAATAGACTGAAAGCTTAGCCGGCGTCAGTTGTTCATTACGTCTTTTGTTTGTTTCTAGACTTCTTAGCTATGTCTGTAGGAAGCAAACATGAGCTTTTAACATCCAAGATTGAGTGTTTTTAAATGCAAGGGTTAGTGAGTGTGTAAAATCACAATGTCCAAAAAAGGTTTGAAAATAACACTTTAAAAAGTAATTTTATTACAATTACCTCTGATTCATTATGTTTTAAAGTAAGGTGGATAGTAGTATATGTATAATCTGTTACATGTCAAGATACGTCCATATATTGGTAAATATAAAACATTTCAATTACATGTTCAGAAACATGTTTAACTCCTTGTTCATAATGAATAGTGGTAACATTGTTACAACATTTGTAAGCCTTTTTTATTAAATTTTAAATTTAATTTCGATTTTCCTTATAATGTATACGTTGTACTTTTCGATTTTCATCTTTTTACAGATCTTTCTATTATGCGATGAAATCGCAACAATTCAGCTTGTTAACATGGTATAAGAAATATTATCGCCGATGTAATTGTCATCATTTGATGAACACCTCGAGGTTTTAAAACAAATTTTCATTTCAGTTAACTGTTATTTAAATGATTGATTATTGTTTGCTCTTAACGTTTGTATTAATAAAATACGGTAAATATATTTTTAATAAACTACATATTATTTTAAAAAATTTCACATGAACTGGCTAAAATAATTTAAATAAGAACGTAATATACTCTGACATTCCATCCATCAATCGAGATAATTCACGGAAGGAAGTATAGGTCGTGAAGTGATTCGAATAATTCAGTTAAACTTAATTTTGTTTCGTTAAACTTAAGTTTTAAAATGCCTTGAAAAATAGGAGTGCGAAGAATCAACATGTGTTACGTGCAAAATATTTTTTTCCTGTCCGCATCGTAATATCAACAGGTTTACCTATTGCCATTGCCAAATAACGCACTCAGTGAGTCGAACTTTGCTTATACCGGACTATCCGCGTGCACACACCACGACATCGAAACGATTTGAATACAATTTTCGTTAGTAGAATACAATTCGGCAAACATTCTCACCTCCCGCTTGGCCCAAACTTGCTCGCAAAGTGCTTCAAAAGCTACATCCACCTACACAAACTTCGCAACGGAGTTCCGCCTGCACCTGAGCCGGCGGGTCTCGCTCGGAACAGACCGGAAAGAGGAGGGCACGAGCGGGGTGTGGGGTGGGGAGAGGGAGGGGAGGGGAGCCGGATGGCGGTGGAATCCTGGAAACAGCAGGATTAACCCACCCGCCCCCGCTCGACCCGCTTTCCCAGTTCTTCGCCGCTTCTTCCGCTGTCGACTGCAGCGCTCGCGGCGGTAATTACAGGAAACGCGCATCCCCGACCCGTTTCCTCCCCCCCCATCCCCCACCCACGCGGCACGTCCGCCTGTGTGAGCGCGCGGCTCCTTCTCTCTTTTGTTTTTTTAATTTTTTTTCGGGTGCAGCCTGCCTCCCCAGGCCTTTGGCGGTGCTCTAGCACTTCTATTTACCAACTTTTCGAAGGCCGCCATTATTCAAGCCACCGCAGCGGCCGCCGGAGGGGAAGTACGGGCGAGCAGGCTGCTCTCTGGCGGGAGGAGGAGGAGTCTTGCGGTCGCGAAGGCAACTCACGCTGCGCGGGGCTCATTCCCGCCTGTGTCTGCGCCACACCTCTCTTCCTGCCGCACGCTCGTGTCTGTTTCGCCGTGCTCTCTTTCACTCGTCAGTCTCCGTCTGTTCTCGTCTGTGGCTTACGTAACTTTTTGTGGTTATTTTTTTCAAATTCAACTCTCGTTCATCCCCATGCTGCTGTACGCTCGTGTCTGTTTGGCCGTGCTCTCTTTCACTCGTTAGTCTCCGTCTCTAGCTTACGTAACCTTTTGTGTTTTTTTCAAATTCACTCTCGTTCATCCATGCTGCTGTACGCTCGTGTCTGTTTCGCCGTGCTCTCTGTCACTCTGTTCCCTGTTCTACGCTCGTGTGTTTCGCCTTGCTCTCTTTCACTCGTCAGTCTGTGACAGTTCTCCCCTACATTTTTCTTTATTCCTGTCCCTCCCTCATTCTGCAGTTACGTTTTCAACTTCGCCTCTCGTTGAAACGCATGCTGCTGCACACTCGTTCCTATTACACCTCGCTCTCTTCCATCTCTATCTGTTTTCTCCTAAAACTTGTCTACTTTATTCGCTTCACACTAAAACTCCTTCTGTAGTTACTTTTTTTGAACTTTACCTCTCGTTCTTCCCCATGCTGCTACACACTCATTTCTATTTCGTCTTGCTCTTTTCACTCGTCTGTCTCTGTTCTCCCTTATAGCTTTTTCCTTTTTCCTGCCCCTCCAAAACTCATTCTGCAGTTATATTTTGATCTTTACCTCTCCTTGAAATCCATGCTTCTACACTCTCGTTTCTATTACGCCTCGCTCTCTTCAGTCTCCATTTGTTCTCCCTTCAGCTTTTCTACTTTTTCCTCCCCTCTTTTTCACCTCTCATTCATCCCCAAGCTGCTGCACACTCGTTTCCGATACGTCTTGCTCTCTTGCACTCGGCAGCCTCTGTCTCTCCACGAAAACGCACGTCGGCTCCTCCAAACCCTTCTTTCCGTTTTCTTCATCTCTTCAACCGCTGCTGCATGTTTCCTTACGCCTCTTTTGTCAGTCCCCTTTCAGTTTTTTTTTACTTTATTCCTGCACTTTGAACACCCTTTCCTCAGTTCCTGTTTCAACTTCAGTTCTCCTTCAACCCTATGCTGCTGCACTCTGGTTTCTTTTACGCCTTATTCTCTTTCACTTGTCAGTCTCCGACTCTTCTCCACCTCAATTTTTCCACTTTATTCTTGCACCACTGTCGACACTCCTTCGACTCGTTTCAACACCACGTTACGTCATTCCGTCGACACTACGCTACCGCCGCAATACCTGTTTGAAACTCAATATTTATTGTTTATTCCTTTCCGAATTGTCATTAATGTAACGTCTTTAGTGAACTGTTTTTTTCTTTTTTCTACGATTTCAGAATTATTTGAATGATCGCCTCAGTAGATTTTACTTCTCAGTACATTATAACTGTTCAAATATTCATCTCAGGAATTTTATTTATAATTTTATTTTCAATATATTGGAGACAGTTTCGATTTTTTTATTTCATAATGTTCAGGCAAAGGGATGAGAAGTAATAATAAAATTACATTACGTTTAGTGATTGTTCAAATGCTTGCTCGTGGGCAGTGTTCAGACGATGTATCTTCACCTTACATCTCCGAAATTTCATCAATTCCTTCCTTAATTGAATGGTTTATTTCAAAAACCCGCAAATTTTGTTGATTTTCTCCCCCATACGTCACGTACAGTTTTCGACTGTTTTTGACTAAATAAATAAATAAATAAATAAATAAATAAATAATAAATAAATAAATAAATAAATAAATAAATAAATAAATAAATAAATAAATAAATAAATAAATAAATAAATAAATAAATAAATAAATAAATAAATAAATAAATAAATAAATAAATAAATAAATAAATAAATAAATAAATAAATAAATAAATAAATAAATAAATAAATAAATAAATAAATAAATAAATAAATAAATAAATAAATAAATAAATAAATAAATAAATAAATAAATAAATAAATAAATAAATAAATAAATAAATAAATAAATAATAAATAAATAAATAAATAAATAAATAATAAATAAATAAATAAATAAATAAATAAATAAATAAAAAACGCCAAATTTGTCATGTCGAGAAAATTGAGAAAAAGTGTCCGAGTTCTTCCGATTTCAAAATATTTTTTAATATTCAAGCAGTTAATAAATGAATATTTTTCTGTTAAATATGGAATAAGCGATGTGTCTATCCTCATGGAACAATATTCCACCGCTAAAGCGCATTTTAAATTTTTGGGTTGGACGGGTTTCTGTAATAAACCATTCAATTGCCATCGTTGCTATTATACACATCTTCTGAGCAATTAGCCATCAAATACGTCGTGCCACTCTCCATCTCAGTGTCCGCTTCCTCCCTCTAATCTCCTTTCTCGTTTCTGATCACCTTCGTCCTTGCCTTCTCCCTACCTCTTCCAGAAGCAACGTTCCAGCCGGGACAAACTCTAAGCTCTTGACCGGTCTCCCAGAATGTGCGGTAATGTAGTGCATGTTAGTGCAAGTGTGAGTGTAAGGGGAGAGGATAGGACAAGGCAGAGGAAGGAAAGATAGCGCGCAGTCCATGGCCCGTTTGGTAGCGTACTACTCCGGCATTCGCCTGGTATTGAGCGGAGAAACTACGGAAAACTACCGATCAGAGCAGCCGGTCGCTATAATTCTCCTCCAGACGCCGACGATTTCGATGAGTGTTGAAAATCCTGCCGCCTTTGGGACTGGAACCTAGGAGCTAGTGGTCAGAGGCGCAACAGTGACATCAGTTGATGCACAGAGCTAACGCTGCCAGTTCGTTAATAGTAAAGGAGGAGATTAAACCCAGTGTCTCTACCTTCTGGCGGTCCCACCACTTCGCGCTCCGAGAGCATTACGTGGTTAAAGGACGCGCTGGCTGGAAACAACTCTCCAGGGGAGATGTTGCGCCTGTAAGCTGCTCGCGGATTCTGTCGAACAAGGTCGTAGAAATATCGCCGGACACGACAGCCGTCGGCTTACGTCCGTTTAGCGTGTCCGGTACCGACCAGAGGAGAATGCAAATAATGACGGAACAGCAGAGATAGGAGGGGTTGTCGAAGTCAGTTGTTAGCTTTGCAGCAAGCGGTAGTATTACATTACGTACATGCAGAATACTGCATTGTTTCTCAATATTCTTAACAAGATGGGAATGTAGTTTATTACCTTCCTTATGGATTTAATATTCTACTCGTATCTCGGCATCCTCTGTACTTCTGTTGTGATGTCGCAGATAATATTTACAGTGAAGTGTCGTGGCATGAGCAAACAGCATGTTTGATTGAATAAAGTGGTGGCAGATACTACGAACACCAACTGTGTCGATGTATTCACATGATTAGAAAATAAATTATATTTAAGACAATCCTAAACTTGTTTTCATAAATATAGAAATTCGAGAAAATTTAGAATGTTAAATACAACTCTAATTTACAAGAATTTGGGAGATAAAAGAGAAACAGCTAATGGAAAAAAGAAAAGAAAACCCTGTACATTTCGAACATTTGTGAGAAAGTAGTATGATACTTGCAGAGTAATAGTTGATTAATATTTCATATTTTCTAATAAAACTAACAATGTATAATTAGGCCCTTATTTATACCAAAAACAAGTAATAAATAAAAATGAGAAAGTACCCCCAACCCGTGCCCTACCCGTGTAACCGCACAACAAGATGTAAGTCTTATAATCGTTCTCATTAATGTACATACATATCACACGAAGTACATGCACTGACTATCGGCTGTCTGTGTATATTTCCTCGTGTTCCCTTATCAGGGGTACTTATCTTCAACACGTCTAGGGCTCAAATTAACGTCCACTTTCAAACACTTCATTACTCTCTACGTAAGATCATGGAGACGATGATAGTCGAAAATTCGTAGAACCACTAAAACGCCTGTTCATACATAGTTCGGTCTTCACAATAACAAATAACGCCAGCCGACAACCCTCAACAAAATCCCACACAGCAACGATCAAACCTAACAAAAAATGACAACATAACTAACACGTAGAGCACAACAGACCATTCAAAATATCAAGAGAAGTAAAAGGTGAGGGGAGTCGGAAACGGGAGCACCGGTTGCCGAACACAAGAGAGATCTGGGAGGGCAGATCCCCTGGAGAGAGTAAGGGGCAAAGGCTCCCAGATGAGCCGACTGGCCTCGCTGCTCGGAGATGGAGAGATAAGCAGCTAGGGGCGCGGCAGAACACATTGGGCCGAAATACATCACTAGATGCGCTAGCAAATTTATTTTTATACACAAAATTTAATTATTTTCGAATGAGATGACTACATTTTGTGGCTTAATGACAGTAATTACGATACATATTCATTATTGACCAATCACAGATTTTGGTTGGTTGGTTGCTGATTCCGGGCGCGTCAAAAGCTTTGGTCATTAGTTCCGTAAATGTTGTGCATGTTTTTTTTGGGAGATGGCGGTGATCTTCCCCCGCTGGATGGCGAGATTCGGCGCCGACCTACAATCGGCTAGTGGGGTTTCCCCCCTAACCAGGACTCTCCCACCAGCGGGGCACCGCCCCAGCCGGGACAAGCTCTAAGTTCCCGACCGGTCTCCCAGAATATGTGATAGTGTGGTGCATGTTAGTGTAAGTGTGTGTGCGTAAGGGGAGAGGATAGGACAAGGAAGAGGAAAGAAAGAGCGTGCGCGGTCCGTGGCTCGTTTGTTACGATACTGCTCCGGCATACTGCTCCTGTTGTTGATCAAAGAAACCACGAAAAACTACCGATCAGAGCAGCCGGCCGCTAGAATTCTTCTGCAATTAGCGACTGAATTCCACCTAGCCGAAAAGCTAGAGTCGAAAAACCTGCTGCCGTCAGGACTCGAACGTACAACCTCCCGGTGAGAGGTGCTACATATGCACTGAGCTACCGCACCCAGTTCCAATCACAGATAAGTTTACAGTTGAGAAGTAATAAATCATTTGTAATCGTTCTATTAAATGTTTTGTTGGATAGTGTAATTTCTGTTTCGAGGCAACCAATAAGGTATGACGATAAAGCGCACATGCCCTTACTTATTTCAAAATCTCAGACAACTGAATCCCCATTTCAGAACTGGATCATTTATTAAGCTGATAAAAATAACAAGATACTGAAATTTACTGACATTTCATGTAATTTCTTTAATAAATTGAATCGTAACTTGACTCCTGTACTATTCGTTTGAATTTGGACCATGCTTACTTTTAACCACTGCCAACTGGGGACCTAGGTTAGTTAGTGCCTATTGAGGATAACCACCGCTAGTGGGCGTTGGCTGGACATAGCATGTCAGCTGCCACGTTTACGTCCAACGTGAAAGTTTAATGAAATAGCTAACATTATTCCTATAAAGTATACTGTATGAAACTAGATGTAATGAGTTGTACACTCGTTATATACACTCGTATAAAGTTCACGACTTTCGCTCGTTACATGCCCTTTTCATAACATCACTTCACACTCGTCTAATAATACCCAACATTATATCATAACATTTGTCTATTAATATCCTTCATCATAATATATTATTAATTAATTTTGCGTTTAGAGGCCATTTTACTAAAAGGATCATTAAACTCTATGAGAGATGGACTAACGAGTAAATGGATGCGGTAAAGGCGGATGAGATAAATGATGGCGGGGATATAGTGGAGTGAAAGACAGGAGAAACGGACGAACCTCGCAAGAAAACCTGCTGAGATCTTTGCCCATTACAAATTCCACACGAACTGGCCACAGATCAAAATCGAGTCCCATCGGTGAAAGGCGCATATGCACATCACAAGCCTCTTCGCACAGTAAAAACACGAATAAACTCTTTTCACCAACGTGTTGCTGGTGTCGATACTTTTGGAAAAGTTAAGAAACAAATATTGATTAGGTAAATAGATTTTATTGACTTAATATTTTTTCAATCTCATAACGATTATAATCAGAGGTTAAAAAGTTATACAAAATATTTTGTTTACTACTGTTTTTACGTAAGCAATCATACGTACTACCTAGCAGTGACTAAATTGAAAACGAAATTCTGAGAAAGTAATGTTTGTAAACAAATTTCAACTCGGATGATGATCAGTACTCGTTTGAAAAGATCTTACGCCAAAAAATCTACAAAACTCATACTTTGGTTTTTAATGTATCTTCATTCCTTCTCTCTCACTCCTCTCTCACTGTCACTCACTCTCTCCTCACTTCTCACTCACTCGCATGTCCCTGTATCACGACCTCGGTCTCCTCTTTTAGTGTTTCCTCTCTAACACTCTCATATCCCTCTCACTTTTCTCGCTTTTACTCGCTGTCAAAGTCAGTTTCTTGGACATTGATTTGTTATTTCTTTCTCTCTCGGCGGTGTCGTACAATCAAATCGGAATTCTGAAGGAAACCTACGGTACCTCATATCCGTGCAATTCGCTTCGTTCTTTTCGCACATTATACACCGTGAACCAGAGACAAGACTCTGCTAATACTTGATCTTCTAGTAGATAGAGGTCATCATTTAGGTTTCACGTTCTTTTAATTTTGCTAATACGCAACTCGACATACTGTAAATCAGGGGTTCCCAACCTTTTTCCTTCACCGACTCCTTGCAAGAGTATTGTTAGCTTCCTGGACTCCCTTAAGTTTTCTCTATACTATACAGCATGGGTAATAATAACAGAAACAAATTAGACAAAAAGGATTTCAAGATAACTAATTCCTACACCAATATTCTCGAAAATACCTTCACATCACCAGGCAATTATTTCTGTTAACTGAGAGATTTCTGTTGCTGCATATCATAAAACAATTACATTCATTAATTTTTTGGTTCATTGGATTTTTTATTAAACTGATCAGGCGTCATTCCATATTGGACTATTGACCACCTTCAAAATTTCATCGACTCCAAAGGGGGGGTTACCGACCTTGATGGGAGCCCTTGCTCCAGCAAATAAATAAAAATGTATTGTCACACATCGTAAAACTAACGTTTTGAAATAAAATATTTCATAATTAATATTTGGAGAAAGATTTGCTCTTTTAATTACAATAGATAAAAGAGAACAATTTGTGCGACGGTAATTTTCCAGATCATAATGGCGATGGTAAATGTGAAATCATTTCATTAAAGGGAAGAATTTTGTTTCATTTATAAATGTGTACATGATTAACGTTTTACTTGTGATGTATTTTTCACAATTACGAAATGTACTGTCGTGCCTTTGTCGATAATTGACCTTAATGAAGTTAATAATGTTGTTTCACTAGTATTTAGACGTTATACATGTAAGTGTTGGTCGAAATCTTTTCATCATAATTACGAAAACTCCCTTCCTATTAAGAGATATACTCAGGTGATGATTTACGTAACTAAATTCTCCAAGTGTCAAAATCGTCGTTCAAAATTGCACATTTGTTAATTATTAAAAATGTTCCTTAAAATGATTGATTGGTTGATTCATTGATTTGTTTGGTTGATTTTATCGTGTTTCCGGGCGCGTCAACTGGTTCGGTCGTTAGTCCCGTTAGTGTAATACATGTTTTTTTTCTCTCGGGAGATGGCGGTGATATTCCCCCGCTGGATGGCGAGATCCGGCGCCGACCTACCATCGGCTAGTGGGGTTTCCCCCTAACCAGGACTCTCCCACCAGTGGGGCACCGCCCCAACCGGGACAAGCTCTAAGCTCCCGACCGGTCTCCCGGAATATGTGATAGTGTAGTGCATGTTAGTGTAAGTGTGTGTGTAAGAAGAGAGGATAGGACAAGAAAGAGAAAGGACAGATCGCGCTCGGTCCGTGGCCCGTTTGGTAGGGTACTGCTCCGGCATTCGCCTGGTGTTGATCGGAGAAACCACGGAAAACCAGCGATCAGAACAGCCGGCCGCTAGAATTCTCTCCAGACAGCGACTGAATTCGACCTAACTGAAAAGCTAGTATCGAAAATCCTGCCACCGTCAGGACTCAGACCTAGGACCTCCCGGTCAGAGGCGTTGCAATGATATCAGTTGATGTACTGAGCTACCGCTACCGGCTGTTTGTTTGGAAATCACTGAAACACTTCCGCGAATCCCCCTCGATGGTACCCACTGCGCAGCGCGGGGCGGGGCGGGGGGGGTGTGGCATGGCGTGGCGTGGCGGGGAGGGGCGGGCACAAGCCGGCATTGTGCGTGGCCCGGCGGCCTCCTTCGCCGCTCAGTGCTTCTAATTACGATAATTAAACGCCCGCGCCCCATCGCGTTCGGACGGCGCCCCAGCGCCCACTCCGCGCTCAGGCTCCTCCGCTTCCTGATGCGCCGCCCCGCGCCGCCCGGATCGACTCCGCCCAGCTCCGTCGAGCACCGCCCCGCTCCACTCCGCTCTGCCTCGCTCCGTTCCGCCCCGTCCCGCTCCGCTCCACCCCGCCCGTCCCGCCCCGCCCGTCCCGCCCCGCCCCGCCCGTCCCGCCCCGCCCGTCCCTCCCCGCCCCGCCCCACCCCGCCCCGCCCCAATCTACTCGGCCTCGCTTCACCGCGCGACGCCCCGCAACGCCCGCTCCGAGATGCCCTGCCAGCTTCGCTCCGCTCCGCCCGCGACGTCCCACAAAGTCCTGCAACGCCCTGCCCCGCCCCACTCTTCCGTAGCTTAGTGCATCAACTGATATCACTGCAGCGCCTCTGACCGGAGGCCCTAGGTTCCACTCCCACGGCGGCAGGATTTTCGACACTACCTTTCAGCTAGATCGAATTCAGTCGCTGTCTGGAGGAGAATTCAGCGGCCGGCTGCTCTGATCGGTAGTTTTCCGTGGTTTCTCCGATCAATAGCAGGCAATTGCCGCAGTAGTACCCTAACAAACGGGCCATGGACCACACGCGATCTGTCCTCCTCTTCCTTGTCCTAGCCTTTCCCCTTACACACTTACACTAACATGCACTACACTACCACATATTCCGGGAGACAGGTCGGAGCTTAGAGCTTGTCCGGCTGGGGCGGTGCCCGTTGGTGGGAGAGTCCTGGTTGGGAAACCCCACTAGCCGACGGAAGGTCAGCGCCGGTCTCGTCATCCAGCGGGGATGTTCACCGCTACCTCCGAGGACAAAGCAAGCACTACACATACGGGACTAATGGCCTTAACTGTTGACGCGCCATGAATAACTAACTAACCAACCAACCAAATTCATCTCTGCCGCCCTTCGCACTCTCCTGCTCTCCTATTTTCATTCCTTCCTCCACCATTTGCATCGCGGGTTGCATAGCATGTTTGTTTGCTAATTCACCCACTTTGCACCTCCTCTATTAAAGCTATGTGAATTTTACATGTGGGCAAATTGATTGAAATTGCCCAATGTGTTAGAGAATTATTCTGTAAGGTACACACACACTCACACATATTTGTATGTTAAGACTAGCTGAAGTAACCCATGTTGTAAGGGTATTTACGTAACTAACACAATCCTACGTTATAGAGAAAAATAATGAATTCTCTCCACAAAGTAAAATGGAGGTATCTGTGGAGTAATTTTATTTATGAATAACTCCGCAATGATCGTCTTCGTTTCATTTCATTTCACTCCTCCCCGCATCTCTCAGATCATCCTTGGATTCTTGCGAAGATTTACCCTCCTGGTCTGGGTCGCCTCTTGATTCCCTTGCCCAAACTGCCTCACCTCGGCCGGCATCAGACGTCGATCACACCCTGCAGGTTCGGTGGTATAATAGTTAGCGTATCGGGTTACTGTACCCAAGTTGCGGGTTTAAATCTGGTCGAAGCCGTGCATTTTTAGTGGCAAAGAAAACTTTCGTGCGTCTTTCTTCAGAATGGAAGCAAAGCCGGTGGTCCCAAGTTGTATATATACTGCATGTAAAATATCAAGCCTAATAGAAACCTATGAGCTAAATTCAAAATACCCTGTTTTCTCGCCCGAGTAATACCTTCTTTCTTCGGTAGATGGTGAAAGGAGCATAGCGAAATTGGCGTAGTCAGACGGAAGACCCCGATGGCCTGAGTCTCGCCACGTAAAAATAAGGCATTAACTAACACTAGCCCGGGCTGCTGACCAGCAAAACCTCAATACCATAATGCTTTGCACAATGCATTTACTGTAGTTTAAACCTATTTGGAAAAAATAAAACATAAATAAAAGAAGTAACATTTTGAATCGCGAACTTCTCGAAGTCTCTCTCGGTCGCTCAAAAGTATTTGTGCAAAATTTGGTGACAAGTGCTTCACGCGTTTCAAAGTGTTGCTGAAAGGAACATACATATATCCAGTTTTAATTTTAAATGATGCGGTATAATGTCAACATTCCTCACAAATATTATGTAAACAAAATACGACATTTATTAAATGAACAGGATAATAATTGCACTTAAATGCATTGCAACATCAACTAAACACAGTCATTTTGCTTCATATGTTACTATCCTGTGTGTTCACTAAGTCTGCTGTGCCCCAGTTTCAACTACATAAATTCTAGAGTTTAGTTCCCAAGGAAATGAAATGTCATAGACACAATCCGAAGTACAAATAGTACACCTTTCAATATTTTAGGACCAAGTGTGATTCCAACTGAACAGCGGTTTTGTAGGAAACGTGGAAATATTTGTTCAAAAAGGGTCAATTTGCCTACGAAGGTGCTTTTTCAACAAATCTTTTATGTGGATATGTAAATTCACACAAGGAGTTACTAGAAACAATATTGCTACAGTAAATATAATAGTTCGACTTGACAGTTTCTACGTTTGTGCTAACAAGAGAAATAACAAAGCAGTGTAGAAATACTTTTTATAGTTGCAATATCCATTTTATTTGAAAAGTGTAAATAAATATCATACATTTTCTATCGTAAAAACATTTACAAACAACATTAATAAATGGAAACAAATAAAGTGAGTGACACGACACGGAAAGTAAACAAGCGAGTCTATTTTAACATTTTATTTTGTCATATAATCGGATTATCTCCCGTTTTCCCGGCAAGACAAAATTGTAAATATTAATTCAATGAAAAGGAAATGCTCAATAATTTAAACCATACATGGAATTTTTCAGTGACATATATAAATACGTAACAGACATGACTAGAATTTTCTAACCAAAAATATTTTTCAACTAGCTCAATTAACACGGTATTTATTTATTACCTTTATCTGATCCTTTCGTACCTACAGCGCATATCACCAAAACTGTAGTATATACGTGCTTTTGTCAGGTCTGAGACCGACCTGGACTGCAGCGCTATGGGCAAGAAAAATGGAGAAGAGGAGAAAGGAGACAGTGAGAGAGATAGGGAGAGAGTGCGAGAGAGAAGGAGTAACTGGAACATTTATATTGCAGCGAAGACGGCCAATACAAAACGCCCAAATATTGCACAACATCCAGAGGCGCTCCCAGGAATTTTCCTGAAGGAGGAGGAGGGGGTTACTTGATGCTCCCGTTTAAAGAATTTTTCATTTAAGCTAAGTAATATATGTATTTTTATTTCTTGTCTTATAGTTAACATTTATAACGCAAACTACTAATATATTGAATACTTTCGTTAGTATTGAAAATCAGTAAATATTTTTTTAATATGTATCATTGATTGAAGGCCCTTGGGAGCGCCACCGACAAAATTAGTATTATTTACGGTAGTAAAATATGTATTTTTTACTCCCATTGTATAATGCTGTAATTTGTTGGCTGCAGCCAGTTGCATAATGATACTCATTACGATACAGATTTCATTATGATGCAGGTTCTTCACCAATCACAGAGAAGTTTACAAACCAAGTACCGACAATTAATAATTGATTATCGTTCTAGTAAATGTTTCGTTCGATTGTGTACATTAAAATTGCATTTGATATCATATTATGCTTATCAGTTTTAATTTCTTGTATTATAATACTTCTTTTATTTATTTATTTATTTATTTATTTATTTATTTATTTATTTATTTATTTATTTATTTATTTATTTATTTATTTATTTATTTATTTATTTATTTATTGTACGTCAAAAAACAGTTGAAACAGCGTATGACGTGCTATGGGGAGAAGTGAATTCTGTGCACATTTTCAAAATTCTGTGATCCCTACACTGAGTCATATACTACATAAATTTTGAAAAATTCGTGGTATTTAAAATAAATTGTATTGTAATTTCACTTTCATATTATTTCACTAGCGCAGTACTCCCTTGCAGGAGAACTGGTAACCGTGCCCCCTTGAAATAGCATGAGGGCGAGTGTAGGGCAGAGAGTATATATGGGGTAGGGTTAGGTAGTCTTCGCTGAATCCTTCATGTCAAATGCTACGAAACCATTCAATGTAAAAGTTTAACTTATAAAAGTCGTAGAAAAATTACCGTAGAAACTTAATGTAACGGGTATTAATACCCTCGTGAGAAGTTTCCGAAGCTCGCATCGTCATATCACACTCATGTATTAATACCCATCATTACATCGTCGTGTCATAATGTACTATTTTATTTGTTGTCGTATAGTTAATATTTATAATTCAAATAATTAATATATTGGATGATTTGCGTAAGTGCAAAAAAATCAGTAATTTTTAAAAAATACGTATCGTTAATTGAAGGCGCTTGGGTGCCCCACCAACAAAATCAAACAAATCTTCGCTGCTCTGATCGGTAGTTTTCCGAGGTTTCTCCGATCAACACCAGGCGAATGCCGGAGCAGTACCCTAACAAACGGGCCACGGACCGCGCGCGATCTTTCCTTCCTCTTCCTTGTCTATCCTCTCCTTACACACACACACTTACACTAACATGCACTACACTACCACATCTTCCGGGAGATCGGTCGGGAGCTTAGAGTTTGTCCCGACTGGGGCGGTGCCCGCTGGTGGAGAGTCCTGGTTAGGGGGAAACTCCACTAGCCGACGGTAGGTCGGCGCCGAATCTCGCCATCCAGCGGGGGAAGATCACCGCCAACTTCCGCGAAAAAAATCATGCAGTACACTAACGGGACTAATGACTCAAGCAGTTGACGCGCCCGGAAACACGAAAAAATCCATCAATCAAACAAATCTTCGGCTATATATTTGAGCTGCTGCACGCAAGGAAACAACAATTGGCACCCGCCACCCGCTATATCTCTCCAAGCAGAGGGCCACAAGAGGTTGAGCAGCCCTGAGGGGCCGCCGAGCGCTCAGTGGTTGCACGGCCAGCGGCGCGGCGCCCCACACGCGTCTCTGGCGAGGACCTCGCGCACCATCCGTTTCTATTATTCACGCGTTACGCGTCCGCGTGTCCTTCTGCGAGCGACGCTCGGGGACGTTGCGCCTCTCGCGCGCACCGCACAGCGATCTCCCGCAGGGCTGCCACGCCCCCTCCCGCCACCCACGTTGGGCGCCAAAGGGGAACCCCCGCGCGCTTCGGATATAATACGTTGCCCAAGATTTACTGTAACTCGCTTAGAACGGAGAAATGTGGTCTGGTATGTTTCTAGGAATATGTTACACTAATTAAATGCACATTTATCATCATCTTAACATGCTCATTGTTTACCGAAATAGTTTGCTTATGGGAATAATATAATCAGTGTTTAAGTATGGTACTTCGTAATAAATAGGGGGTGTATTTTGATGACCTAAAACATACCCAGAAATGATCCTTAAAATGCTCTTAAAATCTTTTTAAAATGCCCAAACAATAAAGAAAAATGACGTAAACAAACTTGATTAAAACCATTTTAGATTAACAATTCATTGTGTTGTATACATTACTTATGTAATTGAGGCTTCTTCCTTTAGTTCATATGAACTCAGCTTCCGAAGTATTGGTTTGGATTGTTCTTTACAAGAAAACGTCTACCTTAAACGCGAAATAGGACGAACTGACAATTGGCGTTACAGGTACCTTAGAATCCATAGTTCTCAGCAGGGTTGAATTTACATGAGCGAAGAAATCGAATAGGCTTCTCAGAATTTCTGTGGTGAACATTTGTTGCATCTCGTAAATATTTTTGAAGCAAGTATCATTAAAATGATATTACATTCGATTAAATCAGAGAAAAATGCATTTAAAATGACAGCAAAAAGGTAAAAAATTACTTATTGGTCGAAATGGAAGAAAAATTACAAATTGATTGGATGAAAAAGCAAAAAGAAAATGACATAAAACTGGGTCACTTCCTTTTGTCATAACGTAATTTCTATACACAGCAACTCTAAAGTGAAAAGAAAAAAATACATTCTTTTAAAAACCACCCCTTGTAATGAATCAGAAAAACCAAACATAAGAATTTTCAAATTTAAAAATAAACTAGTACTATATCTACAGTTACAGAAAATGAATGAATTACAGAAAATTTTCATTTTACTGAGAAAAAGTTAAAGTGTGTCTACATTTTTTCGAAATAACACATACACTAATAAAGTTTTCTCTTCGTTTATATTGTCATCACGGACACAAGAAAACTCTTTGGAAATTAAAACAACAAAATTGCTTACAATTTTTACAAATACGTCCTCCAACAATTTTTACAAATACGTCCTCCATGTACCGCATTCTCCACATAACGCTTCTTTTGCATCATTTTCCTTTCCCGTGCGACCTAGATAGGACGCACTTGTTCCACAAGCTGCCTCTCACTTGTGTCATGTATCCGTCAGGAGAAATATTTTATCGGCTGCGATCAAGCAGATAGCTTGTTAACGGAGCACTCTCATTTTCTGTTGATTGAAGTTTCTTGTAAAAGCACTTGCTCACAGTAGCCATTAAAACTATTGTGCGAAAGAGGAATAAAAGTCAGGTCACGTCAGCATGAGTTATCTAAGGTTAACTGAAAGAGAGAGCGCACTAAAAGCAATTGCCTGTCGATGTAGGGTAAAATACGCACTTTGTGAATTAAGGAATCTAATATAAATGTACTGGAAGATTAATGTGAAGAGCGAATGTTGCCGTTCTTGCATAGTTCGGCGAATTGAAGTTTAACTATCGAGTATTTCGTTTCATGCACCAATACTGAGTTCAATAATCTATCCTACGTGTTATTAATATAATTATTTCAAAAGTTATCTTGAATGAAATTCGTTTAAAATATAATTGAAAAAGGGAGGCATGAATGACTTAGTTTATCGGTTGATAACCTAAACATATGTGCTAAAGTTCGGAAGAACAATTTAGAAAAAACTATGATCACAATGTTTATTTTATAAATTAAACGTTTCTAAAAGCTGCCTCGTTCATAAAACATTTGATATTGTTCCCCTTTACGACAATATCAGTCTTTTTCGGAAAAAAGAAAACAGTCATTCTGAATTCCTTTCCACCATTTGCAAAATAGGATGTGAAACTTAATATGTAATAAAACTTTTAACAATCTATCTTTTACAAATCAAATTACGAAAAAACGCGTAATGAAGCGCGATGAATTATAGAATTGAACCAGCTCTAGAAGTGTGGTACATGCAACAACCCTATCAACTTCACTTTCAGATATGTCATTAAATTTAATGTAGATTAAATGTATTGTTCATGAAAGTTAATGTAACCTTGTACATTAAAATGAACAATATCTTTGTATATTAAATTTAAAGAGTATATTAATTTAAAACCTGCGTATATTTAACATAAAGATTCTCCCATTTCCACTACCTCTCATAATTCCTCTTGTAAATTCATAATCACCAGTCCATCAACACCATTCATTCATTTCTTTCATATACGACCAAAAGAACGTAGACTCTTCCATCCTAATGTACATGTGTACATTAATATAATGTCCGTCCACAACAATTACTTTAATGTAATATACATTAAAATAATGTAATATAAATAATGTAAATAATATAAATAATAATGGAAATAATGTAAATAATATAAATAATAATGGAAATAATATAAAATTATGTAATATATTACATTAAATTAATGCAAAATACATTAAAGTAATGCGGAAATTTCAGGCTGTACCTCTTCCACACTGAGGGAGGAGTCCTGGAACGACGAGGGGGCGGACCCGGCGCTACGGCCGGAGGCTGAAGCGAGCGCGGGGGCGGCGTAGGGGCGGCGCGGGGGCGGCGCGGGGGCGGCGCGGCGGCTGAGACAGCTTCCGCGAGCCACGCGCGCCGCGCCTCCATCACTGCCACGCCACGCCACGCCACGCCACACCGCTCTCGCCGCCACAAAGGCACGGACGAGTTATGGTAATCGGTTCCCGGATACGCGAAAGCATAAATCTCCCGCGACGATAACACGGCGCCATGTATGGAGGCGGGGGCGGCGGCTGCGGCGGGGGGCGGTTGAGGAGGAGAAGGCCGGACCGCCCTCGCCCAGCGCCGCGCCTCCTCGACAAAACCGCATCGGCTCTCGTACCGGCTCACGTGGCTCAGGGCATCAACTGATGGCACTGCAGCGTCTCTCACCACGCGCTTGTAGAGTTCCGATTGATTCCGGGTTAGTGATTCCGGGCGCGTCAACTACTGAGGTCATTAGTTCCGTAAGTGTAGTGCGTGTTTTTTCATCGGGAGGTGGCGCTGATCTTCCCTCACTGGATGGCAATATCCAGTCGATACCGTTGACTAGCGGGGTTTTCCCCAACCAGCAACCTCTCACGAGCGGGGCACCGTCCCAGCTGGAACAAGTTCTAAGTCCCTGACCAGTCTCCCGGCGTGTGTGGTAGTGTAGTGCATGTTAGTGTGTGCGTAGGGGAAGAGGATAGGACAAGGAAGAGGAAGGAAATATCGCGCGAGTTCTGTGGTCAGTTTGTTAGGTTCCTGCTCCGGCATTCGCCTGGTGTTGATCAGAGAAACTACGGAAAACTACCCATCAGAGCGGCCGGCCGCTAGAATTCTCCTCCAGACAGCAACTGCACCTGGCTGAAACGCTAGTATCGAAAAACCTGGCGCTGTCGGGCGTCGAACCTAGGATCTCCCGGTCAGAGGAACTACAGTGACATCAGTTGATGCACTGAGTCACCGCTCCCGGTCGAGTTTCGATGGTGGCAGAATTTCCGACACTAGCTACATGATTAGTTTGAGTTCAGCCGCTATCTGGAGGAAAATTCTAGCGGTTGGCTGCTCTGATCCATAATTTTACATCATTTCTCAGTACATCACCAGTCCGAAGCAGGGTCCTAACAAACGAGCCATGGACCGAACGCGACCTTTTCTTCCTCTTCCTTGACCTACACTCAACCTTTACTTACACACGCTTTCTCCAACATGCACTACATTAAAAGCTTAAAGATTACTTTGGAAGGGGCGGTGCCCCGCAGGTGGGAGGTACCTGTTTGGTAAATATCTTGCAAGCCGACGGGTTGGTCGTAGGAAGAACACCATACAGTCGCGGAAGAACACCGCCACTTTCCGCGATAAAGCATGCACTACGCTGATGGTGTTGAAAACTATAGAAATTGACGCGCCCGTAAACACGAAATAATCAATCTATCAATCGGCGTTAGTTGCTGCCCAGGTAGTAGAAGCACCACAGCACACTCTGTGAACGATTTCTTAGATCTATAGTCCTTATCTCTGTTTTATCATACTTAGCTGAGTATGAATAAAGAAAACAAGGAGCGTTGATGTTCACATTTGATAATAAGTAGATTTCTAATAAACACACACACACACACACAGCAACGTGGAATACTTGCCACTATGGTAACCCCGTGCATTCCAATGAAAAACGTAGTACGTATCCCTGGTAGTAGTAGTACGTGGCCCTGGTCGGACTTGCAATGGACTTGCGTGCTTCAGCAACTCTATATTGGAGTTGGGCTGTAGGCGAACATGATGTTTGACCAGGTTGTGTATTAGTAAGGTGTGTACTAATTATATTACCTTGGCTTATATATATATATATATATATATATATATATATATATTATTTTATTTATTTAATAGGTAATTATTACAGCCAAATGAGAAACTTGATGCAATGTGGCTAGGCCGAAGGCCTTTAAGCCATTACAATACCTACATTCTACCGCGTTCTAACCTTTCGCCTTCTGGTATTCACCCCAAATGGTCTCTCCATCGCCTCAAAGCCGCGGAAACGAGACCATAAGGTACGGCTGAGGAAAAACCCTGAAGGGGAAAAACCTGCCGTCAGAAGCCAAGTACATGCTACTCTATCCGGTTTTAGACTATTTATTTATTTGGCGCGGGCGTCAGGCATTCTCCTTCCAGTGTTTGGCCTCCACCGCACCTGAAAACAAACAGCACCACAGAAAATCGTCCGCACCAACGCCTCTGCCCTAACATTTCCGATTCCCACTTCCCTTCGCCCCTAATGTGCTTTATTTTAACAGTTTCCTTTTATTTTATTTTAATTAATTTAATTTTAATTTATTTAACTTATTTTGATTAATTTAATTTTAATTTATTTAACTTATTTTAATTAATTTAATTTTAATTTATATAACTTATTTTAATTTAATTTTAATTTATTTAACTTGTTTTAAATTAATTTAATTTTAATTTATTTAACTTATTTTAATTATTTTAAGTTAATATATATTTTTTATTGACTTATTTATCTACTTATACTTAACAATTGACTACAATTTATAACTTTTATTTTATTTTATTTTTTTGTACTGTTTACTAACCTAACATAACTTACTGACTAACTTAATTATTGTTAGTTTATTGATTTATTACATATTTCTCTCCAGTCTAGGCTCTGCTCGTACTAACCACTGCTGTTTTCCCACTCCTTAATTTCAGTTTCTCTAGTGGTCCGAACCTTTCCAAGAAATGTTCCTAATTCTTTCATGAAGTTAGCTCTTTATCCCCTAGAATGTTTTGGGCGAGCGTTACGTTCCTATGTTGGAAGTAGTAATTTCCCATTCCATCCATTTTCTTCTCAAGTTTCGGTCGCACTGCAAATTAAAAGGATATGGATCCAGTCTTCCTATCACCGCAAAGCACACGATGCCATTACCATTCGAGTCCTTTAATCTACGTTGCATCCACCCCGACCCTGAACCAAGCGTATCCCCTCTTGCGTCCTTTTGCAGTGTGTTTACGTAACGTTCGCAACCCCATAACGGACTCGGTGAATTTGCGCAACTAGCGAACGTTTTTCGGCCGTTGCTGCCAGGATCTCTTGCCTTTTAATATCCGCAAGTCTATCCGAAATTAACCGTTCTATGTCACGTGTTCCCTATCTCCACCATTTCCGGAGAAACGTCTCCCAGACCTGAACGTTCCAGTAGCAGTTTAATTTTATACGACCAGTAGCGTTGGTTGCTTCCTGTAACTGCACCGAAAACATCTATTTATAAGTGAGTCAGCCTGTTCACCTGCTAATTTAATCCAAAGTTTAATGGGTTTCATTTTAAAATCTTTCCAAATTCCTACACTACCGACCTCTCTAGGACTCCGGCATTTGCTGCAAATCTAGAGACTCGAGAATTAATTTGAAATAATCTGTTTCGACGCTTTCTAGTCGATCTATCCTATCCACTCCCCAAATTTCTGCCCCATAATTCATTGCTGGGAGAACTAGCGATTTAAACATCGTCTCGCACACCTTTAAAGGCAATTCCGGAACCCTGCGCACTGCGCAAACGATTTCTTTGAGCGCAATTCTTCCTTTACTGTGCGCCGCCACTATGTGATTACTCCATCCACCATTCATGGAAAATTTTGCCCCAAGATATGTAAATGTTTTTACCGGTCAATCTCCTCTGAGCGTAAAACCATTTCTCCTTGTTACCCCAGATAAATCCATTCTTGAAGACAACTACTTTGGTTTTTTGAATATTTACTTTTAATCCCCATGTTTCACTATACGTTTCTAGGATATTTAAACTTTTTTGTAAGCCGTCAATAGTCTCCGAACATAAAACTAAATCATCAGCATATAGTAGTCCGGGAATGTTCAGGCCCTCAATTTCCAGCGCAGATGTATCCGCATCCTGTAACCACGTCAATAAATCGTTTATAAACAAGGTAAACAATAGCGGTGAGAGAGGACAGCGCTGTCTTACTCCTACTGTCGATTTTATTTTCTCGTTGTACTTTCACCACCGCACCTGACACAGAAATTTACGTCTTCGTACATGCTCTGCAACACTTTTAAAACTTTACGTGAGACGCCTAGCTCATTAAGTTTTTGCCATAAAGCTTTTCTATTGATAGAGTCAAAAGCAATTTCGAAATCTACAAAACTGCAATATAAGTGGCCCGTTTACGCGCAAGGCCTGCTTTACTAGGGTATCTAACACAAAGATATTGTCGGTAGTCGAAGCCTCTCCTAAAGCCTGCTTGCAATTCTGATATTTTACTGTGCTTTTCCGCCCATTCACTCAGTCGCCCGTTGAGTATTTTACAAAATAGTTTGCTCAGCGCTGGTAAAAGACTAATTCCGCGATAATTTTGTGGGCAATTCGTATTACCTTTATTCTTAAAGACTGGTTGGAGGATCGCTGTACTCCACGTTTCTGGATACGATCCAGAATCAACTATTGCATTAAATAATTTAGAATACTCTCAATTCCGAAATAAATTTTGTCGGAATGCCGTCCGCGCCGCCTGCCTTCTTATTATTCATGGCTAGCATAGCCCTATTCACTTCATTCCAGGTTATCGGTTCGTCTAATTCAGGGACATCCCGGTCCGTGATAATATCTATCCCTGTTTCAATATTCGCTATTTCGAGCGCCCGTGAAAAGTACTGCTCCCACGCGTCTGATGAAATTGCATTACTTACATTTCTTTTATTACGCAGTGATCTTATAACGTCCCAAATTGATTTATTATGATTGTTTCTTAAAATTGCCTCTATTCTTGCTGTCTCACTATCCTGCCAAGATTTCTTCGATTTCTTAATTGTGGCCTCGTATTGCCTACGTAGTAACAAGTAACTATTTCTCGCTTCCGCAGTTCCACTGTTTCTGAACATTCTTAAGGCTACTATTGCTTCACGCCTGCTCACCCGACACTCCTCGCTAAACCATCCTTGGTCAGTACCCTTCCTCCTCTCCCCACATTCGCATGCCCTCCTGCGCGAAAGAGTCTCCTTTCTAAATTCTTAGCTTGCCTTTCCGGTGACCGCTCCTCTCGTGCCCAAGCCCTTTCAAATTCTTAGCTTGCCTTTCCGGTGACCGCTCCTCTCGTGCCCACCCTACCGAGTTAAGAATAGCCTCTGCAAATTCCTGTCGCTTTTCCTCTTTCCATACAAACCGTCGTCTTGCTATTGTGAAGTTTGTTGCTCCCGCCCGTGCCACTGCCTGTGGCAGTTCAGTAGCATTTACTGCTAAATGAACGCACACAGGCAAATGGTCGGATTCTGCCCGTAATTCGATTCCAAAATCTAATAAATTGTTTATTCTTTCATGAGACAACAGAGCATAATCTATTACACTCGCACACATGAATTAGCTCTCGCTTCTTTTTCTTTTTCTAGAATTAGCTCTCGCTTCTTGCCGATCGAACTCCGAAAATACTTCCTGCTCATGGCCAATTCTAGCATTCATGTCACCTAAGACTAGTAAATCAGTATTCGGATACCTTTGCTTCAACGAGTCTAAGAAATTATTGATTTCACCAAAAGCTTCTGGAGAATAATAACGGAGCCCTGTGGGTGACGGTATATAAATACAATTGCGAGGTCTGTATTTTGCATTCCTAGTCTAATACAAAGAAAATTGTCGGAGTTTGTTGTAATTTCATAAATAAATTGCAGTAACCTATCCTGAAATATGCACGCAACACCTCCCGGGTACCTACCCCTTTCCCCTCTACGTTTTTTAGTTTTGCATATGGCTGTAAAACCAGACACATTTAACGTTTCACCCTCCTTCCACCAAGTTTCTACGAGACCGATTATATCAAATGTGTTTATGTACCCATGGAAGTCTTGATTTCCGAGCTTAGAGCCTAGACCTTTGATGTTCCAACATCCTATTCTTAAAGCCTATTCCTGCCTTTTGGCGACCTGCTGGGTCCGACTCACCGCGAGCTTCCTGCTGCTGCACGTTTGCCGCAGCCATCGCCCTCGTAAGAGGTCCTCGCTCCAGGCTGTCAGCCGCAAAGCGTCCGGGACTCGCCGAGTGCCGTGGGCTCCGGCGGGAACGTGAACGCGACCGCCGACGCGAACGCGAACGAGACCGCCTCCGCCGCGATGCCGCGGGGTCGAGAGTCGTCCGCGCCGCCCCAGCACGAGGCGCAGCCGCAGGCGCGGCCGCGGCCACGCCCGAAGGCGCGGGTGGGGGCGGCCGCGAAGAGGCGCCCGCTTGCCCGGAAGGGGTTTCCGCCCTACTGGGGTTCTGCCCCCTCGCCGAGTTCACGGGACCCCGTCGCCCCGCCCCCTCCCACGCCCGCGGACGGGCCGCCAGCTCAGCCAACACGTAGCTGCGCCCTGCCACGACAAGCTTGTCGAAACGAATCGACGCCTGCCTTCCGCTCGCTTCGCCTCCTGCAAATGCGGAATTAACGCCTTACGCGTTTGCCGCACTGCCCAGCTGAAGTCTCGCGGACGCGCACCTGCCATTCCGGGAGAGATACTCCGGGCTGCACGCAGCAGCTCCTCCCGCTTCCTGAAAGAGGCCAGCTTGGCCACAATCATACGTGGCTGTCCCTCGCGCCGCCGCCCGGTCCGGTGCGCGCGCTCGATATCCTGGAGCTCCAACCTGACCCCCAGCTGCTCCGCAAGATCCAGGATACACCTCTCCGAGTCCGCCCAAGACTCGTTCCGCTGCTCTGGGATGCCAGTAACAATGATATTGTTACGTCGCGACTGGTTCTCAAGGTAATCCATCTTGCGAACCAGCCGCTCGTTAGCTGTCTGCAGCGACTGCACTGAAGCCTCTGCCGACGTAACCCTAGCCTGCAACACATCGATTCTATCAATAAGTTCCTTATGGTTCCTTTGATAGTCTGATGATATCGACGTTAGTAGGGGCCGGGATTCAGCTCCACCCCACCGATCGCCAATAGCACCACCATCACCGCCGCGCCCAACACGCTCGCAAGGGCCCCAGCCCTGCGCTGTCCCCGGGCACCGCCACCGCGCGGCAGGTAGCCTCACCCAGCGGCCGATAGCCGCGCGCCACTGCTCCGTCGACACCATCCTGCAGCAGGTAGAGCGCTTAGCAAAACACGTCCGCTCGGCTCTGCGACTGGCGAGAGACTGTTATAATCCATTTATTTATTTACTTATTTTTCTTCATGTATGGCATATGGCATGTATGGCATTCATGGCATATTTTGTGTGATTTTTAATGTTGTTGTTCAGACAAGCCGTCTTTATTCCATGTGATTGTGTTTTTGTAGCCCTGATGAAGGAATTAAATATTCCGAAACGTTGGCAAACTAATGTGTTTCATTAATTGACCGATCCCGTGATCCATATCCTACTAGTAATACGTATCAGTTGCCAAATCCTTGATGGGCGTAGGAATATTGTTTGCTGATTTGTTTTGCAAGAGAGGGCAAACTATTTGGACGTGTTCCTTCGTCATCGCCGCCTCCTGGCGCTTCCTCCTCCCTCAGGCGTCGTCGCCCTGCCTCCTCGTCGAGCTTTCGCCTTCCGTGAGCGGCGCGCAGTTGTCGGTCTATATTGGGCGGTGGGGTCGGGGGTGGGCGGTGGGCGGTGGGCGGTGGGCGGTGGGCGGTGGGCGGTGGGCGGTGGGCGGTGGGCGGTGGGCGGTGGGCGGATGGGCAGAGGGCGATGGGCAGAGGGCGATGGGCAGAGGGCGATGGGCAGAGGGCGATGGGCAGAGGGCGATGGGCAGAGGGCGATGGGCAGAGGGCGATGGGCAGAGGGCGATGGGCAGAGGGCGATGGGCAGAGGGCGATGGGCAGAGGGCGATGGGCAGAGGGCGATGGGCAGAGGGCGATGGGCAGAGGGCGATGTGCAGAGGGCGATGGGCAGAGGGCGATGGGCAGAGGGCGATGGGCAGAGGGCGATGGGCAGAGGGCGATGGGCAGAGGGCGATGGGCAGAGGGCGATGGGCAGAGGGCGATCTGCAGAGGGCGATGGGCAGAGGGCGATGGGCAGAGGGCGATGGGCAGAGGGCGATGGGCAGAGGGCGATGGGCAGAGGGCGATGGGCAGAGGGCGATGGGCAGAGGGCGATGGGCAGAGGGCGATGAACGGTGGCGGTGGGCTGTGGGCGGTGGGCGGTGGACGGTGGGTGGTGAACGGTGGGTGGTGAGCGGTGGGCTAGGGCGGTAGGCGGTGGGCAGTGAGCGGTCGGCGTATGGTGTTTTGGCAGTGAGCGGTGGGCGGTGGGCGGTGGGGGTGGGGGTGGCGGTGGGCGGTGGGCGGTGGGGGTGGGCGGTGGGGAACGGTGGGCGATGAGAGATAGACAGTGGGCGGTGGGGTGGTGTGCGGTGTGCGGTGTGCGGTGGGTGGTGGGCGGTGGGCGGAGGGCGGTGGGTGGTAAACGGTGGACGGTGGACAATGGGCGGTGGGCGGTCGGTGGATGATGGGCGATGGGCAGTGGGCGGTGGGCGGTGGGCGGTTGGCGGTGGGCGGTGGGCGGTGGGCGGGGGGCGGTGGGCGGTGGGCGGTGGGCGGTGGCGGTGGGCGGTGGGCGGGGGGCGGTGGGCGGTGGGCGGTGGGCGGTGGGCGGTGGGCGGTGGGCGGTGGCGGTGGGCGGTGGGCGGTGGGCGGGGGGCGGGGGGCGGGGGGAGGGGGGCGGAGGGGGGTGGGCGGTGGGGGATGGGAAATGGGTGATGAACGGTGGGCGATGAGAGATAGACAGTGGGCGGTGGGCGGTGTGCGGTGTGCGGTGTGCGGTGGGCGGTGGGCGGTGGGCGGAGGGCGGTGGGTGGTAAACGGTGGACGGTGGACAATGGGTGGTGGGCGGTGGATGATGGGCGATGGGCAGTGGGCGGTGCGCTGGGGTTGGCGGTTGGCGGTTGGCGGTTGGCGGTGGGCGTTGGCGGTGGGCGGTGGGCGGTGGGCGGTGGGCGGTGGGCGGTGGGCGGTGGGCGGTGAGCGGTGGGCGGTGAGCGGTGGGCGGTGGGCGGTGGGCGGTGAGCGGTGGGCGGAGGGCGGTTGAGCGGTGGGCGGTGGGCGGTGGGCGGTGGGCGGTGGGCGGTGGGCGGTGGGCGGTGGGCGGTGGGCGGTGGGCGGTGGGGGTGGGGGGTGGGCGGGGGGCGGTGCGGTGGGGGTGGGCGGTGGGCGGTGCGGGGGAGTGCGGGCGCGAGCGGTCGGCGTCTGGCGCTTGGCAGTGGGTGGAGGGCGGTCGTTCACACGACGGGCAGCGCGACGTGAATGAACCGGAGACCCTGTCTATCTCACTCGTTGCTACCCCTTCCCCCGCCCCACCCCACCCCAGGCGGCCGCAGCGCCCCGCGTGAGTTTACGCCGAACAACGAAAATACACGGCGTGCGGGCCGACCGGCCAACCGACCGATCGGTCGACAAGCGCCGAGCGTGTTCTCCAGTACAGTAGGACGAAGCAGTCAAATGCGTGGATTCATTCCCGATCGACAATTATACTAGTACCAATTTTATATTGTACTTAACATATGTTGCATGTACTTGAATATTATAAAATAGACCACATCAAATGATATTCAACGTGATAAATTAGCTACACCGTCGTTTGTTTCATTTTCTCACTACGAACTAGAGCTAAAATGTTTGTAATATGCACAAAAAACGGCAAATGTTTGGCAGAAAAAACCCTTAATTCTGGGCTCCGATTTTTATTAAATTGTATTGTTAGATAGTGTGAAGAACTTTTAAGAGAATAGTGCAGGACTCATGTTCGTTGAAAACTCTGATTTTTTGAAAATTGCTAAAGTTCTTCGGAGTCTCTCTACAACTAAAACATAAAAGATAGAGATTTTTCTCTTAATGAAATATTTTTCTTATAGATTTTAAAATAAGGTCATGTTACATTTTTCGAAATTTGAGTACTTTTCGCGTGAAAATACAGTTGGAAAGTTTGAGTTCTTTTACCACCACAAGTTTATATTACTCATCGGCTGAGTTTAGCTTAGAGTTTAGTTTAGCCGTAGCGGCTGACGCCCCAGTGCAGCGGTTGCACCGACTCTGTCCAGGAAGCAACGTCGGTGGCGGATTTTCGACACAAACTAGATATACTTCGATTTATCTATAATGGCCATGACATAAGGTCACTGTCATATCTCCTGCTTTATATAATGAATATTTTTAATTAATTTGCGAACGTCCTTCTCAACGGGGCTTGTGACCTCAGGAATATGCTTACCTCTGTTAAAAAAATTCATTTTATAAAGCAGGAGATGTAACAATGACCTAATGTCATCGGCCACTTAAAAGAAACGAAGTATAGTTAGGTCGAATGCAGCCCATTTCTCGCGGATAATTCTAAAAAATAGGGCTGCTCTGATCGGTAGTTTTCCTCATTTATCCTATCAACACCAGAAGAATGACGGGGAAGTATCTTAACAAACGAGTCATGTAACGCGCGCGATCTTTCCTTTACTTCTTTGTCCTATTCTCCTCCCTTCACACAAACTGGCACTTGCATACACTACACTATCACACAGGTCAGTCCGGAGCTCAGAATTATCCACGCTGCGGTGCTGACCCGGTGAGCCGGGAGAATCTGCCTGGACGAGGAAATCCCCTTCAAGCCGTCGTCGTGCATGTCGGCTCCAGATCTCACCAGATAAGGGGAAAACCACCACCAACTCCTGCCTTAAAACATTCACTAAACTAACGGGACTAGTGACCACAGAAATTGACGTCTCCGGAAACATCAATAAATCAATCAATTTATCACATTTAGTCTGTTTTAATTCGGGCAATTTACAACACAATATTGCGGATAGAGACGATTCAACAGTTAATACATTCAACAGACAAACAGATGTCTGCCGGTTCAATCCCGCTCAGTTGTAGGAGTTTCTAGAACTGACCACCCTCAATTAGTATGTCTTCTATGAGGAAGTAAAATTATTTCGCCCATACGCATGTATGATTACCTAAAATTTTAATAAGAATACCCTGATCACTGTAATATCTTTATAATAATGTGGCGACATACTTCACCCCTCCTTGAAACACAGAATAAGGTATTTTGAAAGAAGTGCAACGAAAGTAATTAATGACTTACAGAGAGATCGTTTCATCTCTTCAGAACAGGGCTGTATCATAAACCTACATGATTATGACGATTACACGAGTTATACAATTTCTAACCGAAGATTACGCAATATAATTTCCAATTTAAAGGAAAAAGAATCAAATAATCAATCGTATATTTCAGGGGCTTAAATTGAGAGAAATATAGGGATTCATAATTCAGAAAACTGAAATTAACAAATACAACTTATTTCTTCTCGACCCCAGTTTTCTGGGGCAAAATTAATTTCATGCCCTAGCAGAAATATTTAGACAGTTCTGTTGATAATAAATACCTATTGTATTCTCTCAGAGCATGGAGTGCAAGGTTCAAGTTGAAAATCCATTTAAAATGGCAATTTGGCGTCAAATGTTCCACGAATTTTGAGTACCCGTTGGCACATCCAGAAAATGGCTAAAATAAATGGCCTATTGTAGTTAATTTATTGTTCTCATACTATTCGAACTGTAGGGAAACAAACCAGCGTGACCTAATTTTTTTCAGAAACTTGAAGGAAAATGATAAAGGCGCAATATTAAGGATTATGATCTACCTACATTCAAATAATCAATGTTCCTACATATCTAGAACAATTCTGGAGATAATATTTTCGAAAAACAAGGGTGAATTATCATTGAAAACCTCTTCCTGTCGAACCATTTATGTCATATAAAAGCTATGTAATGAATTTTATGACCATCCACTTGAAAATCCGAGCATCAGGGAAAGATTTGGCTTGTATCCAAACTGAAAATCCTTAAAGTAATCCAGTTCTCTGGCGCAAGGAAGCTGAGTGAATCAGTGAGTAGAAGTGTAAGCAACGAGGAGGAGGTAAATAATCCTGATAAATCTACCCGGTAGTGAAGATAATCTCAGTTTACTTACGTCAATTTAATTACTGTGTCAACACTGTTCTCAAGATACTCAAATATTCCACACCCCTACTTCATGTATGTTCCCAGAAATTGGAAAATATAACTGCATAATACATTATGCCATTGTACAACAAATAAAGAAAAACGGAGTTTTGGAAAATTGAAAATTATTTTAAATTACTTCCTAAAATGACGTCAGCAGGGGATAGGAAATAAAGTTACCCGTTTTTGCATGTAAATTATATGCAACTATTTTTTTCAATCGTTTCTAATCATCCCAAAACTTGGCATCATACACGAGGATCTTGCTGGGGAAATAAACAAAAACGTTATTCTAACGTTTAAAATACATTATTCTAAAGCATAAAAACATTATTCTAACCTTTAATTCCGTTAATACAAAAACTACTTTAATGTATGCCACAATTACTGAAGAAATTCGCAAGAAAACAATCACAAAATACGAGTACCCTGCAAGAGCCCTCAATATGTCGAGAATTATTTTCCTATTTTTTATACTAGAACTTTCCACCACGCTTTCCTTCTTTTTTCCATTTTTCTCTACACGCTTAAAAAAACATGCAACACTCCCGCAGTCCTTCTTCCCCTGGCCAAGAGTTTACAAACACAGGAGCTCTCCAGAGTGGACCCATCAGTTCCTCTCGTAAAACCTCCGCCTCGGTGGGCGTAATCCCCAGGCTTGATGCGAAGTGGACGTGGGGAGGTGGACGGCCCTTCACATCCGTCCGACCGGGAGCGGTAGCTCACTGCATCAACTGATGTCACTGCAGCGCCTCTGACCGGGAGGTCCTACGTTCCCACTCCCCACGGCGGCAGGATATTCGACACTAGCTTTTCAGCTAAGTCGAAATCAGTCGCTGCCTGGAGGAGAATTCTAGCGGCCGGCTGCTCTGATCGGTAGTTTTCCGTGATTTCTCCGATCAACACCAGGCGAATGCCGGAGCAGTACCCTACCAAACGGGCCACGGACCGCGCGCGATCTGTCCTTCCTCTTCCTTGACCAATCCTCTCCTTACACACACACACTAAGATGCGCTACACTACCACATATTCCGGGAGATCGGTCGGGAGCTTAGAGCTTGTCCCGACTGGGGAGGTGCCCCGCTGGTGGGAGAGTCCTGGTTAGGGCGAAACCCCACTAGCAGAGGTAGGTCGGTGCCGGATCTCGTCATCCAGCGGGGGAAGATCACCGCCATCTCCCGCAGAAAAAAACATTCACTACACTAACGGGACTAATGATCAAAGCAGTTGACGCGCCCGGAAACACGAAAAAATCAATCAATCACATACGTCGATATTCCGCATGACGGGACCGCAATGGGTTGAATACGGTACGCGCCGCCTCATCTCTTTCCAGTGGGAGAGAAACTTCCGTAAACTAGTGGTGCTCCAACAGCTCATACTTTCTCGCATAATTTCGGAAAATTTGGAAAATTCGTCGAGTTTAACGACAGTAAGACCCGTGCCTTTCTTTTAAACATCCCTTCTTATATTTGTGGAAGGAATTGAAAGGAAAAAAATTGGAACTGTTTTTGAGTAAAAAATGTTAATTTCATTCATTCGGCTATATTTCGCGCGAAACTACTAAGAAACTACTCATATTTTGAAGTACTCAAAAATTTAACATGAATTTATTTCAAGATGTCTTTCAAGAATACATTTTATTAAGGGACAAATCTCTATTTTCAACATTATAGTTGTATTAAGACGCCCAAAAGATTTTCACTTTTGCAATTTTCAAAAGATTTGGGATTTCAACGAACGTGAGACCTGCACCGTTCTCTTCAGTGTCCTATACACTATCAAAGGACAAAATTCGTTAAAAATAATTTCATGCCATTTTTGAGAACATTTTGAAACTGTTGATATGTGTCTCCCACCTGTACCATGTTTCGAATTTTGCATACGGGAGAGATGATAGATGATACCTTTGACTCTCTCTTTACCAATACGTCAAGAGCAAGCCTTGTCTTCCTTTCTCCGCCTCTACCTGTCGTGTCATGCCCTGCGCTGTTCTATCATTCCCCCTTCTACCCTTTCGTGTCCTGAATCAGAACTTCAGTAAATTGAAAATCAATTTAATCGAACTGTAAGACAACATTTCTTCATTAATAAGTCTAAAAACTATAATGCCAAACCTCTAAAATGGCAACTAATTCACTCTTTCCTTCAATTTCAAATTAATGAAGTTCCATTCAAAACCTGTCCATAATTACACGTTCCCACGCTCTCAATTATTCGCAACTAGCAGACGGAGACGCTGTGACGCCGCGAACCCCCTCCCCCAGGCGTTCCCCGTCCGGCTCGGCGCCCGCGCACGCCTGTTAGCGTCGCGACGCCGCGCGGCGCCTGAAAACCGGCCCCTCGCCGACCTCGGCGCCTCCGCTCCGCTCCGCGCCGCGCTGCGCCGAGCTCTGCCGGCCTCTCTGGCTGGCGCGCGCGTGACTCGCGGCGCGGCCCATTCAGCGCTTCCCGGAACGGCCCGTGCGCGCGAGAGACCCCGTGGCCACGCGCCGCCGCCGCCGCGCAGCGCCCCGCGCCGGACGCACGCACGCACGCTCGCTCGCCCGTCCACGCGTCCGCCCGCCCGCCCACTCCCACGACCGCCCGCCCGCCCGCCCGCCCCCCGCCCGCCCGCCCGCCCGCCCGACCGACCGACCGACCGACCGCCCACCCGCCCGACCGCTCGCCCGCCCGACCGCTCACCCGCCCGACCGCTCACCCGCCCGACCGCTCACCCGCCCGACCGCTCACCCGCCCGACCGCTCACCCGCCCGACCGCTCACCCGCCCGACCACTCGCCCGCCCGACCACTCGCCCGCCCGACCACTCGCCCGCCCGACCACTCGCCCGTTCGCCCACCCACTCGCCCACTCGATAATGAAGTAGAAAGAAAGGCAGAAAAGGAGGAGGAGAAAGGAAATGCAGAAAAGGAGGAGGTAATAAGAGAGGAGTTGAAAGAAGATGTGGAGCATGGAGACAGAACGAAAGGGGGAAGTAAGTACGAAGAAAGAGAAGGAAAAGAAGGGAATGGGGGAGAAGGTGGAGGAGGAGAACGGGGAGGAGGAGGAAGAGCTTGAGTAACATGACGAGGAAGAGAAGTATTCGAAAGTGGAAAGGGAAGAGGAGAAGAATAGAAGAGTCACAAAGAGGTGTGGAGAAGAAGAGCTGTATCAAAAAATGAGTATGGAGAGATGAGGTGAATGAACAGGAAGGGCAGGTGAGAGAAGGAAGAGGAGAAGAGAGGAGGAATTTCGAGATGAATAGGGAAGGGGAGGGCGATGAACCAAGAAACAGAAAGAGGGTGGAGAAAGAAGGGTTTAGGAAGGAGGGAAAAAAAGGTGAAAGAAGGAAGAGGAGGTGAAGGAAGAGAAGGAAAGGAGTGGAGAAGCAAAATGAGGCGCAGCAGAAGAGAAGAGAGGGGAGAGTAAGAGAAGGTGTAGGAGAATGGAGAGAAGTATCCAAAGGACTAAAAAGAGATGAATGAGCAATGAAGAAGAGAAGGCATAGGAGGAAGGTCAAAGAAAAAAAATGAGAGACCAGACCGTCGAGTTCGAATATCAAAGAGGAAAATTTGTGACGATCAATTTTAACGCACAGAACATCTTCGGATTTCAATGTAATTAATGCGGATCAGAGCGGTGCTTTGTACCCTCTAAGGTCGGAATGTGGGATTGAGCTTATGTAAATGGAGTGTCTTAACTTAGTTTTGAAATTATTTAGTGGTGGGGGAGGAGCAGTGGTTGTGGCATATCTAGCAGCGGAGAGCGAAATGTGTGGTTTGTTCAGACTGATTGATGAACACGCTGGGGGGCATATTCTCTCATTCTCTCTCTCTCTCTCTCTCTCTCTCTCTCTCTCTCTCTCTCTCTCTCTCTTCCCAGTGGGAGAGAGAGAGAGAGAGAGAATGTGATTAATAAGAACGTATCTTGTTATTTGTTATTTATGAGATTGCAAAGCAATTTTTGTGCACTTTGGGTCTCTAGATAGTGTATCACAGAATGGCTGATTTCTTAATAATTCCTATAATATTCTTTCCAAGTGATTCAATTTTTCAAATGATTTCAATTTTCTTTCTTCACATTTCCCGCAAGAATATTTTTTTTTCTGTTCAAATAAAAGAGCTTAACTTGTGTTTTTAGCATTTTAATATTTTTCTTTAATAGCGTGAATTGTCATTAGGACAAACATTTAAATAATATGCAACAAACCTCGGGATAATGCAATGAGCGTGAAGAGGGAACACGTTCCTGGAAAAAATCCTTAGATTGAAGGCCTTTATCTAAAACCCATCGATTCAATACTTTTACCACCAGCACATGACAACAAGTTACGGGAAAATTTTTAATTGTAGAACAAAATATTCAAAACAATCTCTACTCATATGACCTCAGCTATTGTAATGAGACCTTAAATTAATTTATCCAACAATGTCTACTGGAGATATAGAAAAAAAATATATTCCGGCTTCGTGGTTCTGCCACCTCCCTCGTTAGAATCGTTGGATATACTCCTACGAGATACTTATTAGTAAACTAATGAAAATTTTGATAGTTGAACATTTTCTAAATAAAAGAAAATTTATGACATTAAACTAAGAGCTTTTACAAGAAAATTTATTAGAGTGAAAAACAAAAAATATTATTATTATTATTATTATTATTATTATTATTATTACACAAATAAAAATATTGGAATGAGAATAAAACTGGGGACACAGGACAAAAATTAATCTTCAAAGGTCCAGCTATCATAGAATAAAAGAACTTGTCAAAACAATCTGCTCAAGCATATCATTATTTGTAGATTTATGCGCGTACGTTAGACAATTTAAGCTTTAATCTGTTAAAGGGATACTAATTTAAAGGGAGGTTGGCAAAGTGTTTGGAAAGATATTTGAGTTATTAACGTCACGACGTTGGCTTCGTGTGATCAGAGGCGTAATTTATTTACCTTTAACTGATACCTCGTAGAATAAATGTAATACGATGTATTAATTATTAGAGTAGCAAATAACATTTTTTGTATTCAGAAATGTTCTACGCATGAATCCACACCAGGGTCCTCAGAATGAACTCTACATTTCATCACGCGAAATAGATTCGGCCAGTTCCTTTAAAAGGTCCTGTAAGTTAATCCAACCAGTTGTGAATAGGTCAGAGTTCGGCCAGTGATTAAGTCACAGTGGGAGTTAAGATACGCCTTTCTTGTCCCAATGAAAACGTTCCATCTCCGACCTGAGTAGCGACGACAGACTCATAATATGTCCACACACAACCTCCTTGGTGAACTGTTCCTTGGGCGCCACGCCCTTCTCTTGGACGAGAGTAACGTTCTCTGGCAGCTCCCGGCTCGCGCGTGACGTGCAACTGTGATGGGAGATTAGTACACATCGGATGTTTAGGCACTAAAAAATCGTCTTTTAGGCGCCGAAAAAGGCGCTGGAAAAGTCAAGAATAAGGGAAAAAAGGCACTGTCATAAGTTATATTCACAATAAAATGGAAAAATTGTATTTTTGTCTATTTATTTATTTAATTATTTTATTTTACGTCAAAAAAGCAGTTAAGAACTGCGTATGACGTGCTATGAGGAAAAGTGAATTGTGCGCACATTTTCAAAATTCTGTGATCGACACTAAGTCATATACTAGTTAAATTTTAAAAAAAAGGTCCCATGTAATAAAATCTATTTTCAAGGATAAAAAGGCAATAAATTTTGGCTCTTATCCATGTTGTCCATCGGAATATTACTGCCTGCTGCGACAACATGGACACGATAAATTGAATAATTGTATTTCCCACTGAATTCTAGAAGCCATGCACAGAAATGAAGTTACATGAAAAGCAAAAGTCTAAAAAGCAAAAGTCGTTTTTCTCCTGCTCCGACTGGCACCCGAGTCATCCCCTACACATCAGATGTTTAGGCACTAAAAAATCGTCTTTTAGCGCCTAAAAAGGCACTGAAAATGCCTAGAATAGGAAAAAAGGCACCGTCATCAGTTACATATACAATAAAATGAAAAATTGTTTGTAATTTTTGTCTACATTATTTTGTAAACTTAAATGCACAAAACCAGTTCGTATATTTTAATGCAAACTAGATTTACACATTTACAACTCTTCTACATTTTATTCTTAATAGTTTCCATTAACCAGGAATATTTACATATTACCAGTAACTTTTCAAGGATCACAATTTCAAATTTGCGACGACTGGGAGACAAAATCAGTTTGAATGCGGAAAAGGATATCGGAACGATGTGACAGCATATATTTTAGCAGTCCAACACTAGCAACACTGAAACCTTCTGGGAATTTATATTTATTTCCACTTAACATTTCGGTTCCCTCGGTGTATTGTCAATTGTCCATGTTCTCAGATCATGGCTGGTATTTATGAAATAGGGAAACGGAGGAAAATCAGTTGCTATACTTTCAGGAATTCTCTCGTTATTTTAAATTTCAAGACGGGAATTTAAGGTTTAAAATTTTAAAAAAAAAAAAAAACCAAAAATGCAAAAGTAGGCATTTATGCTAAAATAAGCGAAAATAAGCATTATTAAACTTCTTCTTATGTCATAATTTGTGAACATTCTATGCAAATGCAAACGCAATGCGTAGACATATATTATCAGCTTTTGAATAGGTTGTCTAGAAAAAATAGGCATTTCCCTAAACATCCGATGTCTAGAGATTAGAGTCTTCACAAAGAGTCCAAAGCCGGGCTTCGGATGACGACCGCCTACAGGAGTGAGGACGCACGAATTGTAGTCTTTATAAATACGCGTTACAATATTTCGTTTCAACAAACACAGCGGCCAGCTCGCTCGCCCGCCGAACCGAAACATCGCGGTAGCCGGAAGCGGGTCGTTGCGTACCCAGGCGCGACATCGTTCCAGCTTGCTGGTCTCCCGTGATAAGGCGGCTACCGTACCGGTTCTGGAAGCCAGCCACCGGCGGGGGAACCCGCCGCGGCGAGCCCGTTCGCCCGCATTTGTTTCTGGGAACTGTTCGCTCGGAAGTTGTACCGTGCGGGGAGTGGGTGATCTTGCCGCTTGAATGGGCTGGCCCGATCCGATCTCGATCTGGCGAGCCGCGGCGTCACAGACGAGCCGCCACCGTCGCCGTCGTCCAACCGCACGCAGCCACAGAGGACGGCGTCTTTGTTGCCGTCGCCACCACGACACTCGCGCGGTTTTGCATCATCGCCTGCCGCACGTGTCGTCTTTAATTTCATACGTTTTCACAGGCACAGGCCTGAAACACTTAACTATTGAGATAATAATAATAATAATAATAATAATTATTATTATTATTATTATTATAAAAATAATCATAATAATAATAAAGAGATCCTACCTCCCGAATCAGCCATTTATTATTTATGGATGATCTTAAACTGTTTGCCGAGAGCCATAACCACCTGAACGCGCTGAAGTATGTGACGCGAGTATTTAGTGAAGACATTGCTATGTCCTTTGGATTTGATAAATGTGCCGAAATACACCTAAAAATGGTAAATTGGTCGAAGTACCTGATGAAACTTGTGATTTTCGACAGCTTTTGTACCACGACACTTATAAATACCTTGGTATCCAACAAAATAGACGAGTGAACCACACAAGTATGAAGTCGATATTCAAGGAAAAGTACAAATCAAGAATCACAAAGTTGATGAACAAAAAATTGTACTCTAGGAATCTAATAAGTGCTATTAACACCTATGCTGTCCCAGTATTGACATATTCCTTTGGTATCCTGAAATATTCAGACACAGACCTTCGGGAACTGGATACGATTACTCGAACCACCCTCACAAAATTCAGAATACATCATCCCAAGAGCGCTGTCGAAAGGCTTTATCTTCCCAGAAACCAAGGAGGTAGAGGCCTACTTAATATCTTCAATCTGTACAGGTCACAAGAAAAGAAAATGCGAATGTACTTTCACTCCTCGGATAGTGTGTTACTGAAGAATGTAGTTGCTGTAGATGCAAACTATTCAGCTCTAAATCTCCAGAAGACTGAAACCAACACTAAATTGTTTCCCAGATATGTAACATGCAGACAGAAAAAAGATTTATAATAGCAATTCAGGATGGGGTAATAAAAACACGCAATTATGATAAACACATACTGAAGACAGTATAAAAGATGTCTGTAGAATGTGTAATCAACCAAATGAGACCATCGACCATGTGATTGCAGGTTGCCCAGTTCTTGCCAACACTACATATCTAGGGAGGCACAATCAAGTAGCCAAAATAATCCATAGACAATTGGCATCAAATTATAGACTAATTGAGAACCCTCCACCATTTACAAAAACTCACCTTCACCGGTTATAGAAAATAGTGAAATAGTACTCTACTAGTATAGGCCTATTGTCACTGATAAGACTGTGGATTATAATCGCCGGACATAGTAGTTATCTATAAAATACAAAAGTATGCAACAATCATACATGTAGGCTGTCCACTGACAAAAAACCTGAACAGGACAGAATCGGAGAAGATGTGAAAATACCAGAATTTGGCAGCAGAAATCCAACATGTTTGGCAACTGAGTAAGGTTGAAATAGTGCCAATAATCATCTCTGCCACAGAAGTGGTGGCAGACCGATTTGCTTCAGGTCTTACAAAAGTAGGATTATAAAAAGGAATCTGCATAACCATCCAAAAAGCTTTAATCCTACAGACTTGCCATATTGTGTGAAAATGTTTAAATTGAAGGACGGACAAAGATGAATTTCTTCTCCGTCTTTCCTCAGATCTGTCATTACAGTTGCATTTGCTAGAGCCTAAGTCGTATGAATAGATGAATAGTTTCAATGCTTACTGAGAAAAGTACAGAAATAATAATAATAATAATAATAATAATAATAATAATATTAATAATAGAATGGGTGAATTATTCCTGTTGATCCCGTTTTTTATATTGTAGAAAGATGGTTCATTTTAAATTTATTGGACCAAATCCTATTTGGTCCAATAAATTCAAAAAGAACCATCTTTCTACAATAATAATAATAATAATAATAATAATAATAATAATAATAATAATAATAATATTTAATCCCAACTTGTTTTACAGAGATAATGTACATTGTTGTTACTTGGAATTACTAACCATCGATAACCAGTTGTGATGGTTAGCAATACTGAATTTATAATTTAGTATATGTCTACTACATAGTATTTTTTTGTGTGTGGCTTATTTTTTAACAATATTCTTCTAGATAATATTATTCTAGATAATAGAGACATTGAGCGGCAGTCACTAAAGCAAAATAAAGATATTTTAAAATATCTTAAATGACGAGCTAGTAGCAAAACTCAGAAGGAAAAGAGGAGCACTTTCTCATTTATTCCGACTGCGCGTAGTATTCTTGTAAACAAAAGACGGAATTTTTAAACATTGCCACTTTTTTGTTCCGGAACGTGATCCCCAGCTCAGAATACCGATAAAATATGTACCTAATTGATTATTTGGAAACAATGCAGTCGCGTCTCTCAGCAACATTCTATGAAAATGCTAATGACGTTTGCGATATTTTCGCGTGAAGTTCAGTCATGTTCGTAGATTTTTTTCTTTTCTCTCCTTTTTTTCTTTTCTCTCTTCTTTTCTCTCCTTTTTCCGGGAAATATGTTAATTTTCTGAGAATATACTGGCGCCGTACTCCTACGGTACTACGTCTTTTCTGGCGACGCATTACCAGAGCTAGACAATTTTGGGACCAAAGCAACGCATTTTTAAAAAAATTATTTCTTCCCGTTCGACTTTCGTCTTTCGGGGATTTTGACGGGTTCAATGTTATATACAATGAATTTACTTGACCAATCTAAGGGAAATGCGGATGTCCCAATAACCCTTCACCATTTCTAAAATTTGTATAACTTGACTAAAGGAAGTTTGCATTTATTGTTTAGATGTGGAAGGGTGTGTTTTGAGGAAAATTGTGGCAAATGATTTTTATGAATTAGGGAGGGTGAAAAAGTCTTCGGTGAATCTGTATGTAATGCATGAAGGATAATAAGCGTTTTGACTGAGACTGAATATTGGATTGTTGGGACATGCTAGGAGGAGAGAGTAATATTTTTGAGAGGTTTGTGAGATGAATTCTGAGAAGAGAGGTATTTGAAGGGAGAAGGCAACGCTGAAACGTAGTCTGCTCGCCGAAAAAAATGTGAAAGTGGTATCAAGAAACTACAAGAGTTATTTTATTTCAACAAATAACAAAAATTACGTTTCAGTGAGAAAAAGGGTTTTGGAAGTATATTCGCCCTTTCAACTCTTCGCCCCTGGTCGAGCGTTGAGCGCGGAGTAATCCGCCATTAGCCATCCCTCTATTCTAGAGGACACTGATTTTTTTATCTGTCTCGTCTAATTAATTGTCAAAGAGGACCGCCAGGTAGCATCTCCGCGTACGCGCCTCTTACTTCACGCGCCCCTGCGTCACTGCCCAGAGGCCAGAAATGGGAAGGAATTAGGAAAGGGGTAGGGTTTAAGGCACTTCACAGGGGTTGGTCTAGCCCTTGTGAAGCGGCCAAACTCGTTTTGTTGGAAAAAATTTCACATGAGAGTCGACGAGAATCGAACACGGACCTCAGTGGTGAAAGGCAAGCGACTTCGCTATGCGCCACGAGCGAGCTCCTTGCGGGATTTGCGGGGCCCCGGGCGATCGCTCGGTCCAGCGCCGGCTGTTAAAGTGTATGACACGCGAGTATGTTACTTGGTCAGCTTCGTGAGCGACGCGTGGGCTTAATGATACCGGTTTACCCTCGGTGTTTATAAAGGGAAACATTGGATCCACAAGTTGCCGTTTTGAGAGCGGTAAGAGTGCACATAAAACGTGCAACAAATGACACGGGCGCTTGCACGCGAGGGTGGTCAGATAGAGTAGACAATTTGTTTTCGAGAGAGGTTGTCAATGATCGTTTTCATTTCATCGAGATTTGGCTGGCGAAAAACCTAATTTACTCAACGGATTTAATTAATTGACATTAGTAATATTTCTGTTTCTGCGTTTGCATATTTGTCACAAATAAAAGTGCAATTTAAAAAGCAGCCATCCGAGTGTGAACTAGAATTTTATGCGTATTTTGCTAAATTTAATTTCAGTAAAACCGAATTGATGATAACGAGAAAATTATTTTAAAACATTAAAAAGTATGATTTGTTAACGATAAGGTTTATTAAAAATTAGGGAAATGGAAATTAATATTCGGTACTGGAACAAGTGAACCTTGAAATTTTTATCAACAATTCCTTTCGTAATATCAAATTCGTTTAATGAAAGTCGATTCTATTTTGTGTTGCATTCCAATAGTCCAGTACACACTCAATAGTTGTTTATGAAGCGAGCGTGAAAAGTGCCATATTATTTTGCGAATAGAAAATACTGCAACACGAGACTGATATGCCAAGTGGTTCAATCGTACGAGCAAAATAAAATGACTTCCATCCCATGTATTAGCACTATTTTTCATTTCAAATTAATTCAAAACAGAGAGACATTCATTTCATTTTACTTCAAGTTCACAAATCACCTAATGTTACATTAAGGTCATTAGGAGATGATTCAGTCAACGAAATCAGTCGACGAAAATATTTTGTTTTCTTTGTTGCATTCACAGATTTATCTGAACACTTTTAACACTAATGCTAAAAATTGAACATTTTTGCCCGCTTTGCTTTTCCTGAATGAACCGCTTTTACTAGTGGCTGTCTAAAAAATGTTATTTGATGAAACTGTCATTGAGGTTGAATGAGAGATTTTATCGAAAAAAATACAGAAAAAATAAAAAGGAAAAGAATCATTTTAAAGTTACCTTGATTTTGTGAGAACGATGTCACGTAGCAAAAGTGTTCAAACCGTAACTATTTGGTAAAACATAATATGAACTTGATACAGTGAATATCATCAGGTCAAAACAGCAGAAATACGTATCTTGTTTTCTAAATACATGACATCAGATATAATGCCTCGACAAACTAATCCATTGCCACTAATCAATTACATATCCTACATATAACCTGCAAATAAAACTTACATGTAAGCTTCCGCGGCACGGGTTGATTACTTCTTGGCTGTCCGGGTGACGCCGCGTAGTGGGCTGAGAGGCCGACGTTTCACCTGACATGTCGCAGGCTTCCTCAGGGTATTCAGGAATGTAGGTGTGGCGATTCAATGCCCTGAGGAAGCCTGCGACATGCCAGGCGAAACTTCGGCCTCTCAGACCACTACGCGGCGTCACCCGGACAGCCAAGAAGTCTGCAAATGAAGTGTCTAATAATGTCGTTTTGCCCCCTAAGTGTGTCTAAACGCAGAGAATATCACGTCCAACTTCCTGGACTGCCAACGCTGCCCGACAATGAGACAGACCTCCTAACCAGGCAGCAGTAACCGCCGACTGCCACGCCCACCGGAACGCCCGCTAACCCGGGCGCCATAAAAAGAAGGCGCTGGATGCCACCGGCGCAAACCATAGGGCGTCCACGGCGAATCGTGGACGAGTGGCAGCCCTGGCAACGGCGCCACGGCGGCGCCGAGACACGGCGGGCGTGCCCGGCGGCGGCGGCGGCGCAGGCGGCGAGGGGTGCCGGCGGCGGCGGCGGCGGCGGCCGCGGCCGCGCCCGTCGCCGCTCCCACTGCCGCTCCCAGCGCCCCGAGCACTACCGCCTCCGCAGCCTCCGCCCTGGATTATGCCCCGCCGCCACACCGTCCATCACTGTCGCCACATCACCGTCGCGACACCTCCGTCACCGTCGCCCAATCTGCGCCACGTATATTCTACTGAGTGACACCGAAGATGTGAATTAATACGATTTTTGGCGGTGATATTCCCCCGCTGGATGTCGAGATTCCGCGCCGACCTACCGTCGGCTAGGGGGATTTCCCCCTAACCAGGACTCTCCCACCAGCGGGGCACCGCCCCAGTCGGGACAAGCTCTAAGCTCCCGATCGGTCTCCTGGAATATGTGGTAGTGTAGTGCATGTTAGTGTAAGTGTGTGTTTAAGAGGGAGGATAGGACAAGGAAGAGGAAGGACAGATCGCGCGCGGTCCGTGGCCCGTTTGTTACGGTACTGCTCCGGCATTCGCCTGGTGTTGACCGTAGAAACCACGAAACCACAACCGATCCGAGCAGCCGATAGCGACTGAATTTGACCTAGCTGAAAAGCTAATGTCGAAAATCCTGCCGCCGTCGGGACTCGAACCTTGGACCTCCCGGACCTGGAGAGGCGCTGCAGTGACATCAGTTGATGCACTGAGCTACCACTTCCTGTTATTTTGGAAAAGAGATAGGTACGCTTCCGAATGTAGATTTTTTCTAGAATTGCTTTACTGAAATTTACATACAGTTATCCCACATTAACACGAATTCCAAGGGATCGAAGTAATCGAAGTTCGTGTAATGAAAATTCGTGTTATCCGAGTATTATAAATGTCCGTATTACCGTAATCCCTTCTCATGGCCAAAGTTTTGTTCGTGTTACGGCGTAAATCGTGTTAATTGAGTTCGTGCTAACGAGTATGTTTATTTATTCATATTCACACACTATTGTTAGATTGTAGCCTTTTAATTTAACCTCCGAGAAAGAAAATGCGCAATTAATTTCGTTTGGTCATGAAACACAGACTAGGATATTCCAAGTGAATAGAGAGTATGTTTATTAACAGATATTCGAAAAAATTGGTATCAATACACGGCAAGGTTAGATATAGTATCGCAGCATCTACGACAACCAGCTAGTGAAGATCTGTATAGAAAAGTGATCCCACGACACACCTACATCCCAACTTTTCGTGGTCCTATTTTAGGTACCCAATAATATCACAAATCTTCTGGGCATCATCGTAACCAACTCTACTGCATGTCTCTGTGTTTCCCCAATTCTAAACAATGCGACCGTCCTCAACGTACTACTTTTCTTTTGTACTCCCTTGTCCCTACTTCCTGAAATGTCGCTATCAGATCGCAAGAGCCTGTGCTATACCTGTGCCCTACAGTTGTGTAAAGTTGCTTTTTAAGCCTTTGCTAAGCAATTTTGGAACCATGAACAATAAACTATTTTGAGCCATTTACGATGCACGCACAACGCCAATATTATTTCAACGGAAAACAGCATTTCCTCGCCCAGATTTTGGCGTCAGCTCCTAAATGGCGATCTTTACCAGCATCGACTGATTGCTTGTGTCCATTAGCGTGGCCGTCCGCGGGCCGCTCCCCGCGCCGTCGCCCCGCCCCCTCCGCCGGCCTGTCGGGCGGCGCGCCGCCGGGCTGCGCCAAATTGAAGGCGCCAGGTAGAGGTCGGCGAACCGCGGGTTGGGCGCCGCCGCGGGGCCCCGGAGCGCGCCAGGCAGTGGGCCCTGGCACACGCAACGCTCGCCAAGCAGCACTTATGGCTAGGGATGGCGAAAAAAGGCGATATAAGTAAATAAAAGGTGTTGTCCGGTATTTTCGATCGCCTAGCGATCGTCATCAAAGCCTCTTGCAGCGTCTGGGGAAAACAAATTTCTGCGTTTTTTTTGTTTTTATTTAGGCAAGCTAAGCATTACTTATATCTAGGGATAGCGAAAAAGGCGATATAAGTAAATAAAAGGTGTTGTCTGATCTTTTCGATCGCCTAGCGATCATTATCTGAGCTATCTTGCAGCGTCTGGGGAAAACGAAGTTATGCGGGTTTTGAGTGTTTTTATTTAGGCAAGTCAAGCAGCACTTATGGCTAGGGATGGCGAAAAAAGGCGATATAAGTAAATAAAAGGTGTTGTCCGGTATCAAATATATGTTTAAGCTTAAGATCTTTTCGATCATCATCAGAGCTATCTTGCAGGATCTGGACTGAAAATGATGTTCTACGGTTTTATGAGTGTTTTTATTTACGCAAGCGTGTAGCGATCATTATCTGAGCTATCTTGCAGCGTCTGGGAAAAACGAAGTTCTGCGGGTTTTGAGTGATTTTTATTTACGCAAGCCAAGCATCACTTATGGCTACGATGGCAAAAAAGGCTATATAAGTAAATAAAAGGTGTTGTCCGGTATCAAATATATGTTTAAGATTAAGATCTTTTCGATCATCATCAGAGCTATCTTGCAGGATCTGGACTGAAAATGATGTTCTACGGTTTTATGAGTGTTTTTATTTACGCAATCGTGTAGTGATCATCATCAGAGCTATCTTGCAGCGTCTGGGCGGAAAACGAAGTTCTGCGGGTTTTTGAGTGATTTTTATTTACGCAAGCCAAGCATCACTTATGGCTACGATGGCAAAAGAGGCGATATAAGTAAAAAAAAGGTGTTGTCCGGTATCAAATATATGTTAAAGCTTAAGAACGAAACCGATTACTATTGGCAACTTTTCGCCAGTGTTGACAGGTTAGGGAATTTAATTTGGATATTTATTCCCTTTTATAGGTAAACTAGCTGACCCGGCGAACTCTGTTCCGCCTTAACAGTCGGCCCCATCTTTAGCAATGTTTCGTATCCTTCTTGCATTACGGCTTTGTCGGGAAAGATTCGATCGTCTTGGTCGCGGCATTGTTAATTATACTTCACTTCACTTTTTAACACGCTTTTATTGGCAAATATATATATATATATATATATATATATATATATATATATATATATATATTTGAAGGGGAATGGATTCTGTACGTTTGGGGGGTGAGTATCTCTCACTTTATTACAATTTTAATAAAATATCTATTGTTTCGTGTTATTTATATGCGACCTAACAATGAAATATAACACACTTAAGTAAATATTAAAATTAAAACAGGATGGAGATTTATAATACAGTTTTATAATACTAATTAGAACATCGACATTTTAAACATCGATATTTGTGTCGATGTTTACATCGACATCAAAAACCTGTCAGCGATGAATCGAAATACCGATGTATCGATTTGGGGGTAAAATTTACCACCACTACCTTTGGCATTTCCAGTAGACCGTCTGAGATGGCTCAGTAATCGTTGCCACCACATAGTCTCTGACAGGAAGTCCTATGGTTCGAATACAGATTATCGTGAATTTTCGACACTAGCTGTACAGCTAGATAGAATTCAGTCGCTGCCTAGAGTAAACTTCCTGCAGCAGGTTGCTGGTCTACATGGTTTCTCCGATCAATGCTAGATGAATGGCAGAGCAGGACCATAATAAACGGGTCACGGACCAAGTATAATTTTTCCTTTGTCATCCTTACGCCTCCGCTCTCTCACACTCACACACACCTACACTTTCTATATATTGCTGCCACATTTGTCGGAAGACCTATCTGGACCTTAGAGCTCGTCCCGCATGGGGCGGTGCATCCAATGGACGGAGGTTCCTGCAGCCGACGTGTGGGTCGACACCGCCACTCACATTCCAAAGGGACTTTACTTCTGTCATTCCCGCTCAGCATTTGATCTACATGAAAATATTATAATGGATGTTTCTGAATATTGACTCCTTAAAAAATGGTTGCCTCAAATAATAATGCCGGTCGACAAGAATACTGACGCAACTAAAACGTCTGAATAAAGAACTAAAATACGCCGCAATTGATTATAAACGTAATTGGATATGAAATTTATATGACTTATACGTTACGTAGTATTCTGGTGTAAATGGCAAACAATTTATTTGAACATTATTCGTCTACATTATAAATTGAGAGATTCTGGAGCTATTAAATAGCAATGGGAAACTTCTCTTAACATTCGGGTTCAAATCCCAGAGTGGGTAAATATGTTTTCATTTCTTTTCATCTTTTTTAAATCAAGAGTACAATACATTGCATTCAATGATAGAAAACCATTTTCACGTTGTTGTTTTTTTTTTTTCAAAAATTAAAAGTAACTGTTTTTCAAACTTCTTGTGCTCCTTTTGCTTAGGTTAGAGGTTTTTCAAGTGAAGGTTGAAATGTCATTAGGACACAAATTGCAATTTTGTAATAGGTATTATAAGACCGCTAGCAATATTATGAGAACGTACGTGCGGTACAATTGTAATAACTAGAGCCCAGATGTGCAGGCATTAATTTTACCTGAAATAGGCAGGCAAAATGACATTTATTTCTACTAAAATAAGCATTTACAAATGCATTTATTCTTGCTAAAGTACGGATACAAAAAGATATGTAAACAATGAAAAGTCACATGTAGAAGGAATTGTAAAAAAAATAATTAAAATTATTCAAACTCTATATTATGATAAACGTGTAGGAAAATGATATTTTCTTTTCAATGTCGATTCCACATGACCACGCGGTGTGATGGCTGCGAATTTACTTTTTTCGCAACGCTGTCTCTTTTAAATGCTATTGTGAAGTCCATTTTGAATCTTGGAATGCAATCAGTGAAAACGGAATTATATTTTCTGTTTTCGCATTTGTGTTATCGCCAACAGTGAGAATCGTTTATAGAGAGCTGTCCGCAAAAGGATCAGTGGTCATACTCAAAAGTAGAATGGGATTACTCGTGAGCGAACAAAGCCTGACGGCTTCAATGAAAAAATCAAAAATCATGATTGGTATCATCTTCCTTTTTCATTCAGATTTTTATCAGTGTTTTCTTCCACAGAAAGACAAAACACTACTGTGCCTTCGAGTTGTCCAGGCTTGAAGGTGTGTGTATATACATATGTATACACATATATACATATATATATATATATATATATATATATATATATATATATATATATATATATATATATATATATATATACACACACTATTTATCAGAAGTTAAAATAGGTAAAAAATGGCGAAATGAAATATTCTAGTAATGAGGAGAAAGGCAAAAAAGGCAAAATGGTAAAAATATGCATCAGGCGTTAAAATAGGCAAAATAAAAATTTACTAAAACAATCCCAGAAATACTATTAAGTGATTCCTAACGTTAAAAGTCATAAAATAGTAACGATAAGAAAAAAACGATTTTGCCAAACTTCTAGGCACTAGTAATAACCCAGTTCGGTTAGAGGTCGTTAGGTCTAAAGATATTTGGTCTAATGACAGAAGGTCTCATTCTTAAAGTCCAATGCCAGAAGGTCTGTGAAAGCACGTCTAATGAAAATTTGGTCTAATGATTAAAAAGGTCTAATACTATTTGGGTGTAATTGTCAAACATTACACTCCATTGCAGCTGCGCGCACCGTTTCGAGTGTTTCCGCCGACTGCGCGGCGAGGGAGTGGGCGTGCGGGCGGTAGGCTGCCAGGGCAGATAACTCCCACGCGCCCGACGCAAACGCAATCTGTTGCCGGGCAGCTGCGTCGAATTCAAGACGTGTCGCTCACGGACCCGACCAGCCACCGCAGCACTCCCATCTTTCCAATGATGTACGCTTTTCAGGTTGATTCAAAATGCAAGTAGTGTCGAGACGATTCTTCCGCCTATCTTTCGGTACTTCAGTAATAAGAAGGGAACGAATTTTCATGTAAATACATATTTTTACAGGAACAAGGTACGTGCATTTAGTAATATTATTTAGACTTAACACCACATTCTGGACGAATTGTAACCATTTTTATTTTTACATATTTTGGTACAATTACATTTTTTATATATTTTATCTATTGCTACATATTCTGTTACATTTTAATATATTTATAGGTCAAAAATGAACATTTCACATGCGAGATCGAAACACTTGAAAACTAACTTTGTTGCTGAAATACTAAAGCATGCAATGCGCTTGTATGAAAGCCGGACCTTCATTATTAATAGTCAGACTTCCCTGATCCATTGAGCAAATGCTGAGATGGCCCCTTGCTTTGCTTCTGGACATAAATGTAACTTCATTGTCTGTGCACGTCTTCTAGAATTCAGTGGGAAATATAGTTACTGAAATTATCCTTTCCATGCTGTTGCGGTAGGAAGTATTATTCCTTGATGAAGGACATCATGGATAAGAGCCCAAAATTTATTGCTTATTTATCCTTGAAAATAGATTTTATTACATGAGAGCTTTTTTTTTAATTTTCAAACCTTATGTAGTATATGACTGAGTGTAGGGATCACAGAATTTTGAAAATGTGCACAGAATTCACTTCTCCCCATAGCATGTCATATGCAGTTTGAACTGTTTTTTGACGTAAAATAAATAAATAAATAAATAAATTAGCCTTACCCCCCCTTCTGCTTCTTCCAAACCGCGTACTCAGCATCAAGAATGAACGGATGTATGTGAAGCAGAAGGAACTTCAACCACGTTCTTACATGTTTTATAGGCTGCCATGCGTAACTCGATTAAACAAATATCTTTAAGATCATTGTCTTTTCAGGAGTCGGGAAGAGGGTTATGTAGCCCTTACCCCTCTTCTTTTATCATAGGCTACAGAGTACTATTCACTTGAGCGCCGGCTGCTCGTAAACAACATTGTATATACTACGAATGTATTATATATTTCGGATGAAACTAGCGAATAATTGCCTCCGTGGATGTAGAACTTTCTGTCAGCCTCTCTCAATCCATGTTAAGATCTGATCGGCAACGTACTGCGCTCGGAAAACACGTCAAAAATTGCAATTTTAAACATTGTAACGAAATTTTATTTTAGAAAAAATAAGTACATATATATATGAACCCCTTCACTCACAAAACTGGCCGGCAAAATTCTATCTTTCCAACCGCGCCAACAAACTTGGACACCCCGCGGCCAGGGAGGAGGGCAGGGGGAGGGACGCGTTGACCAATCGCTAGAAGGTACAATCACAATTCTCTGCGATTGGTGCAATATCCCAAGGGGTAGAAAGACCGCTGCGTCAGGGGGACGGGGCTAGTTCCTTTACGTACGAGGCGGAAATATCGTCATATTTCCCTGCCGAAAGAGAGATTTTTCCATCCATTTTCCAGAATTATTGTCCATAGACCAGTAAATATTTATAATTTTAGCAACAATCATTTTAAATTTGAGTAATCGATTTGTAACTCCTGTCAAACTGCTATTTTGAGATGTTCATTTCTGGCACAATCTGCGGAACCTTTCCGGCCGTTCTAACGCATATCTCGAATTAACAAACGGGTCACGAACCGCGCGTGATCTTTCCCACCTGTTCCTTGTCCTATCCTCACCTCTTACACACACACACACACACACACACACACACAACACACACACACACACACACACTTACACTAACATGCACTACACTACCACATATTCCGGGAGACCGGTCGGGAGCTTAGAGCTTGTCCCGGCTGGGTCGGTGCCCCGCTGACAGGAGATACCTGGTTGGGAACAGTCCGCTAACCGATGGTAGCCGGACGTTGTCATCCAGCGAGGGAAGACCACTGCCACCTCCCGAAAAAAATATGCCCTATACTTACGGGACTAATGACCGTAGTAGTTGACGCACCCATGAATCACTAACAATCAATGAAAAGAAGAGAGTCTGAATTTGTTTGTATCATTACTTCTATAATGACTTATATTTATATAATGAATATTAATATTTTATATAATGACATATTATTTTGTGATCTAAACGAAAGAAAAGTTTTGAAAGTTTCATTACTGGATGAGAACGACTCAATGAATAGTATTGTACGACTCCTTTCCGGTCAGATTATATTAAACCGATCATAAAAATATTATCATTATTTGAAAATATGATTTCCCATAGACATTCTTTTGGCGAACCTGTAGGTTATTTTATGACGCTCAAACATATTCTCTGAGATAGTTACTTGAGTTGCTTCGGTAGCTGTAATATCCTCTCCCGCGTCCTCATTATCTCCTGCTTGTGGATGAAAAGAAACTAAATGTAGTGAAAGACTGAAAGCATGTAACCCTGACTTTTCTGAATACTTTACTCACAGAAAACATATTCTATAAAAAGTACTTCTGGCTATCGTTCCCCACTTTCAGTTGGGTTTCTGAATGCGAATTTATGCGAATGAAATATGAAATTAATGTAAATTATATCACTTTTTACTTGACTTTTATCATATAGCTATTAATGTGGTTGAAAATTATGGATGCAATTCATACATAATCACTCAACCTCATTTCCTTTCATCTATTGATGGCGGCAGGATTTTCGACACTAGCTTTTCAGCTAGTTCGAATTCAGTCGCTGTCTGAAGGAGAATTCTAGCGGCCGGCTGCTCTGATCGGTAGTTTTCCGTGGTTTCTCCCATCAACACCAGACGAATGCCGGAGCAGTACCTTACCAAACGGGCCACGGACCACGGGCTATCTGTCCTTCCTCTTCCTTGTCCTATCCTCTCCCCTTACGCACACACACTTACACTAACATGCACTACACTACCACATATTCCGGGAGGCCGGTCAGGTGCTTAGAGCTTGTCCCGGCTGGGGCGGTGCCCAGCTGGTGGGAGAGTCCTGGTTAGGGGGAAACCCCACTAGCCGACGGTAGGCCGGCGCCGGATCTCGCCATCTAGCGGGGGAAGATCACCGCCATCTCCCGAGAAAAAACATGCACTACACTAACGGGACTAATGACGAAAGCAGTTGACGCGCCCAGAAACACGAAAAAACCAAACCAAACCAATCATACACAATCACTCAACCTTATTTCCTTTCATCTAATTATGGTAACGGCCTGCCAATGCTCAATAAGAGAGTAACAACATTAGAGTGATTTCTGGCCGGATGTCGATGAATCATAAACTCTTTAAGTTTGTTTTGCAACGGACACTAGTGAGACACATTCTTTCAATCATTATCAGGCACATGCGTCATATGCAAATGCGATACTGAATCACCGACTGCCAACCTTTCTTCTCAAAACACACAATGCTAACGACCGCTCTCTCTCAAGGCAATATTTCACCGTCAAGGGAAAGTGCGTGAAGCAATATTTTTGTGAACTCACGTCGCGACGTAAACCACAAACACTTCAACCTTGCTTTGTCTAGGCGGAATGCAATGAGAACATCACACGAAACCAAATCTCACAGCCTGCATTCGTACTGATAAAAATAATACTCTCCTGAAAATAAAGCTCTCCAAATAAAACAATCATTACTAAAATTCCAAATAATTCATTGTTTTCAATAAGCAAATAAGTTCTTCGATGAATTAAAAATAAATACTACTAAAAATTCTTTTCTGTTTTTCTTTTCAAAAACATGTCCAATGGAGAGCAATTCGCGCAATAGATTATTTCATTCTTGATGGATGTTACCGACGTCTAGTTCAGTCGTTTCTTATCATTTCAGATCACAAGATATAGTTATAAATTTCCCAGATTCTATTTAGGTATTGTGCATCCATCGAGACTTTAATCTAATACTTTCTTTCATTTTTCTTTAAAAAAGGGCTATATAATTCCGTCTTTGGAAAGCTTTATTTACGACACTTGTTTCTATATTCATAAATTCATAATACATCTACTGCATCATTTATCAATGTCCCATTTTATCGTATTTCCCGAAAGTATTTCTTTTACAAACTTTTCAAAATGTGCAAAAATTATGATTAAAGAGTGACGTTGTTTTGAAGTACTATGTGTAGGTGGTTTGACTTTTCACGATACCGGTTGATTAGTGAAAGCATGTTTATTTATTTGATATATGTCCTTGAACATCATATTCAAATATGCAGCCCGATGACGGTTAAAATTTTGGCGAACACAAAACCTTTTATTTAAAACTTTCTCATATCTCTAGAAAAGATAATAATCAAAACCAGTTGACTGTGCATTCATTGACGCATTATTAGTAGTTACTTAAATGTGCTATATTGTTTTTAAATTGTGTACCTGTTCTTTTAATTGTTTTGAATTGCTCTATTTGTGTGAATTTTTTCCTTTTTCTTATTGTATTGTTTCCTACCATACGAATAAATAAAAATAAATAGTTATATATGCGTACTTGGGTTGTATCAAAACGACGAGATGATACCTAGCAAAATGGTTCAGTCACCTCTCGGACCATCTTGAGCGCATGCGCAAACAGTTGGCAAGACGTGCGGCATTTCGGTGCATAAAAGGTGCGGTGCAATGAGCCATTTGCATCGCGCAATCCGCACATTTCTCGGAACTGGAGTTCGCACGAAGGTTCGAAATAGCCCGTCTTCGTTCTTCGACGTTCGCCAAAGCCTTGTGATCTCCTTGCGGTCAGTTCGCTTCTAATGTTGTTGTGGAATGGAATGCACAGGAAGAGCATCATCCTACACAAAGCTCTTTCTTTGTCTGGATGCGCTTGTGAAGTGTCGGAGCAAATGAAGCGGACAACGAGTTGCAACGCAACCACCCATGACATCGGACGGGAGAACTTAATTTATGCCATGAACGAGCATTATTTATATACGTTCGTGTGGTGATAAAATGAATGTCAGTTGTAATCACATGTTCCGCGAATGAATTAATATTAAGAAATAAATTGAAATGAATGTATTTCAAAGCAATTTGATAAAATCATTTAAGACAAGTCTAAAAATAGTTCAAAGTATTTAATCCATTGGATGGAGATGGAGTAGAAAGTACTGAAATAAAGTTTTTACCTCTTCCAAAACAGACGGTAATCAGGCTGCTTGAAAATGTTAATATCCCTTGAAGGAAGCGCAAATGAACTATTTACTGGTTATTCTCTTGAGTCTAGACATAAGGTAGTTGTTTCCGGGTGCGACAACTGCTTTGGTCATTAGTCCCGTAAATGTAGTGCATGTTTTTATTCGCGGGAGATGGCGGTGATTTTCCCCCGCTGGATGGCGAGATCCGGCGCCGACCTACCGTCGGCTACTGGGGTTCCCCCCGAACCAGAACTCTCCCATCACCGGGCACCGCCACAGCCAGGAACAAGCTCTAAGCTCCCGACCGGTCTCCCGGAATGTGAGATAGGGTAGTGCATGTTAGTATAAGTGTGTGTGTGTAACCCCCTTACACACACACATACACTTATAGAGGATAGGACAAGGAAGAGGAAGGACAGATCGCGGGCATTCCGGGGCCCGTTGGGTAGGGTACTGCTCCGGCATTCGCCTGATGTTGATCGGAGAAACCACGGAAAACTACCGATCAGAGCAGCCGGCCGCTAGAATTCTCCTCTAGATAGCGACTGAATTCTACCTAGCTGAAAAGCTATTGACAAAAATCCTGCCGCCGTCAGAACTCGAACCTAGGACCTCCCGGTCAGAGGCGCTGCAGTGACGTCACTGAACTACCGCTCCCGGTTAGAAATTCTCGTTTTGATAGCGACGGTGTGGGATTTGCAACGTGAAGCTTCAAAATAATGGGTCATTTTCCTTCATTCAATCGCGTTCGGAAGCTGAAATAATATTAGTTTTCTTAAATATAAAAAATGTTTCACTAGTTAATAATGATGGTTAATAATGAAACCAAGGGATTGATTTAATACTTTAAGAGTTTCAAATCTGCACTCTATCAAATATTTCTGAAAACACAATTTAGTCTCACAATGATTATTGCCAGCTGGAGAGAAGTATCTCACAGTGTTGCAGCTGGAGAGAATTACCTCACATTTGAATTTGAAAGTTATAATTAACTCTAACTAATGTTTGCGGTCGCACCCCAGATTACGTATTCCGCAGCGAATGAAATTCTGAACTCGACTGTCCGAGATCTGCTTCTTACCAGACAGGTTGTGAAATGTATGCAATTTTAATGCTGCAGACCTGCAAATATGTGACAACCAGAACCCTTATGATATACGAGTATTACAAATAAAAATTAATATTCTAAATAAGTACAGAAAATAACTTCTACTAATACTGGTTACTCTATGGACGGATGATGTCAGAAACATTAAGATTTTGATAGCAAGTATTAATTCGAGGTAAATAAAGAAAAATTCTAGGTGTACAAAATGATGTAGTATGTTACGTTGTACTTACGAACAGCATTACAATATTCTAGTTCACTTCAAAGATGGTCACGTTACCTGAAACAATTTTTGAAAAACGAGTATAAGTTCAACGTCAGTGGCAAATTCAATAGATCTAGCTTATATCAAAGCAGTACATGGTATTATAACTTAAGCAATGAAAAACTGTAATGTGTAGTATTCATCATAAGCATCCGTATGGTGTTTACGATTAATTTCAATAAGTTCTTTCTCATTTTAGACAAAATTTATTGCGTCAAACCATAATCTTTCAACACGAAAACACTCACCGCTTTTGTTTTTAATTTTCAAAATTTATGTAGTATATGACAGTGTAGGGATCATAGAATTTTGAAAATGTGCACAGAATTCACTTCTCCCCGTAGCACGTCATACGCAGTTTCAACTGTTTTTTGACGTAAAGGAAATAAAAAAATATATTTGTACAACTTGTATAATCACAAACCGGAAGGTTTCGACACCATTCTATGTGTACCGCACTGGAGCATTGGTACTAGAGGTCGTAGGGTTCGACTCCCGATGGGTGCGGAATTTTCGACGGTAGGTATAGCTAGGTGGAATTTAGCCGCTGTCTGGAGGAGAATTCTTGAGGCCCTTTGCTTTGATTGGTAGTTGTCCGTGGTTTCTCTGGTCAAGACCAGGCGAATGCCGGAGCAGTACCCTATCCCACGGACCACGGACCGCGCGCGATCTTTCCTTCCTCTTCCAATTCCTATCCGCACCCTCAACTTACACGCACTACACTACCAAACATGACATGAGATTAGAACACAGAGCTAGCCACGGCTGGTGAGGTACCCCGATGATAGGAGATACCCAAATTGGTATCTCTGTGCAATTCGATGCGTAGGTCGGTACGGGAAATCACCATTCAATGGGCGAGAAACACCGCCACCTCCCGGGATACAATCATGCACTACACTTTAAGGACTAATGACCATACACCGACTCTCCGGAAAACACGGAATATTCAATCAATCAACCGAAATATTGGGGTTCCTAAAGCAGCCACTGGCGAGGCGTGGTTTATCGCTGTTTGTGTTGAAACAAGGCGGCGGGTTCACATCGGCCGAGCAACGCGATGCGCCGTCGGCAGTGGCGGTGGCGGAGGCGAAGGCAGAGGCGGAGGAGGAGGCGGAGACTGAAGCGGTGGCGGAGGCAGAGGCGGTGCAGGTGGTGGCGGAGGCGGAGGTGGTGGAGGAGGCGGAGGCGGAGGCGGCGGCGGAGGCGGAGGCAGAGGCGAAGGAGGAGGCGGAGACTGAAGCGGTGGCGGAGGCAGAGGTGGTGGAGGCGGTGGCGGAGGCGGAGGTGGTGGAAGAGGCGGAGGAAGAGGCGGTGGCGGAGGTGGAGGAAGAGGCGGCGGCGGCGGCGGCGGCGGCGGCGGAGGCGGCTGCGGAGGCAGAAGCGGAGGCGGCTGCCCTCAAAGCACTGACCGCGCGCTCCGCGGCTCATAAAGCTCGTCGACGACGCATTGGGCGCGCGTCGCGTCGCAATCGATTCGCGACATCGATTAGCGGCGGCTCGCGCTCAAGACGCCCCGCTAATTGTGCTGGACGCGCGGGCAAACCGGCGCTCGTGGACACGCGCGGCCCCTTGGCGCGCGATCAAAGCGGCCTCGCCGGCGCAGGCCAGAGGGAGGGGGCGGTGGACAGAAGCACGGAAGGTTAAGAAAGGAATGATTTTATGAGATAAATATTTAGGAGAGAAAGGAAAATTTAGGGGCAAAAGAAAAATGAACTAGAGGATTGTGAAAATGAAACAAGCGGAAAAATTCATAGGGAGTAGAAAGAAGAGCGCAGAAGCGGAAAATTGGTAGAACATATATTAATAATATATAAAATGGAGGAGAAGGTAAGGAAGTAAAGAAATAATTTCAAATTATTGGTGGAAAAACATTCGAGTTGGCATAAGATACAAAATAGATAAACTAAGAAGATCAGTTAGTATTACCTTTCATACAAAGAGGAAACAATTCAGATTTTTCACTTGTATGTATACGCTAAACCTACAATACTCACGTAACTTTATACATAATACTTAAAAAAAATTAATATATTTGATATCAAATGACATAAAGTATCTAAATATGGAGAATAATTAATTTCCAGTAATAAATCTATATTCTGTCCAGTATGATTACGAAATTAAATAAGTCACTAAAAATAAACTGTTTTATTTGCGCAGATTATCAATAGCATTTAACAGTTATTAGACCGGGAAAAATGTTTCAAATAACAGATGAGTCGGAACGAACGCCAATGCGGAATTAATTAGTGATCGATGAGCTGACCCTATAACATGAGGGTTCTTAGAATTTCCTCACGACAGGGTATGAATGCACCTTCTTGTCTACTAACTTAAAGGAGGCTCTGAAGCGCGCCTTTTAACTTGTAGCCTGAATAACATCACAGGTGCATCTCTTGACAAGGAGTATAATTGAATATTTATTTCAACATTAATGAACTCGCGTAACTATGCGAAGAGGATTCTTAATTTTTTATTTCCTCTTTGGGCTCACGCTGCTATTGCGTTGACTGTGTGGTTTATCTTTCTTCCTTAGCTTTTACCTTTTCTTTTCATACCTCTCCTTTACGACAGCGTGAAATTTTATTTCCCCAAATGCTTTCGAGCCGAAGAGTCTTCCCTTATTAATTTTTCTTTCCAGAGAAGAGGGACCGGAGTCTGAACGCGATTTTTTCTCGATTCGTAGTAAACGAACCGAGAAGACCGCGGTTGGTGTGGGGAAACCAATAAACGACTTCTCTTTTATACTGCTGTATATATGTGTACATTGCTTCGCTGCTGGGTTGTGGGAGGGGAGCGAACGATTTCACAGGCTTGGAATTCTGGGTCGCCGAATTCCTTTGCAAAACGGACAGACGGAGAGGGGGGAGACGAGGAAGGAGAGAGCAAGACGAACGACGACAGTCGAGAGGGAGCCGCGGATGTGACTGGGTTTCGTACAGCGTAAAGGGGAAGCGAATAGGAATAGAAGTAGAAACAGGAAATGAGATTTGGAGGAAACAAGATTTTCTCGAAACAAGAGTAGATTGCTTGAAAGAAATTGAGATAAGAGAGAAAGCAAACATTGCCGCTTTGATTGAAAATTTATTGTTGTGTGTGGACAAAAACAGGTGATTGGTGAGAATCTAGGGAAGCCGTTTGGTGGAATGATGATCCTCAGGATTTTTACGCTCATTTGTCTTGGATCGATACCACTCACTGGGACTTCCAAATTCCTATTTAACTACAGAATACAACACAAAACTTTCCTGTAAAATATAATCTCTTTCAAAAAAAAATTATAGTCATTAAATGAAAATAAACTCTTCTGTAAGCTTTAAAATCAATATTCATTTTTATCGACATTATTTTTACTTTTGTTTAAAGTGCTTTGTAATAGAATTGTACCTTAAATTGCAGACCAATTTTCTTTCCATTTATACACTAAACAACGTACGAAATTGCAGTTTAGTGAAGTTCTCGAAAGCAATAAAGACCTTCAAAAAAAGACAATTATATTGCGCCAAGTTAAGCAGTGATGAAGCAAAGAAAAAATTCTTTAAAAAAAAGGAGCGGTTTGGTATGTAATCTAGCATATATATCTAGGTAACCAATATCGTTTTTGATCTTGTATGCGGACCGCCCTGAGATCTGAAATTACTTATTAAGTATAAGATACATTCAGACCCATAAAAAGTTCTTGAATTGCGCAAAGATCACAATGCACTAAATCCAGTTGCATTATGATACTCGTAAAGAAAAAAACAATACCAATCACGCTCAAGAACAAGACTCGTAAATACGTTTCACCGATAACTCTATAGTTTGACCTGAGTGCGACCAAAATCATGAGACGACACTTCACCAACACATGCGACGAAACTTCAACAATGTTCTCATACATCGATCTAAGAGAAAATGTCAGGAGGCAAAGAACACTATAGATTGAGGATCCCGTTTAATGAAAAACGACATATTCGATCAACCGATTGTTTTCATGTTTTCGGGGGGCGTCAACTGCTATGGTCTTTAGTTCCGTAAGTGAAGTGCACGTTGTCACTACTTTCCAAAGTAAAAAATCGGCATGTGACGGATAAAAAATCTTTAATATTTTGACCAACTTAATGTACTGTACAGATTCGTAACAAAAACTTTTTTTTTCATCAAGAAGGACAATCTATGAATAGTTACGCGTTACATAGAAACGCCTATGTCTCTTCTTTTGTTATGTCTCGCGTTTAATCAACAATTCCTCTGTATTGTCTCGCATATAACCAACACCAGTTTGTACCAACACATTATCGTTTTTCTCACGCTGCAAGGCGAAAACTAGTGCTGACCTATTCGTCGGCGGCTTGCAAGGTTTTCTCCATCCAGGCATCTCCTACTAAAAGGGGAACTGCCCCATCCAGGACTAGCTCTAGGCTGGCCTCCCGACAGGTGTGTTAGTGTACTGCATGTAAGTGTTAGGGGAGGTGGTAAATAAAAGAAAAGAAAGGAAAGATCGTACGCGGTCCGTTGGGCGGTCCGGCTAAAAATTAGGTGTGTTGTGTACTCATAGATATCACCTTGGGGGAAAAATTTTTTTCTTTTTTTTTATAATTAGCGAATAAAAAGTGAGACTTCTCATTACTCAGCAATATGGCGGTTTATATCTAATACATGAAACGTTCTAAATATTATTTTTGTTTGATAAAATATTATGTGTGTTATTAACAGATAGAACATATTAAAAATAACTTTTTAAAAAATGAAATATATTATTTGATTATTCCTATAAAGTTGTGAATTCTTTTTCACAAAATGTATTTGTATGGTTGGTTGGTTGGTGATGCCGGACGCGTCAACAGCTTAGGTCATGCTTCCCGTAAGTGTAGTGCATGTTTCTCCTCTGGAGATGACGGTGATCTTTCCCCGCTGGATGGTTAAATCCGGCGCCGAGCTACTGTCGGCTAATGGGGTTTCCCCCTAACCAGGACACTCCCACCAGCGGGCATCGCCCCAGCCGGACAAACTAAGCTCCCGACCGATCTCCCGGAATATGTGGTAGTGTAGTGCATGTTAGTGTGTGTGTGTGTGTGTGTGTGTGTGTGTAAGGAGAGGATAGGACAAGGAAAAGGAAGGACAGATCGCACGCGGCCCGTGGCCCGCTCCGGCATTGATCGGAGAAACCACGGAAAACTACTGATCAGAGCAGCCAGCAGTTACAATTCTCCTCCAGACAGATGTGTTTGTATCTTAACAATGCAGATTGCTATTATGAAGATGGGTCTACAAATCCTTTCATCTCAAAAGATTTTAGAGAATAAAAAAATCTTACGGAAACAAGCTTCCTGAGGACCAAAGAGGACGGAAGTCGCGGGTCAAAGATCTAAAACTCCAGGCGGTGCGGTGCGGCGCGGCGCGGCCGGCAACTGGAGACGGAACAAAGAGCCTCCCCGGAGCGCGCGAGAAAGCCCGGAGGCATGCAGCGCGCTCCGGAAGAGGCGGGGAGGAGCGGGCAAAGCGGGTCGGGGCAGCCGGGCAAGGAACAAGTGCCGCACGCCGTAATTGGATCTTCCGTTCTCTAGCGACTCCGCACGCAGAACAAGGCTGCGTCGCAGTGGGTTGCCTCACAGCCGCCCCTCGCCGCTGCCGTACGACCAACCCTTAGCGTTTCCTTAGGCCGCCTCGGAAGCTACTTCTACCCCGCCCCGCCGCTTTTTACTTTCTCGTATACGTACGGAGTAATATTCTCTTATAGTTTCATCACGTGCACACTTTTAACAGAAACATGATCATAGATTAAAATTTAACTGTTTCCAGAAAATTTGTAAGATGATAATACTTTTTACTTTCTCGTATACGTACGTATATACGGAGCTATGTACGTAGTATAGAGAAAGTTATGTAATGCTGCGTGAAAAAAACGGCGGATTTTCGACACAAAAAAATTCATTGCCGGGCCCTGACAACGAAAAAGTGGATAAATCCAGTTGCTAAATTAAGAAAAATTTTCTCTAACCTGTGGTGTAGCCAGAATCCCTGTTTTGTGCGTCCTCCATACCGAAAAAATAATTGAAAGCGAAAGTCCGTCCGTTCGCCCGTCCGTCCATCCGTCTATCTGTCCGTCCGTGAACACTACTAGCGCCTAAACGACTGGTAGGTTGTTGTTTGTTTTTTTTTCAAACTAAAGAAACCTCTATCTATTTGGCTCTAGTTGAAGCGTGGAAATTTTGAAAAACATTCTTTGATATTTGTAGTTATATTACACAAACTCTGGAACATTTCCTCTTTACTCTTCTTTAATATTCTGAAAGTAATATTTTGGTTCTACTATTAAGAAAGCGAATATTGAGGAAATGGCGAAAAAAAGTACTTTGAGCGACGGTAGATGGCAGCTGGAAAGAGGTTGGAGCAACACCGTAAAGCCAATCCACGCCTAGGAAATTAGAACACTTTACTACGAGAAACTCTGAATGTCTATGCCATTCTCTACAGATTTCCCTCCCCTCTTATACGTTACTACTCTGTATCAATGTAGACCCAGAGGTTAGGCTGGAGAGCAGGCCCTATGGCCTGAGCCTCGCCATTAATAAAGACATTATTATTATTAATATTATTATTATTATTATTATTATTATTATTATTATTATTATTATTATTATTATTATTATTATTATATTATTATTATTTATTATATTATATTATTATTATATTATTATTATATTATTATTATATTATATTATTATATTATTATTATTGTTGTTGTAGAAAGATGGTTCTTTTTAAATTTATTGGACCAAACAGGATCAATCCACGATGATACCAGGAATTAATTCTTAATTATTAATTAATGCCAGGAATTAATCTTAATTCCTAGTATCATCGTGGATTGATCCTATTTGGTCCAATAAATTGAAAAAGAACCACCTTTCTACAATATAAAAAACGGGATCAACAGGAATATATTCAACCATTCTATTATTATTATTATTATTATTATTATTATTATTATTATTATTATTATTCTGTAGCACCACTAGTTCACAACTCTCTCCCGGGGGTTTCCTCCTTCCACCGCTCGCTTCCTCGCACCCCGGTCTCGCAACCCACGTTCCCTGCGTCCTCACAATGTAACGACGTTGTTGAAGTAACGCGTCTCTTAACCCTTGTTGGGCGTTGAGCACTTTCTTCTGGAGTAATCCTCCGTTACTGAGTAATTACTATACTGAATAATTGCTATGTTTGTCAAGTCTCGTCACGTCGCAGTCAGTCAGTGCCTTTTATCCCTTCGGCCAGGGGCTCGACGTTAGATCCCGGGTTCCTGGCAGGTCACCCAACCAGGAACCCGCGAGTCTCGAATTCGCTTAACCTTCGTAACTTCACGGAGCGTAGTAAACGAATTCGGCTAGCGCCGACGGCTAGTATACTCGTATGTATTACTCGTATGTATGCTCGTATGTATGCTCGTATGTATACTCGTATATATACTCGTATGTATGCTCGTATGTATGCTCGTATGTATGCTCATATGTATGCTCTTATATATACTCGTATGTATACTCGTATGTATATCGAAATATAACACCTACAATTGTTTAGAATTGCCCCGTCCATCAACTATTTTCCGTTCACAATCTTTGGAAGCACGCAAACGTTGCAGCGATCAAAGCTTACAAAAAAGACTCCCAGAAAAGAAACTGCAGCACAAGATATTGGACAAAATTTCTAGGCGATGGTCATTCAATGAAACCAATAATAATGTAGCAGTAGATATGGAAGACGTGTGAAGGTAGATGCGTATATGGATACATGTATAAAGGAAATTAAAATAGATATTAAATATTATATTACCAACTAGCCAGGAAGGATGGCCGAGAAGGATTGGCGAGAACAAGCTATGTCATAAAATGCCTTGGGTGACATAAAATGCCAATTTATGAATAATTTCTCAACGGAAAAGATCTTTTAGAATTCTGGTATACAAAAACGTACTTATAGCTTAGAGGGAAGAATTACAGTATTTTCTCTAGGGTTGTAGTAAACTCAGCATTACGTCTCACGAACGACTCACACAGTTCGTATTTGTACCTCGACTTCTATTAGTATCATCACTATCATCATTCTCCTTATTTCAGAGATGTGATTTATTTATTTATTTATTTATTTAGTCAAAAACTGTATGTGACGTATGGGGAGAAAATCATATATGATAGATGATATATATGAAGATATGATAATATTGTAATGGGACAGTCGCCCATCTGGGTTCCGCGACGCAATAAATAATATTTTATCATAATATTTTCCACGACGCCTGTGCTAACATGAGCGGAGCTCGCTGAAAGCTCGCAGGATTCGGGCACAAACACCGTTAGTTGGCGCTGCCGACGCGGGTGGAAGAGGACACTCCTTTGTGCAGCGGCGTCTCCCAGGAGATTTTCCTAGACGACGAGCGAAGCAGCGGCGTCTCCCAGGAAATCGTGACGTAGGTGATTTCCTGAGAAGGCGCCACCTTGAAATTTGCAACGGAAAAGCAGGTGCAACCACGATTGGGCGCCCGTGCCGCGTGATGTCGGAAGCCAATGAGGGCGGACATCCCGCGGGCATGGTCACGTGGCCCCCGGGAGCCGAGGAGTTCTCGAGGCATCGTGAAAAGCTTCTTCTGGATCGAGCAGCGGGAGCGACCAGACCTCTGGGACCTCCGGATCGCGCCGTCGTAGCGGGCAGACGCCCTCACTTGAGAGTCGTGCAGTTAGGCTCTGGCCGCGTTCACGTGCGTGCCACGTATCATCCGCCTCGGATGTGTGCTTTTGCCGCGCTGACCAGGGCCACAGCCATCAGCGGGTCACAGTCAGTTTAAGTAGCCGAGCGCCGCCTAGCTTTATTAATAGAGGCCGTGTAGTTGGGCCAGGCCGCGCCGCACACCGCGAGCTCAGCCGATCAGGTTCTACCCCGGACGGGCCATCGACAGGTGGACGGCCTGTGACCGTGGCTTGACCGCCATCGCCGCCACCGCCGCCGCATCCGCCCAGGCGTTCATCCGAACGCTAGCGGGCCGTGCCGGCTAGAGATCGCCTGCACCGCCGTCCGCCACCGCCGCATCTGCTCAGGCGCCTTGCCTACCCGACGCCGGGGCACCGCACCTGCAGCGCGCCGACCGAGCCGCGCGCGCCGCCCGCGCCGCCGCCGCTCCGGGTCATCGATACCTGCCCGCCAACTTCGCCCTTTTCCTGGGGCGCGCAGCGTGCCTGGACGGCAGCCGAGCGCCGCCTTTCGCCGCCCTGCGAGCGGCGGGAACAATTACCCGCGCTCGCGCCGGACGATTGTGAGGTGGTTGAGGGGCGAATGAACGCCGGCAGTAAATATTTAGGTTTAAGTTAGGTTAAGTTTCTTTTCTGTCTGTTTGTTCATCTGGCTTCACCAGAACTGAATTAAGTGATTATTAAATTAAGGTTAAACTGAGCCTATGTCTTTCACTGACTACTGCATGCCAATGCCCACGCCATGCATGCTCCCGCTTGATCATTTTAGGTTTGCAGTGGGTGTAGCCGGGCCAGCTAATCCGCCATAACGGCGCCAGGTAAAGAGGTCGAGTCGAGGTTGACCCTGGGAGCACCTCCAGGCGAGGGGGTGTTATAATATGAAGATGTGAAATACGTGTGTTAGTGATTACAAATATGAAATTCGATGCAAAAGTAAACAAGAAGTTAGTAGGAAAATTCAGTAGTTTATCGCCAGCAATTGTGAGCGCGGTTGCGATGAAAATAACCGATAAAGAAAGTTAGTGGCAACGGCGTCAGCTCTGATGAGGAAAGATAGAGAAGAGAAAAGAGGCGAAAAACAAACGATAGACGACGGCAACGCATTTCACGTAGCACGTGCAACAGTCTTACTACGGGGCAATCAGATATCGAGCGTTTTCACTAAATTAGTTTCCTTCGTGGAACAGTTAAGAAGAGATCTGTAGCTAGCCGGGACAGCCACGCACGTTCGGAGGGTTTTGAAATGTGAAACGACTGCGGTATTGCCAACTGCAGGAGGCCAGAACGAAAGAACCGCGCAATCGCTGTTCAGATAAGCGCGGGGAACGCAAGATAAGGAACTATGATGGCGCAGCTACAGAAGTGCCGACCAAGGAAGGCGCTTTTATCCCCAGGGCCGCAGGAGAACTACCCAATAAACAACTGTTGCTGGTCGTTGAGATAAGGAAGAAACTGCGTCTGGAGATGGTAAGAAAGGGCTTTAATGGAAGTGCACACCGGGCAGAGAAACGGCCTCCGAACTGTTAGTGTAAGACATCCACTAAATGGCGTGAATAAGAGGCACGCTAGAAGCCATTGGACGTTGTTTTTTTTTATTTGCCATTGGCATGTAATGTGTTGTAGTAAATGAAGGAAGTTGGATAGCAGCCATGTTGATACAGCACTAACAAGAGCCTATGCAGAGGTGAATTGCGTGAAATAAATGACCTAGTTTGAGAAAACAGTGCCACGAGAAGAAAATAACGTACAATATTTTCTAGAATGTCGTAATTATGACGTGTGTTCAAAATTGCCTTTACAATTGGAAGCTTCGCAGATAGAGCTGAATAAAAAAAACCACCAAAACAATTATTCTTTATTAATGAACCTCGAATATATATAACCTGAAAGGATTATGAGCTTGAATCCCACCGAAGGCAACGATTTTTACATGAAAGTGTCTATGTATACGTGTACCGCTAGGAGTAAACCTTAATGTGTTAACATGGCGATGCTGTAAAATCATCTTCCCCACACACAGCCCTGTTAGTTGACGAACGGACAGCCTTCAAGCGTATGTAAATGCGGTTCGGAGAAGTTGTGAACTCCAAAGGGTAATTCATTATTACAAATGGTTGAGAACCAAAACTTAAGTTACTGAGAACCTGTGGTAAAACTATGATTACTTTTAAAATAAATCTAATGTAAAAATATTTCAAACATTGTTAAATACCAAGCCAAATCCGAGGACACGCTTCACTGGAAATCCGAATATTCTAAGCCCATTCTCTACTCTGGAAGATTGAAACTGCATGAAAAAATGCGTTCTTCCCCCGAGGCACGTTTCCTCTCCAGTTACATCCGTTTTGAAATGTCATACGTTTTAATACGGTACATACGGTAAATTAAAGGCTTCACATACACATAATGGCAACAAATCAGAATTTTTCGTGGCCACAACAAGGAAGTAGAATATTTTCAGGTTAGTCAGCAACTTGTGTAGTGATGACACAACGCAGAGCATCATTTTACTTTTATTTTACAATTTGAGAGTAAAAGAAGTTTTAAAAAAATCAAGCTTACCTGGTGCCCGTAAATAAGACGTACCACATCATTATCGCACACTACATACAACGTCAAAACATTTGATCGACAAAGGGAGATGAGGAATCACTTCAATTGTATAGATCGTTTCCCGAAGTAGCTATTTGTGCTGACAAGCAAGAGATAGGTATAACATTCAATTTGTAGATGGCAATCTGAAGCCGGTTTTGAATTGACTGTTGATCGCAATCGTCATATGAACTCTAGTGATTCTTTTACTAAGCACATTTGTCAAATACGAGCAGAAACACTCCCCGTTGCATATACGTGTGTTGATCTGATACGTTAGGAATGAAATATACTACTCGTATAAATCGACATTGCGACATTGTATTTTTTGAAAATAAATGTAAAAGATTGATTTTTGTGTGCGGACTGAATTTTCATTACTGAAGACTTAAACAACTAGTTACTTCCAAACTAATACCGAAATATTACAACACTTCATACAAATTTCAGGTTCTGTGCTGTCCTTTATTTTACCTTTTTTATCGAAAGAAATTGATTTCCATTTTATTCATCACGTAGTAACATGTTACAGTAAAATATTGAATGAAATTGCTTATATGCGTATTTGCTGGACACCTTAGCATATTTCATTTGCCTCACAAAATAAAATAGCCTGTATCACAACCCCTTCAATATTATCAATCTTAGTGTGCAAATGGAGGAAGAGAAATAGACCACGTTATTTTAACTTCTAGCGAGTATTATCACATGGTGATTTCTTCACCCGACATTCCTCTACATAATTTTTCAATAAATTTAACTACTGTTCAGTAAATTGAACAAATGTCAAGTAAGTAGTGAACAAAGCATGTTAACATTCACTTCGTTTTTAACAGTACAATCAGTTGTTACGTCTATATAGGGATTATTTTTATCACTTCATACCGTTCAATATAACTATCCTTAAAATAACAATAAAAGCAAATTTCTCAATCTTAAAGTGGAAAAAATAGACAAATACTTCTCACAAATTGCGTGTGTATTCGTTATATAATCGGCACCCGTGGAATTATTGAACACCTGTCCGGGAACACACGAGGTCAATCCTTAGTTGGTCAGTCGTTCTGCAGACGGACGAGAAGAGAACAGCAGGCAGCGTCTGTCGTTCACGTCGGTGCGGAGAAAGTGCACGCAGCTGCACGACGCACTTCCACGCGCACACGCACCCGCGCGTTCCCACGCAGCCAACCCGCCGCCGACGACGCGTCATTACGCGAAGATTATCACGCGGGCGGGGGGCGGCGGCGGCGGGGCCCCAGACACTAATTGGACGACTGGCAGCGTCAACGGGGGCGAGGAGATGTGGTGCTGGAAAAGGTGGTGGGAGAGAGGGGGAGACAGAGGCAGAGAGAGAAACAAACAGACAGAAAGAGAGAACAGGCAGAGAGAGAGAGAGAGAGAGGAGACAGAGGAAGAGAGAGAAACAAACAGACAGAAAGAAAGAAAGAAAGAAAGAAAAAATAATTAATTAACTAATTAAAGAAAGAAACAAGGAATGAAAGAAACAAGGAATGAAAGAAACAAGGAATGAAGGAAACAAGGAATGAAGGAAACAAGGAATGAAGGAAACCAGGAATGAAAGAAACAAGGAATGAAGGAAACAAGGAATGAAGGAAACAAGGAATGAAGGAAACAAGGAATGAAGGAAACAAGGAATGAAGAAACAAGGAATGAAGGAAACAAGGAATGAAAGAAACAGGAATGAAAGAAAAAGGAATAAAGAAACAAGGAATGAAAGAAAGAAAGAATAAAGAAACAAGGGAATGAAAGAAAGAAAGGAATGAAAGAAACAAAGAATGAAAGAAAGAAAGAATAGATAAATAAGGAATGAAAGAAAGAATAAAGAAAGAAAGAAAGAAAGAAAGAAAGAAAGAAAGAAAGAAAGAAAGAAAGAAAGAAAGAAAGAAAGAAAGAAAGAAAGAAAGAAAGGACGTGACTGCTCTGTGCATGGGAAGGAGTGGATTGAATTCCACCATCCATGTGATTCCATACTTTCTTAACTAGAAACTTCTCAAGATTTTTATCAAGGTGCGTTCTATATGGTGACTTGTGTACATTGATATCATGTAATTCTTCTGTTTTAATTCTGACCATTGTTTAAAATATTTATTTGTTTTGACATTTTAACTCCGGCCTAAAGATGGAAATAATCATTTCTGAAAGGTTAGTATTTGTGGGTTACATATTTTAGCACTCATACATTTCATGTAAAACTTACCCAAACAACCAATTTTCTATCTATAGAGTACAGATCAAATACAGCCTCACAAGGTTCTATACGACACAAGGCTGTGTTGAGGGAGATCGCGAGCTCAGTGGAGGCGGGATTGGAGAGAGTAGAACAGAGTGGAAACCGTGTGGATTAAAAATAAGAGGATGTGGCAAGAGCGAAGGTAGGAGGTAGGGATGAAAGAAGTGCAAGAAACAGAGAAAGAGAAATATTTGTATAATTTTGATAATGGTGAGCACGAAAAACGTAGGAGGGTCAAGAGCATCAGAGAGAAAGAGAAGAGAGAGAGAGAGAGAGAGAGAGAGAAGGGCAGAGAGAGAGAGAGGCAGAGAGAGAGAGAGACAGTGACAGAGAGATGGAGAGAGATGGAGAGAGATGGAGAGATGCAACAATTACTTGCTTCAGCGGATAATGTGAAGGAGTGGGTTGCGTTCATCACAGAATTCTCGTCTGATAGAGAATACAAGAACGCTCTACGTGGCGAAGAATCAACTACATCTTCAGTCTGAGAATCCACAATATAGAAGTAATATAGCATCACGAAAATTCGGCAAAAGCGGCACACAGCAAGACTGACACCCGGTGTCGGACTACCCTGTGCTGGCGACCAGGTGAAGGTGAATCATCCGGTAATTTGACTCGCGTGCACCGATGGATCGCCCTGGGCTTAGGTGTAATCTGTTCTCCGTTGCGTCGGTCATCACCGCCCTTACAGTCCGGACCTCGGGTACGTGACTCTGTCGCTGGGAAACATGCGTCTCGTTTCGACTATCAAAATTGTAAATTATGGTACGGCTATTTCCCGTTAACTCACGTAGTTGTTCGAAGCAAGTGAAGGAGGATGAGTTACAATGATTGTAGAGCAGTAAGACAAAGCGTGCAAGTCAATAAAAGACAAGTCTCTTGACCAAAATATGTTCTGTTTTTCAACTTACAAAAATATATCTACATTACTAAATTTGTATGCGCGCTGTAATTAAGAGAAAACTAAGAAGCCTATTGAGAGCAGTCAAAAAATCATTCGATAGCCAGGATCTCAGGAAAAATTCAAAACCAATGAAACAGTTTCGTTGTGTACTGAAAAATCCAAATAAAAGAAATGTCGTTCAGAATACTTCCCGATACTCGGCTAGCCTGCTTTGACTGGCCGGTTGCAGCTGATTGTACCGATTAGTATCTATAGTACTAATTTCTAGGGAGAGGACATTTATGCCCTAAAAATCTTTAAATATTCCTCAAAAAAAAAAACCAAAAAGATCAAAAAAAATTAATTTTTTCCTGTATAAACCTTTCTTGATAAAATTCTGGAGAAACAGTGTTGGAATGAAAATATATTGTTTTGTACAAACATAATACAATCTACTTTACTTCGCGTGAGAAATGATTGCAGTAAATATTCACCTTAGCGTAGTAAATTCTGTCTCGTTGCATTTCTTCTGCTTGGTTTAAACAATGTGATACCAAGAAATATCCTACATTTGCACAAGTGTTTTATCATCTAAAGAAAAGAAAAGATGAACGCAAACTATGTCAAACTCTTTCTAATCAATGAACGCTCACAAATAAAATTCTATGAAAAGCTGAAACGAGTTAAAGATAAGTACCTCTCTTAACGAAATATGCAAAATATGCATTTATAATTACAAGAATATGCACGAAGAGGAAAAATCGGCCAAGTAAGCACTAACATATTAATCTAAATAGCATCCAAATCCGCTCTGAAGCAACTGGACAAACAATTCAAAATCCGCTTCTTAGTAATTGTGTATGCGCGCAGAAAATAATAATAACTAAGCAGCCTAAAAAGTTTCATTTCTAGTTAAGAAAGACTAAAAACAATGCTTATATTCCTCTAATGGTATCTGGGAAGAGTATCGATAAACTTCTTATCCGTTTTATGCACAGTGTCACCATACCCTGAAAAAAAATCATCGAGCCTGTTGATAGAATCCAACATGCGGGTATTGGCATATGAAACGGTGTTCTTGATTCCTTGATCAAAATGATATTGTTCCGTAATATGAGAGTTTAATATTTCGAATGTTGTGTTTATGCGTTTCTATCGTTACTGTGCAAAAACGTAAATATTAGCAGATGTAGAAAACTAAATAATGCAGGCGCTGGACATAGTCCAACGCGCGAGTACTCTTGCTACGAATGACCGTGCGACTGACAGAAATATAATAAAAGCTTCAAAAATGACTTGTAATTATTTACCGTCTCTTTCCATAGTGTATTCAATTACAATATGTAGTATCCAATCAAAGACAACAATTCATAGAATGATTTCTATTCAAGACCAGGTACAATTGCTTAAGTGCCCAATCACAAGAAAAATGTACCAAAAGCGAAGCCGTGTTGTTGTAGTCCAAAGAAGTCACAAAATTAGCCAAATCGTCAAATACCAACTAGAGTGTCCCACGTCAGTAGAACAAATCGTCGTAGAAGTAGCTCTCCACACCACTATCGCCGCTCCAAGTTGGACACACGTTGGACAGAGTCCAACGCGCAAGTACTGGAGCTTGGAATCGGCCCACGTTGGACAGAGTCAACGCGCGAGTACTGGTGCTAGGAATGGGCCCACGTTGGACTGAGTCCAACGCGCGAGTACTGGTGCTAGGAATCGGCCCACGTTGGACTGATCCAACGCGCGAGTACTGGTGCTAGCAATTAGCCCACGTTGGACAGAGTCCAACGAGCGAGTACTGGTGCTAGGAATCGGCCCACGTTGGACAGAGTCCAACGCGCGAGTACTGGTGCTAGGAATGGGCCCACGTTGGACTGAGTCCAACGCGCGAGGACTGGTGCTAGGAATGGGCCCACAATGGACAGAGTAAAACGCGCGAGTACTGGTGCTAGGAATGTGCCCACGTTGAACTGAGTCCTACGCGCAATTACTTGTTCTGGGAATGAGCCCAGGGGTGACAGAGTCTAACGCGCGAGTACTGGTGCTAGGAATAGGCCCACGTTGGACTCAGTCCAACGCGCGAGTAATTGTGCTAGGATTGGGCTAACGTTGGACAGTCCAACGCGCGAGTACTGGTGTTTGGGAAAGGGTCCACGTTGGACTGGGTCCAATGCGCGAGTACTTGTGGTAGGAATGGGCTTACGTTAGACAGAGTCCAGCGCGCGAGTAATGATGCTAGGAATCGGCCCACGTTGGACTAAGTCCAACGCACGAATACTGGTGCTAGGAATGAGCCCACGTTGGACAGAGTTCAACGCGCGAGTACTGGTGCTAGGAATGGGCCCAAGTTGGACTGAGTCACACGCGCGAGTACTTGTGCTAGGATTAGCCTACGTTGGACAGAGTCCAACGCGCGAGTACTGTGTTTAGAATGGGTCCACGTTGGCTGAGTCCAACGCGCGAGTACTTGAGGTAGGAATGGGTTTACGTTAGACAGAGACCAACCCGCGAGTACTGGTGTTAGGAATCGGCCCACGTTGGGCAGAGTCCAACGCGCGAGTACTCGTGCCAGGAATGGGCCCACGTTTGACTGAGTCCAACAAAGTAACAGTTAAATTTACGAAAAATCCTCTATCACGTGGTGCAAACAAAATCCATGTTTTGAGGGTATTTCATACCGAAAAAATCGAATTACAGAAAATGTCCGTCCGTCTTTCCGTCCGTCCGTCCGTCCGTCTTTCCGTCCGTCCGTCCGTCCGACTTTCCGTCCGTCCGTCCGACTTTCCGTCCGTCCGTCCGTCTTTCCGTCCGTCCGTCCGTCTTTCCTCGTCCGTCCGTCTTTCCGTCCGTTTCTCCGTCCGTGCGTCCGTCCCTCCGCCGTCCGTCTTTCCGTCCGTCCGTCTTTCCGTCCGTCCACCTGTCCATCTGTCAGTCCGTCAGTCTATGATGCTTTGTAATTGTAAAGTAAAGCACTAACGACATTGCGTTCATTATTTAAATGACACCACATCAAGGCAGTATGTTGGCGCGTTAGAATAGTGTCGAAAACAAAACATATCTCAAAGAATTTGAAATTAAACGTAAATAATTTAATACAGAATGAAACGCAATGTAATTCACAGTTTCACCTTTTGCAGTAAAATGCAACCCAACCCACTTAATTTCCATTCATCCTTAATAGATAGAACATTAGCGAACAACGAAGATCAACTCCATTCCAATTTAAATTAATACAAACATTAAAGTACATTTAACACTGCATTCACCTTTTGTTCTGTTGGGGGGATTCCTTAGTTTCTCTATTCCTTCTGTGCATACGGCACAGAATATTGTAATTATGAAACAGCTACGAATTTCCATGCACCGGATTTAACCCGAATCCAGAAACGTGCCTGCTACTGGATCATCAACCGCAAACGATTCGTGTGGTTCCGAAAATTGAGATATCCGCAGCAAGGCACGTTTCGGCGCAGGGTCGTTAAGCGCAGCGGCGGCAGGGGCGGCGGAAACGGCGGGGCGGCGGGGGCGACGGGGCGGCGGGGGCGGCAGGGGCGACGTGGGCGGCGGGGCGGGGGCGGGGGCGGCGGGGGCGGCGGTGCAAGCTGCTACGCAGTCGGGCGCACCCTCCCACCCATTATCCGGCGCCAGTCCGCCAGCCGGCCGGCCGGCCGCGCAGCGCGCCGTTTTCGTTTCGATTGTTGCGGCGGGCGTCGGCTCATTATCGATCGGTCGATAGCATTGAGGTCGCGCGGCTCGGCGCCGCCGTCTGCGCGGGGGCTGCGCGCGCGTCCGGACAAAGGCGCGGGGGGAGGCGGTGCTATCGCCCGCACTCGGCTTCTGCGTACCGCAGCGCCGCGCTGCGCCTGGGGGATAATGGTGCTCGGTTCACAGCGCCGCGCAGCGGATCGTGGCGGAGGGCAGCCGCTGGTTCATAACCTGATCGTTTCGTGTGGGATTTCGCGTGGAGGAGGTGGGCTCACCGCTGCTTCCCGGGAGCTCCCTAGCGGACCGATCAGAACAGACGGCCGCTAGAATTCTCCTCCAGATAGCCACAGAACCCGGCCCAGATATGTAGCTGGGGTCGAAAATCCTGCCGCCGTCCGGACTCCAACCTTGGATCTCCCGCACAGAGGCACTGCAATTTCCTGCATCTGTGTCCCCTCCTCTACCCTCGCATAAATATAATTTCATTTAATTGCTACTGGGAGAGGTGGCTCAGGGCATCAATTGATGTCATTGCAGTGTCTATGATCGGGATGCCCTAGGTTCGAGTCCCGACGGTGGCAGGATTTTCGACACTGGTTCTATTTGTTGCACCACTGCGTCAGTTATTTCATTAAACACTACCCATTACACGGATTGCTCATGCTTGTATAAAAGATATTGTAGTACAAAAATAAAATAATAATAATAATAATAATAATAATAATAATAATAATAATAATAATAATAATAATAATAATAATAATAACAACAACCTACAGTGAGCAGTTGGAGATGATTGAAGAGAAACTAATGAAAAAAGTAAGGAAGGGAGGAAAAGCACAAAATAAAATTTCATTTATGTCATTTATGTTTTAATCCATTTGCACAAGGTTTTTAGTATAACTTGCAAATGCAAAGCAAAAGCTGATCGTGTGTCATTATTAGTTCAGTGAGATGAGGGTCTAGAAGGCTAGCATGGAGATATGAACAATTGAGCGGAAGAAATTTCAGGGATTGCCATTCCGTTAATCTTTCCTTCGGCAGCTGGTTAGTTGATAGACTTAATTAAGAGCCATAGCGAAGACCTTAATAACTTATGTACCGTGTATGATGGGTATTCAAAGGACTTTCTCCAGTACATGAAGTTTATGCCTGTTAAAGGTATATTGAAGAATCTGATGCCCCGTTACTTCAAGTAAGCAGTCACGAAATAAACAGAAAAATTAAAGAAATATTCATATTTTGAATAATTTTCATGTAACGTCGTTACTTCTCCACCTACTGGAGATGAGAGAAGAAAAATAAAGAAAAAATCTCCACAAAGATGCAGATTTAACTATACTAATAACTACTGCATTTCGATTCCCAATTCTTTAATTATATTGCTGTTTCGTGAAATTTAATAGATTTTTTAGAGACAAGATTGTGTAGTGACAAAGAAGCAAATTCCCAAAATTATTCAAGCTAAAAAACGGAATTTCCTGAAAATTCGAATAATCTACCAGATAGAAATAAAATACTGTTTAGAATTTAAAAAATAGAAATTCAGTGAACTAAAATAAGAAAAAAAATGTTGAGGGTCGCAAAAACAGAACTTCATTCAGCTCAATCTCGAACAAAAGAACACGACTATTACAAAACATGCTTTTTAGGTAAATACCTGATTTGTAATATTTTTGTAACTTTTATATTTACTTACTCACCGACCGAGGGATTAATGGAGGTACTACAAAATTGCGAGATTTTACGAGAATGTTACCGCAAGCCCTCCACTCTTACGGGGTACTTTTTCCGTTAAGCCCCTCTACTCGTAAAAACGTTACGACCGGACACTATGAAGGCGCGCTGCTACCTCCAGCGAACTTTTTTAAAGTCCAAAACGATAACTTTTGTTTTTCTCATCTCGTTCAATTCCTCGTTAAATTCATTGCCGAGTACGAGGCGACCGACGAGGGCTGCCGCGCAGGGAAATTCAACAAGAGCGCCTTCAACTGTTTTCGCACTCGTTATCGCGTGTGAGGTGGGCGTGGGACAGAGGGTCGCCGCGTAGCAGGAGCGAAGCCCCCACCCCCTCGCCGCCGGTTGCGACCGTCACCTGTCGGAAGGGAGTCACGTGATAGGAACGAACAAACGAACGGCGACAGCTTCGCCGCGGAGCTCTCCGTTTCGCTGGCTTCGCACTTCTGTCACCGCAGCGTGCGTATCTGCTTGTTTCCAAGGCGACTGCGACGCTCGCGTGGGGCTGCAAATGGAAGTCGTGATTGCTGAAAATGCACGATGTGTTTTAATTTAAACGTAGGTGACCGTTACAATGAAATGGAACGCTGCCACGTAAACGATAGAATTGGTCGGAAATAAAAACTTTGACGTGAACCGCGATAAGGGTAATTGATTGATTGATTGATTTTTTTCATGTTTCCGGGCGCGTCAACAGCTTTGGTCATTAGTCCCGTTACTGTAGTGCATGTTTTTTCTCGGAAGATGGCGGTGATCATCTGCCTGACGAATCGTGATTTTCTGCCTGACGAATCGAAGAGGAGGAGATGATGTCGAGGGGAAGAATGATGGAGTAAGCGATGCAATGAGGAGTGGAGGAAACTGGAGAAAGAAAAGGAGATCTAACCTCTCTTCCTCCATGATCACATTCTGTGTTCCATATTTAAATATCATTCATACGTTTCTTGGACTTTGAATATCATGAATACGTTTCTTGGACTTTGAAATAGGTACATGCAAAATTAATAAAATGTCTCTCTCGAGATAAATTTGCAAAGCAAAGTAGTTTCTTAATAAGTCTTTGAAAACCATAAAAGTATTAACTAATTCCGAAATATCCAATTCTTGCAATAATTGAATGAAATATAAAAGATCTAATAGTCTGGTACAATGAGAATCTTTTCATTGATTGATAACGTTTCCAGCTCAAAGAGATCCTTGTTCACGAGAAAAAACCTAAAACGCGGTTGTAATGTATATTTATAACATTTCTGATATAATAAATATACAAAAAAACATATTTAAAACAATTTCTAAGGTATCCTTTAAAAGCATTAGTAAAATTCTCAGAATTTTTAAATAATGGTATTTTCAACAAGCAGCTTTTCCGTGAAAGAGGAATCTCATCTATAAATTAGGAACAGCAATCTAAATCAACTTGCAATAAATATTAGTCGGTATTTATTCACATAAATAATAAAAAGGGGGAGGGATTAACGGATTACGATATTCATACAAACGATAATTAATCATTTTATTAAAAATGTAAAATATATCTTTACAAAATTCAGAAATCATAACCCATTTCACTGTTAAATTTAAAGTAATTAGAAATCGATATGCTAATAGGTCGTTTCACTATTCGCTTGCAAAGCTGAATAGATAAAAAATGTTGGCTTAAAGGGTTTGCAGAAACAACTCCTTGCGTGTAAAAAGTCTACGGGCAAATTTTTCAAATGAGGTTCATTACTGCCTCACTAAAAGTACTTTTTCAGACTCAACGAATCTTGAAATTCTTTATCCCGGCGACAAATTGTTAGTTAACAGTTTTTGCGGCTTCTGTACGACTTTGTAGTCTTCAGGCTTTGCCCTTCATCAAAAGGAAACGTAAAGGCACCATATACATTTGTCAATAACACAACAGAAAACAAAATAAATTGTAGCATTTGGCATATAACGCTATTAACGTTCAAAATAGTGCACATGTGAAATTAAAAGAATAAATATTTAGATAATGGAATACATTTTTTAATAATAAAAATTTTATGTATTCTGTTATTGAGTGCCAAACATTTATCACATTTTTCAATTTACCACGTTTTTCAATTGAAAAAATGTTGATAAGTGTATTAAAACTAATTGATACATTTCATAGTACCTTTTTTTCTAATTACTTTTTCTTCTAAATATCTTGGTACTAAAGAAAAGTAATTAGAATAAAAGTAATTAAGAGAGAGCACAACCACGGGAGTAGTCACAGTGCACTGACTAGGTACTAGGTAACATAAATTTAAGGGTAAACACAACTCAGCGCTCTACCATCATTTGTAGACTGTATACAAAGTAAAGTAACGCAGAATGATTCAGTTTCCCGAACCAACCCGTTATATTTCATTTCAGTCTACCCCTTTCTCCAAGAAATCATCATATGATCCAGAATAAAAAGAAGAAGAAGAAGAAGAAGAAGAAGAAGAAGAAGAAGAAGAGAAGAAGAAGAAGAAGAAGAAGAAGAGCATGAGGCCCGAGTATTGCGAGCGCCGGGCGATCTGCCATCTCCACGCGTTCGGTCATCGCCGCCGCCGCCTCGCCGCGCCAACCCCGCCGCTGTCGCTTATAAGAGGGGAGGCGCAGGCGGAGGCTCAGGCGGAAGGGGAGCGGAGGAGGCGGAGAAGGAGAAGGAGGCTGCGGGGAGGCGGGGGGGGCGGAGGTGAGGCTGAAATGGAGGGGAGGAGGTGACTGAGATGGAGGCGGAGGAGGAGGGGAGGGGAGGGCAGGCGGAGGCTGAGGCTGATATGGAGGTGGAGGGTCAAGCGGAGGCAAAGCGAGCTGAGATGGAGGTGGAGGAGGAGGGTCAGTCAGGACCGTCAGCCGGAGGCGGAGGGGGAAGCGGAGGGAGAGGCAGAGGCTGAGGCTGAGGCGGAGGTGGAGGGTCAGGCGGAGGCGGAGGGGAGGAGGGGAGGAGGAGAGGAGGAAGCGTAGGTGGAGGGGGAGGCAGAGGCTGATTCGGAGGTAGAGGTGGTGGCGGTGGTGGGGATGGAGGCGCAATCGGCGAGGGAGTCGAGCGGCCGTCGCGGAGGGTGACGGACGGACAGTTGCGCTTACTAAAGGGGAGCAAACGTCCTAACGCGCCGCGGCCCCGTAATTGCAGGGTGCGCCCCGTCCGACAGACGTCCCCCGCCCACGTCTCCCAGCCCGGGGCCGCTGCCTGACAGGCGGAGGAGGTCACAGCGAAGGCGAAGGTGTAGGAAGATGTCAGGAAGGAGACGGCACAAGTAGCGGGGACTGAGGTGGAGAAGAGTGCGGATGCAGGCCGAACAGAGGCGGATGAGGTAACCACGGAAAACTTCCGATCAGAGCAGCCGGCCGCTAGAATTCTCCTCCACACAGCGGCTGAATTCGACCTAGCTATGTACGTAGTTGAAATGATTGAGGGCGTTGTCAATAATAGCATGATCCTTTCGATGTCTTAGCCATCATCATTAGTTTTCTACTGTCTAGAAGCTACAAAAACGACTACGGTTAGTCGTTTCGAAGGTAGTCGTTTTTGTGGCTTCCACACAGCAGAAAACAATTACCCCTCGTGGCGTCGTATAAATGAATATATATATATATATATATATATATATATATATATATATATATATATAGGCGAGTCGAGCAACCGCGAAACTGTGTTCGGCCACCTTTTTTAATAACGCTATTGTATCGCGCCTTCATTTGGAAAACTTTTATTTCTCGGAATGTTGACACTCTACAGTGTCTCCAGTATCTGGCGCAATCTCGCGAGCGTCTATGAAAGCATTTCAACTTTTTGTCCTTCCAAAGAGTGTTCATGAAAGATGTTTTTGTTTTCCCCTCTGGAAACAAACGCGCCATTTTAGGAGAAAAATATATTATGTCCGTTTAAAATGCATGCCCTTTGCTGTTAATTAGCGACAAGTAATGATTATAATGATAGTTTTCATAATATGGCGCGAAATCTGAATTAATTTTGGCCACTGATGTGCCAACAACAGGCGCGGGCCTTGAACGCCCTCTGTCTCGAGCGCTCGTGCTGGCCGCAGCGCCCGAACCACCGCCTCCAGGGTTCGCCTTGCGGACCCGGGTAGCGAGGGTATTGAATGCCACGGCGAAGGAGGCGGGTGCCCGGTTGGGCGCGTGCTCGGGGCGGCACTGACCCGCGATAACTCGATCTGGCGGTATCGATAGCGCCCGGCGCCGGCGCCCGACAGATCAAGTGGCCTTAATTGTTGGCAATGGGCGCACGGGTGGTCGGCGCCCCCTGGCGGCGAGCCAGCCACTCGCACAGTGGTCCCTTGTGCTCGAGTAGGCGGGCAAAAAGAGCGGTTTTTGTTAAGTCTGCTCTCAATGTAATCTTGATGGAAGAGGAAACTGGCAATGATTTTTAGAAATATTCTAATTGAAGTTTAACCCTAGAAGACTAACCAAGAGTAGATTGATTGATTTTTTAGTGTTTCCCGGCGCGTCAAATGCTCCCGTCATTAGTCCCGTTAGTATAGTGCAGGTTTTTCTCGGGAGATGGCGGTGATATTTCCCCGCTGGATGGCGAGATCCGGCGCCGACCTACCGTCGGCTAGTGGGGTTTCCCCCTAACCAGGACTCTCCAACCAGAGGGAACCACCCAGCCGGGACAAGTTCTAAGCTCCGACCGATTTCCCGGAATATGTGGTAGTGTAGTGCATGTTAGTGTAAGTGTGTGTGTAAGAGGAGGATAGGACAAGGAAGAGGAAGGACAGATCGCGCGCGGTCCGTGGCCCGTTTGGTAGGGTACTGCTCCGGCATTCTTCTGTGTTGATGCACTGAGCTACCGCTCCCGGTCCATGAGTCGAATCGACTCATATAGTGAGGACTCGAACCTAGGACCTCCTGGTCAGAGGCGCTGCAGTGAGATCAGTTGATGCACTGAGCTACCGCTCCCGGTCCATGAGTCGAATCGACTCATATAGTACACATAAGTGCCCAGGCGCAGCCCGTATGATGCACTAGCTCTCTGACCCATCATCTAAGGTTCCACTGTTAAGTGCCTCTCGTGATCCCACCTAGGTTGTGTCTGACTTCTGCCGGGTTCTTATGACGTCATCATGTTCAAAGGTCAGTGAGTCGAAATGACTCATGATAAGCAATAAGAGACTATTTTAGTGTGGGTCGATCTTACTCCTCGTTAGTAAAAAAAGAATCTTTGTCTTGTCTTGTTTTGACAATTACAAGTTGGTTCAGCCACTCCGTTATATGTAATTCTTTGAAACCAAGGAGAACCAAAGCAAAAGTTTATTATTTACAATTATTTTACGTTGATTAAGTCGATTCGACTCGTGGTTAGTAATAACGTACCTATAAATAAGCTTAGTGTTTTATGGTTAAGCGTTTACTTCTGTCCTTGGAAAATAATTATAATTACTGAAAACGAAAATACCTGGTCACAGCATTTACAAGTAAAGCATACTTTTTGTTAATACCTTGAAACTGTCAATATTTTTTGGTCGACTTGATTCCATAATATACTTGTCTCAGCATTATATTACAGCATAATTAACAAGAAATTGGTTCGTCTGTGTTCCTTTTCTTCTGTTTTCTCTCTCTTTGGATCTTTTTCTCCTCTCTTTCTCTTGGAGATAAAGCTGTGTCAGCATGACATTTCTTTTGTTCTACACGTAATTAATAATAATAATAATAATAATAATAATAATATATTATTATTATCATTATTATTATTATATATTATTATTATTATTATTATTATTATTATTATTATTGCCTCTGGGATGGCTCATGGGCAGCTTACTAGCTTTCTGTGCTGTGTTGCCGGGTTTGTTTCCGACACATTACATTATTATTTTTGTTATTGATTTATTTCGTGTTTCCGGCTCGTCAGCTGCTTTGGTCATTAGTCCTGTTAATGTAGTGCATGTTTTATATATGGAACATGCTGTGATTTTCCTCCGCCGGATGGCGAGATCCGGCGCCGAACTACTTTCGGCTAAGGGTTTTTCCCTAACCAGGACTCTCCCACCAGCGGGCACCGCCCAGCCGGACTAGCTCTTAAGCTCCCGACCGATCTCCCGGGTATGTGGTAGTGTAGTGCATGTCTGTGTGTCTGTGTAAGGGTGAGGTTAGTACAAAGAGGAGGAAGGAAAGATCCCGGGCAGTCCGTGGCCCATTTGGTAGGAAACTGCTCCGGCATTCGCCTGGTGTTGATCGGAGAAACCACGGAAAACTACCGATCAGAGCAACCGGCCGCTAGAATTCTGCTCCAGACAGCGACTGAATTCGACCTAGCTGAAAAGCTAGTGTCGAAAATCTTGCCGCCGTCAGGACTCGAAACTAGGACCCCGAATCAGAGGCGCTGGAGTGCATCAGTTGATGCACTGCGCTACCGCACCCGGTTTATTATTATTATTATTATTATTATTATTATTATTATTATTATTATTATTATTGTTATTATTATTATTATTATTATTATTATTATTATATTATCATTATTATTAAAAATGAATGATGTTCGTAAAGATGACTGTTTGGGTTTAGTTCCACCCGACATTTACAAACAAATTTCCACATACCTTACAGAACATTCAAATTCAGTTTCGCGCGGACCTGCGTCGTTGAGACGCTGCCCGGCGCGTTATTGGCCTGGACGCGTGGCGTCGCTTGCGCCAGTCGCCTTCCGCGTTTGCCTCGCGCGTTGCACCACGCTGCACCAGAGGCGGATACAGAAATAGACGCTCCTCTAAGCAGTTTCGTTCTGTTATTTTGTATATTATTTTTTTTTTTTTTTGGGTTGCGACTTTGGTTACATTTTACTGCTGCATATGACATTTCCGTTTTACAATATGTTACTTATATACAGAGAGTTTTATTGTAATCGTATATACAGTTTACTAGACATATTAAATTTGATATGTGATTGATAATATAATTTATATTATCTTAGATAATTTATATTATATATTATATGTTATGTAATATTATATTATTTTTATATTGTATTACATTATATTATAATTTATTTTATATTGTTCTATATTGTGTGTTTTACATCATATAAATGTATATAAATATTATGTGATGTAATGTATGACATCAGACTCCCATAAATATTTTTGATACAGGCTTTTTTTATCGTTAACTTAAAATGGAAAACGTACGAGTACATTAATAATGAGAAAATTAATTTGGTTTTGATGAAATTTATACTGAAATAAACTGAATATATTGATGATTTATCCCTACGTAATCCGTTCCGAATTTGTATAAATGAGCGCCAGAAAAAGATTACGCTAATATTATTATACATGTCAACCTTCAAGTCTAATTATAATAAATTAGTTCCCGGCGACCTGGGTCGATGGGTTTCATAGAAATAATCACTATTGTATGCTAATAAATGATTATCCGATCTGCCATCTATACGGAGTGGTCGAGGAACCTGAAAAGCAAATATATTCCTATCTTGCTACTTCGTTGCTAGAATTGGCTTAATGAGAATCATGTATTCATTTCACAAAACATGGAAATGTATTAAACAATTTTGGTATTTTATAATTTTACCCAATATGAAAAAAAGCCTTGGTCATGACCGGTTCCAACCTTATAATGCCGTATTCATCTTCGCGCGCTTTTGGACCATCTTTATTCATCTCCGACGTTGCCGTCCTCAGGTCCAGATACCATCTTCTCTCTTCTTTTCTCGGAAGCAGACTTCAATCACCGTTCATCAGATCAATAAACTATCTGCTGCTAGCATTCCAGTCCATTACTGATAACTTCGCCTAAGCCCTCAATGTGCTTCTAACTTGTTCACTTAAAATATTTTAAGTTTTACTGTCACACTTAGTATTCAAATTCGATGTTCTATCAATATCTATTCCCTAGTAGATGCTTACAAGTCCGCAAAATCTCACTAATTGGAGCACGATCCGTTCAAGACCACGGCATCAGTCAGAATGAATGCCTCTCGTATTCTTTCAGCTCTGCAAAGCTCGGTCCATTTTTTCGATTGTTTATTTGCAGATAACACTTGATGTACTTTCGTACCTAGCCAATCCCTAAATTTCTCGCAAAATGAACTAGCCGTCTCCGCGATTGTCACTGCATGAAGATGTTGACCTTGACAACGAATCCCTTACCGTTGCTATGCTAGCATATTCACATATATTTATCCCCTATACTTTACGCCATTTATAATAAATATTGTACCATATTCAGTCACATATTGGTATGTCACAATACATGATCATTATTTTCAATAAATTGAGTAAACTTTGCATGAATTGCACCAGCCTAGCTACGCCCCTGGTATTGTTAGAAGGCATTAAAATGATTAGTTACTCCAATCGTCTCCAAAAAATCCTTCAATCTCTTCCTCTCTTGTTTTGTGGTTAAAAACGGGTTATTACCTTTCTGTGCTTGTCAAGCCCGTTCTATTACAGATCCATAAATATAACAATTTTCCGCAATTTTTGGAGACATGTGATTTAGTTTAGTTTAGTTTAGTTAATGCCTTATTTTACGTGGTGAGACTCGGGCCATCAGGCCCGCTCTTCCGTCTAACCACACAAATTTCGCTACACTCCTTTCTAGCGGAGGCATTATCTAGCTTCTAGAGGAGGCATTATCTTGGGCGACGAAACAGGTGGAACTCAATTTTGCTCAGAGGCTTCATTTAGACTTGGTGAGCTTTTATATGCATCAAATCTACTACATGGGACAGCCAGCTTTACTTCCCCTCCGAAGGAAGGCGTACGAGTGATTTTTTCGCCCCATCGCCACAATCCGCGGCTTCGATCGGGTTTGAACCCGCAAAGTCGCGTACAATAGTCCGGTACGCTGACCGTTATACCACCGAATCCGAATTGTTTTTCGGTCTTCCTGATACTATTTTTGCACCCAACTTGCTGGTTTGGCTGTGCTCTTGCCATCTCTTGCAGTCATCGGGCAAAGGATCAGTCAGCGTCCTTGGGGAATTAAACCACATCCTCTAGACTAGAGTTCACCACGTGAACATCAGCGCCAAGCCCACCCACATCGCTCAATTAGGGCTTCACGAGCAGCAAACTTCTCGAGTTCGAATCCCTGAGCGACCATTGTCCCCGGGGCTGGAGTTAGCGCAGACAAACAACTCCGGAGCAACAACACGCAGTGGAATCGCTGCTCCCTGTTGTAAGCGGTACGCGGAGGAATCCGGTGCAGAATTTATGGGGACGTGTATCATATTCATGAGCTCCGTCTCGCTGTCTCTGAATACATCTCAAATAATAAACGCATAGCTCGCGGTGGGTACACCTAAAGGCGTCTTAGCAATAAACATTAGCCCAAAAGGTTGGGTGAAAAATAAGCCGATCTAATGCACAGGCTGCAAATATGCAATAATTTTCAGAGGGACATTGCGTAAATACACAAACTACCTCAATGAGAAAACGCTGAATGGGTTTTTCCTTGACCGGATGTACTGTGAAATTCATTTTGAGAAAAATGTTTCCTCCCTGCGTACAAGATATATTTTTATCTGGTTTCTGTTGCTAGTTTCTTCTCTTTTGAATTTAATAAATTTTGCATTTCTTCATAATAAAAATTACAAGCAAGGCAATAACACTCTATTCACAAGTGAAGCAATCAAAATGAAAGACTCCAACTCTACAATTTGAATTTTTCGTTTCTGATCACATACATAGTATGCAGCATGATGGTTAGGCTTCATAAATACTTCATGTACTCAACTCAAAAGTATAAAAAAATATAGCAAGCAAGACACCTCCGACGATTTTCAGGATCCAAAACATTCCAAATCCTTGTGTTAGCTTACATTCGTGTAAATTCACCATAGAACGTGGTGTGGCATCCCTGTTCTTAGCAGGAAGTGAATATATTATTCCCAACGACATACAAATATACAGATTGACCGATAGTTGAAGAAATATACGAAAAACAAGGAGCTTAACCCTGACCATTCCATATTCCACGGCACTTCCGAACAAGAACGGTGTGCGAATGACACAATAAAAGAGACGATGAATCATTGAAAATGGCACAAAAATATTATTCTAAAGCGGTCTACACTTACGCTCAAACACATCTAGACTATGATATTAAGAACTTTGTATCTTTCATTAGAGTCACAGACAGTTGTAAGGTATCTCAGAGCAAGAAGACGTCAATATAATGATAGTGGTACACATACCTAATATTGTAAAAGCAAGTAGAGATTTTATAAGTTCAATTTTAACGACATGTGTCAATTACATATTGTCAAACAAATCACTTCTTCATGATACGTCTTTAAATACCATTTCTCAGAGTCAACCAATCTAACTTCTAGATATGTCAATGTACTCATTGACAGAAATCCATCCATCGTACGTCATTGGTAATCAAACTGGATATTGCAAAGAAACATTATTACTGTATTCGTGAGAGATAGAAAAAATCTCGAAAATTGGCTGTTTAAGTTGGGTCTTTCTCATTTTGGAATCTTGAAATATATATATATATATATATATATATATATATATATATATATATATATATAAAATATACCTGCTCGTTTCAGTAATAGTACTAGTATATTTGAATTTTCGGGTCATATTTCATAAACCGTAGACGCAAGAGTGAATGTAGAATGGCGAAGTCTCTTCAATAATTTACTCTGTTATAGTTATTACAAGTATTATTGTATTTCAATTATTAAAGCACCTTTATGAATCTTGAATAAACATTCATTATTCACAAACACCGGAAATTACTCTAGAAAGATAATAAATAATGTCTATATCATTTATTATGTTTGGAAATTAGCGATGACAATAACCACGAAAACTGAAAGCTTAGTACGCCAAAGTACAAAGGAAGAAAATAGTAAAGGAAAAGTCATACGAAAATATGTTACTCGAATGTTCCAACTACTAAAACTTTAACATATGTCGCTAAATGTGTTATTGAGTGAAGTTTCAAATGCCTTATGTTTCCAACTTCAAAGTAACTTTTGTGATTAAATCCGACTGGGCTGTTCCTTTAGATCGCAGAGAGAGTGAACAGCATTAATGGTTAATGAGACGGTAAATGAGACATTCCTCTTTTCAAGAAACTACTTCATTGGAAACGGTGACTTATCTTACGTCCGAAGTTGGCGAAAGAAATGGGGGAACGTATTCTTCACTCTCTCCCTTCGTGACTCCAGACTGTCCCACGAGACTCCAGACTGTCTCACTAGTATATTTAGTGTGATCTTTGAACAACTGGATATTTATCTGCGTATGTTAGCCTATATTTTTCTCCAGTGTTGTAGAGACGAGAAATATCGTCGACGCACACAAAAAATTCATCTACTTTTTCTCATACTATTTCTTCTTTCGAATATTACCTTCCTAAAGAATTCTATAACTTTTGAATAAATTACTGTGTTTGGTATTTTTCGAATCATAGTATAGTCATTATTTATAGAATGTTTTTTTCGTTGGCATTTATTATTCCTGTTCTTTTTACATTTTAATATCTCTGCTTAGAAATGCGCTTCCCTTTGTAAATCGAAACATGAATACTCACAGTCTTCGGCGTCTGTTTATTTGAATACAAGAATAGTTTTAAACCTTGTTTAATTCTCTTTTCTACGAAATTTAAGACGAAGAAACATTCGGCGTTCGTGCTGTAAAGAAATCTAGTGCAATGTGAAAAGGTGGAATAAACGAAAGACAGCTGAACTGTAGTGAAATTCGAGAACCTGCACGACCTCTGCATGCACATCGGCGATCGCGTTCACCCCAACACACAGGGCTGGACCGCTGAAAGTACATTCAAGTGACGATTGCATTATTATACGCACACGTTTTCTTAGGCCTGGGAATAGTTATTAAATTTTCATTTTATGTTAGTTTCACTCATGCATGGGGGCCATGCCCCACCCCCCGCAAAGTCCTAGAAATCTTGTTTGTTTGGTTTTAAGGTCGCATCAACATCTCGGTTATTAGCATTGGAGATAACGTTATGGTAACTATGAAGATGAAACGAAATGGTGATGACAAGGGGTGAAAGGACGAACACCAAGTACAACCATGCCCGAGGCAGAACTCGAAACCGCGACCCATCAGTCCGAGATCACTACGACACTACTGCCTTAGCGATCTTCACCACGGGGGCGGCCCTAGAGTTTTTGTTTACCTTCCTCTATTTGGAAATATTAATTTCAAAAATTATTTTCCAATTATGTAATTATTTAAACAATAATAGTGTATAGTATCATATCCACAGTACATAAATAATATACAAAATAATAACAAAGATGTTTATTATTTAACAAAACCTACGTCCCCCCCAAAAAAAGATCGATTGGATCCACCCGTCCCCATGACACTCTCCTGGTCCCCAGCGCCATCGCCCGCCTGTTGGCAAGCCCCCCCCCCCCGGCACCTATCACTAGCACCTACACGATGCGCCGCGTCTTGTACGCTGAGATTTCATTTCGCGCGCATTACTCGTGGGGAAGGCCAAGGTCACTGCAGGGTCACCGCCGCACGAGGACGTTCACCCCTTCACCGTCTGCCGCTCACAAATTCGCACATTTCCTCCACGTGGTGGCCACACGAATTGTGATACTCTAGGCCCATCTACACCGAATACCTAATACCGAAACGACGCTCAATAACATATTGCGTTATTTAAATACAACATCCCTTCAGATTTTTTGTACCGGGAGCGGTAGCTCAGTGCATCAACTGATGTCACTGCAGCGCCTCTGACCGGGAAATCCTAGGGTCGAGACCTGACGGCGGCGGGATTTTCGACACTAGCTATTCAGCTAGATCGAATTCAGTAGCTGTCTAGATGAGAATTCTAGAGGTCGGCTGCTCTGATCGGTAGTTTTCCGTGGTTTCTCCGATCAACACCAGGCGAATGCCGGAGCAGTACCCTAAAAAACGGGTCACGGACCGCGCGCGATCTGTCCGTCCCATTCCTTCTCCTATCCTCTCCCCTTACACTAACATGCACTACACTACCACATATTCCGGGAGACAGGTCGGAAGCTTAGAGCTTGACCCGGCTGGGGCGGTACCCCGCTGGTGGGAGAGTCCTTGTTATGGGGAATCCCCACTAGCCGACGGTAGGTGGGCGCCGTATCTCGCCATCCAGGGGGAAAGATCACCATCTCCCGAGAAAAAACATGCACTACATGGGACTACATGGGAGCAGTTGACGCGCCCGGAAACATTAAAAAATCAATCAATCAATCAGAATTTTTGTACTCCAATTTTTAGTAAAAAAAAGCTACGATGACAACTGAAACATATCCGAACACAATACAAATTACGCGAATACAATTGATACATTGGCCAAATAATGATAGGTTCAAAAAACTGCAAAGTTTATACATTTCATAATGATCTCAATACAACAAAATTTGCAAATAACTGGCATTCATTATTGTCGGGATATTGACGGACCTCCAAGTAGCTGAAGATATACGATAGAGGTAGTATAACATAATTTTCCAAAATTTTCCAAACCAACTGAACTCAAAATAATATTTGATTATATTAGTGCTATCACACTACGTACTGAACTAGTTCCAACCCATGGGTTTATTTATTTTGCTTTTAATTTTAAGGGCGAAACCACTGGACTAACATCGTGACTACTTCTTTAAATATTCTAATATTCTTGCCCAATAGCATTCCTCATCGCGGGTGGATTTGATTTGATTTTTTCGTGTTTCCGGGCGCGTGAACTGCTTTGGTCATTAGTCCCGTTAGTGTAGTGCATGTCTTTTTCGCGGGAGATGGCGGTGATCTTCCCCCGCTGGATGGCGAGATCCGGCGCCGACCTACCGTCGGCTAGCGGGGTTTCCTCCTAATCAGGACTCTCCCACCAACGAGGCACCGCCCCAGCCAGGACAAACTTTAAGCTCTCGACCGGTCTCCCGGAATATGTGGTAGTGTAGTGCATGTTAGTGTAAATGTGTGTGTAAGGGGAGAGGATAGCATAAGGAAGTAGGACAGATCGCGCCCCGTCCGTGGCCCGTTTGGTTGGGTACTGCTCCGGAATTCGCCTGGTGTTGATCATAGAAACCACGGAAAACTACCGATCAGAGCAGCCGGCCGCTAGAATTCTCCTCCAGACAGCGACTGAATTCGACCTAGCTGAAAAGCTAGTGTCAAAAATCCTGCCGCCGTCAGGACTCGAACTTAGGACCTCCCGGTCAGAGGCGCTGCAGTGACATCAGTTGATGCACTGAGCTACCGCTCCCGGTTCGCGGGCGGAGGATTCAAGTATTTTTATTTGCATGATTCGCGATACGCATCATACGGATTGCGTAAATTATTACCAGCTTACGCTAATTACATTGAGAAACACGGGGAAAATAATTAAAAAGAATTCACATGTTCGTTCGAAATATGTCGATGTTATGCGCCATTTATTTAACACTGGCCACCTCGCACCTCGCACCCTTACAATCCCATTTTTCACATTAGGAATATTTATTATTTAAATTCTTTAAAAGAAGCACACACGAATAATACAACAGACTTTTTTATAAAACTATTCTTAAAATTACGGAATTACAAAAGAAACATACAAAAATGTACTACAGAGTGATTATCCAGACTAATTTTAAACTATTCTGATCAGTACTACATTTTGGAAGCATTTTTTTTTTTTCTAAATGAAAATAGGAAACGTTCGTCCTACTTTAAACGACGTCCATCTCTTTTGGTCGATGCTTGCTCGACGCCTTCCATCTTATTATCGGCTGCACATGTCTATCCTTCCAACTAACGTTTCCCCTTTTCACTTTCTGTCCAATTTAGAATTATATATTACCGAAAATACTTTCTTGATTACTCAATCATTTGATTGGACACTTAACACCATTTTACAATAAAACTAACCTTTTTGTCCAATTCGTTACTTAAGACATATACTTCGAAATTTACGTCCATCGTACATGAATTCTCACAATTCATCCCAAATGTTCTTCCTGATTTTTGCTCCCAAAACAAAACATCACATCTTAAATAAAAAACATTACAAGAAAAAAACGATGATTCCAGTCAATTTAAATATATTCGTAGCAGACGTTTCGGCCTAAATTGTAAGGCCCTCTTCAGTGTCTGAAAGGTCAACATCAACCAATCAGTTACAATCTTACATATTACATTAATATTATTAGTATATTTATTAAATAAAAAACATTGCAATCCTTTCCAGCAGACTATCCTAGCAATGAGTAACGTTCACTTCAGTATCGTCGTTTTACTACTAGGTTCTTCAGAATTTTAATGCCACAAGTTGACTATCACATTGTTCAAAAGGAGTACTCCCCATGGCATAAAAGCATTCGCATTATTTGTAGCAAACTATATCTTGGCATTCTTTCTACGTCTTATTATTCCTTGTGGATTATTCACGTTTGTGGGACGTTTGAATGGAGCTTAGAGTCTCCGCGACGCGATGTACAAAAGAAGCCGACATGGGACTCAACCCACGACCTTCCACGACCGAAGCGCCGCCATAAACACCTTCGTAAGTGGCGAGGATCATTATTTCCTACTCACAAGTAAAGACGTCTCAGGGTTTTCTCTCGTGACTTATGAACCATAACTGTCCAATGTTTCTTGCAAAAGCTGCCGCCTCCTTGCCATCTAAGCACTGTAAGGACTCCGAAGACGCCGCTGGCATAATGGTGACCCAAATCTCTCACGATGTCTCGGCCTTCTAATGACTATTGCCTCAGACTTCTTCTTAAGGCATTTCTTCTTCAATAGGCAATTCTCGTCTTCTCGTAAAATAAGTAACTCGTAGGAATATTTTTCTTCTTTTTCAGTACAGAAATGAGGAAAACGTGCCAATAGAAAACAAATATTCTTGACAACTGTAAATAATTATGAATAGGTGTTATTATCCCAAGTTTCCTAATAATTGCCAATGTATGTGACTCAAGGACTAATGTATAAACTTTCCAGTAGGCGCTGCATCTTCGAGTTACTACATTACCAGCCTTGCAACATAAATGTTTGCGTAAGAAATGAATGACTTGAGCTATGGTTCATTATCATTGGTCCGCATGTGCTCGTTTCAGCAACTATCGTACATATATTTAGTTATTATAAACAATTTGAATCTTTAAAATAATAGTCAATATTAGAAATAAAAACATTTACCGATTAAAACTTTACATTTTTTAAAAAATGTAAATCATCATAGAAGTAATCATATTTTGAAACAAGAACTATTGTTTGATAGTGTTTAAAACAATTGTTTTATACATTATCAACTACAAGTTCTTCAAGTGTTGTTTTATTTTAAAACTTCAACTCCTTGGTAAGCAGTACTAATATTAATTTTATACCCGAACTGAATTTTTCTTATTACAATCAAAACACAACAAGCAACATGTAAAATAGCACTATTAAAACCTCCCCTAAACTCTAAAAGGTGCCAGTCGATAGACATTGCCATCACACTATACAAATCGATAATTAGTCTTTTCTAATGTTATACAAATACCCCATTTGGACTATTGCATCAGCTACAACCATAAATAAACGGCAAACAAAACAAAATAGATTTCTCTCATCAGAAACTCTCGCTACATGTTTTATATCCAACAAATAATTACACATAGAACTGAATACAACATTTATCACTGAACACACAGCCCACCTCCCAATAACTTTTACCTAAACATCTACTCTATTTCATACTCAATTTACTATAACATACACTAACACTAACACGAATTAAAAACTGATACCAATTTGACGCCTTCCTAAACACATTCGCTATTAATTGTTAACAGTAGGTGCTGATTTTATCTACCAATTTACCCCTTGTTGTAGTAATAGTTTTAAGATTATGAAATTAGCATAGTTTTGTAAGCCATCTAATGCATATGTTAAAGTGTATTTGCGACTAATATATATATATATATATATATATATATATATATATATATATATATATATTAATTGTAACTATGTATTACGGAAAGAAAAATAAATATGAAAAAAAATTGAAATTCTAAGGGCTCTACTTTTTACATGTTTTTAACAGGTTATGGGAACCTATCCAACTAGTTTTGAGATTCACAATAGCAACGTAATGGAGCACCTAAAGTTAAAAAAATATTTCCGGAATATATAGCTTATAGAAAAATACATTCCATAAGAAGAAATAATTTAAGTAGCGCGTACTCCTTTAAGATCCGCGTAATGACCACAACCCAACTTAATTTATTCGAATCTTCATAAGAATTTAAAACCTTCTACTTTTTTAAATAACGGATAAGTCTTTTGTAAGTCAAAAAAGTCATCAAGAATTGCCAAAAATTCTCTTAAATATCTGTGTAGATACCAGGAACTCCAAGCAGTCTTTGAAAACTGCTAAACTAAGATTGCAAGAAGTTTCGTCAGAACTCTACTGATCTACATTAAACATCAATATAATATTTTATATTTTAGTAAATTAAAGTTCACATCTTAAACGAAATAACCACAAATTTTATTTTAAATGATAATATAATTTTCGTATATTTTAAATATTTTGTAAATACCTTTCTCATTAACTCAAACTCCTGGTAATCTAAAATAAGGCAATTCAAAGCAATTCCGTTTTCTTTTCAATTTCCAATCAGCGAAGTTCAACAAAATCTTGTCAAAGCGATCGCCGCCGAGAAGCAGTGTTTTTCATAAGCGCCACAGTACTCAAACAGCAGCTCTGTCAACGTCTCGAGTTCGTCATCCACGCGCTTTCTCGGCTCCCCCCCCGTCTGCCACCCCACCCACACCCTAGTCTCCGCATACTGCCTGTCCCGCCCCGTCTCACCGTTCCCGCCCCGCACCTCGCCGCTTGCCACTCTCGCCCACCCCCCCCCCCCCCACCGCCCCGCCCCGTCCCGCCCCTCGTCGCTCGCACCGCCACGCCCACCCCTCTCCGTCTCCCCGCCCCGCCTCGCCCCCTCCCACCCAGGGCGCGGCAACGCGCCAAGCGCCCGCCGTCTCGAGCGAGAATTACGCGTCTCATTTACTGTTCATTACACAGCTCGCGGCGCGCGCTCAAAGCCGCTGCGAGGAGATTAGGGCCGCTCTGGACGTCTCTGTTCGCGTATTTGTCAAGTTCTGGTGGCGACGGCGCAGGCGACGGCGGCGCCACACCCCGGGAGACCTTCGGGGAGGGGGTGGCGGCAACGGGGAACGCAGACGGTGTAGAGGAAGCGAGGAGATTTGGGAGAGGAAAAGTTATGAAAATAGAAGGTCTGGGTAATGTCAAGTGGAAAGCAGAGTTGTGTTTCCCAAAAGCTTCAGGTAGCCACAACGTTGGTGCAAGTGGGGTCGGGGTGGGAAAGAGGAAGCCAAGGGCAGACGGAGTGGTGGGGAAAAAAGCAAGCTGAAAATTGAAAAAATTGGCAAAATATAGGGTCTCAGTATTTCAGGTAGTGGAAAAGAAGTGACAGTAGCGCTAACAAAGTTTTATGGAAGGCCACGGATAGGTGCCATATTGCTGCGAAAATTGGCAAAGAGAATGGGGAATGAAAAATTGGGTATGAAGGTCTTCTGCAGGCCTTCCGAAACCACATAAGAAATAGGGGAAGAGGTGAGGAGAAGAAGAAATATTCCCAGACGCTTCAGGTAGCTACGTTGTCCGTAATGCGGTGTAGCAACCGAGGCGAGTGCCTGTTTGTACAGCAGACAGGTCAGAGTGCACGAACGGGAACGCCCGCGCGGTAGCAAATCCTTGCAAGGGCTTGGTGCATTGAGTGATTGATTGATTAATTGATTGATAATGATTTAGGGCGCGTCAACTATCGAGGCCAATTGGTCCTGTAAGTGGTCCTGTAGTGCATGTTTTTCATCGGGCGGTGGCGGTGATCTTCTCCCGCTGAATGGCGAAATCCTTCGTCGACCTACCGTCGGCTAATGGGGATTTCCCCAACAAGGTATCTCCCACAAGCGGGGCACCACCCCAGCCGGGACCAGCTCTAAGTCTCCGACTGATCTCCCGGTATGTGTGGTAGTGTAGTGCACGTTAGTATGTGTGTAAGTAATGGGTGAGGACAGGACAAGAACGAGGAAGGAAAGATAGCGCGGGCCGTGGTCGTTTGTTAGGGTACTGCTCCGGCATTCGCCTGATGTTGATCGGTGAAACCAGGAAAAAATACTGATCAGAGCGGCCGGCCTCTAGAATTCTCCTCCAGACAGCGACTGAATGCGACCTAGATGACATGCCAGTGTTGAAAACCTTACCACTGTCGGGACTCGAACCTAGGACCTCCTGGTCAGAGCCACGTCGTCCGTAATGTGGCGGTGCAACCGAGGTGAGTGGCTGATTACTAGGGCTGATTTATGTGCATTTGCATTTTTTCTGTTAACTAAAACATCGCATTTCAACAAATTGTATACATTTTGAGGCATTTAGAATCAATTTAATTGCCACCAATTTAATTAGAATCAATTTAATTATCACCATAATTGCATATTTTTGCATATTTGAAGTATACTTACATATTTTTGTTGCATATTCACCCCTCATCCACGAAAAGAAGCTCTACAGTTAGTTCCCTCCGCGTGTAAGCGGCTCTGACAATTCTCTCGCCACGTAATATGGATACATCATGTGCCCGCTCTGAAGCAATGGAATTCCGAGGATTTGCTCACGTTGCCGCAGCCACGGATTAGCGTCGCCTCTCGCCTGAATCGTACGAAGTCGCTCGAGAAGCATGCTAAGATCTGTCATCGGCAGAATCAGTCGTAATGTGCATCCGCCGAACGCCTGTGCGTGTTCACACACACGGCCCAAACGTGAAGTGTTGTTAAAAGAGTCTGGCCCGTGAATTTGTGACACAGACGATCTGGGTGTGCGTCTTTTGTTCGCTGAGTAGTGAAGGAGACGAGCCGGAGCTGGTGCATAATGTTTTCAACGCCTGAGTTTGACAAATTTTCCACATTAATTTTTGCACTTACACATTATATCACACTATTTGGCATATTTTCCTTTTTTAATAGCATATATTACAAAATATATTTACACTTATATGTGCATATTTCGCTGTTTTATTGCATATAAATCACAGCCCTACTGATTACACAGCAGCCAGAGTGCACGATCGGGAGCGAACACGCGCGGTGGCAGGTTCCTGGAAGGGTCTGCGCACTGGCAGGGTGGCAGGGTCCTGGAAGGGTCTGCGCACTGGCAGATGGAGGGCGTGATGAGGGGAAGCGGGATCGACTGAGGCGACGTGAAGGGTGCCAGCGGCGCCGACGGCAGGGGGCGTGGCGGCTGTTTACTCGACCGACCCGCGCGTTCCGTCCTGGCGCTTCGCAGCCGCTCTGCGAAGCCCTTAGCGCCGAGCAGCTGAGCGCCGAGGCGTGTCGCCCTCCTCGCTGCTATACAAGTGCCTACACTCCCTTATTTTAAAAAATTAAAAATTAAATTAAATATACATCGATGTTTTTGCAACAAAATATCGATGTGAAGAAATCACCGAAAGAAAATATCGATGTTTTTATGGAAAACATCGATTGTGTTGCCATCCCTAGGCGTGGCACAGTGGGAGATGGAGGGCGGATGAGGGGAAGTGGAATCGACAGACGCGACGTGAAGGGTGACAGCGTCGCAGACGGCAGGGGCTGGCGGCTGTTTACTCGACCGACCCGCGCGTTCCGTACTCGCGCTTCGCAGCCGCTCTGCGAAGCCCTTAGCGCCGAGCAGCTGAGCGCCGAGGCGTGTCGCCTCCTTGCTGCTATACAAGTGCCTAAACTCCTTTATTTAAAGAAAATTAAAAATTAAATTAAATATACATCGATGTTTTTGCAACAAAATATCGATGTGAAGAAATCACCGAAAGAAAATATCGATGTTTTTATGGAAAACATCGATTGTGTTGCCATCCCTAGGCGTGGCACAGTGGCAGATGGAGGGCGTGATGAGGGGAAGCGGGATCGACTGAGGCGACGTGAAGGGTGCCAGCGGCGCCGACGGCAGGGGGCGTGGCGGCTGTTTACTCGACCGACCCGCGCGTTCCGTCCTGGCGCTTCGCAGCCGCTCTGCGAAGCCCTTAGCGCCGAGCAGCTGAGCGCCGAGGCGTGTCGCTCTCCTTGCTGCTATACAAGTGCCTACACTCCTTATTTTTAAAAATTAAAAATTAAAATTAAATATACATCAATGTTTTTGCAACAAAATATCGATGTGAAGAAATCACCGAAAGAAAATATCGATGTTTTATGGAAAACATCGATTGTGTTGCCATCCCTAGGCGTGGCACAGTGGGAGATGGGGCGTGATGAGGGGAAGCGGGATCGACTGAGGCGACGTGAAGGGTGCCAGCGGCGCCGACGGCAGGGGGCGTGGCGGCTGTTTACTCGACCGACCCGCGCGTTCCGTCCTGGCGCTTCGCAGCCGCTCTGCGAAGCCCTTAGCGCCGAGCAGCTGAGCGCCGAGGCGTGTCGCCCTCCTTGCTGCTATACAAGTGCCTAAACTCCGTTATTTAAAGAAAATTAAAAATTAAAATTAAATATACATCGATGTTTTTGCAACAAAATATCGATGTGAAGAAATCACCGAAAGAAAATTTCGATGTTTTTATGGAAAACATCGATTGTGTTGCCATCCCTAGGCGTGGCACAGTGGGAGATGGAGGGCGTGATGAGGGAAGCGGAATCGACAGAAGCGACGTGAAGGGTGACAGCGTCGCAGACGGCAGGGGCGTGACGGCTGTTTACTCGACCGACCGGTCCTGGCGCTTCGCAGCCGCTCTGCGAAGCCCTTAGCGCCGAGCAGCTGAGCGCCGAGGCGTGTCGCGGTGTGACGCCCTCCTGCCGTTGCGTTTTAATGCGCATGCGCCCTCACCCGCCGCTGCTTCCTCTGAGGACGCGTCGTCTGCAAATATTTCGTTTCCGTTTCGAGGATCAAAGGGTTGATGCGGGTTAAGTAGAACTTCTCCTGTTTGGGATTCTCGCAATTCGAATGTAATTCCGAAATAGAATGATTCGTCACATATTCGATTCATTTGATTCATTAAATTAATGAAATCATTTGAAAGTTAATCTTCAAAATAAATTAAATGGTACATTTTAATGAACAAGAGCGAAACATAACATTAAATTAACAACTATTCTAAATTGTCTATGTTTTCTAAATTCTTCGTCTTCTTCTTCTTCTTCGTTTACCTCAAGCATGAGTAAATGTGTAATATAGTACTTGCTTTGGATTGCATCTATCTTGCATTCTTACGATACGGTATGTCCTTTCTTCCTGAATCCTTCATATTATTTAAATTGTAGATTCAAAGTGTTTCAGAATGCTCTGGTTTTCTATTCTATCTCTTACTGTTATTTCTAACACCGATCTTAAAAATTTCATCTTCGTGCTTGGATTCTGGTAGAAGATCTAGCAATAAGTATCCGGTTTTCTCATCCATATAATCCTCAGGACACTGCAATGACTTTGTAAAACTTACGAAATTTATCGTTCTTAACTCTATCTTTGACAGTCTTTTAAGAGTATCGCACATCAGATTGATAGTTTCAATCTTCCTGTTCACATCTACTGTGCTGAGATGAGATATGCCCTATCCTAGGAATATGAAGGTATACACTTGTTCTATTATTCTATCTTACAAATCGAATTTATATCTCTGCGGCTGGAGACATGGGAATGTCAGGTATTTGGTTTTGCTTCTCAATATTTGTAAATTATACGACTTATTTTATGTTAATCGTATAAGGCTCTCACTATATTGCCTTCGTTGACGACAACTATAACTTGCTCATCAGCAAAACAAAACGTTTTAATTTTTTTAATACTGTCTACAATATTTAGATCTAATAACGCTTTTTTCACTCTAGTACAACGTTGTCAAGAAATTAATTAAAAAGTATCAGTGACATAAAACACCCTTGTCTAACGAGTTTATATTGCGGTTTCCTGTAGAAGAGCTCGCTTATTTCGATTGTTCTTCACTAATGGCGGACTGTTAAATCCTTAACAGATGCCATCCGTTAACTGTGGCTTTGCCTTCCTCTGGTAGCCTTAGTCCATAGTATATCACTACAGGATGACAAAAAATTTATATACTAGCATATCAGAGCTATAATGACACCCTTTTGTTTTCACTGCCGTTCAGTTGGCAGCCACTGAAATTTGTGATTCAAATAAACGTCTGAAAAACACGTATTCCTGAAATTACATGTCATTCCTATGGTGTAAACTACGAGTCGAATGTTCGTTTTCTACCAGCAAAGTATATAACATCATTAACCAGTCATCGTTCTTTGCGAGTCGTAAACGAAATAACTTAGAAACCAATCACTTTCAACATGCTTTCCTCCGTCGTGAAAACTCAGTGAATTATTATAATATTATAACAAGCAATTAACGTCTAACAGTAAGGCAAGTGACATTTCGCGAAGGTTAGGTTTACGATTCCTTTAAGTGGTTAATTTAAACGTAAATTACAGCGATGACGCAATATGACTGTCACTAATTGCGATGGCATCTAGAAACGATGGCACTGAGGGGAGATAGTCTTTCCTTATTTCAGAATGTCTAAGTAATGCCAGGATAGTCAATATAAACGTACGTTTCACGGCGTGACTTGAAATTCGAATTCCGTGAATCGTTGGCTTCCAGTAAACTACATACTCGTCTTCAATTTCTCAATATATAATTTTTCACATACTTCTTGAGAATAGCACAGCGTCGAGTGAGCACTAGTAACTTGAACATCTTGGGTAAATCACATCGCCCAAGTTATGTGTAAAGCCCTACGTTTTCATTAGAATATTATTACGAAAAGAAGAGTTGTTTCTGCTGTTACTCTTTGTACACTGAAATCGATGTAAATGAGCATACCAGAACACAGGAGTTTGCAACAAAGAATTTCAAGTTAACCACAGCAGATTTGAAAGCAATTCAGTACGGTAACAATATCATTAAACGCTTTAATACATTTTAGGTAATAATCAGTTTTCTGTTTGAAACGGCAAAAATTCAGTAAAGAAATTCTTCAGCGAAACATTTTTTAAGCAATGAACTCACAAGAATATTGTTTTAAAACACGTAAGAAAATAATCTAAATGCATAACTAAAAATTATAGTAGAACGATTATACAGGTAGAAACGTGAAATGATACAAACAAATAAACAAAAAAAACTTAAAATTCATTATAATATGTCATATTAAGTAATGCGTAATCTAAATTTATGTATGAAGTGGAGTTACACACAAAATAGAATTTAAATATGTTTGTTGAAATCATCACATACAAATGTTAAAAATTTTTGCTAGACGCCACTCTTTACACTATTTTTGTTCATAATTATTTGCGGCTTTATTCACGCGACATACTATATTGCAATTATACTGTAGTACATTTAGAGTGCTGGCGCTTCACAATACACAATTTCAAGCGCTCACGTACATCGACTCCCATCTCATGCGCACACACGACGCAGAATCACGCGTTGTGCACTGGGCCCGATCTCGCACTCTGGCGCCATGTAATCCACATTTCCTCGAATCTGCAGCCATCTGTGCTACCCAACCTCTCAGCCCCCCTTCCTCCCTCAAACCCCGCCCCCGCCACCGCCACCGCCCGCCCCGCCCGCCCCTGCCCCACCCCGCCCCGCCAAAGCCACCGCCACAGCCACCGCCCCCACCACCACCATCGCCCCCGCCCCCGCCACCGCCACAGCCACCACCACCGCCCCGCCCCGCCTCTGCCCCCAACCCTGCCCCCGCCAAAGCCACCACCACAGCCACCGCCACCGCCCCACCACCACCATCGCCACTGCCACCGCCACCGCCACGGCCCCACCCCGCCCCGCCCCCACTCCGCCACCGCCACCGCCACCGCCCTCGCCACTGCCGCTGCAGGGCACATATACGGCTGCGCGACAGTACGAGTTTATTCGCAGTTGTTTCCGACTCCCCAGCGAAGCTATCTCGTTAGTCTTGGGCGGAAAACAAGAGCGGTTCCAGGCCGCGCTCGCTGCCCGGGCTCAGAGCGATGTGATGGCGGGGCGTTCGTCGTTCAACGCTTCCTCTTGAAAGGGACTTTCCGTGTCCGCTGTGATGGGCTCCGCTTGACCCACTGCGTAATGATCACGAATAACAGCGCCATAAGATTCTCTTATGTTCGTTGAAATCCTGTCACTGAAGGACTCTCATTCTACTCTAAGTAGAAATTACAGCGCAACCGTAATTACAATTAATGAATATGATATTTAAAGAATTTAATTAAAGGGGGGAATTTTTTTGGAAATTTTTCCGCTTCTGACTGCCAAGATGACTCACATTGTAAGTTGTTATTGTTGTGTTTGCATTCATTCCACGTGACAATACATTCTAATAAAATTTTATATGTGCTTAGGGAACATTCTATCAAAAACAATCGATAAATTCTCTTCCACAACACATTTTAATAGTTTAAATTTTATTAGAAAGACTTAAGCTAGAAAAAATTCAAAATAATTTTAAAAGTTATCATTTTATTTTAGTTTGTATCAAGTAATAAAAATTATTACATTTTGCACATCTGTAATTTTACATGAAAAAATGAACCAACAATCCTGGTTAGTAGAAAGTACAATTCAGTTAAAGCAATAACAAATTGAATAATTGAAATGTGTTTCAAGTGCAGAAATGTTAAACGAAATTTAAAACGATATTTTTTGAAACCGTGACATATGTCTAAGTTATTGAATTAGGAGAAACAACCTATCAAATAAAGTCAACCAACTATTTTAAAACAATCTCCATTTCGTTTTAAGTATTGGACATATTTCTCTGTTTGTCTTCCCTAGACGAAAAAAGCAGGTTTATTAAATCACAACAAAGAAAACTCCAACTGCAACCTTCGTAGTAGAAAAGATTCGGGGAGGTACACGCAAATGAACAAGTTGCGAGAGGCGAGTGCCTCAAAGGAAACAACGAATCCTTTAGCGTTCCGAGAGCAGCGTGTTTCAACGCTGCGCGACGAACGCAGCCCTGGGAGCCGAAGCGGCGCTCGGCGGAATCTCGTGTCGTTCGCTCCCATCGTAAATCACATGAGCGTCCGCCGCCGTCGCGTGCGCAGCCGGCGCGTCGCGTCGCTGCCGCTGAAACGAACGCGCAAGAGACGGCTGCTCGCGCCGCTCTGCCAGCCACGCCTACTCTCAACTCCCGCTGCGCGTGCGACTGGGTTTTCGATTCCTCACGCGCTTAGGTCTGCGTGGGAACTGTGATTGGCGGTAAGTTGATTGGTTGGTTTGTGATTCTGGGTGCGTCAACAACTTAAGTCGTTGGCCACGTAAGTGTAGTGCATGTGTTTTTCTCGGGAGATGGCGGTGGTCTTCCCCCGCTGGATGGCGAGATCCGGCGCCGACCTACCGTCGGGTTTCTCCCTAATCAGGACTCTCCAACCAGCGGGGCACCGCCCCAGCCGGGACAATATCTAAGATTCCGACACTGCAGCGCCTCTAGCCGGGAGGTCCTAGGTTCGAGTCCTGACGGCGGCCTTCAGCTGCTGTCTGGAGAAGAATTCTATCGGCCGGCTGCTCTGATCGGTAGTTTCCCGTGGTTTCTCCGATCAACACCAGGCGAATGCCGGAGCCTAATACCCTAACAAACGGGCCACGGACCGCGCGCGATCTGTCCATCCTATTCCTTGTCCAGTCCTCTCCCATACACACACACACTTACACTTACATACACTACACCACCACATATCCCGGGAGACCGGTCGGGAGCTTAGAGCTTGTGGCGGCTGAGGCGGTGCCTCGCTGGTGGGAGAGTCCTGGTTAGGGGGAAACCCCACTTCCCGACGGTAGGTCGGCGCCGGATCTCGCCATCGAGCGGGGAAAGACCACCGCGCATATCCCAAGAAAAAACATGCACTACTACAATAACGGAACTAATGACCAAAGCAGTTGACGTGCCCGGAAACACGAAAAAATCAAATGAAATCAAATCAAATCCAAGGTCCCGACCGGTCTCCCGGAATGTGTGGTAGTGTGGTGCATGTCAGTGTAAGTGTATGTGTACGGGGAGAGGATAGGAAAAGGGAGAGGAAGGACAGACCGCCTCGGCGCAGCGGCGGGGACTGTCATCGGTTGAGGAGAACCGAACCCAATTAGGCAGTCGCTCTTGACGCGCGGCCACAAGGCGCACGCCGTACCGCACGCCCCACCAACGGGCAGAATTCTGCCAACGACCCGACGCACACATCTCCAACACTAAGATCTCGGAGGCGGTTATTCACGCAGCATACGAGATCGTTTATGGAACAAGGAGACATTACAGTGTTCCTACTAGTTTCTAGTATCAGAACTACCAGTCGGGTGTTTCTAGTCGCAATGATATGTATGTCAATGCATACCGACCGGCAAAGGTGGCTCAGGGCATCAACTGATGTCACTGCAGCGCCTCTGACCGGGAGGACCTAGGTTCCAGTCCTGACGGCGACGTTAAGATTTTCGACACTAGCTTTTCAGATAGGTCGAATTCAGTCGCTGTCTGGAGGAGAATTCTAGCGGCCGGCTGCTCTGATCGGTAGTTTTCCGTGGTTTCTCCGACCAACACCAGGCGAATGCCGGATCAGTACCCTAACAAACAGGCCACGGACCGCACACCGTCTTTCCTTCCTCTTCCTTGCCCTATCCTCACCCCTTACACACATACATTTACACTTACATGCACTACTGCACACTACCACAATTGTCGGGAGACCGATCGGGAACATAAGAGCTTGTCGCGGCTTGGGCGGTGCCTCGCTGGTGGGAGATACCTAGTTGAGAAAAAATTTCGCACGCCAACGTAGGTCGGCGCCGGATCTCGCCATCCAGCGCGGGAAAAATCACTGCCATCTTGCGCGAAAACAAACATTACACTTACGGGAGTAATGACCCGAACAGTTGACACGAACGCAATCAATAATCAATCAGTGGATCAATGCCTTCCGCGTTTGATAGTATTGCATTAGGTGTCAAGGGGTAGCAATAAAGTATTGTAATACTATTAACAAGCTTAGCGTGGCGCTTGGCGGTAGGTATTTTGTTATGTTGGCATTCTGTGTGCCAACAAGCACGTGAGATATCATTAAGAAGTCGTTTTAAAAACAATACAATCGTCTCGTCTATCTTCAAAACAGTTGTACGAAGAAGAGTCAATAGAAGTATTTTTTGAATCGTGTTTCATTTCATAAGTAACGACAAAATAACTAAAAACTAATTTCAATATTATAAAGAATCACATCCGGAGAATTGATGTTGAACCGGAAAGACAGTATAGGAAACCACAACATTTTTGCACTATAGGTGCCTCAAAATCTCCTAAAACGTGTTTTTTGTAGAATTCTTCCAGAATATTCTAGAATAATCCGGTTAAGGACGAGACAAATTATTCGTTAAAGCGAGAGCAATGAATGAGCTATTGATATGTTTTGTAGGTAAAGTAAGTCAACCAAAACGCATTGTTATTTGCTAAAAAATTAAATAAAATAGAAAAATTACGTTTTGGAATGGATCCGAAAAAGAATCAGTTCCTCATCAGGAGACCGAGATTCGTCGAATGACTTACAGGTCTGGGTTAGTGGACCCGACGTGGTCTTACCTTAGTGACAGAAATACGGACGGACGGTCGGACGGATGGGCAGAGGTATCTCAATAATTATGTATGGATTTGCTGACAAGAAACACATCTCTGAAAAAATATCAAAAAGGTTTTTCAACGTTAACCGACTAATACATCGAAAGCCAGTCAATGTCATAAAAGTGAGCGGCATAATTTTCATTTCTTTGGAACTGCAAGATGAAGTCAGTACCTACTTAAAAAAATATTGCGACCGGATCCTGTACTAGTAAAAGTCCAGTTAAAACAAGAAAAATATATAAATGTAAAATATAGATATTAAAATATTTTAAAATTCGTTGAAAATTTTCAATACACATTTGCACCACACTGCGACCACATTTGTAAAAAGCAGGTATGTCACCGTCCTGAGATGGATAATATTTATGTAAATAATATTATCGCGAATTGCAGATACAAATTATTTTGAATTGTTATCCACAACGCCTTTAAATTTTACGATATTTAAATTTTCAAACTAATATGCAATGACACGAAAATTGAATCTCATGGAAAAATCGTGCAGAAATGAGAAAGAAAGAAATAAAAGCAAAAACGAAAAAAGGATTATCGAGAGTTACTAGGTCTTAATGTGTTTATAATAAAACAAGAGATTTCAGTATTTTTTTCAGTAGAATTTGGTTAACTAAATTATCTGTAATGGTTCTTGCCATCAGCCAAGAGTATATCTGGCTTTTGTTTCGGTCTGATAAGCAAGATTCCGACCATACGACGTGTTCTTTATAGTATTCATTCCGGGTCCACAAGATGAACCACGATCGACTCATGCCGTCCGCTTACTACCTGATTGATTACACCCTCCTTTTAACCGTTTTGCTCCGGCGCACTCTATCAACCAACCAGTCGAGCGACGCCGAACAGTTCCACAGTATTCCTGCTCCCCTGGTAGCTGGCCCGTTAGCCTTGCTGAGATTTAAGCGACAAGTGAAAAGGGAAGCCACCTCTTTCTCCCGTATGTTTCCCTCGTACTTTTGGAGTGTTGCACGCGTAAACCGAGGAAGAGCGACTTTCTCGCTTCTTCGCAGCGGAAAAAGAAAACGATTACCATCGATCGATTGGCGGCAGATGGTAGTGCAAAAAATGCACCCAGCGTAATTTGATCGTAATCGATTACGTACAGAAATAAATGATCATCTTTAATCTGTAAATTAGAAACAGTACCTACCAGAAGGGAATATGAAAGCCACGTTGTCTGTCGATACAATTAAAATTAATATTCACGACTTTTTAATCAAACTGTTTAAATATTTACATAATCTACCGTTGCAAATGCATTGATTACTTGACCACAGATTGCAAACACAAAAAAATTGAAAATTCCCTCGATGTTAAAATATACCTTCACCACAAAACTTAATGATCCTCCGAACATAACTGCACTCTAAATAACAAAATTCATACGCAATAAAACAAATAAATACTCGGTTTCCGTTTGCGGTCAATTGTGCTCGGACATATGGAGGCTTCAAATCCAGAAATAGCTAGCTTCAATAGACTTTGTACTACAATTAGTTTCAACTTCTAACACAATCACCACCTCCTCTCGTCGCCCTCCGTTTTCAGCAAACAAATCTCTCTCTCAATCGTTACACGCTTTTTCAATCCGTCCTCGGCACGAAGACAAATCGAACAAAGCGACGGGACGCGGGAATGCCACGCAGTGAAGCCACCTCTTGCTTTTCCTGGTGCGCTGATGCAGGCGCGGCGGTCTGCAAGCCAGAGAGCAGCGTTGCGCGGTGGCACAGAGGTCTGAAACTTATAACTAGGGTATGCGCTAAAAATGCTAAATATTAACGCGCTAAATATAAATATAAATGTAAAACTAATATATAACTATGCGCTAAAAATCCAGAAAATATGCATGCAAATATGCTTTAAAAAATAAGAAAATATGCACTTAAAAAGAAAAAATATGCACTCTACAAAATAGTTAAATTTACATGTTGAATGATTCAAGGTGTGTCCGGAAAGTAATGGAATTTTTTAAAAACCAATATATTGATTGAAAATATTGTTAAAAACGTTTAATACTGTTGGAAGTGGTTCACTTGGACACCCTCACTCGTTTTCCAACAACTGTGTCACGCCCGGTACGCTTCCTGGAAGACTTCAACGGGACCTCCCCAAAAGCCCTCGTAACTGTTACGCAAAATAACAGTTATTGCGTGTATCCTGTTATTGACTGTTATCGGTTGAAATGCATAGAACTGCAATCTACCGGTCCTAATCCGAATCCTAATACAAGCTTTTGTGGCAACCATTTTGTACAATAACAGCTCCACTGGAGTTAATCAATCATGACTTGCCAGTGTTCAAATTATAGATTCATTAATATATAATTCGTCATTATTACACACCATCTGCCACAATATTTTTATTTGTTTGTCCTTTAAATTAAGTCCGTCCAATATGTTAAACTTATTTCTGTCCTATTGCTGCTTATGTGAGATCAACTAATATTTCCCTAGGTCCGATAAAATAAAATGAGTTACGGTCAAATAACTCGCTAATACTTGATATTCGACAGTCATTAACACTTTACCTATAGGCAAGCAAAAACACTATTTCTCGTCATTATTTTTGGCATTCGTCACTTCATCATGCACAAGTTGCATATTTGAAAGAATATTTGCAATCTGAACCAGAATCACTTTCATTTTAGTAATATTCTGTATTCTATACACATTCTATGAATTACTATTCTTCCTTGGCAGTTCATCCAGTCTCGTTCATATCAGCTGCTTCTCTATCCAAACATGTTAGGAAAGTAGTACAAGAAAGCGCGTAAGGTAGCTGCACAAGCTTTACGGTGCTACCAACATGATTCGTTTTGCGTGGTTTAACTCTTAGCAGTCACTACAACTGCTTTAACTCTTAGTAGTCGGTCATGTTAGGTTGCTGGTCATGGAGCTGTTATTTGTCAACGGTTATTAATAACAGCTATTACGAGTAAGCGGTTTTGTGATAACAGTTAGGGCGCGGCGGCGGGCTTGTTGGGCGTGCGCGTGGCTGCCGCCGCCGCCACCTCTTTGCTGGATAAAATCCCAAGAAAAAACTATTTGAATTCGAATTTTTTCGACCCCATTTTCATCCCGCCTGCCCCACTGCGCGGAGGCGCGGCGGCGGGCTTGTTGGGCGTGCGCGTGGCTGCCGCCGCCGCCACCTCTTTGCTCCGCCTGTGCGCCTGGCACTGCGCGCGCGCCCAGACCGCCACTCGCCGTCCGCTCTCTCGCGCAGTGCCTGCCGCCGGACCAGCCAGCGCGCGCCGCTCGCAGCCTCCCGCGCGGTCCAGCACCGCAGCGCTGCCGCGCGGCCAGCGGGCCAACTACCAACAACGGGCGCGCACGGAGAGAAGAAACAGATAGCTGCGGCTGGCTTGTGGTGGCGTTGAACAACCGTTTTTATTCTATTGTAATTTAGTCATCAAGCATTTGTTTCGTGTAAATTGCAATACATATTATGTCCTTTTTCCAGACCTCGAGACAGGTTGATTGTAGATCTACCCTTCACATAACGGAATTCATGTGATTAAGAGTCTAAGTAAAGAAATTCACCTGTTCTACTATTTCACTGTCAGTGAACAACTTCGTTTTTGTTGGGCCTGATCCGATACCAAAATATTTATTTCATGGTACGTAACGGATATTTTTTCTGTGTTTTAAACGAATTTCACCTGTTCTATTTCTATTTCACTGTCAGTGAACAACTTCGTTTTTGTTGGGCCTGATGAAATTTTATTTCATATTTGTTGTAATAGAATTATTAACATTACTTCTATCCGCCAAATATTCTGTATTAAACCGACTGAGCTCAACCATTTCATTTTATTGTATTATCAAGAATTTTGTACCTTTTTTATAATTTGAGATTTCCGGTATTAATTAATATTATTCACATTATTAGCTTCTTAATTAAGCATACTCATTGACGTGAATTTCGTTACAAAACAAAATTACGATTATATAAATTAATGATAAATTTCAATCTGAGGTCAAGTAACCATTGCGGCTGGTTTTTCATGTTTCTGTATACTTGGGTTTTTCTAAAATGACTGTTGACATAAATCAGTTGTTACTGTGTCATCCAATCGAGAGCTAAAACATCTTCAGGGTGACGTCACTTACGTGACGTTTAAGCTCCCAATTGGACGAAACCGTGAAGAGCTGATTTACTTCAACTGCCATATAAGAAAAACCAAGTGTAAGTGTTAAGGGAGGCACGCCCCTCAAGATGTGCGGGATCGTAAAATATTTGAGGGTTGGTTGAGTTAAGTATGACGTTCTTGAAGTTGAAGGCGTGGTAAGTTTAATTGGTGTGTTGAAATGATTGACCCAAGGATCATTTGTGGAGAATAATCTTGTGATGGCACTATTGTGTTGTAATGCAATTCATTAGTATTGTAATTATTGTGATGATTTACACCAACATGTAAATGAAGACAATTGTGTTTTATTTTAATTACTGGAAAGGTCATTACCACCTCATGGCATAGGCGCTAGGCAGATGTGCACGGATTTAAATTTCGCGGGCAACTTACTAATAGTAATTTTAATAAATGGATTAGCCGATGGAAATATAAAAAAAATGCACCCGCTCATAAGTCGATGACGTGCACGTATAAATAATCACCTTTATCTGTAAATTATAAACAGCATTAGTAATTAATTTGTTTAAATATTTATGTAATGTACCGTTGCAAATACAATGATGACTTTCTTGACCTGAGATTGAAATTTATTATAGATTTAAATAATCGTAATTTTGTTTTGTATCGAAATAACATACATTAATAAGTTAATTAAAAAAGTAATGAATTTTAATTAAAAATATAAAATAAAATTTTTAATACAGTGGAATGAAATGGATGAGCTCATTCGGCGTAATACAGAATATTTCGCGGATAGAAGTAATGTTAATAATTCTATTACAACAAATATGAAATATTTCATCAGGCCCAACAAAAACGAAGTTGTTCAGAGACAGTGAAATAGAAATATAACACGTGAAGTTCGTTTAAAACACATAAAAAATATCCGTTACGTACCATGAAATAAATATTTTGGTGTCAGTAGGCATTCAATGTGCAATCAACAAACGTAATGTCGGAATAAGTTAAATATACTGACCAAACATGCTACATAGACTCTTACTCACATGAATTCCATTATGTGAAGAGTAGATCTACAATGAACTTATGTCTCGAGGTTTGAAAAAGGACATAAAATGTATTGCAAGTTGCACGAAACGAATGTTTCATGACTGAATTATATTTAAGTAGTACCGAATAATTTAAAACAATTTCCCGGTGCACTCAATATTTCGTGTGTTTTGTAAATTCAGACGGCGTGGCGGGCGGAAGCCATATTGCAGAGACTCCAAGGAATTTCGGAATCGGTCCATAACAATCCGAGAACGCAACAGGCCTGCGATCGCGTGCCCGCCAGCTGCCAGCGCGCGCCGACCACTTGTTGCTCGCGAGCGCGTCCTCGCGGCGGCGCGTGGCACTTCCTGGACCGGCACGTTGCGGCGGCCGCCGACAGATGGCGCGGCGCGCGCCGGCGCTCGCTCGCCGCCGGCCGCCACCTCCTCGACACGGCTGGGCGCCGCGCCCTCGCGCGGCAGTTTGGGTGAAGAGCACGGGCGCAGCAACGGCGCCGCCCCCTCCGCCAGGGGCGCTCGCCCCGCGCCCACGCCCCGCCGCCCCCGCGCGACCCACCGCCGAGCCCCCGCCCCCGCCACCGCCTGCGGAGTCTGTGCCCTGCCCCCTCCCCCAACGTGGCGGGAGTGGCCGGCTGGGGGACAGGCGGTGGCGCCTGAAGGGGCGTGCTCGGGGGCGACTCGACGGAAACACGCGCCCTCGCCGGCGGCCACGCGGTGATCGCGCGTTTTGTCTCCCGCGGCTTACTCACTACAGGCGTTTTCCTGACTCCACTGTAAGGCGCACCTCGGATGAGAAAGATTCATTCATTCCTTCAGGAAGTTTTCAATGCAGTACTCTCACCGCCCTCTTTTTTGTCTAGGACAGCCCGCATCCCCGACGTCCAAGGCCCACCACACACCCCTCACCACGCACCACCCGCGCAGGGCAAGGCGTACTCCACTGAAGTGGATGGCTGAGTGGACGGTATTACAGTGTCCCCGCGCTCGACTGCAACGTTAATGGGGGTGAAGGTCTTTCATTCCAACCAGCGAGAGCCTAATAATAAGACAAAGGGAAGGAATTATTTATTAGACTGGTTCTTAAACTCACCCCCCACTACCAATGAAATTCATTATTCACAATATTTTGTATTAATTCCATAGTACTTATTATTTATTATGTCAAATAATCTTATGATTAGGATGATGATGATGATGATGATGATGACGATGATGATAAATAACAATATTTTCGCCGTTTGTCTTTCTTACCCTTCCGGCAGTCGTCATCTTAACTCTCCTTGCCGAACGGCGCTCCCGTCGCCGGTATTCGGACACATCGCCCGCGAGAATTTTTTCATATCTCTTCCTGGGACGCTAAAGAGCCACCCGTGTCGCTAGCCGTCGATAGCCGACATTCTCTCAGAGCTCCTGCACTTTGCCATAAAACAATGTTTCGCCAACCCCGTTTGCCGCATCCCCAGCGGCCTCTGTCTTAACTTCCATCCAACCCCCAAAGATTACCGCACAGTAGCCTGATTTCTCGTGGATACCAAGTCGCTCAACACTGCCAACCTGAGGTGACGGATATATTGATATCACCAAATACTCCATCATGCAAACGAAATATAGTTTTGTTGTTGTCATGTTTTTCTGAGTCACAAACTAGACTGACTAATAACACTTGTTAGCAGTCATGCATCCCTGCCTTTTTACAGGTGATTTAATATATTTTTTTAAATTTAAATGAGTGCAGCAGTCATAAGAGTGGAAAATACAAAGTTATATTCCTTAAAATAAAATAATTTGACTAAAGAATACATAATAGAAACTGGCAAATGTTTTTTATAACGTTAATGCGTAAATGCGAGAAAAAAAAAATAAAGTTTTCAGTTAGGCTATGATAGCTTTCTCTAGAAGCTATCAGAGCCAAAAAGCATTCTTTTCGACATTTGAGTATCGAATAATATTTCAAAGAATGATAAATCCCAGACGGTTTGCAACTATATGAAAATACATTTTACACGTTCCCAAATTTATGTTATGACGTGAAAGATCTCCACACCAGTACATTTAGTGCGTGATCTAGTTTGCTTTTTTTTTTTTCTTTGTTATTTTTTTTTTTTTGTGTGTGTGTGTGTGTGTGTTATTTAAGGTAGATATTTTTTTGTTATTTAAGGTGGATATGGTGATGATAAGGGGGGAAAGGACGGATACAAATACAACCATGTCCGAGGCGGGACTCGAAACCGCGACCCTTCCGTCCGAGATCGCCACGACGATCGCCTTAGCGAACTCTGCCACCAGATCGGCTAGTTTGCTTTGTTGCTTCAGTTTTGACAAGAACAGGGTATTACTGGAACTAAATTTAAAACAAATCCTGTTTCTTTACATTACGATCGTTCCAATTCCAGAATTTGCTGTCTTGTACTGCAATAAATTTCTCTCCAAAAACTAATAAGCAATGAGACACTAAAACATTGATCACGTCCACTTCATTTAAAGAATACCACATGATCACTGCGAATTAACCCTGCATATTCTCAGTAAAGCTGGTATGCATTGTTTTCTTATTATTTAGTACAAATTGATTCTGTTTAATGAGTCCCTTAAGCTATTTTTACTTAAGATTAAAACTAAATGACAGAAAAGCAATGTAATTCATTCTTACTTTGCAGCTACAGTGAATTAGTGTTGTGAGATGTCTTGTTCTCTTTTAATTCTAGACTCCTTCTAGTTCTCCTTTAATGCTCGACTTCCATTCTCATCACAACTCAATGAATAATGTATTAAGCCCGAAATATAACGTCGCATTGAAGAGGCTGAAGAAAGATTATACCCGAGGTTTGGAGAAGAGGATGAGGACGCGAATGAGATATTTTTCAGAGCTCTCTATCCAACTAACACTCCAGGGTCACTATTGCATTTAACATCTTTCCATGGTTCCTACATAAATTCCTACGATTTTTTTACATAACTACATTTAAGTGTGTCTCGATAAGATAAGCGATCCTTCAGTGTAAACGAATTTATTCCCACACATCTAAATTCTAAGTTCTCATAACCTTGAAATCCATTTGTTTTCCCTTCGAAAAAAGATCGTCATTCACGTATTCATTTATCACTCAAATCGTCTGCAGATAGTCCGATGATCTGACGGCATTCGTGAATTGAAAAAGACTCCGTGATTACAACGACGCGGGAACAAACGAGGTGCGTGAAAAAAATTCGTCGCAGCTGTACGTCTACAATGGTTCCATTCACAGACACATTTTTAATAAATACAAATCGATGGGACGCCGAAGATTCTACGGAGAGTGAGGGTCCCTTCCTCCCCTTCCCCCACTCCCCCTCTTTTTCTCCCCTCGCCATCGTCGCAGCACTGACAGTCCCTTCGTCGGAGTCCGCATTGTCCTCGTCAGATAAAAACACTTTACCCGCGAGGCATCTGTGAAGGGTTAGCGTGTCTTTGTAAGGCACCGCATTATGGGGAGAGATGTCGAGGAAAAAGAATTTAAAAAAACAGGAGAGGAGCGAATCCCGACTGTCACCCGCGATCAGTGTCGCGCGAGATCGGGATGTCAGGGGTCGTGGGAGCAGCGGTGGCGACGGTCACAGTGGCCCAAAACCATCTCCAAAATTTCGTATTTCCGGTTAGCGGCGGCGATGGTTTAACGGTTACGCTAAGATTGTTACACCCAAGTTCGCGGATTCAAACACGATCGAAGTCGTGGATTTTTAAGAGCGAAAAAAATCCTTCGTACGCTTTCCTTCTGAGGGGCAGTGAAACCGGCTGTTCCATGTTGTAGATTTACTGCATGTAAAATATCATCGAACCTATATGAATCCTCTGAGCTAAATTCAAATTACCTGTGTCGTCGCCCGAGTAATAACTTCTTTCTCCCCTAGTTGGTGAAAGGAGCGTAGCGAAATTTGCGTGGTCAAATGGAAGAGCAGGCCTCATGGCCTGAGATTCGCCACGTAAAATAAGGTATCAATTCAATTATATGAAAGCAAACCACCGGAAACATTTCAACAAAAAGTTTTGAGGTGTGTAACTAACAAAACTATCTCATGGATATATCTTAGATACATTAATTTTTTGCTCTCTTTCCTTACTTTCAACATTATTTCCATGATTAGAGTTGCCATCTCCCTCACAAAGACGGAATACTTTAAGTTTTCGTCATCTTTATAAGCATTACTTTAAGACTCTTCACCAGGTATTATTTGAAGAATACACGCTTGTCTTTATACTTCACATGAACAGCTGTAAATACTCTCTATATTTTTGAATTTAAAGGAGAGCTAAATTTGGGAAAGTATCAATTATCTTACATCTCCAAAACACGTAACACGGGAAGTCGTGTACTGATCGGAGATGGTAACGATGTGTCTTTTTTTTCAAATATTGGTGGTTTTCTCTCAGAAAATTCGTACCGAATGCTTATTTCAATGTGTTACGGCACATAAAAGTTACAGACTTTTAATAAAGAAATGTTCAATAAAAAATGAAACCTCTCTATAATTGTCACTGAGAACAATCACTAATGATGCACAATGGATCTCACCTGACCAACCGAAACTGTTAAACTGAAGTTACACTTGTCAGATTAATGGCCGGGTGTGCCATTAAGCTATATCTGGAAATTTAGGACGAAGAGTGGATTTTTCCCCCTTTTTTACTCCTTTGGTGAATCTTTGAAGAACAATTTTAAAATACAGCAGTACGTTTTATACAATATTATTGCACAGAGGTGTTGACCTCCTAATAATTTATCCTGTTTTGAAAATCTTCGCCTGTAGCTTCCCACAGTATTATATATTCTTCGTCTTCGTCTTCGTCTTCGTCTTCGTCTTCTATTATTATTATTATTATTATTATTATTATTATTTTATTATTATTATTATGACTTATGCACATCTCCCACAACATTCACCTACCACAAGTGTTGTTGTGGCTGCTCACTCGTACGGCTCCGGAGAGCAAGTAACGAGCAAGATCTTTATTTACTTCAGGTCCTCCAACACAACATGTCAGACTTGACTCACTAAGTGACAGGTGTCCTGAACAACTGCTTTTTGTATTGTTGCCTGTACATGCTCTAACATTCTTCTTCTCTTTTTTCTTCTTCTCCTCAATATTATTATTATTACTATTATTATTATTATTATGACTTATGCACATCTCCCACACAACATTCACCTACCACAAGTGTTGTTGTGGCTTGGCTCACTCTGTACGGCTCCGGAGAGCAAGTAACGAGCAAGATCTTTATTTACTTCAGGTCCTCCAACACAACATGTCAGACTTGACTCACTAAGTGACAGGTGTCCTGAACAACTGCTTTTTGTATTGTTGCCTGTACATGCTCTAACATTCTTCTTCTCTTTTTTCTTCTTCTCCTCAATATTATTATTATTACTATTATTATTATTATTATTATTGTTATTATTATTATTATTATTATGACTTATGCACATCTCCCACAACATTCACCTACCACAAGTGTTGTTGTGGCTTGGCTCACCTGTACGGCTCCGGAGAGCAAGTAACGAGCAAGATCTTTATTTACTTCAGGTCCTCCAACACAACATGTCAGACTTGACTCACTAAGTGACAGGTGTCCTGAACAACTGCTTTTTGTATTGTTGCCTGTACATGCTCTAACATTCTTCTTCTCTTTTTTCTTCTTCTCCTCAATATTATTATTATTATTATTATTATGACTTATGCACATCTCCCACACAACATTCACCTGCCCCAAGTGTTGTTGTGGCTTGGCTCACTCGTACGGCTCCGGTGAGCAAGTAACGAGCAAGATCTTTATTTACTTCAGGTCCTCCAACACAACATGTCAGACTTGACTCACTAAGTGACAGGTGTCCTGAACAACTGCTTTTTGTATTGTTGCCTGTACATGCTCTAACATTCTTCTTCTCTTTTTTCTTCTTCTCCTCAATATTATTATTATTACTATTATTATTATTATTATTATTGTTATTATTATTACTGGTAGGCGCGCTTTTCTCTTCGGGACCAGTGTGCCGGGTGCGGGCGCGGGCGGGGGGAGGTGTGTGCGTGCGGGGGCGGGCGGGCGATCGCGGTGATCTGTCATCTCCGCGCGTTCCCGCCCCCGCCCCCGCCGCCGCCGCCGACGTCGTCGCGTCAAAAGGCGCCCCTCGAGCGGCCGCCGCGACAGAGATTAATGGCGCATTACGAGGGCGAGGGCAAGGGCTGGCGGCGAGCGCGGAAGGTTAAGGTGACGAGCGGCGCAGGGGAGAGAGGGATGAGGAGGAGTAGGGGGGAGAGGGGAAGGGAGAGGGATGCAGAGAGAGAAAGAGGAGAGAGAGAGAAAGAGAGAGAAAGAGAGGGAGAAAGAGAAAGAGAGGAGAAAGAGAAAGAGAGGGAGAAAGAGAAAGAGAGGGAGAAAGAGAGACAGATAGAGAGCGAGACAGAGAGAGAGGAAAACCATAGTCTGGTAGACGTGGCTGCTAATCCGGAATAGTGTGTATTTATAATGATCTGTGAGGAATGGAAACGTATGAAAGCAGGTCCTTAAGTTACTGAAAAACCTCTACCTTTGTTTCGCTATAGCATGCAAGTCTGCAGTTGCACAAGAATATCACATAATCATTCCTCGGCGTGTTGATCTTTCATTATGCGCTCTTAATTAAAAATGCTTGCTTTCGTAGAGCATAGCATAAAATGCAGGGTAAAATTAATTGGTATTTTACGACTACCCTAGATTGAGACATGAGAGGTAAAAATTGATAATTTAGGAAATACCTCTTTTTCCAGTTCGTATAGCAAGCGTCCAAGAGACTGTTTTAGGATGCGCTGCAAGTACTTAAAAATTATTTTAAAAAAGTAAAATTAAGAATTACTCAAAAACAAAATAGTAATATATTTATTCAAACATTATAAAATACGCTGTGCAGTATCACTGTCATTAAACTTTCTTCCAAATACTTGATATCACCGCAAAATTTACATATACCAATTTATTCTTTCATAGCAACACCCAAGAAAGACAGTAAACTATGCGCTGCAAAGGAGTCCCGAGAGCAAAACAAAATTTACGTATGCACAACTTGCGTCTTCCCGCTGTAAAAACGCCGCCAGCCCAGACAACTCGCAAGGGGAGGGCGTGCGCAGGTAGACACAGCGGGAGCGATTGCTCCCCCGGGGGGTCTTCTTTTCCCGGAACAAGGGCGGGGAATGACAGGGCGGGGGAGGGGAGGGCGGCGGAGCCGGGCGGGGCGGCGGGGCGGGCGGGATATGCCGGGGTGTGGCGGGGTGTGGCGGAGAGCAAAGACGGTAGCGCCCGGAGAGGGTTTCGCTGTTCCTGTCGACGGGGGCGCCTTGTCGCCGCCTCCGCGGCCCCGCGAGTCCCGAGCAGCGGCGACATCGCGAGCGAACACGGCGCGACGTCGCGCTCACCGCTTCCTCGCGAAGGCGACCGACGCCAGCTCCCCCGGGCGTCCCCACGGCGGCCGGACACTCGAGTTGGGCGGCGGGGCTAATGTTTGATTGATGTTTTCTTGTTTCCGGGCGCGTCAACTGCTTCAGTCATTAGTCTCCTTGCTGGATGGCGAGATCCGGCACCGACCTACCGTCGGCTAGTGGAGTTTCCCCTAACAAGGACTCTCCCACCAGCGGGGCACCGCCCCAGCCGGGACAAGCTCTAAGCTCCCGACTGGTCTCCCAGAATATGTGGTAGTGTAGTGCATGTTAGTGTGAGTGTGTATGTAAGGGGAGAGGATAGGACAAGGAAGAGGAAGGATAGATCGCGCGCGGTCCGTGGCACGTTTGGTAGAGTACTGCTCCGGCATTCGCCTGGTGTTGATCGGAGAAACCACGGAAAACTACCGATCAGAGCAGCCGGCCGCTAGAATTCACCTCCAGACAGCGACTGAATTCGACCTAGTGTCGAAAATCCTGCCGCCGTCAGGACTCGAACCTAGGACCTCCCGGTGAGAGGCTGCAGTGGCATCAGTTGATGCACTGAGGTACCGCTCCCGGTGGGGCTAATATGGCAGGTTACTTACTCTCAAATGGACCACAAACCGCAAACAATAACTTTCGCGTTTCTACTTGGAAGATAAATTGACAAATGCCTTCTCGAATGACCGAGACGGTTAACATGCACTCCGAATCCCCTGCTCAAAGGGCCATCAGTGAGACTCTCGTCTGGCCATGGATGTACCATTGTCTACCGAGGGAGTTGTTTCTACGATCGCCTCACGGTCTGCTGAGATTAGATTCGAGAAATTAGCAAGTGGATAGTTGTGGATAGTCTCAGATATATCCATCATGGAAGCCATGGATAAAATAGCCAATTCAATTAGAGAAATTGGCATTCGTATTAACAAGTTACGCGTATAAAGTAGGTTCCAACAAATAGTTGCTTACAGAAATTTCGAAGTGTTATATTGTTACAATCATTAAGTATTATATAGAAAAACATGGGTATGTTAAGGAACAATTCAGGAATGCATTATACTAGACGTTCAGTCACGTTTTGGAAGTTGTATGTCGTAAACCTCTTATGTGGAAATTAGAAGTAAGCTTGGAATCAAATTAAACTCTGATAAGGTAACATTCACATACCACATCTAAATCTGTCGACGTCCGCCGTTTTGTGAATCATGAACGAACAGAAATAGCGCCAGGAAAAGGCGAAAGGAAACACTAAATACAGAAAAGAGGAAAACTCAATCCTCGACATAAAAACCACGCGCAGCGGAATGGCGAGCGGCGTCGGATGCCAGTTGGAAAAATATACATCGCAGCCACCGGAATCCACGGAGCCGTCTTCTCTGCCGCCGAGGCCCCCTCCGCAGCCGCCCCGCTTCGGCCACCTCCACCCCCACCGCCACTGCCACTGCCGCCAAACCCACCTTCAAACAATTGCCCCCACAGACACTGCTGCTGCAGCCAATACCATCGGTTCACCAACGCCACAACTTCAACCACCGCACCGTTAGCGGTAGCTCAGTACATCAACTGATGTCACTGCAGCGCCTCTAACCGGGAGGTCCTAGGTTCGAGTCCTGACGGCGGCAGGATTTCGACACTAGCTTTTCAGCTAGGTCGAATTCAGTCGCTGTCTGGAGGAGAATCCTAGCGGCCGGCTGCTCTGATCGGTAGTTTTCCGTGGTTTCTCCGATCAACACCAGGCGAATGCCGGAGCAGTACCCTACCAAAACGGGTCACGGACCGGGCGCTATCTTTCCTTCCTCTTCCCTCCCCTATCCCCTCCCCTTACACACACACTTACACTAACATGAACTACACTACCACACATTCCGGGAGACCGGTCGAGAGCTTAGAGCTTGTCCCGGCTGGGGCGGTGCCCCGCTGGTGGGAGAGTCCTGGTTAGGGAAACCCCACCGCCTGAACCTAGGACCTCCCGGTAAGAGGCGCTGCAGTGACATCCGTTGATCCACTGAGCTACACCGGTCACAGCCCCGCCACCGCTCCCGCCGTCACTGTTACCATCGCCACCACCGTCCCCGTGCACGCGTGCCGGCGCCGTGCGGCGCGGCGCCGTGCACGAGCGTCGGGACGCCCCAAGCGACGTCGGCGGCGGCGGCGGCGGGCGCAGCGGTAGCGGTCGCGACTTAAATAAGCATTCGCTTCAAACGCGCGCGTGTCGGATTGCGGGATACAAGGTCGGCGTCGCGGCGCCGCCGACGCCACCGACGCTGCAGGCGCACAGTAGCCCGTCTCGCTGATCTGCATGGGTCAGTGGTTACCCATTGGTTTATTGTCGTAAACATAGATGATGTGTAGAGTGCAGCATCAATTGATTGATTGATGGATGGATGGTTAGTGATTCCGGGCGCGTCAACTACGGAGGTCATTACTCACGTAAGTGTAGTGCATGATTTTTCATCGGAAGGTGACAGTGTTCTTCCCCTACTGGATGGCGAGATCCGGCGCCGACCTACAGTCGTCTAGTGGGGTTTTCTCCAATCAGTTATATCCCACCAGCGGGGCACAGCCCCAGCCGGTGTTTAAGTTCAACACCGGTCCCCCGGTATAAGTGATATTGTAGTGCATGTTAGTGTATGTAAGGGGTGAGGATAAAACAAGAAAGAGGAAGAAAAGATCGCGCGCGATCCGTGACCCGTTTGTTACGTTACTGCTCTGGCATTCGCCTGCTGTTGATCGGAAAAAACACGGAAAACTACCCATCAGAACAGCTGGTCACTAGAATTCTCCTCCAGACAGCGACTGAATTTGACCTAGCTGGAAAGCTAGTGTCGAAAATCCTGCCGCCGTGGGGAATGGGAACCTAGGACCTACCGGTCAGAGACACTACAGTGACATCTGTTGAGGCACTGAGCCATCGCTCCCGGTTGCAGCGTCAATCAATACAACTTTTATATCTGTCTTTAGATCAACCACGCGATGAAACTATTGAATGAGGGCATTTGTCAGAATCATAGTATGAGGTGCAGGCATTTACATGTATTCCTCTTAGGGCTGTCAATTAAGATGAAACCAATGAAACGGTATATTCTTCTGTTTAATAGATATGACTTTCTTAGATTAATATTCTTTATAAAAAATATTTTCAAGTTCACGAAGTACTGAAGTAAGCTGCTAGTAGAAGATAAAGTTATTCTTTCTCGGCATGAACAGAAACTTCAACTGTAGACGTTCTCTTCTAAAAATAATATTCTTAAATTTTGTGAAGGAAAGTAAATATTTGCTGAATATTCACAATTCAAATCCATAAATTTTCAAAAGCTTCAACCAAAATATTAGAAATAGGCAATAATATCATTAGAATCGGATAGTTTTTCTCAAGGAAATAATAATATTTTAAACACAAAGCAGATATATCCGTTGTATTATATACCATATCCTCTCACGAGAAGTTACTCGATTATTCAAATATCTGGAAATAGTCGTACAAAGAGCTTTGTCACTCAACCAAAGACCTAAACTTCAAATGTTAGTCCTTTCTCATCCTCCACGTACAGAATGAAAATTTAATAATTACATCTATCAAATATAGAAGATATCATAACCTTTTCATCGAATACTTTTTCCTGTTGGATGACGAAATTTGTTTGGAGTATCATCAGAACAACATTTCTGAACAAATTTTATAAATTGCTGCTTATAGTACACCCTTCAATAGTGCAAATTTTAGCAATTTTTTATATTGAACTTTTTCCTAAATCTTGCAACAATTGGCGCAACTCAATAATAATTCAAATATCGTTATTATCTGGGTTAAAATCACCTTTTCATTTCTGTTTAACTTCCAGAAAATATCGGAATACACAGGAGCAGATCGCGCCTCTTATTAAGAAAGAATGAACGTAAGTTTTCGCAATCTTTCGGGAGAGCTAGGAAATCCGATGGTTTGCTGATGTTGCACGAATACCATAAGATTTCTGCGGCTAGAGAAACATTTTCAAGAAAACAGCCTAAGGGTACATATCTCAGGTGTTTTCAAACTGTGCGCGGCGACAATACGGTAGGGGCGTTGCGGTGATTTAGTAAAAGTGATCTTTAGATGTGATTTTCTTTAATCCTTGTGTCATTTATATATTCTGTACTATCATACTACATGATATATGTGATGTATATGATTTATTTTACTAACTAATTGTGAATTAATTAAACCTGGAAAGTCCTTTACTAATAGGTCCTTTACTAGTCCCTATCTCGATCGGTTTTTCGTCCAGTTTCCTGATCCATTGAGCAAATGCTGAGATGGCCCTTGTTTTGCTTCTGGACATAAATGTAACTTCATTATCTGTGTACGTCTTCTAGAATTCAGTGGGAAACACAATTATTCAATTCTCGTTTCCATGTTGTCGCGGCAGGAAGTATTATTCCGAAGGACAACATGGATAAGAACCCAACATTTATTGCTTATTTATCCTTGAAACTATATTTTATTACATGGCAGCGCTTTTTTTTAATTCAAAATTTAAGTAGTATATGACTTAGTGTAGGGATCACAGAACTTTAAAAATGTGCACACAATTCACTTGTTTCCATAGTACGTCATACGCAGTTTTAAACTGTTTTTTGACGTAAAATAAAAATCAAAAAATTAAAAAACAGCCTATTATATCACTCATTTGTTGAATATTTAGTAGGCCTACAATAACTCTTATAATTGAAACTTATTGTACTAGGGGAACCGGGGGAAATTTCATTTAAGGCAAGGGAGCCATGAACAAAAATGAAAACTCCATGAAAACTCCTGGACTAACTGCAATTTTTGGCCACGAGAATTCGGAACACAAGCGTCTGTGCAATATAAACTCCGTCTCCGCTACTGCCGCCGCCGCGGCTTACAAACGCACATGAGTCGATCGTCGCCGCACCGACCACATCAGGGGTGCCGAAAAAGCAAGCAGCGTTTATGCGCGATATTACGCTGTATTTCGGAGAGTTCGCATGACGGGAACAGATCCACAAAGCTCGCCGCTTCAAGACAGGCGTAGATGAGTGAGATTTATTGTTTAACGTGGCCAAGGAGTTGAAGGGGACACTTGATACCGTTTCAAAATTTCGACCACGATGAACCACATTCTTCAGGGTTATCATGGTCAGTATAAAGAAAGTACAATTTTTGCAGAACACAGAAGTAATCATTTCGATAACTATGAAATTATCTCCGAATTGTAAATAGAACATTTGATGTGCTCAGATGTAATGCATCGAGAACACACATTGGATTGCAATGGCTTGATGGTGACCTTCAAATATTTCTGGGTTATACATTATTAATTGTGTAATAAGTGCAAAACGACCGAGGCTGTCAAGTTGTGTAATGAATGAACTCTTTAATTTAAATAAAAGAACAAAGAAAATTTGAAAAAAATAAGAAATTAGAGGGACGAATTATAAATAAAACTGCAGAAATGCAATATTTACAAGAGATATTTCATTCACGTCTCAGAGGATATATTTTCTTTTATACACGTCATCGTCGTATAAATGCTACCTATGAATATAGTGCAATGTTCATTCATAGACCGTGTCTGTTCAGTCACGATACTTAAACAATTAACAATTAGAACCAGCTCCCTGAGGCCACCCACGCGGGTGCCATATCGCGACCATGCTTTGGATCCGAGCCAAAGCCACAATTCTACTCCACATGGCACGCTGGAGGCTGCAAGCGAGCTACTGCCAGCCCCTTTTTTCCTCTCGGTTGTGATCCACCCAGCAACTTCAAATGAAAGACATTTATATTTATATTTTCAATGTTTTTCGTATTATGAAAGTTGATTAAAGAACGAACTTGGGAAAGGTGTGCCAGTGTCATATGAGAAACCTCGCGGTAACAAGACTTTCATGTAATAAAGTTGTAACTGCCATGATAAAATCGAAGTACATGAAAGCAATATTGGAAGTATATTGTTTAAATTAAAATACACAATGAACAAATAAATATCCAAAAACATTTTACAAAAGGTACCGTTTTAAAAATTCATGGTAGTAATAAACGTTTAAGCGGAAATTAAACCTGCATCACGACCGTCTCCACTGGAATGTGAGGACTCTTTAGTGAGTGTTAAGCTAATTTAGCTTGGTATTCATAATTGCATTTTTGTGCACGTTCCACACACCGATTGTCCTTAGAAAATCAAACCTACGATCACACATTCTAAGACAAACTTGCCAATTTCATAGTATCGAAAACTTTATTTCCGAGCTTGGCACTTACACATGATCTTTTTATCGCAGTGTTTGTCAAACACCACATTCCACTGCTTGTGTTTGTTACAACTTCTCTTATTTTTGCATTTATTTCCTAGCTTGAATTTCATATCATTCTCATTTTAACTTTATTGACCTCTTCTCGTGTTTTCATTGCATCCATCTTTTCAAAACATTAATTACTTTTTCCCATAATTTTTTTTACTATTAATTCACATTATTATATCATTCTGCGTGTGTCTTCTCTAAAATGTTTTATCCTTTCTCCCTGATTTTTACTCAAGTTTATAGATGTGTAACACACCAACCGCTTGGATTTTCTTCACAGACTAATCCCTTCCCAAATCCCCTCCACCAATTCCCCATTCCACTTCTTGGGCCTCTGGTGTACCTGGCGCCACACGCGCACGCAATAAATTAAGGCGCAAATGATACTTTGTAATCTCCGAGCTAATGGAAAATGTGTTTAGCCAGGAATAGATTAGCCGATTACCGAGCGTATACGCCCAGCAGCAAGACAAGAAGGGCAGGGGTGAAGGAAGACGTGTAGACTTTCCGAGAGGCAGAAATACTATTTGAAGCAAGAAACTTCGATAACTGTTTTCTTCGGAATCAATACTATCTTTATTAATTTATATGGCAATCGTGTGTTTAATTGATTTCGAGTTTTCGAAAGAAGAGATGAATAACAACAGTGTTGTCATCATTAACTTCATTTAATTTCATTTTACTATTATTTTTTGCTTCATTTAAGACGAGTACTTTCAGGAATAAATAATACCCCAGTGTTATCCTCATAATATTGGCAATGAATTATTCATTTACCATTCTGAACTTGAAAGCACAGATTCTCACAGAGAGTGTTTTTTGTTGTTGTCATTTTCCAATATCGTAGCAGCCAGTGTGTCTCCGAAACTTTGAACGCATTTCCACAACTTTAAATGCTGTGGTAGATTTGGGAGGTCATTTGTGCAATTGCGAACAGCGAGCTCATTGCAATTTGTACGGCCGGTTGGCGAGACATGCAACAAGAAAAATGTCAATCTTTTAGTTGGACATGACCAGAGGAACACCGCCAAACACAATCGTTGTAACGTGCACCCCACTTCCAACTAAATATGCGTTTTCGCTGTTTGTGTTCCACTGTTTTCTTCGATAATACTTAGAAATATCCTGAGAGGTACGACTCTTTAAGCACACCTGCCTAGGGGATTAAATCGACCAGAAACTACAGCAATGAAACAATGCGGTTATTAGAAAAATGGCATTAGAAATATTTGTTTACCTTACGGAGGAGAAAACGAAAGTACGGATTCTTTTCAGCTGAAATGATTCTCTGCATAAGTATTATGAAAACATGCATACAGCATTTTTACTCCCATTATTAAAATACGTGATTTCATACAAAACGTTACATATCTTATAAATAATGCTAATTGGTAACGAAAGCTGTAACAAATAAACTATCTATAAGAGCTCACTTCCAGTGAATTGTTTGTGTGTAACAGCAGTAACCACAGTGTGTAACAGTACTTTAATGAAACTGCTTCTACGAACTGTTCAGTAACGACAAAAAACTTCATATAGTCCGCAGCGTTCTCAGAAGTTGGTGATTGAAAGTATGTAGAACAACTAGTTCAATACGCAATGTCCTCGACTTCTTGTCTACATGTTCCAGATATTTTCTAAGAAAGATTGGCCTCATAGAAGTTTCCATCTCTGAGTCACATCCCAGGAATGCACTAGGTTTTGTTTCTCATGCATATCCAACGTCTATGTGCTAAATACTAATTAAGTTAACAAAGATAAACATTTTAAACACTTCTTCATAACTGTGTGTACGAATACGAAACAGTCGAATTTTAAGGACCGTGCAAGTGAACCCGCACTCAGCGAAGGAGATCAAGAACAGATAGCTTGTTCCAAGGAGCAAAGAAGCATTCTCCGTGCCGACCACCATTATCGGAAATTGGCAACCTTCATTACACGGCGTTACCGGTTTCGTGAGTTTATTTTTAGCCCGCCACATTCCGTTAGCAATCCTATAATCACGAAGGTGATACTCGAGCAAGTGCACCCCGCCCGGGCCAGCGCTTTCATTCCAAATGACTATTGGCGAGTGCAAGCGCAGCGCACGGCGGGGAGGGGAGCGGGAGGTGGTGAGAGGGGTTGAGAGGGGGCGGAGGAGCGGTCCGAGCGAGTGGTGCTTGCAAATTGCGGGGGCTGCGGGCGCGCTAATAGCCAGTTTGCACATGTCTTAATTCCTGGACGCGGGCGCAGAGGCTCAGCCCAGGCGGCCGCTGCGATTACGGTAATGACAGCAACCTCCACCACTCCCCGACGCGGGTGCGGACTTGCAAGAGAAGAAAACTTGTATGAAATGTTGTATCCCATGTGTTTATAAGAGAAGAAAACTTGTATGAAATGTTGTATCCCATGTGTTTATAACATAAAAAAACAACAACAATAATAATAATATTTATTATTATTATTATTATTATTATTATTTGCCGGCTAGCTACCGGTGTCCCCCTTGCTTGGACCTAGTTAAATTCCCATGCTTGGGGGTAAGAGCGACATGAGGCGAATATACGTATTCTCTTCACCGTAACTACCAATATCCGCCTGCTTGAGCTTTTCTTCGTCACACAGCTATATAGAAACTGGGAAGATTTTAAAGGAACAACTATATGTTGGATTACGAAATTAGTACGAAATTTTGTTATTATAAACATATAGTCGTATGTGACGTACATAAAACTCCTCCTACCCCGCCTGATCCTCTGGTAGCTCAGTTGGTAGAGCGGTGGACTGTAGTTGGAAAGTGAAAACAGACATCCATAGGTCGCTGGTTCAAATCCGGCCCGGAGGACGTGCATTTTAAACATCTTTCCACACCCCGATTTCCAAATTCCTCTCCACATTAGTATTGTGACGGTCGAGAAACTAACCCGTACTACGCACACGAAAATCCTCTCTGCCGGCAAGATTCCATTATTCACTTGATGTTCCTTGGTTGGTTAGTGATTCCGGGCGCGTCAACAGCATAGGTCCTTAGTCCCGTAAATGTAGGGTATGTTTTTTCCTCGGGAGATGGCGGTGATCTTCCCCCGCTGGATGGCGAGATCCGGTGTCGACCTAGTCGGCTAGCGGGGTTTCCTCCTAACCAGAACTCTCCCACCAGCGGAGCACCGCCCCAGCCGGGACAAGCTCTAAGCTCCCCACCGGTCTCCCGGAATTTGTGGTAGTGTAGTGCATGTTAGTGTAAGTGTGTGTGTGCGTGTGATGGGAGAGAACGGGACAAGGAAGACGAAGGAAAGATCGCGCGCGGTCCGAGTTAGGGTACTGGTCCGGCCTTCGCCTGGTATTGATCGGAGAAACCACGGAAAACTACCGATCAGAGCAGCCGACCGCTAGAATTCTCCTCCAGACAGCGACTGCATTTGACCTAGCTAAAAAGTGTCTATCGTGCCGCCGTCAGGACTCGAACCTAGGGCTTCCCGGTCAGATGCGCTACAGTGACATCAGTTGATGCACTAAGCTACCTCTCCGGGTTTATTCACTTCACACGAGGTTGTATTTTGCTCCTTGGTTCAGAAAGAGAAGATTTTTTTTTAAATACAAAGTTGCAAGCAAATAGTACATTTATTAGTTCCTCAACTCCAAACATCACACGTCAAATAAAAATTACGAGCCGGATCATAATGTATTATCACTCCCGCCTTCGTCACACCAATTTCACACTCATCAATCTGCATAAAATCCTCCGTCACCCCCTAGGCAAATCCATCTTCCACGAAGCCGCGTGGCACATCGCATTACACGCGTAGTAACACCGGCCTGACGAACGCGACGTGGAGGCGGCGCGGCCCGAAATTCTCTCCGCGCAGTTTCGCTCTATCGGACACACGCGATCTCGACGCGACGGGCAGGCAAGTTCGTGGCCTTTCGGCGGGGACGTATGGGCTAGGCGCGGGCGCGGGCTCAAACTGCGCCGCCGTCGCGTCGCACTGCTGTAAAAATAAAACGAAAAAATAAAAAAACAAGCGACGGTGGTGGTGCGCTGCGACATATCGCGTGATCGCGTCGGGGCCGTCACCGTCGTCGTCGTCGTTATCGTCGTCGTCGACGCCGCCGCCGCCTTCGACCGCCGTGTGACGTCACACAACAGCCTCACGAGTCTCGTACCGCAGTTCTCGGACGCGACAGATTGCATCCGCTCCGTGAGTTCAATCTCAAACGGTAGTCATCACGTATTCTGATTGATTACTTGTGATTCCCGACTCGTCGACTGCTAATGTCATTAGTCCCGTAAGTGTAGTGCATGCTTTTCTAGGGGGGAGGATGTGGTGGTGGTGATCTTCCTCCGCTAGATGGGCAGATCCGGCGACTTACCGTCTGCTAATGAGTTTTCTCCAACCAGGTATCTCCCACCAGCTGGTCACTGCGCCAGCCAGAACAAGCTCTAGGCTCCCGACGGTATTTCAAGCATGTGTGATAGTGTAGTGCATGTAAATGTGTGTAACGGGTAGGATAGGTCAAGGAATGGGAAGGAAAGATCGCGCGGTCCGTGGTCTGTTTGTTAGGGTACTGCTCCGGCATTCGCCTGGTATTATCAGAGAAACAACGGAAAACTACCAATCAGAGCAGCCGCCCGCGAGAATTGTCCTCCAGAAGCGACAGAACTCATCCTAGCTATCAGGTTAGTGTCGAAAATCCTTTCACCGTTGGGACTCAAACTCCCATTCAGAGGCACTACAGTTACATCATATGATGCCCTGAGCCAGCTGTCCCGGTCCCGCATAATCGGGGGAGGCAGAAAAGAGACGGATTAGCCGAGGGAGTTCAGGGCATTAACTAATGTCTCTGCAGTGCCTTTGATCAGGTCTTCAGGTTCAAGACCCGACGGTGGCAGTTTTGACACTACACACACACACACACACACACACACACACACACAAACACACACACATACACACACACGTCACACATACACACATACACACACATATATATCACACACACACATATAGATATACAAAAGAAACAGAAACAATTCATTTTCAAGAAATTAAGATCGGACCAATGGACATCTAAAGAAGGTTATGCGACAGATTTATCTCGATAAAAAGATTGAATATTGTTCTTGAAATACAAATAGTGGTATTTTATATGGAAATCGCCATGCCGCCTGCTCAAATACAACATTGTTTTCTTTTTATGTTGCATGTGATTAATGACAATGATTAAGTTCGTGTCACGACCAAAACCTAAAATATATATATATATATATATAATATAAGAATACATAATGCAAAAGCAAAGAAGCATGATGGATCTCCGTTGCAAAATTATTTGTAAAAAGCTATACCGCAATATAATATAAGAACACACAATGCAAAAGCAAAGAAGTACGAAGTATGCAAAATTCTTTGTAAAAAAGCAATACCGCAGGAACAAAGTTGGGTACCCCTGAGAGAGAGCATATCGAGGTAACGGCGTCCGATGAGAAGGCTGGAGAGAGCAGCCCGCGGCACGAGCGAGAGGATGAATGTCCTGCTGTGCACTCCTTGACGGTGACGGCGAAGTAGCAACGGCCCAGAGACATGCAATGGCTGGGCTACCACCTGCCAGGAGAAATGCTTGCTGCGGCTTATGCAAAGCTGTTCCTCTGCAGTTTTGCGTCGCACTCGATAACGGCGTTTGGGATGGTGAAGTGAGAAGGAGAATGTGAACGCAGTGCCATTCAACTGACACTGAAATGGAAAAAAGTTCGTCATATACCAACCATTTCTTGCCCTATTCTATCAGTTTCACCCTATAGATAATATTTGTTGTTCTCTTATTAAAAAATCGTTCTTTGTTTTACTAATTCCTCGTCTTTCTTTCCTGTAATTTTTTCTTCGTTTTGGCATACTCTTTTTCAATTATTCTCATTATTAATTTATATCCCTTCGTTCTCTCTTGACTCAGATTTAGTTGCTTATTGTCTCAAGATTCCCAAACATTCAAGCACGAACTCTTTTTAAAAGGAATGTTTGCTTAATCTACCCCCTTGCATTCTTCTCTGTAATACACATCATACAATATTAAAATTACTCGAATAATTACACATATACGACCTACATATATAAATTCTGTATACCAATATTGTTGTAAATATTTAGATTTCCTATAACGGCGACTCTTTCATTTCTGAGGAGACCGATTTTTAATCTAGTCTTGTCAGTTTGTTACAAAAAACAATCTACCTTGAGCTTTGTCTGGACATTATATTTTTATATTGCGTATTGCGGAGAATAGACATTAAGGACTGCTCAGTTTCCTTGACCTTATCTATTCCTCTCCTCTTATATCTACACATACTTACACTTACAGGCACTAAACTTGCACAATTCGGGAGAGGCGCTACCCAGCTGGGAGGGACCCCTAAAGGAAGAAGAAACTAGAAACGGATGAATAGGGGTATCTTCAATTCGGGAATAAATCCTATGAATGGTTTAGGCACAAGTAGACGTTTTGCTTTCAATTGGATTTTCGGCATCAAGGACCCACAAAACGTGAATTCTGGCTACACCACGTGTTACAGGATTGTTTTCTCTTAATTTATCAACTGGATTAAACTTTTATTCGTTATCAGGACTCAGTAATGAATTTTTTTCTGCCGAAAATCCACCGTTTTTTCGTGCAGCATTACATAATTTTCTCTAAACTACGTATATCACTCCATATATACGTACGTATACGAGAAAGTAAAAGCAGCAAGCCAACGTGTACGTTGGCGCTGGATTTCACGTTCCAGTGGGAAGAACCCCGCCCCCTACAGGAGAAAGCATGGACTCAACTCAAGGGATTTTTGACCCAAGTAACTTAGCGTCCGGAAACCCGAAATATTCCCTTATTCGTTTGGTCATTTGTCTTGCTCGTAAATATTTTAATGTAACATTTTCCCCCTCATAAATATGTTGGAAACTAGTGATATATAGTTAGTGGATAAATAATTGAAATAAAAATAAAATAAATGTAATAAGAATTGGAAAAAATCATATCTACAAACTTTGAAGGCGGAATTAATCATGGAAACATGTTAATCCGAAAATAGTGAAGTGAAAAAATGTAGGGAATGAAAATATACTCGCTATACAGTAATCTAATGGTGCTTGTTTTATTCATGCTACATGATTGAAAGCAGATAGAAACTAATCAATGTATGATTGTTTCACGTTTCGAAAGCACTCACTTCATTATTTGATGTGAGCCTGCATATTATTATTTCATACACGCAAAATATACACCCAGTCAGGTTCAAAAGATCAAGTACCAATTCTTTCTTTGAAATCAAGCGATGAGTAAAATACTGTACGACATCAAAGGAAGGCCGCAGCTTATTTACCTGTCCTCTATTTAATATTTATGAATGTTGATTACATACATACTTGAGATTTTAGGAATTAACAAAGCTACTTCTAAAAATTCAGTTTACGTTTTCAGTAGAGAACGCAAACTTCAAATATAATCGAGTATCGTGCGTATCAATAAACGACGGGGTATTTTAAAATTAATTTTGGACACGTTCGTATCTACGAAGGAGAAAAAATACCAGATTTTGTAAGTAGGACACATTAAAGTGTTTGCGAGGAATATTCCAGCGTTACGAAAAATTAAATGAAGAAAATAAATGAACGATTCAGCTGTTAACCATAATTTTAACCTTTAGAGTAAACAAGCCAATGAAGTTATTTCTATTTTAATAATACCAAGTATTCAATGAGTCATAAGTATTTCTGTTTCAACGTTCACATTGAAAGAACTTTTCCGGGACTATGCATTAAAATAGTCTGGTAATCTATTATACGAGTACTGCAACTACTGGTTGCAGTACTCTAATGAATTGAAGCATTTACACAACTACTGGTTGCAGTACTCTAATGAATTGAAGCATTTACATGTTTTAATGCAAAATTTAATATTCATCGTTAATGTACAGAAAAAATATAAAATACTAATTGTTATAGAAATACTGAAAGGTGTGAAAACGGATATTTAGCAACTGGCAGAGTGGATGCCAATACAACTCAGAGAAGAGTTCAAAGATTTGAGGGAAGAGGTGCATTAAATCACATTTCGTAAAACCTTATACTGTTAATTATACTACATTTTGAATAACAGACAAATTTAGGAGATGACAGAAGAGGTGCAATCGTTGCATTTAGTACATACTGAATAGTATTATTTTGTTCGTGTTTATTTTTCAAGTAAATAAAAATTGTTGATGAATAATTGTGACTATCCAAACTTTTCTCATGCACTTTATTTTGTTCCTACAAGTATCAAAGCAAATTTTTATTTAATTAAATTTTTCCTTAAAATAAAATTGGTACAGAATCAAAGCTTGAAATAAAAGTACACAACTCCTCGAAACTTACTTGAAAATGAATGGAAAATCACAATTTTACCTGACGTAGTATTTCAGGTAGTATAAAATTCAGTTCTCTTTCTTTATTTATTCCTATCTTCTGTACACTTCATAATGGTGTATAAATCTCTTCAAGAAAAAGTGTTCCAGCATTAAAATACTAATATGTGAATGATTTATCATGTACGGCGTAGACCAAACCGATTCCTTCGTCGAGCAGATGCGTTTAATATTCGGACGATGACATTTAAGGACCTCAATCGGAATTATAAAGTATAATTCCTTCTTCATTCATTATTCATTACAGTGGGGGGCGGATGATTAAATTAGACATTCCTAGAAGACCTCACTACTTTTAGTCTACCATTAAACTGATTTTCTTTAATAAGGCAGACATAATTCACTTATCACATTTTCAGAAAAACAAACACTATTCGTGTTACGTTATATAAAATTGTGAAAACATCTTGGCTGTTATGTGCAATCTTACACACAGGGTCGTGTCGAAGTCAGCTCCAGGTTCAATCTCCAATCCAGACAAGGCATAGCTCGACTCCATCCCGTTTTGTTCATCCCGTGTTTGAAGAATAAAAAGTTTAGTTAATTACGCATTCATAAGCAGTACCTACAGATATTCCAGCACCAGACCAGAGTTAATCTCAAACACAGGTGAACAGTAGAATCTCTGGAATTGTGTACGTTACATCAGCAAGGTAACATGAAGCTCGTGATAGGTGGTTTGAAGTTTTTACCTAAAAGATGAGCAAAACTCACTTATATATATATATATATATATATATATATATATATATATATGTTGTGTGTGTGTGTGTGTGTGTGTGTGTGTGTGTGTGTGTGTGTGTGTGTGTGTGTGTGTGTGTGTGTGTGTGTGTGTGTGTGTGTGTGTGTGTGTGTGTGTGTGTGTGTGTGTGTGTGTGTGTGTGTGTGTGTGTGTGTGTGTGTGTGTGTGTGTGTGTGTGTGTGTGTGTGTGTGTGTGTGTGTGTTGTGTGTGTGTGTGTGTGTGTGTGTGTGTGTGTGTGTGTGTGTGTGTGTGTGTGTGTGTGTGTGTGTGTGTGTGTGTGTGTGTGTGTGTGTGTGTGTGTGTGTGTGTGTGTGTGGTGTGTGTGTGTGTGTGTGTGTGTGTGTGTGTGTGTGTGTGTGTGTGTGTGTGTGTGTGTGTGTGTGTGTGTGTGTGTGTAAAGCTGTATTTAAAGTAGTCGCTAATGACCTCGGTTATTGATGCGACTTTAATAAACTAAATGAAAAGTTTTGTTTCCACAAACTGAAGTTATTAAACGTTTGCAGTGCACTGAAAGAACCCGCAAATTTTTCTTGAAAACACACAGAAGTGGATGAATTACAATCGATTAATATATTACACCAGCCACGAGAAACGAAGAAATCAATCCTCAAACTAAAGAGGAAAGCAGAACGGTATGGCGTCGGGTAATGTCTTTTGGGGTAGGTAGGTAAAAGGCTTTAGGAAACTTTGACTGTTTGCAGTACCTCTGACCGAGAAGTCCAAGGTTCGAATCCTGACGGCGGCAGGATTTTCGACACTAGCTTGTCGGCTAGTCCCCCCCCCGCTGGTGGGAGATACCTGGTTGGAGAAAACCCCGCAAGTCGACAGTAGGTCGGCGCCGGATCTCGACAACCAGCGGGGGATGATCACCGCCACATCCCGATGAAAAACATGCTCTACACTTACGGAACTAATGACCTCGTTAGTTGACGCGCCCGGAATCACTAACAACCAACCAATCAACCTAAGCGGGCCACGAAATACGGAGAAATCAATTCTCAAACTAAGGAAGAAGACAACGGTATATTGATTGATTGATTTTTTTCGTGTTTCCGGGCGCGTCTATTGCTTCGGTCATTAGTTCCGTTAGGTAGTGCATGTTCTTTTTCCTCTCGAGATGGCGGTGATCTTCCCCCACTGGATGGCGAGATCCGGCACCAACCTACCGTGGGCTAGTGGGGTTTCCCCCTAACCAGGACTCTCCCACCAGCGGGACACCGGCCCAGTCGGGACAAGCTCTAAACTCCCGACCGGTCTCCCGGAATATGTGATAGTGTAATGCATGTTAGTGTAAGTGTGTGTGTAAGAGGAGAGGATAGGACAAGGAAGGGGAAGGACAGATCGCGCGCAGTCCGTGGCCCCTAGCTGAAAGCTAGTGTCGAAAATCCTGCCGCCGTCAGGACTCGAACCTAGGACCTCCCGGTCAGAGGCGCTGCAGTGACATCAGTTGATGCTCTGAGCTACCGCTACCGGTACAACGGTACGTCGGGCTAAGCATTTTGGGAGAGGAAGGTAAACGGCTAGGGAAAAGCTGACTGCGGGATGCAGTGAGCGACCGCCGCCGCCGCCAAAGCCCCTGCCGACGCGTGGCCCTGGCGCCATCTGACTGCCGTAACTCGCAGCGCCGGCGCCACCCATTAAGCCCCGGCAAATGGCCACCGCCATCGTAGAGGCGATTCTTCGAAATCGGCGGCATGAAAAAAGATTGTTACCGGGAACCGCTGGCAGGCTCGAGTCTTTGGAACCGGACCAAGAGGGTCGCCCGCCGAGTGAGATCGTGGCGGCAGAGGCCGGTAGCCGGCGGTTTGGGCGGGCCAGGGAAAAGGTGAGACACGAGACGACCGCAGTGCGCACGTTGTGGGTTTTCACCCCGCAACTGCACACTTAATTTTTGTTACCTAAACTGCACTCTGGAGTGTCCGTGACACTGGAGTGTCACGGAACTCAAAGATTTATATTGCTACAAAAGATTCAGAAAATTACGTATAATTCAAAAGTGTATTTTTGTATTTTATTTTCATTTAAGAATGCATGAAAAGAAGAAAAACACAAAAATAGAATTTAAAAGTACAATTTATCATATTTTTAAGGTATAATCGTTCTGCAGACTTTAACAGAATGATTACAAATACAGGTTGTTTCATCCAGCAATGCAGATGGAACAAAAATGTTCTAAATTCCCATTGTGGCATTGGATAAGGATAATCCATAATAATTGGATTATTTTACAAATAATAGTATGTCTATTTTATTATTTGTGAGTGGAACAACCAGAAAGTACACACGTATACAAGTACAAAAGCACACGAGTTCAAGTACACCCTAGTTGCACCGCTGTCGAGTTAGCTTCCATCCTCGGCGAAGTATTGGCCCCAACTGAGACTATAAATAGCTTGAGATCAAGCTAATTGTGTACTTTTAGGTCATAGATTTTATTTGCAAATTATGCTCTAAAATGTCTACGATTTGTGTGGTTTTCTTTACTGCGCAGACGCACGGAAACAAGATTTCCTCCACTGCATTATACACAGGCAGTCACCCATTTCCTGTGCCAGCCTGTGCAAGTGTTCTATTTTTACCAAGAAGACACTTCAGGTTCAAGACTGTGAAGGTGACTTACAATAAGAAAAATTTTATTTTGCCTTGTTTCTTTCACAATGTTTTGGAAATTTTTAAAAACTTTGCTATCTGCTTTCGTACTTCCAACTTCAAGTTTTATCTCTCCCAGACTGTGAAAGAAACTGATTTTATAAATGAACAGCGTTTCCAAGTCGACAATAGTAAAAGATATAATGTTTAAATATTAAAGTTTCATTCTCGAATTTTTCGATCCCTTCAGTATACCAGTGTTCGTTTCCCGATAATCTACACATTATGTAAGGAACTAAAGATGCTTCTTTCACTTGCTGCAACGCCAACTCAAGAGATTTTCAAGCGATTGTGCTTCACCACGAAATACAACGTATTCGTTGCAGTAATATAAGATTAATTGTAAATTTTAGCGCCATTTATATTTCTATTACTTTCTATATTAACGATCACTATGAAAATAATGTAATCAATCACAAATAAAACTCTTTCATTCAGGGTTACATATTCATTTAAACAGGAAATTCACCAGAACGTGTAAAATACAGCCAACTGAAGGGCTTAGAATATACTAAGAGAGAAAATGATCCTGTTAAAGCCTTACTTAGAAAGTCAATCATTGTTCTCTTTGTTTGATACATTTTCAAGGCCTTTATACATTGACAATGTGATAGGCATTGTATGTAAAAAGAGAATCGGCAGCTTGAAGTGTAAACTACGAACTGCGTATATTGCATATAGTTAAAGCAATAAAAACGTCCACAAAGATTCGCTCTGCATGTTTTAAGCAGTGACGGCAAGAGGAGAGTCTCCTTGAAGACTAACGTATATAATCATCTTGTAATGATACTGTATTTAACCGAGGAGCCTAGTTATTTGCTGCCGTCGTTATATATACATTAAGTGAAATTATTCGCCATTATTTTCATACATGAGTAGATAAGTATTATGAATATTCTCCATCTAAGTAGCCCAGTGCCTGTAATCTACCGATTACATATAACAGCAAGTCTTGTATAGAAAAACGGAACAGCTCAAGAAAGTATGTTGCATTGAACCCGGCTGGATTTTAAAAAATGACGAAGGCTGACCTTACTAAGAAAGTGAAAGCAATGAAGCTTAAAATATGCACCAAGTATGGAACGCTACCATTATAATAAAGTAACTCAAGCTTATTTCATTCGGCTTAAAAACAAATATGAAGGAGAAATATTGACACTGATGATTCAAAAACCACAAAAAAACATAATATACTATTACTTAAAAAACACATGATTGAGGGTTTTTATTTTATCCATCTTTCTGTTAATAAAAACAACCGTAATCTATCTAAACTTCCAAAACAGAATATACTACGTATGTACAGGGTTTGATTTATAAAATTTTGATTTTGCGTACAAGAACGCGCCCCAAATTAATAATTAATTTACAGAAATAGTTATATATTTGTAATATAATTTTACAATATATTCTCCAGGTAGCAGAATCTCCTGATTTTGCATTTATTTTATTTACAAATGTAGTTAAATATACTGTATTCGTTTTAAAAGTCTATTTATATTACATAAAGAATTGGTCCGTCTCATAGAACATGGCACACATCCATGAGGGTATTAAATTTGACGCAACAAAATGCACTAAGCAGGCTACGAGTAGTCATCTAGAACAACTTCATCGAAGCCATATTGTGCGAGGCTCGGCAACCGTCCCGCACATGCTCCTGGACGCCCGGCAACACCCTGAATTCTCCTCGTAACTCTTTCGGAAATAATCGCGCACAACCTCCACTCACCTGTCTTACTCGCCACGTTTCATTCGACGGCCTCCCCACTCACTCGCCATGTCCCTTACTCGCCATGTCTCCCACTCGCCACGTCTCCCACTCGCCACGTCCCTCACCCGCCACGTCCCTCACCCGCCACGTCCCTCACTCGCCACGTCCCTCACTCGCCACGTCCCTCACTCGCCACGTCCCTCACTCGCCACGTCCATCACTCGCCACGTCCATCACTCGCCACGTCCATCACTCGCCACGTCCATCACTCGCCACGTCCATCACTCGCCACGTCCATCACTCGCCACGTCCATCACTCGCCACGTTCATCACTCGTCAAGTTCATCACTCGCCACGTTCATCACTCGCCACGTCCCTCACTCGTCACGTCCATCACTCGCCACGTCCATCACTCGCCACGTCTCACATCACTACAGTCGCCAGTGCCTCCAATGCTTTATTGCACCTTCAGATGATTCCAGCGAGTGCATATTTTTCACTCGCCCACAGAACGAACATTCGGCTAGATTCACATAACTCGCGTTCGCACCGTCACGTAACTAATAATTTGTGCATTCGTGCACAAACCTTACCCATCAACTCGCTCTCTGGTTTGTCTATTCACTCGTCCTCCACAACATATTTTCCTGACCTGCCTAATCACGGCCCGTCCGCCCGTCCGCGATGTCACTGCAGCGCCTCTGGCCGGGAGATCCTAGGTTCGAGTCCTGACGGCGGCAGGATTTTCGACACTAGCTTTTCAGGTAGGTCGAATTCAGTCGCTGTGAGGAGGATTCTAGCGGCCGGCTGCTCTGATCGTTAGTTTTCCGTCGTTTCTCCGATCAACACCAGGCGAATGCCGGAGCAGTACCCTACGAAACGGGCCACGGAGCGCGCGCGAACTTTCCTTCCTCTTCCTTGTCCTTTCCTCTCCCCTTACACACACACACACACACACACACACACACATACACACTAACATGCTCTACACTACGACATGTTCCGGGAGACCGGTCGGAGTTTAGAGCTTGTCCCGGCTGGGGCGGTGCCCCGCTGGTGGGAGAGTCCTGGTTAGGGGGAAACCCCACTAGCCGACGGTAGGTCGGCGCCGGATCTCGCCATCAGCGGGGGAAGATCACCGCCATCACCAAACATGCAGTACACTAACGGAACTAATGACCGAAGCAGCTGACGCCCGGAAACACGAAAAAAACAAACCAAACCAAACCAATCCGCCCGTCCGCTCGTCCGCCCGCTTGCTTGCCCGCGCTTTCTTCCGCCCGCCCGCTCGCCTGCCTGCCGCCCCTTCCGTCCTCGCCCGGCACCGCCCCACGGCGCGCGCTCCTTATTTATTGCCGCTCTCCACACGATCCCTCGCCGTGATTCACCGCGCTTTTGTGCGTCCCCGCTCATTGGTATGCATCGGCGGTGCGCGCGCGGTGCGTGAGCAGTGCGTATTTCACCGCGGGCGATGGGACGCGACACCGGCGCTGCGCGGCGCTGCGCTCCGGCCGCCGACGCGAGAAGGAAGGGCGACCGCGACGCCAACGCCACACGCCCTTTCCCACACGCCATCTCCGGGAGCGGAATGAAGCGCTGAGGGCGTGGGGGAGCGACTGGATGCAATGGAAATGATGGCGATTTCAGGAAGAGCTGGAAGGGGTGATGGCTGATTTAATTGATTGATTTTATCGTGTTTCCGGGCGCGTCAACTGCTTTGATCATTAGTTCCGTTAGTGTAGTGCACGTTTTTTTCTCGGGAGATGGCGAAGATCTTTCCCCGCTGAATGGCGAGATCCGGCACCGACCTACCGTCTGCTAGTGGGGTTTCGCCCTAACCAGGACGCTCCCACCAGCGGGGCACCTCCCCAGTCGGGACAAGCTCTAAGCTCCCGACCGATCTCCCGGAATATGTGGTAGTGTAGCGCATCTTAGTGTGTGTGTAAGGAGAGGATAGGACAAGGAAGGGGAAGGACAGATCGCGCGCGGTCCGTGGCCCGTTTGGTACGGCACTGCTCCGGCATTCGCCTGGTGTTGATCGGAGAAACGACGGAAAACTACCGATCAGAGCAGCCAGCCGCTAGAATTCTCCTCCAGACAGCGACTGAATTCGACCTAGCTGAAAAGCAAGTGTCGAAAATCCTGCTGTCGTCAGGACTGGTACCTAGGACCTCCCGGTCAGAGGCGCTGCAGTGGCATCAGTTGATGCACTGAGCTACCGCTCCCGGTGTGTCGACTCAAAATGTATAGGCGATTAACTATGCTGCAAGAACGGATCAACAGTATTGCGATTTTACATGTTTATAGCGTCATGATCAATAAATTCGATTTGCAAACATTTTTAAATGTGTTTATATGTTACAACGGCAGTAAACCCGACAGTGATTATTTGCTGGCGCAAATGATACTTTTAATAATAAAACTGATAACAGAACGGTGGCGAACTATTTCAGGACGAGATATTTTGAAAGGGGTAATGATAGTGATACCACAAAAACATTGCTCTTTACGACGGCAATGTTAGGATAGTAAGCTGAGTTTTAACGTTACTGGCGTGCGTCGGTATGTGGGTTCCTTGGTTTGGTGATATACAGATTATGAGGAGGAGGTGAAGGATTACTGCCGTAGTAATCCTTGCAGGATAGTAACGTGGGATACTTGCTTTGTGTTACTGAGGGTAATGGGGACGTGGGTTCCTGGGTGACTTGGTTTGGTGATATTCAGACTGTACATGAGGCGGTGGAGTTTTACTGCCGTAGCGATCACGTGAGGTGAGTGGCAACGGCTATGGCGACTGGAGGTGCGCTAAGCCGGAGCGGCCGCAACGTCGGTGGTAGTGTCCGGCATCTCACTGTAATTAAGTCGCAGCCTCGATAGCGTCGCTGGGGATCATTAGTCTCCGGGAGGACGGGGGCCGCACCCACTCCTCCCCCAGGGAAGAATATAATTTCAGCCCGGGGCCCCCCCGCCGAGCCTTGGGGCGCGCCGGGCCGCCCGCCCGGCTGCTCCTCGCCGCAATCGACAACTTGGAAGCGCCGGAATTCTCGAATTATCTTACGGATCACTTACACTTTGAGAAATATTGCTTTTTGGGAAATTCCTGGCTTCGTGTATCTCATTAGGCTGAGCTGGGTTTAAATCAAACTCCGTTGCATGTGCAGTTACTGTATTCATGAAGCCAGAGAGCGTGGGAGAGTGAAAAGGATGAACTTGATATAATAGCTAACGAATTCACCAGTTGTAGGAATATAGAGGAGTATATGTGAATATAGAGGTTCTATTCTCTTTCACATTAGAGGTTTGGTACATTACATTCACAATTAATAAAAAATAAAAAATGCAGGGAACAGCAATAAAATTGAAAATATCGTTTTAATACTTTGTTGAAGCACATTATTAACTCAATTCATTTTTTTCTTGGGTTTTTATCCAGCCAACAGTCGGTTACCCTTTACGTCCCGATGGGACGCATATTCGACCATACACTAGACCAACACACTTACAGGCATCTCTGATCTGGGGTCAGCAGAACGCGAGGCCCTCCGCGACAACACATGCATACAAAGACAAGGGACAAACAACCATGCCCAAGGCGGGACTCGAACCCGCGACCCTTCGGACCGAAGCGCTGTGTCGGAACTGGCTCTTAGCCACCTCTGGCATCCAGGTCGGCAATTGAATTCATAATGAATTATTATTTTGTCGTTTACCGATTTTCTCTTATGATTTATGGTTTTCGTTAATTAGCAACAGAGTTTGGTTATGTTTCTTGCATTCAAGATTTGAAGGTGACACTACATGCAGAATTAGCTAGGTTGGTGTACAACTTTCAAAGTCGTTGGTGTTATAGATAAGTCCATAATAAAATATTGTTTGCTAAAACGAAACGGTTTTTACAGTTACCTCAGAAGTTTTCAATGCAATTTCACAGTCAAATGGAATCAAGGAATTAAATTTATAGTGAATTATTAAATTTTTACTCTAGGCCATAGAATTCGACAATGATGCAGTCAGAGAAACGGACACACAGAATGTTAGATTGCATTTATTCGGCGAATAAGCATTTATTATTTACATTATTATACATATTTTTTTGTCATTTCCACAACGAAGATAACAAAATTAACTAAGATTTTTAATGTATTGGATGCGATGAGACTAGCTTCTTCCTCATAAAATACAAACTCGTCGAATACGAGATACTCTACACCACATGAGGTAATATTCTTCTACCAACGATTCTCTACCGTGACGTTGGTAACGAAGTTCTCGATTTTGTTATTACCGTAAGGAATAAAGCGTGTACTGCTTATACTTTACAAGCCGCTAATTAGAGGAGGAAAACGTGGATGCCTAACTGAACGATTTACGATCCAGAAATATTTGTAGAAGAGCATAATTTAAGTTCACATGTCACCCTTCAGGTAAATATTTTTCATATATTTATTAATTGTCAACGTGAAATAACAATTATGAATTCATAGTGGAAATACTACTTAGGAGGGAACTACGATCCGTAGACAAATAATAAATACAAATATTTTAAAAAATATAATGAAAACAAATACAAATAAACAAATAAGAATGAAATGAAATAAAAACATAAATAGACGAGACAAAAATAGATTAAATGTGACCATCTCTACTCCGCACTGAACTCTTCACTTCAACGACGTTTGGTAACCAATAATTTATTCATAGGACAGATCGAGCACGGTCGCCGTTTGGTAGGGTACTGCTCCGGCATTCGCCTGGTGTTGATCAGAGAAACGACGGAAAACTACCGATCAGAGCAGCCGGCCGCTAGAATTCTCCTCCAGACAGCGATGAATTCGACCTAGCTGAAAACTAGTTCGAAAATCCTGCCGCCGTGGGAGTGGGAACCTAGACCTCCCGGTCAGAGGCGCTGCAGTGACATCAGGTGATGCACTGAGCTACAGCTCCCGGTCTGTAGCATGGTGTTTAAAGTCTTCAAGTCTTGAATAAGTGAGTACAATTGCAGTGAGATGTTGGATTCGGGAGAGCTGTCGGGACCCTCGCCGTGACGCAATGTGGCGTGGGTGGGCAACGGAGGTGACCCCGCGAAGCGCGCGCGGCGAGGGGGCGGGGTGGGGGCGGAGCTGGGCGGCCACCGGGCGGGCGTTGAGCGAGGCAGCCCAGTGCCCCAGCGCACGCCCCGCGGCCGCGGAATGGGGACGCGGCTGATTGCGGAAGCGCTGGCGCTCGGAAGCTGCAGCGGCGGCGACGGAGGCGGAGGCGGTGCGGAGGCGGAGACGGAGGTGGAGGTGGAGTCAGAGGTAGAGTCGGAGGTGGAGGCGGTGGCGGTGCGGATGTGGAGGCGAAGGCGGAGGTGGTGGTGGCGGCGGTGGCGAGGGCGGGGCGGTGGCATAGGCGGAGGCAGAGGCGGTGGCAGATGCGGGGGCGGTGGCGGAGGTGGAAGCGGTGGCGGCGGTGGCGGGGGTGTCTGTGGTGACTGGGGTGGGTGTGGTTGCGGGCGGCGAAGCGCGGAAGGAAGCGAGGGCCCCGGCCGGGTCACTCACCGCGCGCCCGCGAGTAAACCACTCGCGCGGCTGTTTGCGTTTCGGATGGAGCGGGATGGCGGTGCAAATGGCCAGACGCAGGCACAATTTCCCTCACAACCAACTGTTTGTATGTGTGTCTGGGAAGTGAGATTAGAAGCAGCAAAAGAAAATAGTGGAGAGAGAGAGAGAGAGAGAGAGAAGAGAGAGAGAGAGAAAGGAAGAGAGAAAAAGAGAAGGAAAAAGAGAGGAAAGAAAGAGAGGGAAAGAGTGAGAGGGACAGAAGAGACGAAGAGACAGACAGAGAGACAGACAGAGAGACAGACAGAGAGACAGAGAGACAGACAGAGAGAGAGAGAGAGAGAGACAGACAGAGTCACACAGAGAGACAAGAGAGAGTAGATAGATAGATAGATAGATAGAGATAGAGAGAGAGAGAGAGAGAGAGAGAGAGAGAGAGAGGAGAGTTATTTTTAAAATCGCCTTTGTGTTATTTTTATTTAACGTATTCACTTTTCACAAATTCACAGTTCAGCAAAAATCGGATTTGCACCATTTTTACCAGCATTTTTAATAGCACTATTAGAAACAAATTAAGAACAATATGGAACAAATTAACAACAAATTTCTTATTTTTAAAATCGCCTTTGTTTCATCTAAAATTATGCGAAAATTACTCATATTCAGAAAAAACTGTACATTACCCCATTTAAAGATCTAATTACGAAAAACTGATTTCATTAAGGTAAATATTCTATCTTTAATATTGTAGCTGTAGAAAGACCCAGAAAAAGTTTAATTTTTGCAATTTTCAAAAATTCAGAGAGTTCAACGAAAATCAGACTTCTGCCATTTATAACAGCGTACAAGAAAAATGGAAAGAAAAATTTGAAGAAGTTTTTTTTTTACAAAGAATTGAAATTGCTCCTGGGTCCTAATGTAAAATGCACCTTCAAAAATCAAAATATCGTTTCAAATTCCAAAAGCTGGAACATCTTTCGGAGCGTTTGGAGAATATCAGTTTTGGTGAAAATCCTGCCGACGATTTAGCCAATCGAGTTGTGCACGGTTGGACGGGTGGTCTGGCTGAATGGCTGTAGGAGACAGACGTTTGGCCGTAAATTCATTTTTCGGTATCAACGACCCCCAAAACTTGCATTCTGACTGCACAACTGATTAGAGGAAGTTATTTACTACACATAAGAATAAGAAATATTCATTTTTTGATATTGGTAACCTACAAAACGAGTTTTTCTGTTACCAAGTCACCATTGTTTGCTGCAGCATTACAGTACTTCCTCTATATTACGTAAGTAGTATGCGATAATATAAAAAAGAGGGGAAACTTAATGGAGAAAGAGATGTACAGAAATGAGAGAACAAAGGCATTATGGAGTAAAAGTTGGAGCAAGGGAGGAGAGTGGAAGGGGCGAAGGAAAGAGAAAAAGCAAGGAGAGGAAGAAAGGTGATAAAGGAAGACATTGGATGACATATCTATCGTGTATTCTCAGACAGACAAATAGACATATAGAGAGATAGACAGACAGACAGATAGACAGATAGAAAGACAGACAGAAAGACAGAGAGACAGATAGATAGACATATAGACAGACAGATAGACAGATAGACAGATAGAAAGATAGAAAGACAGACAGGTAGACAGACAGATAGATAGAAAAATAGATAGACAGATAGATAGATAGATAGATAGATATAGATATAGATAGATAGATATAGATAGATAGATAGATATAGATAGATAGATAGATAGATAGATAGATATAAATAGGTAGATATAAATAGATAGATAGATAGATAGATAGAGAATGATTGATTGGGGAAAGGCTGAGTAAGAACACATGAATCTGAAAAGCAGCAGTTAATAAGTGAAAATTGAGTATTTTATAATTGCTTTCATTTGTTCATCTCACATAAAATATAAATCTCACTAACTTTGTATGGTTGACTTCAAAGCACGAACGCTTAGTACAGGGATTAATATCTTCACCGAAAACTGTCTTCTTCGAGAACAACATGTAATGACTTGGCTTCATAAATACAGCTTCACGCCATTATATAACTTACGGCCACACCCCTCGTTTAGCATTTACCGCAACGCGCGGCGATCACTTGCAGAGCAATCATTTCCTTTCCCGTAGCGTAACTGCAGTTGTCTGATAGAACTAACAAACCACAAAGACACGTTACTATAAAGCAAAAGAACGAAGTGCCGTGCTTCAGTAGTTTACTCTGAAGAAGTCGTAAATATCTGAAACCGGACGCACCTATTCAGCAACAACTCAATTACCTGGAGCGAGACGCAGTCGTTCCTTAGTCCATTATAGGCAGGAAACAGATAAACAGATGATCTGTGGCGTGGATACTACAAGGACGAGGTGTAAGAGGAAACCTGGAGAAACGTTTAACAAGGCCCATTACATGTATAAAAACTTGGTCACTATGACACAATCATTTCATTCATTACCACTCGCCGAGGTATTTTTGTGGTTTAACAGGAACAAAAAGTAATCAATAGTTATTCGCTCGAAAGAAAAAAATCTATTAACTAGAGATCATTACGGACTTGTATCGCATGTAGTGCGTTTAAAAATTCTTTTTTTTATTTTCTTCCTGAACTGATACTGTTCTGAAAATAAAAGTGCCTTATTTACGGATTTTGCCTTCAAATTTCTTGAAAATCCTTCAAGCAATATTTGACTCTAAATTAAGGTATTAAAGAAAACCCACGAGTGTCTATAATCGACATGTGTTTCTAAACATTCTTCGAACTAAAAGACCGGACATAATGTTCCAGATCTACATACGTGCATATAATCTACATATGTACGTAATTGATCAAATATCATCAAAACAGAAGAAAAGTGACTTATCTAAAACATGGTCATTATTGAGATCAGCGAAAAAATAGGTTTGTGTAAGGGTTTTTATTCAGGCGAAAGCCGATTATCCTTTACGACCCGATGGGAAGAATATTGGTTAGGCGGAAGAGCAGGCCTTACGGCCTGAGCCTCGCCAGAAATAAAGACATTATTATTATTATTATTATTATTATTATTATTATTATTATTCAACAATACACTAGACACCAACCCACTTGCGGGCTCCTCTGATCTGAGGTGAGCAGAACGCGAGACCCTCCACGACAACACATACATAAAGGGACAAACAAGCACGCCAACGACGGGACTCGAACCCGTGACCCTTCGAACCGAAGCACTGAGTCGGTAATCACGCTCTTAACCACCGGCCATCCAGGTCGGCTGCAAAGAAATTCGTTTATAAAAAATACTTCATTTTATAAAGATATTTCTCAAATCAGCCACGGTGTAGAAGAAAACACTTTGACTGCTAAGTAAGCGGATCCGCTTGGATGAAACCGCTCGCGTGCGCGCTCCGCTTGGAAGAGTCGACCCAAAGAAACAGCCTCATACTCAGGGCCGTTGACCTGCCTGCGACGCAAGCGAGAAGTGCGTGTGCGGGGCGAGCCCGTGCGTGGGCGGTCGGTCGGTCGGTCGGTCGAGCAGGCGGGCGGGCGGGCGGTCGAGCAGGCGGTCGGTCGGTCGAGCAGGCGGGCGGGCGGGCGGTCGAGCAGGCGGGCGGGCGGTCGGTCGGTCGAGGGCGGCGGGCAAGCAGGGTCGGTCGGTCGAGCAGGCGGGCGGGCGGGCGGGCGGACGGGCGGACGGTCGAGCAGGCGGTCAGTCGGGCGGGCGGGCGGGCGGGCGGGCGGCGGGCGGGCGGGCGGGCGGGCGGGCGGGCGGGCGGGCGGGCGGGCGGCGGCGGGCGGGCGGGCGGGCGGGCGGGCGGGCGGGCGGGCGGGCGGGCGGGCGGGCGGGCGGGCGGGCGGGCGGGCGGGCGGGCGGGCGGGCGGGCGGGCGGGCGGGCGGGCGGGCGGGCGGGCGGGCGGGCGGGCGGGCGGGCGGGCGGGCGGGCGGGCGGGCGGGCGGGGCGGGCGGGCGGGCGGGCGGGCGGGCGGGCGGGCGGGCGGGCGGGCGGGCGGGCGGGCGGGCGGGCGGGCGAGCGGGCGAGCGGGCGAGCGGGCGAACGGGCGGGCGGTGGGTGGGTGGGTGGGCGAGAGGGTGGGTGGGTGGGTGGGCGAGAAGGTGGGTGGGTGGGTGGGTGGGCGAGCGGGCGGGCGGGCGGGCGGGCGTGGGCGGCGTGGGCGGCGCGGCGCGGCGGAGACCGCGGTATCGCGACGACCCGTGGGCGATGTTTGTTTTCACCGGCAGATAAGTGGCCGCACGGGCCTCCAACCCGCGCAGCTACGAGGGAGAGCGAAGCTGCCGAGTGCTCCGCCCCCGAAAGCCCCACGCGCGTGGCCATTTACTCGTTATTACCTCAGCCATTCACGGCCTCTCGTAGAGGCAGTGGCAGGAACTGCGGAAGGAAAGCAGCTTCAGAGGTTGTGTGGAAACGGCTTACACTTACATGAAATTGTTTAAGAAAACACGCTATGCCAGAAATAAAAGAGAAATTAAAGCGGAAACGAAAAGGAGAAAAAATGGACAAGGAAAAACTAAGTCTTTCCTTTACATCATATTCATACTCGTATATATTTACATATATATGTCATGTATTTGAATTCAGAAAATTGAGTGCATGCTCTATGGTCATATCCTGAAGAACAGTTGTTTAAGGAAAGAATCAGGAAAGAACGGAACTAAAAAGAGGATGAGAGATGAATTCTTTTTTGTCGGGAAAATAATCATTTGTGAGAGGCAGACTGACAGAGACAGGCAGACTGACAGACTCAGGCAGACAGACAGAGCCAGGCAGACAGACAGAGCCAGGCAGACAGACAGACAGGCAGAGGGACAGAGTCAGGCAGAGAGACAGAGTCAGGCAGGCAGACAGAGTAAGGCAGACAGAGTAAGGCAGACAGACAGAGACAGACAGGCAGAGACAGAGCGGCAGAGACCGACAGACAGAGATAACAGAGACAGACAGGCAGAGACAGAGCGGCAGAGACAGACAGACAGAGACGACAGACAGAGATAGAGAAGTAGAGAAGAAGAGAGAGAGAGAGAGAGAGAGAGAGAGAGAGAGGACAGAGATATTGGAAATACTAGAAAGAGAGAAAGGAATGAAATGGCCGTCGTTGAGAAAGAGGGAAAGGAATGAACCGAACGAAAATGAAAGAACATCTGGCAAAGCAAACGCAAGGCCTCATGGGGACGAAACGAAAGCCGGTGAGCGGGGGATGAGCGGAGGCGCGGCGTCCGCGCCGGGCCGCGTGCCGTGGGCCGGCCCCAGGGCCCGGGCTGTGGCTGTGGCTGGGGCTGGGGACGCAGGGCGTGGGGCGCGCCCGCTGACAAATTGCCGGCGAGCGGCGGCGCCCTCTCGCCCGCCCACTAATGAAGCGCTCTTCAGCCGAGAGCCCGGCGCCCTCCCCCTCCCTCCCGCCACCCCGGCCGCGGCGCGTGGCAGGGCCTTGCGCTTGGGTTTCACGGATGCGCAAATCGCCTCCGATCAACTCCAAATACCTCTTGGCCTCTGGGGAGGTTCTCAGTCACACAAAAGTCTATTAGAATGACCTTTCCTCGACATTTACGAGACCAGGTGCGCTGTATAATTCTACTTCTTTATGCTTTTGTCAAAACGATTTCCTCAACTCCAGTTATACATTTTCTTCCACGTAATTCACACCAGCAAGAAGGGTCCCTTAGTGACACTTGATATTAGTATTTCACAATTATTCATACAAGAAAACTCGATCTAAACATTACGCTGCAATGTACACAATGTAGATTGTATTTAATAATACTTCTTGAGAAACGAGGATGCCAAAACAACATTATCGAACGGTTAAATGCAGTAAACCCTCATTAGTGTGAATTCCGGGCGACTGATATGATCGGCGTTCTTTTTACAAAAATTCGCGAAATCCAATAATTACATCCGATCATGATTAGACCCCATGAAGTCTCATTATGTTTCCTTGTCGGTACCCAAATTTTGTTCGTATTACGTAGAAATTTGTGCAAAGCGAGTTCGTTTGAACGAGAGTTTACTGTAACTCAATAACGATAGGAAAATTTGAAACATATAGTAGCGATTCTCGCAGTTTTATGGTCCAATTGTCTCCCTCCGCCTCCCCCCGCCCCAAAAACCAAGAAAAAATCATTAGCCTTTACGAAACTGTTTGAAAACCTTCGACGTTCAGAAAGATTATCGAACGAAAAAAGTCCAGACCGTGCTACATCTGTAAAGTAAAGCGTTCCATCTGTTCACCCACGTCAAACGTTGCGCTTAGAAAATAAATAACAAAAATATTTCCCCTTTTGCACATAATTAATACATAATCTTCTGTAGAGCGATTTCTATCACAAACTCTTCCGCGAGGAATAGCAAAGGCGAAACGTCCCACCGTTTCGACGCAGTGGCGTAGCTTAAGTTGGTGTCAACCTTCCCCCGAAATTAAATATAAAAATTGGAATACCTTAATAGTTTATACACTATTTAATGAAATTACAAGTACATTTGCACGAATTAAAGAAAATTTGTAATTGTTTTATCAATATTAGCGATAAGATCAGATAAAGTAATTGCCGAAATCGAAACTCTTTGACCACTGAAGAATTGGGGCTCACTGCTTATAGTTTTGCATTTTACTTTACATTATGATTCTTTGCTTTCTTAGTATACATGATTTAATTGTATAACTATTATATATGACATTCTACAATGGTCAATTTCAACCGGGAGCAGAATATGGAGGACAACACCGAAGAATATTTGTGTTTACTGTAGCCCTGAGGAAGGAATAATATAATCCGAAACGTTGCAAACAAATGTTATACTATTTTACAAACATAAAGTAATGTTATACTCTACAATTTTATAATCGGTGTCAGTGGTAACTTGGAAGGGGGAGGCGCGGGCTTACCTTGCAGATGCCGGAGACGCACACGGCGAGGGCGGCGTCCCGCGAGGCGGGCGGCGTCGCGGCGCCCGGCGGGCAGGCGGTGCCGTCCACCACCGTCGCGTTCAGCCGCGCGTAGAACTTGCCCCCCACGGGCCGGCAGTTCAGCTCGCACGGGTTGGGCGCTGCGGCACACATGGCTCTTAGACAACAACCAACTAAAGAAAAAAACCAACTAAAGAAATACACAGTACATATACATATATTAGGCAATGAAAGGAAACGTAAGATTTTGGTGAATAAATTTTTAAAAAATATTCGCGAGCCAAGATTTTTCATGACATTTATCAAAATAATCTACTTTGTAAAATAAAACTGGTAGGCTACGTCGTAATATATAGGCTGACAGTTCAGCTCGCACGGGTTGGGCGCTGCAGCACGTGATGCAAACACAGATAAAGATGGCTCTTAGACGCCCTTGTAGCAATTCAGTTATAATATGAGAAAACTTAAAGTTTTCAGTTATGTTCTGATATCTTCCTCTGGAAGATATCAGAGCCTAAAAGCAGTTCTTTTCGATATTTGAGTGTCGAATAATATTCAAAGAATGATAGATCCCAGATAAATGCCATAATACGAAAACACATTGCACACGTTCGCAACTTTATATTATCACATCTCCACAACAATACATTTCGTGCGTCATCTAGTTTGCCCATTTTATTTTTTTAAATTTTAGGTCGCATCAACATCTAGGTCATTAGCAACCACTAATGGAGTCAACGTAATGGTAACTATGAAGATGAAACGAAATGGTGAAGATAAGAGATGAAAGACCGAACACAAAATACAAATATGCCCGAGGCGGGAGTCGAACGCGCGACCCTTCGGTCCGATGAGTGAATGAAGGAAATGAAATATTTTGGTGAATAAATAAAAAAAATATTCATGAGGCAAGATTTTTCATGACATTTATCAAATAATCTACGTTTTTAAATAAAAATGGTTGGCTACGTCGAAATATATAATTCAATATGTATGTATGTATGTATATATGTCTCTATATCTCCTAACGTCTTGTGGTTTCGGTGGAACCCACGGGCTGAGGTGGTGGTTTCCTATGTTCTCCCTTCCGACTGAAACAGGCTCTTTCTCCAGATACAACCAACATTGTACCAACCAGTTTTCTCCATTGGTTACGCGGCCCGCAAGCTAATGACACTCAACGTGTTCTTGCTATTTGTTACAAGCGAAGATTGCGGAACCCTAATCAATTTGGTGCGATATTAACGGAAAGGACCCGTATGAGCGTAACTAGATAGCGCCTGTAACTCGGAACCTCGTACAATACGCAAATAGCCATCAGTTCGCCAGGCACATATACGCAATTGCGTTATGTTATATTGTGAAGAACTTCGTTTTCCGCCCAGATGCTCTAAGATAGCTCTGATGATCAAAAATATGTTATATATTATAGCAACTATTTTACGATTCATTCTGTGGTGAAACATCTTTTATGCTTCTGTATTTTATGAACAGAATAGGATTTACAACGGCTGGTATTATGTTAACTCAGTACAATAGACAAATCCATCTATTGTTGCTACACACACGAAGCGCGGCGCATTTGTGGGGTTCCTGCCGACGCAAGAGGAGGAAGATCCCCAGGGCACATTCCCTCTCACTGAACGCAGGCCGCAGAGAAAATCCCGAGGAAATTCGCGTCTCGACCGCTGGCATTCCAAGAACGTCAAGTACCCTCCACACACTCGCATCACAGAGCCGGCCCATCGGCCCGCACAAAACAGCCCCGGCGAGGCGCCCGGGCCAGGCAGTTGATACCCCGGGGGCGCGCAGGCCGGCCCTGGGCTCTCGAGACGCGAGAGGCCGGATTACGCGGGATCGGGCTGGAGCTCTGGGATCGGCGCGCCGCCCGCACAACTGCCCCGCCCCTCCCCTCCCCGCCCCCCCCCCCCGCCCCGCCATACCTCTCAACGGCCTTCCCCTCCCCACTCTTCCCTTCCCCGCCCTGCCCTGCCCTGCTCGCCCCACCTCGCCCCCCCCGCCAGCCCCCCTCCACCATCCCCACCCCGCCATCCCAGCCCCGACAGCCCCGAAACGCCAACCCTACCCCACCATCTCAGCCCCGCCAGTCCCGCCCTGCCAAACCCTCCCGACACCGCCCAACCTAGCCCCGCCCTTCCCCTCCTGAGCCTCGCCACCCTGCACCTCCCTCCCCTCCCCTCCCTGCCCCCCCGCCCCTCGCTGTCCCGTCCCTCCTCGCCCCATCCCCGCCCCGCCAGCACCCAGCAAGCCTCGTTCCGCCTGCCTCGAACCACCAGACTTCCCGCCAGGCCCGCCCCGACAACCTCGCCCCGCCTTCCCCACCCTGCCCTGCCCTCCCCGCCATATCTCTGAACGGCCTTCCCCTCCCCACCCTTCCCCTTCCCGCCCTGTCCTGTCCAGCCCCACCCCAACCTGCACTGCCCCTCCCGCTCCGCCCTCTACCCCCAGCCCGCCAGTCCCGCCCTCCCCAGCCCCGCCCCGTCAGCCCCGCCCGTCAGCCCGCCCTGTCAGCCCTGCCCCGTCAGCCCCGGCCCGCTCGCCATCCCCGGCCGCTCGCCTCTCCTCCCCGCCAGCACTGCCCGCCCCGCCCATCTCCGCTCGCCAGGTTGCGCCGCGCGCACACTGGGTCAAAGCACCAATAAAACAAACGCCTTTCGCACTGCGGCGCATCGACGGGCGGGGTGGGATGGACTCTGGGGACGATGGCCCAACTCCACAAGACCTAGAGTTTTCATTTGTTTCGTTCCTTCATTTGGCAAAACATATTTAAATATTTATTCACTTTATAATTATATGATTATTTTTAAAAAAACATTGTCACGAACACCATCTCGATCAGGTTTTTCGTCCAGTTTCCCTGATCCATTGAGCAAATGCTGAGATGGCCCCTTGTTTTGCTTCTGGACATAAATGTAACTTCATTTTCTGTGCATGTCTTCTAGAATTCAGTGGGAAATACAATTATTCAAATTATCGTTTCCATGTTGTCGCGGCAGGAAGTAATAAGAGCCAAAATTTATTACTTATTTATCTTTGAAAATAGATTTTATTACATGGGAGTTTTTTTTCTCCCTTTCAAAATTCTTAATTTATTGCTTATTTATCCTTGAAAATAGATTTTATTACATGGGATTTTTTTGTTTTTTTTTTCTCCCTTTAAAATTCAAAATTTATTGCTTGTTTATCCTTGAAAGTAGATTTTATTACATGGGAGTTTTTGTTTTTTCTCCCTTTTCTAAAATTCAAAATTTAAGTAGTATATGACTTAGTGTAGAGATCACAGAATTTTGAAAATGTGCACACAATTCACTTTTCCCCATAGCACGTCATACGCAGTTTTTAACTGTTTTTTTACGTAAAGTAAATAAAAATAAATAAAATAAATAAACATTGTATAGCAGCATATATACACCACAAAATCGTATACAATGTAACATATATGTTTATTATTTAACAAAACCTATTATCACACCCCGTTCCCCATTACAGGCTGGATCCGCCCCTGATTTCGGATTTTTTCGATACCTCGTCTACACTACGCTCCGCCTCGGCTACATATCCATCTCGCAAGAAAACTCACTTCAGGGTCTTGATACACAAAGTACCAATTGTCTTAATTTATCGCTTTATTCTAGCATTCGAAAAGCTCTGAAAGCTAATGAGCAAATTTCTGTTCCACAATGAATAAATAACTCCATTAACTGACGAGTTTTTCTCGATTCTCATTTGTGCAAATATAAACGATAAGACGAATAGAGGCACGTAATATTCTTTGGAATAACATACAGAGCGTAAATGTATTTCTAGTAGTAAATGGATGCCCAAGAATCACTTGCACAAGAAACTTTCTTTCAGTTGACTTTGCGTTGGACATTTACAATTTATATTGAAAATATTCGCCGTTTACCGATTCACGAAGAAAATCCTTTCTCTTTTTACGTTTTCTCTTGTTACGTTATGAGACAGTAAAACGAACAAGACCTTTTCACTTAACTTCTTCAAGTATTCCCCCTCCTCCCTCGGGTTTCCAAATCCTCACGAAAACCCCGTGAGGGTCAAAAGTCTTGACTCGAAACTGAGCGGCATGAATTGGAGCTACGTCCAGAGGAAAACACACTTTTTCCTCTATGGAAGAACCAACCTCCCTTCTAGCGCTTAAGGAAAGCAGACGCGAAGCCCTTCAAGGCAGCCCACCGGCGAAGGCTCGACGTCACCTGCGAAGAGGGCCAGAGCTCAGTGGGCCACAGGCAGCGAACGATGCACATAAACACGAGAATGAAGGGAACGTCTGCTGTACATCAAACCACGCTTTGCAGAACATTGAAAAGATAGCTAAATATATAAGAGGTGCTTTATAAGATGGAAATGTATAGATATAATTGACGCTGCAGACAGTAAATGAGCATGAAGAATTAGATTACAGATCAATGGATATGTACAGGAATAGTTGCAAACCGTTTATCAACCATTACGTAATGGAACAAGAATAGATAATATCACAAGAGACATCTACACTTACGCTTCGGGGAACATTTTAGAAATAGCGAAATATGTATGGGATGCTTTATGAGAAGGAAATCATATACTAAAAAGAAGAGTGATTGATGCTGTTGGCAGGTTGTAGTACACCAACTTGCACTGCAGTTCAACACATGTCAGGAGATCAGATGGGAGCTTAGAGATTGTCGCGGTTGGGGAGGTGCTCCACTGATGGGAGATACCTGGTTAGGAAAACCCCCACGAGCGGTCGGTAGGTCGGCGCAGGATGTCGCCATTCATTGATTGATTGATTTTTTCGTGTTTTCGGGCGCGTCAACTGCTTTGGTCATTAATCCCGTTAGTGTACTGCTTGTTTTTTCTCCGGTGATGGCGGAGATCTTCCCCCGCTGGATGGCGAGATCCGGCACCGACCTACCGTCAGGTAGTGGGGTTTCCCCCTAACCAGGACTCTCCTACCAGCGGGACACCACCCCAGCCGGGACAAGCTCTAAGCTCCCGACCGGTCTCCCGGAATATGTGGTAGTGTAGTGCATGTTAGGTGAGGGGTAAGGGAGAGGATAGGACAAGGAAGGGAAAGACAGATTGCGCGCGGTTCGTGGCCCGTTTTGTAGGGTACTGCCCGGCATTCGCCTGGTGTTGATCGGAGAAACCACGGAAAACTACCGATCAGAGCAACCGGCCGCTAGAATTCTCCTCCAGACAGCGACTGAATTCGACCTAGCTGAAAAGCTAGTGTCGAAAATTTTACCGCGTCAGGACTCGAACCTAGGACCTCCCGGTCAGAGGCGCTCCAGCGGCATCAGTTGATGCACTGAGCTACCGCTCGCAGTGATCTCGCCATACAGCAAGTGAAGACCATGGCCACCTCCGCAGGAACATGCACAAAGATTTATGTGACTAATGACCTTAGCAGTGACGCGCCCGGTATCACTAATCATTAATCACTAACCGGTATCACGCGCCCTGTATAATCTATCAGTCATACAAGGCGCTTTCGACGCTGCTTGGAGCAATGGGAAAATCATGCACTACATTTATGAAACTAATGACCTTAGCCGTTGACGCGCCCGGCATCACTAACAATCAATCAATCGCACAACGATCTTTCGACGCTGCTTGTGTTAGGGGCGGATCCTGCCGCCCATTTGGGGCGGGGCATCGTAAAATTTTGTTAAAAAATAAATATATTTGCTATTATTTTCTATATTGAATATTATTGTTTAAATATTTACATCACTCGAACATGAATAAATATATAAGTTAATTTTGCCAAATAATGCAAAGTAAACGAAAACTGTAGTCCTTGGGGGGGGGGGAGCATGAATCGTATGGTCCGCCAGTGGCTTGGCCCACTGTTGGTGTCGGGGGAAGATCAGAGCGTGAAAAAGGACGGTTTGGCCGCACGGGGCTGGAGTTACGAGCTAGCGCACCTGGGGGTGGAGTGGGGGTGGGGAGTGGAGGCGGATTAGGAGCAGCCGTCGCGTCGGTGTCACACGATGGGGCCCGCGGGCAGATGAAAAGGGAGGAAAGAATCTCGGAATTTACGGATGTCATTTGAATTTTTAATTCTTCACGAAAAGGTAAAATCCTCAGATCTCTGCGCAGGATAAGGAAATATGAAGGTCGGGAAGATGCACAATACGAAGAGTGAAGCCAAGTACGAAAAAAAAAGTTAGTGAAGATTAACATAAAATAGTTAAGAAGTAGTACAATGTTTTATTAATTTATGTTAAAGTCGAGATTTGTCTCTCACACTTTTATTTGCATTAATGAAGTACGAAAACAAATCCAATGAAACAAAACTTAGTTCTTAAACACAAGACTTAAGAAGGGATGATATCAAATTCCTGTTGTACGGAAAGACCTACAGTTTTCGTTTACCTTCCTTTATTTGGCAAAATTAACTTATATATTTATTCATGTTCGAATTATGTAATTATTTGAACAATAATGTTGAATAGTGATTTATCTTCAGTACATGAATAATATACAAAAATAATATACAGGGTTTTATTAGTTTCCAGAATGCCATTATATAACTCCGATTTAAACAGAGTGGCAATTCAAGTTCACGAACTGGACTGAGAGAGGGACACTGTCGTCCAATCGCGTGCTCTGTTACGACCTTAAATTTTGGTACTGGAGCTCCCGATTGGATGACTTCCCCATCTACTTCCAGCTCATGACCTTGAAGTGCCACTCTGTTTAAAGCGGAGTACGGAGTCAAAGTTCCCAACAGAGACGCTATTGACCTCCTGGGAGGTCGATGAAACTTCAAGGGAGGTTAATGATAATTAAGGGGTCGGTTGAGGATCGATAAATGAATCGATCGATTGATTGGTACAGTCAAGAGTAAGACCCCGTCGATTATTAAAAATATTAATGAAGTTTATGAAATTATAATTATTTTTTCTTTTGTGAATATTCAAGAAATCATACTAAATTACAAATCGAGCCTCTTGGAATATTTTTCACAGATTTTTGCACTGATGGAAATCGATCTTTAGTGAAAGAAAGAAATTCACAACGACTTTTTTCTGAAAAATTATGTATATTTCAAAACAAAAATGATAATAAAATAAATCTAATAAACATTTTTAAAACGTTTGTTCTTATTATTTGACTAACTGCTACATTTAAGATTTTTATTTGAAGTTTCTTTGTGTTGTGATTGTGCAGTATGCAGAATTTATTGAAAAAATATTGATAAAATGTAATATATTTGAAAAATTATTGAGGATCGATCATGAGCAAACTATTATCTTAAAAGACTTCTGAGAAAAAAAAAAAGGTTTGGGACCCCTGACGTAGAGTACGGTGAATGAGAGCTCCAACGTCCTTTCTGTGCCAAAATTTGTATTCTCAGATCATTTTACATTAGAAAACTGACATTTACTCGCTTCCGATGACCCATGGCAGCCGCTGAGAGACATAACTCCATGGTGCGGTCCAAGTCAACCTCCCATAAAAGAAATATTGAGAAAGTTTGTTAATGCTGCAGAACACTACACTGCAAGAATTTTACGAATATATTGTGACATACAATGACGGATAATTTTGTTTAGGCAAATAAAGGGCAAAATATTGTAAAAGACGTGGTTTTCTATGGTGCAGATACGCAGAGGAGTACACCATAACAACGCGAGTTCGTTCTGAGACGTGGGTTTCTATGGTGCAGGCCAAAAAAAAAAAAGGAAAAACACAGCGAGCTTTGAAGGGTGGATCAGATAGGGAATTAGGGCATTCCGACTCGTGTCGTGGTGGTGAGCGAATCGCTCGGGACTTGTAATATTTCGTGAGAGTGAACATTGAACTTGGAATATTTCCGCATTAGGTGTGCCACGGGAACTTGTAAAATTTACGTGTTGTACCATTGCAAAGTCGGAATTATAATATTTTCATGAGTGAACTGGAATGTGAACTTAGAATATTTTCGCGGTGGAATTACAAGATTTGACTTAGAAATTGTATCAGTGAATTGTAAATTGCCATGTAATTCCGACCGATTATTGTTTCTACCGTGATGAAAGCGGACAAACAGCAATCACAAATAAAAATGGAAGTAATTATCTTGGAAATGAGAACAAACTTCCAGAAGATTCTTATTTACACCTTATTTGTAGGCACTGCTATAACTATGTGTTGTAATGAGCAAGTGACTAAATTGAAACATCAGGATATAATTACATCGGAATAACCAGTACAACTCTTATTTTGATTCGAATATTTCTTTCGAACTCAAACACTGTCTAAAGAGAATTTCTGCAGACTACTGCTCTGATGCGTAGTACTTCATGATTCCATCTGTCATTATCAGGGTATGTCGGAGCACTATCCTAAAAAACGGGCCACGGACTCACCTATCTTACCTTTCTCATCCTTGTCCTCCTTTCTCTCCTTATACACACACACACACACACACACACGCGCGCATTTAATGAACTTTAGCACACGTCGAGAGGTCCGAAGGGAGAGGAACATCGTCACCATTAGGGAGGCGACATTCACTACACTTATAGGATAATGAGAAACGTAGTTGTTGCTACCGGAAACAAAAATTCACTCAGTTGAATTTTCATGCTCACTACTCCCGCACGCCCTCAAGCGAGGTTGGTTGGTTATCTGTTAGTGATTCCGGGCGCGGCAACTACCGAGGTCATTATTCCCGTACGTATAGTGCATGTTATTTCGTCGTGAGTTTACAGTGGTCTTCCCCCACTTAAAGGCGAGATACGGAGCCAACCCAACATCGCCTAGCAGGGTTTTCCCTAACCAGGTACCTCCCACCAACGGGGCATCACCCTAGCCGGGAGAAGCTCTAAACTCCCAACCCGTCTCCCGGCATGTGTGGTAGTTGTGTGGCATGTCAATGTAAGTGTGGGTAAGGAGTGAGGATAGGACAAGGAAGAGGAAGGTAAAGATGTGTGAAGTGTTCATCTGAGAATCCACGAAAAACTACCGATCAGAGCAGCCGGACTCTAGAATTCTCCTACAGACAGCTGTCAGATTCGATCTAGTTGACAAACTAGTGTCCGAAAACCTGCCACCGTTGGAACTCGAACTTAGGACCTCCCGGTCAGAGGAACTGCAGTCACATCATTTCATGCCCTGAGCAATGTCTTCCGACACCTCTCGGGATACACCAGTCAGTAAACTTATGGGATGAGGAAAGTTGTCGTCGCAACCGGAAACTTCTCATTCACACAACTCCCACACGCCCTCAAGCGAGGAAACGTAGTGGCGCCAAGCGGGGGCGTCGGCGATAACCCATGGGGGGGGCGTGCTTTCGGTTCCCACGTGCTCAGTTACGCGCGGCGAGCGATCGCCACCCTTGCCCCGCCCTCCGCGCACGCCCATCGCCTCTCCTCTCTGTCTCTGTCCCTCTTCCTCCGCCCCCAACGGGCCTTTCACTCAGCGCTCGCGATACCATCTGTCGGCTACACCCGCGGGCCCTCTCCGTAATTAATACAGAGCCGCTCCCAGCTCCGCACCTCCGCGCCGCCCCCGCCGCGTCACGCTGCTCATGCATACGCGCGCCGCCCACGCTCGCCCACGCCCACACACCCGCGCCCGCCCCCGCGCCTGCCCGCACCCGCCCCCCCCCCGCGCCCGACCTCGCGCCCGTGCCCATCCCTCCCCGCAAAAAAACATGCACTACACTCACAGGACTAATGACCAAAGCAGTTGACGCGCCCGGAAATACAAAAAATCAATTAATCAAACCCTCGCCCTTACCCTCACCTTGGCCCTCGCCTTCGCCCTCGACTTCGCCCTCGACTTCGCCCTCGACTTCGCCCTCGACTTCGCCCTTGACTTCGTCCTCGCCCTCGCCCTCGGCCGTGCTACCTTGGGTCTTCTGAATACGATTCAGATAGGAAGTATAATAAGCTGACACAAATTCATACCTGGCATACAACACACTCAAATTTTTTTTATAAATCAGATCGGTAGAAGAAAATTAGTCTTAATGGTGCATTTCGAATACTCACCGTCCATGTACGGAATCCACGCATAAAACTGGCCTGCCATCGGTTTCCTGTTGAACGCTTCGCATTGCTGCAATCGGAAGTCCTTTGATCCCGGCGGGCAAGGCTGGAAGAAAATAAGAATATTAATATCTCTCAATGAACACACGTGTTTCAATAAACACAATTTCAAAATTTGTCAATAAAGATCAAATCTAGAATCTGCAAAATACATTAGAGAACTGAAAATAAGGTAATATATTTAACAGATACGCTGAAATGGGAATGTTGGTATACCATTTAAAAATTTAATAACATAAATTTAATGAAACTCAATGATTATCTTCAGATTGAGGAAGGATTACTTTATCGACAAAACTAACCTGAATGAGCGTTGAGAGTTTCCAGAGAGGTCACAAACATTTCCGAAGTATTAAAAACTTTATCTTTTGCACCAACACCACTGATTTGTCACTCTATTTAAAATCTAAATTATTTGTGCAAAATACTAAACCAAACGAGTCCACAAATTCTCACTATAGAAATATCTTTATTTTGGGAGAAGTGTAAGAAAATGTGTTATGTGGAGATTAAAATATCTCCTCAATACGCACTTTCTCTAGGTACAAAATATCTCCACGTTCATCTAAAATATTGTCAGTGTTGCGTCTCATGAATTATCGTTGTTAGGTGCAATATCAAATGCAAAACTAAATCTACCGGAAATGAAACCAACTACCATCAACATATCGATTGCTTAAATGCATTTAGAATCACTATCACTCCAGAACATCTTGCTTTTCTTGCTAATTCTAAGACGTTTCCACTAATTTCTTCCAGCGACTGATAATTTTTTTTTCTTTTGATTGAGTGCTTAATGAGAATACCGGGTGATTTTTTATGACATCAGTTCATTTTTTTGTACGAATAGTAATATTATTTGGAAGGTGGAAAATGGGAGAATATTCTTCTTAAGGCAAAATAAACTGAATTTGAAAATACAAATCTAAACAAAATTGATGTAGAAAGAAATTGCAAATATTCAATTGTTATAACTGATTTGATAACTGATTGTTATAACTGTTTTGTTTCTTTTTGTCTTTTAGTCACTGAAATTATTTTGTGTCATTAATTTAATGATGTATGGTTCAACCGACTTATTGTATATGGTCACAGGATGTGTAATGCCAAAGCCGGCTACATGGGCAGCATGGATAGAAATTGAGGGTATAGAGTGACGTTCAGGAAGCCGGACATGCCGTGCATAATCTTTTCGAGGCCTGACGTCAGTATGTGACCCTGTAGAAAAGTTGCCAATTGTGCGGCCCATACGTACGACGCTGATAAGGATTGATTGATTGATTGATTTTTTCCTGTTTCCGGGCACGTCAACAGCTTTGATCATTACTCCCATTAGTGTAATGCCCGTTAGTGTAGTGCATGATTTTTCTCGGGAGATGGCGGTGATTATCCCCGCTGGATGGTGATATCCGACGCCAAGCTACCGTCGGCTTGTCCTCACCAGGACTCTCCACCAGCGGGTACCGCCCAGCCGGGACAAGCTCTAAGCTCCCGAGCGGTCTCCCGCAATATGTGGTAGTGTGGTGCAAGTTAGTGTAGATGTGTGTGTGTGTGTGTGTGTGTGTGTGTGTGTGTGTGAAGGGAGAGGTTAGGACAAGGAAGAGGAAGAGCAGATCGCGCGCGGTCCGTGACCCGTTTGATAGTGTACTGCTCCGGCATTTGCCTGGTATTGATCGGAGAAACCACGGAAAACAACCGATCAGAGCAGCCGGCCGCTAGAATTCTCCTCCAGACAGCGACTGAATTCGATCTAGCTGGAAAGCTAGTGTCGACAATCTTGCCGCCGTCAAGACTCGAACCTAGGACCTCCTGGTCAGAGGCGCTGCAGTGACATCAGTTGATGCACTGAGCTACCGCTCCCGGTGACTGATAAGGAAATCGAAAATTGTTTGTATGATCTTGGTTGGGTAGTACGCACCGAGAGAGGCCGCAATATGTTGGCCAAAACGACAGCCACCACTACACAAACTCGGCGCATCTCGGACAACAAAGATCATACAAACTCTGGTCGCGAAGAAATACGAAATCGAAACTTATGTGCATTAAATCCTAAGGAAGGATTAAGAAGCCGACATGTTGGCTTTTTAAGAATTTTCTTTGTATGTTCCACACTCAAGATATTTTCCTTTTAATTATTTTTATAAGTTATATAATGTTACATTACATACTGTAAATGACTTCATGCTTTAATCAAACATTTTTTTAATTATGACGCGTTAACAGTATATTCTGCAACGAGCGTAGAATGATGGCTATTATTCACGAGTGGATGTTTCCGACGCGAGGGACGTAGGAGCGAGTGTCGGAATTTCCACGAGTGAATAATAGCCATTCTACGCAAGTAGAAGACTTTACTTTCTCTACGACTTCATCACTATTACTGCTGAATCCATACGCTCACATTGATTTTTAATTAAAAATCAATGTGAGCGTTTTAACTACAAAGTGGCCACAATTATGTGAACTCGCATACTGTTTCGTGGTTCACTTGTCTTACGATAGTTGCGGAAGAGCACGCAGCGCCTCTGTAGGCGACTGCGAGAACTCTAAGTCGTTGTGTAATGAACTAGGAGGAACGCGATTGGTCCACAGGTGTGTTAGAATAATATTCTCGCACCGGCTTGTGGAATTGGCATGATTACTGCATCCGATAACATGGAGAAATGAATACATTCTGCTATAGTCGTAGAGAAAATATATACATATACATCGCCACTGGATTTCCGATTATTGAATGCCCTAACCAACACGGTTGCATTGCGTCACACTAGGTGTATTTTTACTCCTCGCATACCATTCGCCCGCGTGAATCGCATCGCCTCAATCTCGGCGGACGTGTCCGCCTGATGAGTATTTACGGCGTCGCGACGGCGCTGTTGGCGGCGACGCCGGGTCGACGCCCGCCCGCGCGCCCACCCCGCCCTACGGCGCATAAATTCCAGTTGGCCCGCGCCGCCTCCCGATCGCTCCCCGCGGCGCGACCTCGGACCGGCGCCGCCACGCCACGCCACGCCACGCCACGCCCCGGCATCGACGTGTCGCCGTGCACCGTCCCGTCCCGCCCCGCCCCGCCATGCAACGCCCCACCCCGCCCCACCCGCCCGCCTCGCCTCGCCTCGCCTCGCCTCGCCTCGCCTCGCCTCGCCCGCCCGCCCTCCCGCCCCTCCCCGCCCTCCCCTCCCTCCTCCCCGCCCTCCCCCCGCCCCTCCCTCCCCGCCTCCCCCCTCCCCCCCCCCTCCCCTCCCCTCCCCCCCCGCCCCTCCCATCCCCTCCCGCCCCTCCCCTCCCCGCCCATCCCCGCCCTCCCTCCCCGCCCCTCCCTCCCCGCCCTTCCACGCCCGCCCGCCACGCCCCGCCCGCCACCCCGCCACCCCGCCACGCCCGCCACGCCCGCCACGCCCCGCCACGCCCCGCCACGCCCCGCCACGCCCCGCCACGCCCCGCCACGCCCCGCCGCCCACGCCCCGCCACGCCCCGCCACGCCCGCCACGCCCCGCCACGCCCCGCCACGCCCCGCCACGCCCGCCACGCCTCGCCACGCCCCGCCACTCCCCGCCACGCCCCGCCACGCCCCGCCACGCCCCGCCACGCCACGCCCCGACTCCATCCCCTCCGCCCGACTCCATCCCCTCCGCCCGACTCCATCCCCTCCGCCCGACTCCATCCCCTCCGCCCGACTCCATCCCCTCCGCCCGACTCCATCCCCTCCGCCCGACTCCATCCCCTCCACCCGACTCCATCCCCCTCCGCCCGACTCCATCCACTCCGCCCGACTCCATCCACTCCGCCCGACTCCATCCCCTCCGCCCGACTCCAGCCACTCCGCCCGACTCCATCCACTCCGCCCGACTCCATCCACTCCGCCCGACTCCATCCACTCCGCCCGACTCCATCCACTCCGCCCGACTCCATCCACTCCGCCCGACTCCATCCACTCCGCCCGACTCCATCCACTCCGCCCGACTCCATCTCCACCCCTATTCGATACTCTCCGCGAGAGAAGTTGGGCATGTTCCGATCTCTGGCTCTGTCAGTTCCTTGCTGGTTCTTCGAGCTCTGTCTCGCCCTCCTCACATCCGCATTTTCAGCCGCACAGTCTCTGTCCGTTTCGCTTTCCTCCGATCCAACCCCATTCGCAGCGTCTTGAGGAGCATGACCACCTCATTATGCCACCCACCGAGCGCAAGCAAAGGTCCTCGCGAATCCCAGTTCCACACATTTAACTTGCCGGTCTCGCTTCGCTTCCTCTCCCTCGCTGCCACTCCCCTCCCAGACCCACACAAACTTCATTGGGTTAAGACGCCTGGCGCCCGACGTCGCGGTCGGCGGTGGTCCAAGTACAAGTGGCCAAGGGGTCCTTAAAAATCTGGCCTCTTAATTTTTCACACTTTTCCGTCAACGTCCATTTAGCCTCCCTCCGAGCACATCATTGTTTTATTTGTTCATTCAACTCTTATTTTCGTCGACCTCTGGCACGGCAGCCAGTATCCTTGTCTCCGTTCTTAGCTGCCCTGACTGTGCGGTTTCCCTGGCCGATGTTTACATCATTTCCATTCATCTTTCATCGCTCTGCAAGTTATTAATTTGAGTATCCACAATCATGAAGACAACTTTGAAGTGTCTGTCTAAACACAATTATTACTATTCAGTTGCTAAGGTAGTATATTAAGCGAGGGACAGGCTCCTCACTGGAACCTTCTTCCAAATCTTTCTTATCACAAAAGTGTGCTTATGGATGTAATACGTTGATCCATACTCTGTAACGTCGATTCAGGATATATATCGTCGACACCTTTGCAATTACGTAGCGAGGCAATCCTAGACTTCCGTGCAAATGTGTCGACCTAGGTGATCAACACTTCAGGAACTGCGTCGAGTCATGTTGAATAAAATAAAAAAGTGACGCTCAGATCATCTTCATGTGCATTTTTTGAACGACATTTTATACTTCAATTGTAAATGGAGAGAAGAAAAAATAGAGCTAAATTTCTGTTAGACTAAATTAAACATTGGTAAAAAATTGTGTTAATACTGTTTGTTTGTTTGTTTTTTCTTATCGAGTGTTCTCCCTTTTACATGAACATTATTGGCAACCTTATCTGAACTGGTTTTGATCTAATGTTTTACGTCATTTTTCTCTGCTTTGAGAGCAGTTTAAAAAAGTTTTAAGAACATTTTATTGATCACGTTTGGTGGTGTTTTAGGTCATCAAAATCCGAACCTTAGTCATAATCATTACACAGGTAAAGGAGTGATTAGTGCCACCCACTCATTTTAAGCTATAATGTAAAAAGGAACCATTTTTTGTCTTATTCCTGCTCCGCCTCACTTCATCCCGCCCGCATCATTCTCCTCTGCACTTCCCATCCTGTCATCCCCCTCTCCAACTACTAGGGATTCCTACTAATTGCTACAGGGAGAGGTAGCTCCGGGCATGAACTGAGTCCCTCTGATCGGGAGGTCCAATGTGCAGACAGCGGCAGGATTTTCTACAAAAGCTTGTCAGCTAGGTCTAATTCGGTCGCATAGCTAGGTCTAATTCGGTCGCAGTCTGGAGAAGGATTCTAGCGGCCGGCTGCTCTGATCGGTAGTTTCACGTGATTTCTGCGATCAATACCAATACCAATACCACACACAATTAGCTGCTGCACTGCGCATCATGTGTGACAGACGAATAGCGCGTGTTATAAACAGCCACACAGAATAGACTCCGGCTCCGTGACGATCGGATGGTGATGAAAGGTTCTCCGAGATAGTGTAAATGTTGTCAGAGTAACAAAGGATAAACCAGGTGTAAAAAATGAAGCAGATGCCATACACAATAAGATAGACTAAGCTGAAAATGGAATTGGTTTAGTGGTGAGTTGTAGTTGACATTTACATAATTGAAATGATAGAAGGCGTTGTCATTGTCAAGAATACTATTTATTTCAAAAAGAGCAGCTTTCGATGGCTTAGCCATCATCATCAGTTTTCTGCGTAGTCGTTTTTGTGACTTCCAGACAGCAGAAAACTGATGATGATGGCTTAGCTGGAAAGCTGCTCTTATTTTTCAATAAAATTGTGCAAAATTAGTAGTGTTGACAATGACAACGCCTTCAGTTATTTTAATTACTGAAAATGGAAATTTAGAATGGACGCGAGAGCAACGACCAAGTAGGCTGAGGACTCCACTATCGGAAAGTCATTAAATGGAACATATAAATCTGAGTATTGTAAGAAGTTTTGGAATAGATTTAAATAAACTTTCAATTAAAATAATAGTAGGTAATGGCCATGCGTGCAAGCCCAGAGTAATGGGACATATTAAATAACGACAGGAATTTTATTGTTATTGTTCTTAGGAAGTGTTATATAAAATTACATGTGTGTTTTTTTCTTTTGTGTGAAGCAGAACCTGAAATTACAACGTTACTTGATTTTTGAAACAGATATTATTATTATTATTATTATTATTATTATTATTATTATTATTATTATTATTATTATTAGACACGAGAAGGAAATTTCCGAATCCCAAATAAAGAAGTAAATATTTCTCACGTAAATGTTCGTAGCCGAAAATCTACATAGACTGCCTTGTCAAACCCACAAAGAAATTTTTTTCAGGACGGATCGATCGAATAATGGTAATTGTCATGGTAAATAATTAAGTAGAATATGGAAGAATACCGTTAGTGTATTGATAATACAATTAATTGCTGAGTCGTGAGAAAATTTCAGAAGAGTACTGTTGGCTAGCATTTCAAACGAAATAACTGTAGTCATCACTGGCAACAGTGATATGTTGACAATGATCACTTTAATCTGATCATAATTTTTGTTAAACAACTGATTCTTTTATTACGATTTCAAGCGATCGTCTTAATACGAACCCGGTGACTGACGCATCCGTACGCCAAACACATCTGTCTTTTTTCCTCTCCCACCCAAGACGCGAGTCAAATTTCGCGCCGACTCACTCATGGTTTATTCATACGCTAGCTTCATTCGCGTGTCCCCTTGAACGCGTTCGCCAGCTCTGGTCTGGGGCGTCATTATTCACATTTTGGATATTTAACGGCGCATAGAACGCGCGTTCTCCCGCAGTTTCCCGTTGTTTTACGGCCGGGTAGCAGTTCCACTCCCGTCAAGCCTCCTGAATGTTTCAGACTCGCGTGAAAGGGCGTTGGGTATTTTATGCCGGGCGCCGGCGACACTGGGAATGGGGTGGTCGCACGTGAGGCGACACAGGTAGGGAGAGCCGTGGAGCAAGAGGCGGAGAAGGAGTCGGCGGAGGAGGAGGAGGAGGAGGCAGAGGAGACGGAGGCGGAGGATGAGGTGGAGGAGGCGGAAGAGGAAGAGAGGAAGGAGGAGAAGGAAACGGAGGAAACGGAGGGGCGGACAAGAAGTAATAGAGGAGGCGGAGAAGGAGAACAAAGCGTAGAAGGAGGAGGAAGAAAATTCGGAGAGGGAGCACTCGGAAGGGAAGTTTTCTGGGGGGAATATCAAAACCCCGATGCGAAGTTACCCAACCGCACGTTTACTCTTCTTTGCTAAGTAGTTTAGATTCATTACGAAGCGTATATAATCTGTAATAAAATATATACTCGCTAATGCAGTTTCAAATTTTGCCTGCAAAATTCTTGTTGTTTTAAAAGTAAATTTTACTTTTTACCTTCCCTTTGTAGCATGTGCATTCTACGGTACAAAATGTTTTTTGTTCTCCTTCATATAGTTTTCCATTCTATACTCCTCCTTTAGTTTTATATTCTAAATTAACAATAAACGATACAACGTAGCAAGTGTTCGTCATGTGATCAAATAAATGTTAAAAATTTACTAAAAGGAGGACATTTAAAATACGCAGGAGGACGAGAGGACAATCAGCGTGAATGCTGGACGGTCCTTCCAAATAGAGGACAGTTGGCAACCCTAAGTTCAGATGAACATCTCTAGCTTTCGGATATGTTACATGAGTAACATATCCGAAAGCTAGAGTTCATCGAGGCTTCTTCCGTTCGTTCAAGCAAATTCTGCTTGCAAACTTTTGGTTTGGACTGTTCTTCACCAAATCTGTCTTTAGTTATCGCGAAATCGACTGAATCGACAATTGCGCTGATAGGCGTCTCAGGAACATGATATTACATACAACGGCGAAACTTCACAATTCCTGAACGAAGAAATCGAAAAGGCGACTTAGGAATTATCTGGAGAATATTTGTTTCATCTCTTAAATATTATTTGAAGCAAGTACCATTAAAAGCGATGAAATCAGCAACAAGGGCTTTAAAAATGACGGAAAAAGGTAAAACACAACTCATTAGTCGAAATCGACGAAAAGAAAAGAAGTTTTATAAAATGAATTATATTCTTACAGACAAAAAATGAATGTCTATACTAAAAAGCATTGTTCTAAAATGAAAAGAAAAATGACATTTTATAAAATATGCCTTCTAATTATGTCAAATACGCGGATAACGGTAGGCTCTTTTATCTTCGTAACATATGTGAACATTGTACTATGTTTTCTGATTATCCCGATATTGTAGGCCGTATTTTCAGGTTCTCGAAGTGTTCGTTTACTTATTTCATTATTCCAAATCTATCACGACATGTCCGATGGTGTCCGCTTTTTTGACAAGGTCTCGGGTAGCAACTTTTACGATGTCGCAGATGCTAGCTTTTGAAAACTGCCGATTCGAGCAGAGTCTGAGAAGGAATTCTAGGAATCACGCCTGGTTCTGTGGAAGACTTCCCATCACCCACGCGGTATCTGAAAGCCGATCCCACTTCACCCAACTCCTCGTCACTTCTTATCGCGCTCTTATCTCGACCGAGGTTGTGGTTCTTTCTCCTAAAGTTGTAAAAGCTCCCGAGAGTTGTAGTATGAGATTCAATGTGATGGATTTTCCATTTCCAACTTTACGAGAGCTTTAAAATTTGTAGTTTTCTGGGAATCGATGTCTTTCTCTTTTCGTCTGCCAGAACGGAACTGCAAATAAAATACCCGGACTAAAGATTATTTGCGGAGAAAAATATTTGAAAAGATTTTCTCAGAAACACAACTTTACGATCGTGGCTATGAAGGTCAAATCGGAATATTCAGTCAGCGGTAACCAAGGAATGTTAAACATAGTGAGACACAATAAAAATTCAGTTATTGATCAGCACTTTGATAATAAAATTGATGTCATCTAATATCAATCAATAACTTTTAGGTTATTGACCATAATATCTTTCATTTGAAACCAAATAAAAACGTTGGAGGAAATTGTATGAGGGACATATGCGAAAATAATATTAAGCCCATCTAACCATTTAGAATGAACATTTTTCATTTAAATATTACATTCAATTTTTTAATCGATTTGGCAAATAAAATGGCTGGTCTTAATTAGCTTTCTCAGAGAGATAACAAGCTCAAATTTGAGAATATTTGTAATATATTTTTCAAATTTGGTTGATATAGAATGCTTATTTTCTAAAATAATAATAATTTTTCATTTAAAATATATCGAAAATATTATTAAAAGTTCAATTAGATAAAATTATAATCACGGCGCGAATCGATTTTAATGAAATTAAAGTTGTGCCAGTTTTAAATCATATAAACATCTTCAGCAAATATACGAAGTCTACTACTCAACCCAATAAGATAATATATTAATGATTTGATCTCCATGAATGAAATATCATGTACACTAGTAGCCAGCAGTGGCAAAAATGCTGTTGTTGTTGTTGTTGTTGTTGTTGTTGTTGTTGTTGTGTGTGTGTGTGTGTGTGTTTGTGAGGAAACTGAAGTATTGGAGCAGAAAAAGTTGACTGTTCTGAGACGGCACACGTAAATATTGAAGCTTACTTCTTTCACGTCCCATTAAGTCAGTCATGTCGTACGCAGTGACACTCTGAGTAAGATAATATTCATGAAATTACGGATTAACATAATGAAATATATGCATTTTTCAGTCAAATTCGCAACTGTTTCATTGGTTTTATACTATTCTCCAAGTTCCTGGGTATCTAACATATGCCATGAGAATTCTTACTAGCTCCTTGGTTTCTAGAGAACTTACACTTACATGCATTACTATTATGAATATAATAGTAATGAATATAATATGAATATTATATTCAGCAATGAATTGTTCAGTATGAATTATATATAGTAATGAATATAATAATTATGAATATAATAGTAATATTGATATATTTTTGGATTTTGTCCGAGTTACTGGATATCTAACAAAACCATAGACACTTCTCAAAAGATCAGTGATTACTCTGTTTTCTTTCAATTTCTATGCGCATTGGAAATAAATAATGAAGATAAAGAATTGCAATATACTGTTCAACTGAATTAAAATTCACTTTACTGTTCATCTTAAACATTTTAAATTGATGCAAATGAAAACAAAGCGGCCCACAAAGTGAGGGAAAGAAACCAACTTTGAGTTATATGAGAAATATTGCAGAATTCTCGTGTACTGAATACAGTATACTGTTTTATTTGGTAATGTACCCTCCGTGAATTTACATATATAAACGTCCTCCAATTTAATTGAAAATAATAATGTACACATGTAAGATACTAGTAGGAATTATCCGCGCTTTACGAAAATGAATGAGCATGTGAACATGTAGTCTAGTAAGTCCTGATTTATGTATTCCACTTCGACATGAAAAACGGGGTTTCAAAGCTTCTTTTTGAACTCTGTTCAATGAAATAACTTTTTTTCAATTTTCTTTTTAACTTATTACCAGCGAAATTTTTCGAAAAATGTATGTGGCATTAATCTGTCACTAGCTATTCTTAACATTACGATATTCGAATTGTACCCCTTCTGACATCACTAGCGGTGATCTCATTTCTTGATTTTCCAATAGAAAGAATTTCTGGGTCTCTCGGAGCAAGACCCTTGCATACGAGCGATAAATTCAGGAAAGTTAAGCGATTTTACACGCTATGAACTATAGTTAAAAGAGCAATCAATTGTTTAAAAAACAAGACTTAATTTCCAAATGCACATTACTATAATGCATTCTGTTGGTATTTTGAATCATGTTTTTGGTATAAACTGCAATGAGATTGTATGCTACTACACCAAAGATCCATATTGACGAAGCAATTTTGGAACGATTATGGATTAAAACATTCGGTCACGAATAGATACAACTTGAGAACCTATATTTCCGAGAAGGACAATAAGCTTCGTATTCTGAGAAGGTCCAGTGAAAGAAACAAGAGAAACCGTGACTCAATGATCGATAACCACACGACAGGAAATTACCAGGCGCGTGGGCTGGCAGTGGAGGGAGAGCGAGATGGGGCATCAAAAGGAGCAGAGAAGACCAAGTACGTGGAAAAAGAAAGAATAATTGAGAGATTGATGATAAGAAAAAAAGAGTGGAAAGATGGGAAAATGCGAAAGAATAGAGGTGAATGAGTAAAGAAGATGAAGATGGAAACAGGTGAATGGGACAAGGAGAGAGGAAGAAGAGGTACAAGGAAAAAGAAAAAAGAAAATGAGAGTTTGAAAGGAAAACCGCTAAGCGGGAAGGAAAGGAAAGGGGCGAGGAGAAACAAAGCAGGGGAAAATGAGGAAAGTGGCGGTGTTCCTCCACGCTGGGAGGTGAGATCCAACGCTGAACTACACGTGGGTTTGCTGGCTTCTCCTTCTCAAGGTATCTTTCCAAGCGTGGAACCGCCCAAACCGGTACAAGATTCCCCGACTGGTCTTTGGACGTGGGTGGTACAAAAGTGTAAGTGAAAGTGAGTGAGTGAGTGAGTGAGTGAGTGAGTGAGTGAGTGAGTGAGTGAGTGAGTGAGTGAGTGAGTGAGTGAGTGAGTGAGTGAGTGAGTGAGTGAGTGAGTGAGTGAGTGAGTGAGTGAGTGAGTGAGTGAGTGAGTGAGTGAGAGGGAGTGAGTGAGTGAGTGAGTGAGTGAGTGAGTGAGTGAGTGAGTGAGTGAGTGAGTGAGTGAGTGAGGAGGGAGGAGCGAGCGAGCGAGCGAGAGAGAGAGAGAGAAAGGAAAGAGGAGGCGTCAAAGAAGAAAAAGAAGAAGGAAAATCAAGCACAGCCGTACACAGTTTCATAGAATAATCCGGCATTCGTCTACTATTAGGGAGTTTGACACGTCATAGTACACGTCATTCGACGTGAAATCGACTTGAAAATGTGATAATTGCCGAAATTTTACGCCTTAAAAAGTTAACGCTCTTGCAATAAGCGTACTGATCTCTATTGTATACATGTCGCCGGGCTTGTGTCTTACGCAACCGCAATAAGGCGGCCGAAGATACGGCCTACTTGGTGGAGTACGTCAGCCAGTTAGCACATAGACCACTGGTGCAAAATCTTTCTATATTTCACTTGCTATTGATATCGGCTGCTATAACGCTTTGTCATGCGAAAATTCTCTTTTCAGGCCTGACGGATAATGTGGGTATGGTGGGTAGCTATACCCACACGAAATATTCCGAGTGAGTAAAATACCCACTCGGAAATTGGGGTGAGAGAAATATTCCATAAACGTCAAATTCCAGAAATGATCGAAGTTTCTCGATATTGCGTAGACTCAAAACGCAAATGCTATCAACTACGCTGTAAAATTGTCTCAATAGCTGTATATTTCGATTTTACAAATTTTTAGGGACATGACCGAATAAATATAGTTGCAAAAATTGTTCAATGCGTTTATATCAAAAAATGCAAAGCGCAACGCTGTTTTTTGCATTGCAAAAATGCACTGCTGAAGTTACATAAAATAAATATGATAATTTGATAATTTAATGATAAACATGACAATTTGAAAACAAATGTGTGATTTCCCCTTCATGTATATTTTTGGTGGGGAATGGAGGGAGTAAGGGGACTTTCCCCTCCCCCCGGATCAACTACCCATTCGGACTACCCACTCGGACTACCCACTCGGACTACCCACTCGGACTACCCACTCGGACTACCCACTCGGACTACCCACTCGGACTACCCACTCGGACTACCCACTCGGACTACCCACTCGGACGACTCACTCGGATTACCCACTCGGATTACCCACGGATACCACCGGACTACCCACTCGGACTACCCACCGGACTACCACTCGGACTACCCACTCGGACTACCCACTCGGACTACCCACTCGACTACCCACTCGGACTACCCACTCGGACTACCCACTCGGACTACCCACTCGGACTACCCACTCGGACTACCCACTCGGACTACCCACTCGGACTACCCACTCGGACTACCCACTCGGACTACCCACTCGGACTACCCACTCGGACTACCCACCCGGACTACCCACTCGGACTACCCACTCGGACTACCCACTCGGACTACCCACTCCGGACTACCCACTCGGACTACCCACCGGACTACCCACTCGGACTACCCACTCGACTACCCACCGGACTACCCACTCGGACTACCCACTCGGACTACCCACTCGGACTACCCACTCAGCCTGGACTACCCACTCAGCCTCAGCCTGTCCCTATTCATCGGAAAATCCAAGGAAATGCAGATAGGAGCAGCCGGCGCCTCGAATTCTCTTCGAGACAGTGGTTGAAATGAGAGAGTGGAGGAGATTCAGATTGTGGAGTGAGTGGTGGTGGTGGTGGTGGTGAGGGGGGGCGCCGCTCCTTTGCGTGGACGCGTGCTGTGCGTGTGCGTGGGCAGAGAGGTCGAAGGGGCGTAGGCGGCGCTGGCAGTCACGACTCGTTTGCTTAAATGAAATACGCAGAAACGAATTGCTCTGAAGGATCTTGGGAGAGTCTGCTAGAGCGTGGGCTCTGCCGTTTCCAGTTGCGCGGGTCGCTACCTCTTCTTAAAGGAGAGATTTCTGTTTCTGAATGCGAGAAATCTAGGAATTCAAGCAATCAGTAACGTTAATTGCATGCCGATGTGGATATATGAAGACAGCAAAATCGGTCATGAGAAAATGAAATGGTAAGTTTGGAAAGAATTCTTAATTATTTCTACTAAACTTAGAATACATCAATAACAAAAATTGTGTTAAGGAATGTGAGTGAAATATGGGAAGATATCGGTTTTATATAACTTTATGTACAACAGCTATAGAGAATGGTGGACCAATGATCCTAGGAAAAATGAACTGTACATTATTTTATTTCAGTCATAGCCACGTTAATAATATTAATTATATTAGCATTCTCTATGTTGTACCATTCTGCAGTTCAACAAAGCTCTCTAAACATATTTCCCATGAAGACCGGTTTTTGTTGATGGTTTCCGGAAGGATACCATAATAAATAATGTAAATAACATCGTTAAAAATTGCAGTCATAAGAATAAATGACCAGATTTAACCATTCGAAAAGAAAAGCAGTGTATTAACTATAAAATTTTGCACAATTTGAGAGAGGAACTGAACTTGTTCAATATTTCAAATGCGACTTCACATACTGGAGTTGATAATTTAACATTACGCGCATTTCTTTTCATCATTTTTCACATTAAATCATAAAGAGATATATTACGGAAGTACCGTGGACAGAAAATACAATACACTTTGCATATGCTAATAAGATTTCTTCTTATGCTAATAAATGTATTATAATGCAAATATAAAAATCCTGCAGAACTAACAACGCATTCACATTACACAAAAACTTGTTTAACATAGAACATCAACAAAAGAAAAGCGTTAACAAGCACGATTTCCCGTCAATCACACAACAAAATAATTCCCATCTACAAGCGAAATTCAAACTTGGCGCGTAATACTCGCAGTGCTGACGCTAGGTATGGGCAGACCGGGCAATTGTCCGGGGCCCCGTAAATGAAGAGACCCGATGATGGGCCCGATGGGAAAAAATAGTAAAAAAAAATTGGAAAAGAAATTAGAACTCGAGAAAATCGTCATCGGAATTTTATAAGTCGCGGTCCAGTAGTTTTTTTTTCATAAAATTTTCAATTAATTTTATACATTAAATATTCAATTATAGTCATTCCTTGTAAGGTAGGACTCTATGAAATCAAACGATGCTAACATTAAAATATGTTCTACTGAAATTCAAGGTAGGACTCTATGAAATTATCAAACGATGCTAACATTAAAATATGTTCTACTGAAATTCATATTTAGTATTTCATGTATTTAACAAGTGATTTTATTAAACGCTAACTACACACCACAAATTTATTTTGTGTTTTAAGCTCACGGTGGAAATTGTATTATTTTATTACTAAACACTTTTATTTAAAATAATATTTAAAAATATATTTGCATAATCTTCTTCTGGCATAACCGTTGTAATTTTTGTTACTTCTTGAAAGAAATAAAAATAATATAACTTTCACTTTTTTGGGAGGATGGGCCTACGTTTCAGCATTGCCCAAAATTGAAGGGCTCAGTAGAACAAGGGAATATCCCGCATAGATAGATTACTGAGGTAATGAGGGTTTTATCTGAACTTCCCTCATATAACATTTTTAAACTTTTAAACACAGTACACTAGTATAAAAGCTCATACTGGATTTAAATAACATATTACACTAAAAGAATGGTATCTGAAATTTTGAATAATGCTAATAACTCAATTTCACTAACAAAAAAAAGTGGGACAGCTCCTTGTTCTACTGAGCTACGATTGTCTAGCTCCGGGGCTGAATACTGGAGGACCACTCGTGGGCTCCACGCCGGTGTTAACAACTCTGGGAGCGTGTTCGCCGCCAGGGAGGGGAGGGGAGGGGAGGGGCGCGTACCTTGTCGTTGCAGATGTGGAAGCGCTTGTAGACGCCCACGCAGACGGCGCTGTGGGGCTTGGGCGCGTGGGCGCCGGGACGCGGCGCGCCGGCGCCCGCGCCCGTCGCCCGCGTGGCGTTGCGGAGGCCGGCGTCCGCCAGGCGGCGCCGCCGCTTCTCCATCCTGCGCACACACACACACGCACACCTTCAGAGGACGAACAAGTCATGTACAAGCGCACAGATATTTCACCTAGGCGAAAATGCATCCATTCCAAACCGCATTATCTCCCGATACCCCCAAAGACTCTCTTAATATTTGATTGATTGTAAGTGATTCCGGGCGCGTGAACTACTAGGGTCATTCGTCCCGTAAGTGTAGTGCATGCTTTTGCTCGGGAGGTGGCGGTGGTCTTCCGCCGCTGGATGGCGAGATTCGGCGCCGACCTACCGTGGGCTAGTGAGGTTTCCCATAACCAGGACCGGGGCGGTGCCCCGCTGGTGGGAGAGTCCTGGTTAGGGGAATCCCCACTAGCCGACGGTAGGTCGGCGCCGAATCTCGCCATCCAGCGGCGGAAGACCACCGCCATCTCCCGAGAGAAAAAACATGCACTACACGAACGGGACTAATGACCGAAACAGTTGACGCGCCCGGAAACCCGAAAAATCAATCAAAGGAACGCTGTTGGTTGATATCTCAAATAACAAGAGTTGGTTTGTTATAAACCTTGGGTGTCGTCTCGGTTTACAAACTTTAAAGGCGTCCGTTATTTATGCTCTATATGAAACTAAATGACGTTAATAAAAGTCTCACCACATATTTTTGAACAGGTGATTTTTAACAAGAATTGAACTGTAATAAATGTATTGTATGATGAAAAGAGTGAGAAAGAAAACAGACCTGAAACATATGCAATATCACAAAAAATACTATCGACGTTAGATAGCCTACCAATTGTCTGATATTACTATTAAAGGTTGTTCCCACAATTAATTAAAAGAATTAAAACTTTGTGACTGTGAACCTTTTTTAATCTTGAACAATTGTTAGATAGAAAATAAAACAATATTTCTTGGCCAGATGCGGACACACCTTCATATCCACAAATGTCTTAAATACGTTTTAAATATTGGGTTAGGTTTTTAAATTTTCATTGACTAAAGGTAAACTCTTACTTTTTCTTCCGCTTCGCCGCTTCTCGCTTCGTACTAGCAAATAAATTTCAATAATTTGTCCAATCATTTAGAAGATCCTTGTTATTGTAACACTTTAAGTTGTTTTTTTGTTGGTTTTATTTTCCAGACATTTGTGAATCTGAAGATGTGGACCTCTCTGGCCATGAAATGTTTTATTTTGTATTTAACAATTTCTCATGATTAAGAAAGTTCACAGTTGCAAAGTGTTGATTCAGTATAAAAATTGCTATAAACGTGCAGAATAAACATGCACCACAAGTGAGAACCTTTTTTCGTAACATATACAAAATTATCAAAATTGAAGGGAAAAGATGACAGGAGAGACGACAAGAAAGTAAGGACAGATGTGGTGAGAAACATTGGCTACGAGAAAAACTGAAACAGATACAATTAGTAAGAAGGAAAAGATGTGATGAAGAAATACGAGAGCTAATAAGTTCACAGACATTTTTGGGAACACCATTTTTCAAGTTCTATTTATTATGTTTATAAAATTGCTTTTCTTTAACTTCTCTTAATTCCGTACCATAACACATTTCGAAATCTATAAAATCGCCGAACACATTAAATCTTTCGAAACAACATTACAGGTTCCCAATCGCACTTCATTTCAAATTTCAAACCCCACACGACATCAAATTTTGCATGCCGTCGTAAAACCCCCTCATCGCAGCAAACTCAGCTGCACATGAAACCCTGCCTCCGTATCGAACACAGACATCATCAAACCGTCCATCGCATCAAAACTGATACGACACCCCCGCCCGTAGTATCGTGGCCCGACGAAGCGCGTAGACTCGTCGTCTCCCGCCGTGCCCTTCCCAGCCCTACAGAGGGGCCTCCTCCGCCTCCCCCGCTCGTAATGAGGCGGCGGGGCGCCGCGGGCAGCAGGGTCGCGTCCGCACCAGCCGGGTCCCGCGCGCGACCCCTGCCCGGGCATTCCTCAGCCCCGGCCGCACAGTGGGGCAGGCGCTTGGGTTCACGTAGGGTTGCCAACAATGTTCAGGAAAAAGGGAAGACACCGGACAAGCAAAAATAAATAAATAAATAAAAAATAAAAATATATAAATAAATAATAAAAAAATAAATAAATAAAAATAAATTTAATGAAAATAAATTAAATAAAAATAAATTTAATAAAAATAAATTAAATAAAAATAGAAATAAAAAAAATAAAAAAATAAATAAAATAAAAATAAATTTAATGAAAATAAATTAAATAAAAATAAATTTAATAAAAATAAATTAAATAAAAATAAATAAAATAAAAATAAATAAAATAAAAATAAATAAAATGAAAATAAATAAAATGAAAATAAATAAAATGAAAATAAATAAAATAAAAATAAATAAAATAAAAATAAATAAAATAAAAATAAATAAAATAAAAATAAATAAAATAAAAATAAATAAAATAAAAATAAATAAAATAAAAATAAATAAAATAAAAATAAATAAAATAAAAATAAATAAAATAAAAATAGCCGTTCGGATAGCCGAGATCGCTAAGGCAGTAGTGCCGTGGCGATCTCGGAAGGATCGCGGTTCGAGTTCCGTCTCGGGCATGGGGATGTTTGTGTATGTCTCTTTGTGTGTGCCGTCCAGTCATTCTTCATTATCATCATTCCATCTTCCATCCCCAGAACTAACAACCCTGGGGTATAAAAATCGGATTCAGTCTAATGCTGATCCCTAATTAGTTACATGCAAGACTTGCAACGTGATAAAATGATACTGAGCCCGTGCAAGCCATGTCCTGCGTGGTTCAATATGAAAAAAAATCGCGAGCAAAAAATAAAAATAAATAAAATAAAAAATTAAAAATAAAAACAAAAAAATAAAAAAATAAAAATAAAAATACACGCATCAGCACATTTCTTTTCATTGTATTTAAGATATTTAATTATTTGAGATTCAAGTGAAAGATACGTTCGCAAAATGCAGGTGAAGATGATCTCAGCGTCCCTTTTTAATTTAGTCTAGGCACTGTCAAGCACGTGTGTTAGCGTTCAGGAAAAAAGGTTATTCATGTTTTTATGCTACATTAAACAATAAAAGATACACTGTAGCAAGTGTTAGTCATGCAATAAAATAAACGACAAAAGTCAAAAATTTACTAAATAGAGGACATTTAAAATACAAAGGAGGACGCGAGGAAAACTGACGTCAAGGAACAGTCCTCCCTAATGGAGGACGTTGGCAATCCTGGTTTACGTACATTTCTGTAAGAACGATGCGCACAAAACATCGTGGGCAGATATTTAATGTAACAGTAAGAAGCTTGTTTCACCAAACCCCAAATTCAAGTGGTATCCAAAATACCGTCTAATTTACGAATACAAATTTTACGGTAAAGCACATATATAATTATTGTATTAAAATAGCATTTCACTTTGAGGTCTTCTGGTAGTTACTGAGGTATTTCATGGCAAATTTTAAGTTGATCCATGTTTTATTCCAAAGTTTTTTAATTTTTGAATGGTAGTTTGTCTATAAAATGTAAAAAGTTGGATATAATGTTCATTTGTATAATTAATAAATAACTATCAAGATTGATGTTTTTAGTAATATTTATAATTAACTTCTTCATTGAAAGATGTTTAAAATATTTATCGGTCACATGCGTCTTAATCCCTGTTAACAGGCAACCCCGTAGGTTTGTTAAGTGTACTTGTACCTACCTGTATGTTAAGAAACTTAACAGCCATAGCAACAGGCTTTAACATCCTTAGAAACGTAAACAACCATCGATTCATTGCAAGTCAAATGTTTGTTAAGGAAAAAAACATGGCGACATACAAAACAAATCAAATTCAAACGATTCAGAAGTAATTCACATTGGTTTTGTGAATAACAACCATCAATTCTAACATTATTAATAGTAGAATAAGAAAAATGTATATTCGATAAATTAACCTCATTTTCCTCACATTCCAACAACTGAAACTACTCCGACAATCGTCTTCACCGACTTTGTGAAGGTGTCGCCACTGGAAGTCAACGCGTCAACTTTCTAATCGAACGTCGTTTCTTTTAGGTATCTTTTAGGAGAATTATTTCCACCTAACTTTCTCAAACTACGGTTTACGAATATTGTTTATATAGATATAACGCTCGTAGTAAGGTGCCGCAGCACAATATCGTAGTAAGGTGCCGCAGCAACAGAATTCATGTGTTTACTATCGTAGTAATGTCGTAAATTTTCGCATAATTGGTGAGATTTTATGGTGACCGATAAAATGTTGAACACACCACGAAATGTTACAGTTCATGAAAACATATGGTCGAGTATTTTACTTATTACTTAACATAGACTTACAGTGAAAAAAACAATAAGAGACTTACAGTGGAGTTACCATTCCAAAATACGGTACAAAATATTAAAAGTCTTTTCATTAAACTATTCCTTAGAAAAACAAACACCTACAAGGCATGCAAACAGGGAAACAGAGGTGAAGACATTGTTAAATGAATGGAACACAGTGTCGTATTACTGATAGTCCTTTGTGTTTGAATGTTGATCTTGGATGTCGCCTCCTATCTCTGATTCGCAACGGTACCTTACGCCGAGACGAAACAAACGACGTTGATGACAAAGTGAGAATTTCGCAATGATCTCTCGACATTTGACCTATGCGGCCAATGTGATTGGACCATTCACCAGCCAAAATGTCATTTTCATTTTCTCTTAAAATACACATCAGAGAGAAAGATGCAAAGACATACATTAGTTTCGAGATCCATTTCTGCAATGTAACGGTCTAATGATGTGTTCAATACTTTAATACATTATAGTTACCATTTTGTTTATTCATAGTCATTAGCATATTCATAGTCATTAGCAAGGTCTCTACAAAATCAATAGTATTTGCAATCTCAACAAATACAACAGTATACATTTGAATAACATTTTCTGGTTGATATGTCCGTCTTCTTCGGTAATACAATCGTAATAACTCTAAATACTATGTAATACATACTTTCTCATATAAACAAGTAAAAATATGAGCAAAGAAGTATTTTCAATATTATTTTAAAAGTATAATTGCCTTTGTGTAGATAATGTTCATTCATCGTTGAAATCGACATCGAATGGAAAACATTTTTATGGACTTTGTAGAGGGACAATCAAACTACAAGTAAATGTACAATACCTAACGTTTGAACAAGAAACTATATCTTTTATTCAAAGAAGACTGAAATGGATTTTTGTAGTTCAATGAAACGTAGAATTGTTTTGGAATGAATGTCGGTTCGAGTACTATCAAGCGCTTGGTGTGAATGCTGATGCAATCGGGTTATAGCTCATTTCTTTAATAATCATTTTGTATATTTTGTATCATTACTGCAATATTGATTGTTATATAGATTGAACTGAACAGCGGCTAACATAATTAATGAATTTTTACATTTTTTGTTCACATTCAATAATTAATTATTCTGATTTGCAATGAACGTTCTAATCACATTTCCACGTCCATTTCACGCATTATAAAGATGTTCACGACATAGTAATGTGTGTTCATTTTATTGCTTATACTTTCATCCTTAAGATGATTCCAAAGCTTCAACTTCATTCGTAAAATCATCTTCAATCTTGCGATTTAATGCTTACGATTTAATTTCACTTATCTGCGATCCCAACTTTGTACATTCTTCATTAATACATATGATTTACAGAGGAAACTTAAGGAACATATGGTAGCCTTATAATTCGATATCCAGACATTTTCAGCGATTTTAATTAATATTTACAATAAAATGCGGGTCCTTCCAACTCTATTGGTCTTATGACTGGATCTAAGCGGATGTGCACGCCATTACGACCTCGCCGACAAGCATATTTGTGATTCAGAGACAGTTTCCTCGTTCGTTGCCCGGAGGGCCCAGACACCTTCCTGCGAGGCGGAACAATCGACAATCAGGCGCAGGTATGCGCCGATTCAGCGCTCCTATTAGCATGGCGCTTGTGCGGCGTGGATACGGCGAGAGTAAGGCGCGAGGACAATGGCGAAGGGTCGGCAACGCGATGGCAAAGGAACGGCGAGCAGACATCGATGGAGTTAGATTGTTTTTCGTGTTTCCGGGTCCGTTAACTGCTTCGGTCGTCTGAGAGCGTAGGCTTCTCCGATCAAAGTCAGTAGCTGCTTGGCTGCCCTGGAGACACCGCGTCCTAGACACAGGTGCCAATGTTTCGGCCGCCATTCTGTGGCCTTCCTCAAGGCGAAATGCGACACGTGAGTGAAAAGTTTCCTTCCCGAAGAGATTGGTCAAAGCGTAGGCATCCCCGGCCGGAGTCACAATTTAATTGGCTGTCCGGGAGACGCCGCGTCCTAGGCACAGGTGCCAACGTTTCGGCCCCCATTCTGCGACCTTCCTCAGGGCGAAATGCCACACGTGAGTGTAAAAGTTTCCTTCCCAAAGAGGTTGGTCAAATGAAAGCGTAGGCATCCCCGGCCGGAGCAATTTGGGAGACGCCGCGTCCAAGGCACAGGTGCCAACGTTTCGGCCGCCATTCTGCGACCTTCCTCAGGGCGAAATGCGAAATACGAAAGGAAGTTTGCCCCGAGCACAGTCCCAGCTTTGAGCTTAAATTTCAAAGAAAATAAAATAGCACTTTAATTTTATGGTAAAATATTTTTTCTGCAACTATTCCTTCAATTTGATTTTACATAGATTCTGAGTTACTGCTGATACCTGTCCACCCGTGTTATGAAGTCTGGTGTACACAAAAATCTAATTCTGTGAAAATGTAAAAGAAAGTTCAGAAAGGTCTTATTTTCTAAAATACTGCGTAAGAAACATAACTTGGGTTCCATCTGCCCCCTCCGTGTCCACATAAAACTCACCTCTGTCCTAAAAATCTTGTGTTCCTTCGGGACACGAAAAACTGGAACTAAGGGCAATGAACGTTCCCTAACTACGTTATACGCGATATTAAGTGTGTTGCAGTACTATGTTCTCAGACATAATGTGCAAACTTAAATTTTTCATCTTAAACCAGGTTGACTGGCACACTTTCAGGGTTCTTGTGAGGATGATTTCTTACAAATTGTCCAAAACCGTCAAAATTGAACAGTAAGGAGAGAATATTAATATTTATTTGTCATCAATATTTATTCTCCCCTTCTCACAGCATATAAAGAAAGTTCTATAATGCTACACAAATTGATCTCGAAATTTTGAGCGAAATAGATGTCTTAATATTTATTAAATTATATTTTTGTTCGTACGTGTGCTCCCCTTCCGTAAACATCTATCGCCTCAATAGAATTTTCCAATTTTAATATGTAAACCATTCAGTTAATTGAAATGTTTGATAAGCATTGTGTTCTGTAACATTTTAAGTAGTTTGTTAATATGGCAAAATTGTATTTATGGTTGTGGAAGCCCACGTACCATTTAAAGCTGAAAAGAGTTTGAAGTTTTGTTATCAGAGTTATAAGAGTTATTGAACGTCATGTCAGAAATGTCAATTCAGTGACAAAACCGATCGCTTTTACATAGATGCAGCAATAAGGTCGATTCTTCACACGAATGAGTCCTTAAAGATGTTATTAATCGGACATACCGTTTTGTGTTTTGAACAGTTTGCTGAAGAGAGATTTGCAAGAAATGACATGAAATATCTGAAGTATGCGGGAAATTGTGGTTCAGCTAATGTCAAGGTGCCGTTTTCTGGTGGAATAATAAGCCAAGATTCCTAAAAACGTGGTAGTGGTTTTACAAGCTTAACATTCATAACACGGATTTGACACAGGAAAAATGCGCAAAAACCCCTTGGTCACTAGGAGTCACCTTGGTTTTCTAATCATGTTTTTGAAAAACAATTAACACAACCAAATATTAAAATAATTGTGTATGTTAATGGCTTTTAATTATCGAGGAAGATGTTATTAAGAAGAAAAATATGACAGAACCATCACTTACTTTAAATGTGCTGATTAAATCGATCAATAATATAAAAATGTTTTAAAGTGACTTCATTTCACTCGCGAACAAGAAAACAAATTAAATCTCTATTGATCGTCACAAAATGGACAGCAACAAAACTAAATGAAACTACTATCGATTGACAGAAGTGGCCTAAAAGCCTAATCATTATTAACGTATGTATTAAAACAGTTTGAATGAATTACATGAAGAAATGCAATCAGTTAAAACATAAAAAATGATTGCACTCTCAATACGAAATACATTGCTTTACATACTTGCTGTCCTTTTTAGTGTATCTGCTTATTGTTAAACAGTATACGTTTAAGAACTCAAGTGAAGGTTACAAAAAATTTTTTTCAGTGAGACATAAATTTTGCTTTGTTCGTGTTGAGATTGGTCCAAATTCTTAAGATTTAATTATATTATTATAATTTTTTATATTTTATTGAAACATTATCAGTACAATAATAATTTTCTTGGTTTTTGTAAAAAAATCGATTGATAAAGGCCTCCAAGAATAAACGACACGAACTGGGAAACTATGGCTCTACCTCGCAGTATGCAAGAACTGTCTCCCGTGCTCCGCATTGCATGGGCCCTTGGATTAGCATCATTTACAATTGCACCGCAACTTCGTGTCCTACGCAGCAAATTTAGCACTTTAGTTGCCATCATAATGATTATCTTCCATGTAGTTTTCTGTAATCGTTTCGTTACTGGAAAAAATGTTTTTAACTACGTGTTATCTTTTTCTACAACATTCACTGCAATATGTACGCCTGTTTTCATTGTAGTATATACCACCACTAAAGTACAACGTACTCGTTTGGATCGTTTTGTCAATATCTTGGCAACTTTGGAACGTGTAACTGAATATGATTCCTGGAATGTTCCATTCTTTGCTCGCAAATCGGGCGCCATTGCATATATGTTTTCAATGTTTTCAATACACTTGATTTTAACCACTGTCGCCACAAAATATAAAATACAATCGTTTGAGAAAAACATTTTTAGCTTCTGGCCTTCATTAATTATGTATCTCGTTTGTTATTTATATGCTGCTTTGACATCTATAATAAAATGTTGTTACAAAATTCTGAACGAGAGAATGTTCGTGCTGGTCAATGCACTAAATGAAACTGAAGCTCGGGGAGATAATTCAAAGATTTCACACAGATTGAAATATCATAGACTATCAGCGAATGTAACCAATGATCACGATGGCTGCATTCAAGAGACCACCATTAAACGAAATATAATTTCACTCCGAGAGATACACTTCCTGATTCAAAAGGGATCCAGAGAGATCGACAACATGTTCTCAATACCTTTGCTGTTCATGGTCGCTGACATTTGTTTACGAATCGTCATCCAGCTCTTCTTCATCCTTGCGGTACCCAAACTTCCGGTAGAGATCGTTTTGGTGGCGACGTCCGCTGTGTGTTTGGGCGTGCTGGAAGGTGTGCTATATTACCTTTCTATATAAAAGTATATTATACTAATTAATGTGAGTGATCGACTAACACAAGAAACATTTTTTAATTCCACATTCGTATCATCAGTGCATAATAACTTAGTACATTGTAATCATTGCTCTCTTTACGACTGCATAATATTGGGCGATGTACAACAATGGTTATTATTTGTATCTATTCATTGCACGAATACTATAATTCTAAAACGGTGCTGGCAAAGACGGTTCAGAACATCATCAGATTATAATACATCTACTACGCCACCACTTACGATAAAAATGTACACTACACTTACGGGACTAGTGAACTTAGCAGCTCCCGGGATAATAATCCATTCAAGGTGGGAAGGCCAATTTTAAAAAAAACTGGACTAATGACCTTAGCACCTCAAGCGTCCGGGGACAGTAATTAACGAATCCATGTAACAGGCTGCCCGTGGATTTCTCCGTGCAGGGTGGGAAGGTCACCACTGCCTCTCACGATAAAAATGTACACTACACTTACGGGACTAATGACCTTAGCAGCTTCGGGATAAATAATCAATGAATCCATGTAATAAGGCGCGCCTGCCTTTCTCCATTACGGGTGGAAGATCACCGCCAGCTCCCGCGATAAAAAATATGCACCACACTTACGGGATCAGTGAGTTTTGCCGTTGACACGCCTGATCACTAATCAATCAATCTATCTATTTCCTTTGAGTTTGAGCTAACTATATTCTCCATTCCTCCTCCTTTTCTGTCACCTCATTCTTTTTTCCGTTTTCTTTCAGGACTGACCGTGGTTCTAATTCGCCTATCAATCAATCAACCTATTTCCCTTGAGTTTGAACTTACTACATTCTCCATTCCTCCTCCATGAATGTCACCTCATTCTTTTTTTCGTTTTCTTTGAAGACTGGCCGTGCTTCCAACTCGAATGAATGAATGTGCGCAGGCGCGCTGGTGTCGTGGGCGGCGGGCGGCGCGGCGGCGGCGGGGGCGGCGCTGGGCGAGGCGGACGGCGCTGGTGCTGGCGGCGCGGGCGGCCGGGGGGAGCGCCAGGCGCGGATGCTGCTGCAGCAGCTGCGCGCTCGCCGCGTGCGCTTCTCCGCCGGGGGTGTCCTGCCCCTGGACCTGCGCTTCTTCCTCGGGCTGCTGGGCTCCTGCGTCGGCTACGTCGTCGTCTTCCTGCAGAACGCGCCCGGCAGGCAACCGAAGCCGTGCCTCAGGGTTACCCGAACCATCGGCTCCAATTTGACCTCTCCGAGGTACTAGGGGCGGTGACAAATTGTGGCTTTCCACTTCGGACGAAGTTTTCTTAGCCCCTGTAGCTGATTGACTTAAAATTGCATCGTTCTTTCATGAAGTAATTTTCTTTGCCAAACTGCAATTTTCTGAACTCGCCCACGTTTAGTCTCTTAGAGTTGCACTGCTGGATGGCTACCTCGCTCCTACCTGAAAGCTGTCGCTTCCTTCCTTCTCGGGCTGCTGGGATCCTGCTTCTGTTACGTCGCCGTCTTCCTGCAAAACGCGCCCGGCAGGCAACCGAAGCCGTGCCTTAGAGTTACCCAAACCATCGACTTCAATGCGACCACTCGAGGTACTAGGAGCGGTGATCAAATCCTGGTTTTCCACTTCGAAGGACGTTTTCTTATCTTTCTGTAGCCGGGTGACTTAAACTTGCATCACTCTTTCGAGAAGTGATTTCCTTGCCAAACTCTGCAATATTATAAACTAGCTTTCTGAGCTCACTCACTCCGTTTGTTCTTGAAAGTAGCACTTCTGGATGGTTTCGTCGCATTTTCCTGGGGTTGCTGGGCTCTTGCGTCGGCTACGTCATCGTCTTCCTGCAGAACGCGCCGGGTAGGCAACCGAACCTTTCCCAGGGTTACCCAAGCCATCGACTCCAATTTGACCACCTGAGGTACTAGGGGGCGGTGATCAAATCCTGGTTTTCCACTTCGAAGGATTTTTTCTTATTCCTCTGCAGTCGGATGAATCAAACTTCGTTTTTTCAAGGAGTAATTTCATTTGGCAAACTCTGCAATATTCCGAGCTCGCTTTCTGAACTCGCCCATGGTTAAGTTTCTAGAGTTGCACTTCTGGATGGCTACTTCTCTTCTACCTGGAAGCTGACACTTCTCTTTTTATTCTGGAGTCAGGAAAGCACTGGTGTGTGTATGTTCTGGAATGAGATACAACCCTTATTTTATTCAGATGCGAAATATGCGTTTAAATATGTTTGATTATATAGATTGCTGATCGCCGAGTGAAAATTCAAAGTGAGTTCCGAGCATCAGAGAACAAATTATTGTGCCATGGCCTCATACGATAAATTCAGTCAATAGTATAACATTAAACAAGAAAATAATATACAGTTAAATCGTTTTTCCTTTAAATATTGGTTTTCCACGTATACATTCACCAAAACGACTAACTTTAGCTCTCAGTGACAGCTGATATTGATCAACTATTGTATATTAATGTATTCATGCATCCCTTTCTGTGTGTAGCTATTATAATATTTATCATAACAGTTGGTATAAAATTAAAAAAATGATTAAAAGAGAAATTAAGGTATTTTGTGTACTAACAAAAAATACCATGTGAATGATGACATATAAGTATTTCTTATCATAGATAAAGTATCTCAAAAAAGTCTTGATTAACATGTGACCAAAATAAATATCCTATTGTTATGTCTGTAGTGTCATTTCGATCATTAACATCCCACAGTGTTTGTGAAATCTGGTCGGCCATTGAGATGGCTCAGAGCATCAACTGATATCATTACAACATTCTGACCGTGAGGTTCTGGGGTTCAAGTCCCGACGGTGGCAGGATTTCGTCACTGACTAAATAGCTAGATCCAATTCTACCGATGTCTGGACGAGAATTATAGCAATCGGCAACTCTGTTCTGTAGTTTTCCGTTGCAACTACGATCAACGCCAGGCGAAAACCTGAGCAGTACCATCAAACGAGCAAGGATCGCGCGCGATCTTTCCTTCCTCTTCCTTTTCCTATCCTCAACTCTTACTTTCAAAAACAGCCCTTACTTAGAGCAACTAGAATAGCTCATGCGGTGCCCCGCTGGTGGGAAGATCCCGCAAGCCAAAGTGTACGTCACCGCTGGATCTCACCCAGCAGAGGAAGAACCCCTTCACTTCCTGCAATAATACATGCACTACATTTACGGTTTTAATGACCATAGCAGTTCACGCGCCATGCGACATGAAACATTAAATTAATTAGAAGACTCGACGAATTTTTTGCACGAATTTTCAATTATTTTTCATTTTGAATGTTTCCTTTGTTTCAAAGGAAACATTATTTCTTTGCTGATTAAGAAGAGAGAAGTCTCTTCTTAATAAGCAAAGAAAATGTTCTTTACATTTGTCACACTCAGTGAGGCTGAATTTCGTCTAGAAATTAAAGATATATTGGTACACGTTTTAAGCAACAAAATGTATTTTTTGTAACATCATCTGAGTTAACATCTCATAGAACCTCTATTAATGTCAAATAATTATTCCAGTTTTCTATTGTTCATTCTATAACATTCATTTGAATAATGAGAGAAATTATATCCCTTCCAGTGTCTACATTCTCTAATATTTATTAAGAACAGATATTTCCACAGCCGCATTGTTTCTTTGTGGATACTTTTCGTGGAGTCGTAATATGTTAACATTTCTCGCTAAAAATAAGAATAAATATTTACGATATGCATAGGAAAATGAAATTAATTGCATTCACTGCACAATGAAACTGCAGAAATATTAATTTGCATAATTGATCGATTCATATCAATGTTTTGTTGACAAATTGAAATATTGAACAAAATTCAGCGCCAATTTCATTTGTTGTTTTATTATTCTACGATAACTGTTAGAAGGTCAAAGCACATTAATATTATATTGTTTCTTGCCATAATTGTCTTCTTTAGTATACGATGGACATGGAAACAAATGTTCTCCTTTTTCTTCTGAATAATCAGCTAACCCGAAGTTAATGACATGATTAACGATTTATTGATCAATGACATTGTTTTTGTTGTTTTGAGGTATTTGTCCAAGACACTATGAAATATGTAAAAAAAACAAATGACTGAGAGCACTTTCTAAATAGGAAGTAAATGGGGTTATATATTTTGGCTGCTTAATTATGTTTTATAATGTAATAAATGGTTTTAACTCACAAGAATCTACAGAAGACGTTAATAAATAGCTTTTTAGAAAAAGTTTTATAAACGTTTTCGATGATCCAATCAAAATGTCACATTAACTTAAGTAATTTGGGAAAAGATCCATGAAAAAAATCTGAAAGTTTTCAGACAACTAGCCAGAACCCTTGACCCAGTATGTGACTTCGGATTGGAAGGGTTTTGTAGAGATATGAATCTACCACGAAGCCTGCAAGAAATCCTACCTGTGCTTCGCTTAGCATGGGTTCTAGGATTATTCCCATACAATGTGACGAAACAACGTCTCGTCATCCGGAGCAAGTTCAGCACTTCCGTCGGAATCGTCATGAGTATTTGCCAACTGGGGTGGTTATACCATTGCTATGAAATTAAATCGACTTCATACAATGGCTTCCAGGCGTATGCTGTTATAATATTTGTGATGCTTGCTCCAGTGATCACTGTTATTCATATCAATACCAAACAACAGCGTATGCATTGTAATCGTCTCGTCATGATCTTTTCCACATTGGAACATACAATAGGAGAAAATATTTGGCGAACTTCTTTCCTCGCTCGAAAACCAATTGGAATTTTCTTTTTGATACTTTTCTCGTTAGTATATTTCGGTCAATTGTCTGTCTCATTAGTCTTTCAGTTGCAGCCAGTTTATAAAAATATCATGAATTTGTGGCCTTCATTTATAATAACTCTCTTCTGCTACTTATTTTCTTCGCTTACTTCTGCAATAAAAGGCTATTACCAAATTATTGGTGAAAGAATTCTTGTGCTGTCCAACATATTAAACGAAGCAGACCCCAGAAAGAGCCATTCGTATCTGAACTCATCGAGATTGAAAAATAATATATTCATTGTGGTATCTGAAAGCGAACACCAGATGAATATTTCGAAGAACACAGTAGAAAACAATATAGAATCACTCCAAGAAATCCATTTCCTGGTCCAAGAAGCGAGCAGAGCCATTGACAACATCTTCGGCGGTCCTTTGCTACTAGTGTTTCTGGACGTGTTGCTGCGAGTGGTATCCACGTCGTACTTCATGCTCTCCGGTTCCGTGGTCCTGGACGCGGCGAATGTGAGCCTCTCGGTGAGCGTGATGTGCATGTGCATGCTGGAAGGGGCGCTGGTGTCGTGGGCGGCGGGCGGCGCGACGGCGGCGGGGGCGGCGCTGGGAGAGGCGGACGGCGCCGGGATGGCGCTGCTGCTGGCGGCGCGCGAGCAGCCGGGTGTCGAGTGCAAAGTGCAGCGGTTGCTGGAGCAGTTGCAAGCACGCCCCGTGCAGTTCTCTGCAAGTGGAATCTTGCCCGTGGCCTGCGGTTCTTCTTGGGGCTGGTGAGCACCTGTGTGGGCTACTTTGTGATGACCCTGGAGAATGCGCCGAATAGATCGTTGAATTGGGGATACTGTTCCCAAGGACGTTTTATAGATTCAGTTCTGCAAGTAGTATTGCCCGTAGTCTGTCTGATTTTTCTTGAGGATGGCGAGAACCCGTGCGCTACCTTACCATTCTGGAGAACGCGTCGAATAGATAGTCGAATTAGTTGTGTACTGGAGATTCTATGAATCCCGCTACTATTGCGGATTCGGTGGTATAACGGTTAGCCGGTGATATAACTGTTAGCGTACCGGGCTGGTGTACCCAAGTTTGCGGGTTCAAAGCCGATCGAAGCCGTGGATTTTAAACATTTCTTCGTTCGTATTCCTTTGGAGGGGAAGTGAAGCCGATTCTCCCATGTAGTAGATTTACTGCATGTAAAAGATCAATCCTAAAAGAAGCCTCTGAGCAAAATTGAGATCCGCCAGTTTCGTCGCCCAGGATAATACCTCCTTTCTCCGCTAGGTGGTGAGAGGAGCGTAGCGAAATAAGCGTGATCAGACGGAAGAGCGTGCCTGATGGCCTGAGTCTCGCCACGTAAAATAAGGCATTAACTAACTAACTACTTGTTAGCTTCAGTTCTGCAAGTGGTATCTTTCGCATGGGCTTACAGCTTTTCTGAGGATTGACGAGGACTTGTGAGGGCTATCTTGAGAACGCGCCAAATAAATCTTCGAATCAGTTGGGTCCTGGAGATACTGGGCCAAAGAACATTGCTTTATAGCTTCAGTCCTGCAAGCGGTATCTTGATCATGGACCTGCATTTCTACTTGACGCTGGTGAGACCCAGTGCAGCCTACTTCGTCATTATCCTGGAGAATGCGCCGATTATGTCATCGCATCGTATTAGTTGTGGAGCGGAGATACAACTCTCAAGTACACTGCTTAATAGCTGCATTGACGCTATAACTTTTATATTCAATTTTAGAAAGTTTTCGATGAAATTTCTTCTTGGGCCTCATATTCTACTCACCTTAATATCTGAGAGGGCTCTATTTTCATTGCCAGCATGACCTACAAGAAACCACTTCGCATGGATCAGTTATACTCAATGAACAGTATATCACAGAACATTGTGTTTCAATAGTCAATGTCACACTTTTTGAGTTCTATTCGTCAATGCCACTGATGGAAATTTGTCTCTGTACTTGCATTTTTTCTTGGAACTGATGAGCACATGCACGAGCCATTACATTTTTTCGCAAAAATAGCTAAGAGAATCAGAGCTTGCCTTATATTTAGAACATTTTAAGATCAAATAAATGGACATACCTACCCACGATAGATATAACAATTATTGCACTAAAAAATGTGATAGCCATTAATGTGAAAGCCAAAAATGTGAAAGCTATAAAACCATATCATGGAACAATAGATTTAATTATAATTTCTTATTATTATGTAAATCTGCTAAATTCTTTTCCGTATTATCTATTCGTAATAAATATATATGTTTGAAAATTGTTGTATCATTTTCTCCTACATTTAAAATATTTACAATTTTCATCAGAGCTTCACAGTCAATTTTTCAAAAAACTTAATTACTCCTTCATACAAGTAGGGACAGATTGAGCATCTCGCTCAGAAAAATCGCGGATTTGGATTCTGCCCTGAGCACTGTATATTGTCTTTGGCGATGGTTGTGTCGCGGAACATCTGTTCTGCTGACGCAATTCTAAGATCCAATGTGATACAGGATAAGTAGCTTCAGTGGGCACTGACCTTAACAAAACATTTTCATGTGTAATGTGATGATTCCCTTCCGAATTCACTGTCACGTTGGGAAAACATAGTAGGCCCTTGCTAAACGAGTGCCACTCTGCCAGGGTACACACACACGCACACACGCACACCACGCACACACACACGCACACCACGCACACACGCACACACGCACACACACGCACCACACGCACACACACGCACACACACGCACACACACGCACACACACGCACACACGCACACGCACGCACACACACGCACACACACGCACACACAGCACACACACGCACACACACGCACACACACACACAACGTACATTCAGAAATGCGTACATCATTCATTTATACATATATTATACACACTCATGATTCTATTTGTAACGTTTACAGAAGTTACTGAAAAAATAAAAAAAATTGAGCATTTTCAAATAAACGATTGTAATAATTTGTTCATAAAATAGTACAGTTTTGTGATAAACATACGGTAGATTTATGGGCACCTCTGATTACTGGATGATCAACTTTTACTTTCAATATTACTGAAAGATTAACAGCATTTAAAGCGAATACATTTTTCGAATCAAGTAGTAATGCTGCTTTATTTTTAATTAATTTTAGAACATGTTAAAACAAAAGTGGAAAATATGTTCAATAACGCTCAGACGAGTCGAGTTAGTGAAAGTTTGGCAGGAGTAGTAGTAAAGTATATAGTAGTACAGTAATCCCTGAACCTTCGCGAATTCGCTATTCGCAAATTCCGAACATTCGCAATTAGAGAAATGCTAACGGTTTTAACATTCGCGACTTCGACATTCGCGAGTGCGTCTTTTAGTCGAATTCAAATTTTTTGAAAGCGAGCACATTTAATTTCCTGTATCAGCGACATCCGAGAACCGAAATCGGTAGACACCGGAACTCAAAGTACCAAGTTCTGCAAAAGTTTCAATGTTCAATATCAATTCACATTAATATAATATCAAAGCTGTAAAATAATTCAATTCATTTTCGTCAAATTGGAAGTAAGGGTTTTTGTCACACGAACAGATACGCCGTTCAGGATCCATTCAGCAATCATAATAATGACCTCACTGATGAGGATCTTCAGAAAATCGTCAGCAAAGAAACCCTCCTCGAAAATAATGATGAAGTAACGGGAGTGAAATTGCATCTTGTAGCAACTTCAAAACAGTTAATGGCGTTCTAAAACTTCAACAAGCTCTGGAGAAAAAGGCATTCGAATGTGATCCGAACATGGAAATAATTTCGAAATTTAATGGAGAAATAGAAGCAGAAACTCTTTTATATTTCGTGATTAGAACAACGAGGAAGGTATGAAACAAAAAAATTAACAAATCGTATATCCCATCACTTTCAATTTTGAAATACGTTTCATTTTTAACTATTTTTCTTTCTTTTTAAACAGTTTTTCGATATCCAGGAAGCTAACCCACCTTTCTTCAATACAATTTTAGCTTCAATGTTCTCAGATTTGACATTCGCGACGCTTTTTGGAAACGCAACTCTCGCGGATGTTGAGGGACTACTGTACTTGAAAACCATTCGATGTGTCGATCCCATTCAGGAGCTGAGAAGTTGCTCCAGTATTCAAAATTACGTCAAGTTAGGAATTCAATACTAGATCTACCTCTTCTCCTTCTCAACTTCAAGAGAAAGCATCAAGTTATTTTTTCAAGATTCCTAATAGGCCATTTTAATTTGAGACACATTTATTTATTTAAAAAGACAAATCCAGATCCATGTCCACACTGTGGTGAAATTATCTCTACCCCCATTCATTAGTCGAATGTCCTTTCACAAGTGATCTCTGGAAAAACGTATATCTATTCTTTATTCATTTCACTTCGCAGTGTGAAGAAATTATTAAATTGGGGTGTGTTGCCAAATTATATATATATATATATATATATATATATATATATATATATATATATATATATATATATATATATTGAAACGCACCGCGTTTCCATCCAAAGAAACGGCGATACTTCAAGCAAGAACGCGGCAGAACGGTTGCAGAGGCGCTCGCTAGCCACGAAACGGTTACTGGCGGCGAGGTGTCGTCGGTTGGCCGACCGTGGGAACACGGCCGCGAGAGGCAGTGTCTGGCTGGCCGCCGGCGAGAAGGACGTATCTGGGGCTGCTCCGCGATCGAAAAGAAAACTAGTATCGCGAACGAACGAGTGCAGAGATTAATTGACGGACCATTTGTGCGTGATAACAATCAATAGTCGATCGGACATATTGCCAAAGTGATAGCTGCTATTTGGAATAACACAGATCAAAAGACGTCGAGTGGATCGGAGAATTGGAAAGGAGAACGTACTTCGAAGCGCAGCGCCTCCCTCGGATGGTCCCAGGTGAAACGACCCGGCAGGCAACGAAGGAGCGCGAGGCAACCCGAGAGTCCCCGAAGCCGCCGACGCTAGTAGTGGAAGAAGTAACGGTAAATATTTCTTCGATCGATAAAATCGAGAGACTAACAGTGATTCTGGGTTATATGAAAGAAAGAGTAGAGACCACCATAGATATTGTATCATTAGTGATTTGTATAGAATTAATAAATAGTTCAGTTTATTTTGTTCACGGAACAGTGGTGTTTGATTAATAACCCCGAGCCCATTCACGAGAAAGAACACCTGTCCCTTACAAATAAATTTACTGAGAACAAGCCGGCCTACCCGGTACGTCACAGTTAGCGCCCGAACAGTATGGACTTGTGTATTTAAGAAATGTGGCTCAGGGGGATTAATTTAACAAGGGGTATTTACATAGTGTTGCAATAAATTGAAGACAGTACCGAGAATTCATATAATTGGAGGGGAATAAAACTAATGACTCTTGAATTAACAAACTTGTGTAATAATTTTAAGAAACATAACAGTTTGAACAGGAAATATTGAAATAAACAGTGTGCAGTGTAGAAATATTACAGGCAATGTAATTGTGAATGTAAATGTTATTTAGTTAAATATGTGGTAGTAATCCAGAAAACAGTATGCAGAGTACCTATTATGTATGTGTAAAGAGAAAACATATTAAATTTTTTAATAAAGCAAGGAAATTAGTAGAATTTGTAGGAAAGTGTAATGAATACAAGAGAAGTTAATGTCATTTTGGTGTAAATTGTATATGCTAATTATTTTGAGCATATGGGCATGAATCTTACAAGATAATTGTCAGAATCATCTAAAAGTAGAATAGCCCAGGTGAAGAGGGGCATTGTTTATTAGCAGTGTATGGAAAGTAATTAATAGTGAAGGGAATTAATATTGATTTGTTGGAATGTTGGGGGTAATGTTTGAAAACTGCATACAGTATATTTTTTGTGTCATTATTGAGGGAAGCTGTAGGAGTGTGTGAAATGAGACTGGATTATTGTTTCGAATATGAATTGAAGTTGTGTATGCCAATGTTTTCAGGAATTTTCCAGAAGTGTTATTTGTATTATTTTGATATGTGATGTGTTTTATGAAGGGTATTTTTGTGTAGTGAATTTATGTGCATAGGTGATATCAAAATTTATTTGCAGAGAGTGGATATTTGTATGTCATATGTGTAACTGTATAGTGAAAATTGGGTTGGTCATAGTAGACTATACAATTGTGGTTTTCATGCAAAATTTAAAACGAATAGTGTATTCAGCTAATGCCTAGAATCACTGATAGGTCATTGTTTCAATACAATTACTTGGGAATTAGACTAATTAAATCAGGGAACAATTGCAGTAGTATTGCGAGCGTAGACGAGCTGAGGGCGGCATTACAAGCGCGGAAGCAGTAATAGCGATTGAGAAGAAGAGAGAGGAACGATACGAAGCAGCTGAAGACGGGCTGGTGGAAAAATTAGATCAAAAATGGAGGCTCAAAAGGCGATGTTGGAACGGAATGAGAAGATAGAGCGTGTGGAAGACTCGGATGAAGGAATCGGCGGAAGTACGTGCCTGGATAGTAGGGACGCTGGAGTTGGAAGTAAATTAGATGACACGTCGGGCGATTATTTTGATGAAGAAGTAAAAGTCACATCAACGCCGATGAACCAGGTAGCAGGGAACCCAAGTCAGGAGTACCAAGCAAAGACATCAGATTTGATGTTAATAATGAAAAGTCAAAAAAAAGGAAAGTTAAGGAGGAAATGAAAAAACAAATAGGACCTCTTAACAAGCAAATCGAGGAAACCCAGCAGAAAATGAAGAAGATAGCGGAACAGGTCGAGATTCAAAACCAATCCATCGCCAGTAAGTTTGTAGAGCAGGATCAGAAGATAGAATCCCAGATTGACAAATTGGGCGGGGAGTTGAAAACCGACCTACATCAACAACTTGAGGAGAAGATTACCGCACAAAGCAAGGAGGTGCGCAAAAGGAAGAAGACACCAAAATGATGCAGCAATTAATTAAGAAGAAATAAAGGGAGATATACGAATGTGCGAAGAAAGAGTATCATCCCTGCAATCCGATGTGGAGCTAATCAAAGAATGCCGGACGACGCCGATCAGTGCGGGCGGAATACCCACTTTTACGCCTCCGAAATCATTGAAGTTCTCGGGAGATGGTCGAGAAAACCCATGCGCATTCATGCGGGCAGCGGAACGACACTAGCCGTGATCAACACATCGGAAAGATGCAAGGTCCAGTTTTGTATTTGATGTTGAGGGAATGCCCGGACTGGGCCGACACTTTGATGTATTTCCGGGGACGCTGAAGGAATTTCAAGACCGATTCTATGAGCGGTATTGGAACGGTGAGATTCAAATGAATGTGAAGTTAAATCTAATGAATGGTTATTATACTCAGTCGATGGGAACTCTGCGGGAATATGCGACGCAACGTGTTGGAGATTGTAGGACACTACGTCCCCCAATGAGTGATCAAGAAATTATGTGTTTATTGACACGTCAGTTTGTTAAATTTGGAAATTTAAGTGCCTACAGTTCACTGTGTTTTGTGATGTGAAGCCTTCAATGAAGCCATCAATCATCCTAGAAGACCATCTGAGAAGAAAACACATCCATTATTTATAAGGTTTATTTATATAATTAGGCTTAGTATGGTACCATATGAATAATATTTTTAACCTTAATACTTCTTAAAGGTAATACTTTACAGTTGAACTGTGATCTCATGGCCATGAGAAGGTTTTGAAAACCTGAGATTTTGTTAGTAACAGCTAAGTTTTTGCCTCAGTGTGATCTGAGAAAAAATTCATGTTTTATGCAACAATTTTTCTCATTTCAAAACAGGTTTTGTTTATTATAAGAGAACCGCTTGTCCTACCGGATTCTTCCTATCAAAATCCGGCATCTACATCAAATTTAGGACTTTTTGACACCTCATTCACCTCTGTAGCTTCAGATTTGATGTTTTCTGGTCAATTTGAAATATTTTCAAGCTATATTCTGAGCAGCACCTACAGTGCTTGCAGACACTCAGGTTCGCTAGCATCACACAGGTGTCAAGAGGGTCGCATACCTGCAGGCGCTACCCTTACGTATTCTTTGGCAAAGAGGTTCCAAATTATCGATCCATTCTCCCCACTGTTGTAACCCCTCCCTTCATGGCTGTTTCCCTTCACTAACCCCTATAAAAGGTGCGTTTTTCGCGCACAGCGCCTCATTCTCTTGTTATTTCAGCTGCGTCCAGTGGCGTAGCTTTGTTAATTCTTCTCATAGAGCCCGGCTCCTTCAGAGTCGTTATGTATATCAAATCTGTATATAGTATTTGTTGTAAATAGTGTTTTTTAATTTTTTTCCTTGCGAGATAGTATGTTAGTTTACTTTACAATAGATCAGATCAAATTATGAAGACTAAAATAATATTGTTTCTCATTTCGTCAGTAAAGCCTGAGCCATGGTTGTTGTTTTTTGTTGGTTCCTTGAACCAAACAATGTTTAATGAAATTGAGTGCATAAAGGTATTTAATGTGTTGATTTGGACTTGGAAATGGAACTCTTACTTTGAAATGTTAATGATTTACTAATGTTTATGTTGTTTGCAGCTCGTTTACTACATATGTTATGTTTATGTATGTCGCTGACCTCTGATTGGTGTGGAGGTGCGGCTAATGTTCACTGCGTATTTACTTATGAATGTTGTTAATGTTGCAGTTCCTGCCATAAGTAAGACGGCACTTGGCCGCTTTTGGCAATTTATGAAAGTGCTCCGCTGAGTATAAGTCGGCGCTTGGCCGCATTCGGCACACGGAGACTACGTAAAGGCGTTTGCTTGGCCCGTGCGGTAGCTCGAACCGCGGCCCTTGTTGCAACGTCACGGCCCGCAGCCGGCAGAGAGGTCGGCTTGGGCTACAGCTGTCACCGGCACGCAGCGGTGGGGTCACGTGCTGACCTTGTATGCGGCACGCTGATCGGCGCTCGTGTCTAGGAACAGTTTTGTTCAGCGAGCAGCGGGCGGGCGCTCAGTACCGCCCACTCTCGCTATGCTGAAACTTGCTGCATTCCTATGTTGTCTGGTTACGAAGGTATAGTAAGAAATCCATTTCCAAGAATTTTGGTACTATGCACTCCTACGAAAGTTGGTTCCATGGCTCATGCGTAGTTCTGTTTATTACGAATGTTATTTGAGAAAGAAGGCCTAAATACGGCTTCTTCAGCAAATTTGTTTATATACGTTTCTATCTACCTCGTCTAAAGTGGGCATTCAAAGGTAGATTATAAGACAGCATTTCTGTATGTGCTAGCGCGATGTTGTAGATGCGCTACTAGAGTTAGTGTTCACCTTTCTGTTACAAGGTTTATGTTTCAATTTTCAGCTTCCTCGCCCTAAAGTGGTTCTTTCAAGAGGTCGACTGAAATCATTAATTCTGTATGTCGGCGCATTTTGCGCGCCTTGTTTATGTGAGACGGCCTCGACCGTCCTTCATTCTTGCTTGTAAATTGTAATTCTGCTTTGTTTTTCCGCAGCTGCTTTGCAACCTGCGCATCAGGAAAAACTAATATATAAAATTGTTTATGTAATAAATGTGTTATATTGAAAGTTATTTGATTGTCATATCTCCTGATTTGAGATCCTATAAAGTTGTGATACCTTTTCATTAAAACCTGGTGCGTCCATTTGAAAAGTTCAAGTGTGACGACAATCTTCTGAATTTCGATAGCTTAGAAGCTTTTGTGTTAGCTTTGCATAATTATCTCCTTAGGCAAATGCATTGGTCAGTTCCACATATTACGTAGCGAAAATTAATGTTATCAATGTGCTGTTTTCAACGCTGGCGACCGTATTAAATAAATTGTCATTAAATAAGAGGTCAGCCAAGTTTGATATTTAACACAAAAACTGGCGACCGCGACAGGACACAAGGATCCAACTTTATGAAACAATCAATAACTTGTATTACTAATTTGTATTTTTTCTTTCAGCTTAAAGTTTAATTTGTTCACAGCTGATTTTGTTCTACGTTGTAACAGTTTCACGAGTTCACCTCGTGTTTGTCTTTAATTTATTTGTCTTCTGGGTTACTCTTGTAACACCTTTTCTTTGTTATTTGCTTCAGTTCATAAATTTACAGCATGTCTAACCCCGGACCCCTGTCAGGAAATTGTGAAACTCGGACGAAGAGCTTTGCAGGCTCGCCTAACTCGCATCGACCAGTTGCGGAGAAAGAGGAGCTATTATAAAGGACGTCTCACCACCTTTGAAAATTTTCTCAACATAGGCGGTAATGTACACGAAATCCCGCACAGGATTCAGAAACTAGAATCTGATTTTGAGAAGTACAGCGTAGTTCAGCAAAAATTAGATGCGTGCTTTAGTGAGGGAGAGCCAGGCAACGAAAAGACTGATTTCGAAAATAGGTATTTCGCCTTGATAACCAGAGCCGCGCAGTTGCATAGGAATATAAAACGGAAAGGCCGTCTGTCCCGGCGCAACCGAGTTTAGTTGTCCGCCGGTCTTAGAGCCCATGGCCTCGACCGCGGCTGGTCTCGGCGTACCGGCTCAGAGCACCCCCATTCGCGATTCAAATCCGTTCCGCCTGGAACAAGCGAGGCAGGCATTTTCTGTTAGTACCGCGTCCTCGCGTACGCCAGTGCCTACTTCAGATGAGGAAAACGACGCGGTACCCCCGCCTTTCCAACGCCCCGTGTATTCACGACATTCATCTAGGCCGCGCCTACCTGTTTTGAGAATTCCTTCATTTTCCGGCAATGATTCCGAGTGGGAGCATTTTTTCTCTTTATTCGAAAGTTTAGTGCATAATGTCCCCGACCTGCCAGAAATTGAAAGATGACACTTTCTACAATCGTAGCTCACTGGTAGTGCTGCAAAGCTGATTGCGGGCTTGCCTATGTCGCGGAAAGTTATGCCGAAGCAATTGCATTCTTAAAAACAGATACGAAAACCCTAAGCTCCGCAAGCATAAATTACTTTCATCTTTATTTAATTATAATATGACTGCTAAAGACTCAGCTAGTCGTTTATTTGAGTTAGTTGATCACTCAAACGTAATGTTCGTGCTCTCAAAGTTCTCAAAGAACCAGTAGAATGTTGGATTCTATCCTAGTCTTTCTTATTACTTCAAAGTTAGACGAAAATACGCATAGAGACTGGGAAGCCCATTCAGTGCAAACACGCGTATCAACTCTTGAAAACTTATATACGTTCTTGGAGGCTAGGGCCACGTGCCTTGCCAACGTGGCTGCCGATAGAAGGAGTAAGGAAAGGGACACGCCCAAGCCAATGCCTAGAAGCAAGAATTTTGTTTCTGATCATAGTGATGAGTGTAATTTGTGCAAAGGTTCGCACAATCTCATAAAGTGCAAGTTATTTCTGAAAAGTCAACTTATGATAGATACTTATTCGTCAAAGAAAACCGACTTTGTTTTACGTGCTTAAGGCCCGGGCATGGCGTTGCCACTTGTGCGCGAGGTCGTGTAATAATGCAATAGCAAACACCACGCGCTTTTGCACAGAGAATTTAGTCCGAGAATAAATGTGGAACAAACGGCAGTTGTGAAAGACGAATGCTCCGAGGCCGCAGAGTGCGAAACCGTCAGCGCGCACGTTAATCACAATTTTGCTTCGAAAGCCGTGCTGTCCACCGTTCGCGTATCAGTGAAGAACGCGGAAAATAAGTTTGTTAAGTTCAGAGCCCTCCTGACAACGGTAGCAGCATTCTCTGATTACGGAATCGGCCATGAAGAAACTGAAGGTACAAGCTAACACTACTTCAACTTGCATTACCGGAGTCGGTGGCACTGCTTCTAAATCTTTAAAATCAGTTCGCTTGTCGATGGCCTCCGTCGTTAGCAATTTTAACTTCAGTTTGAATGCGCTCGTGGTAAAGAATATTACGACCGATATTCCCACTCATACTCTTGATCTCACTAACTTGAAAATCCCTGAGAATGTAAAGCTTGCGGACCCTGAATATCACGTAGCGGCGCCAGTTGATATCTTGTTAGGCGCCGACGTGTTTTGGAATTGCTTAAGATCGCGTAAAGTAAAAATTCCGCGTACGAAATGCCTGAACTTGACATTAAAAGAAACTGCATTCGGATACATTGTAACCGGCACCATGAAAAACTTGTTTTCAGCCCGATCTAGTATTTGCAACTTTGTTACGGAACAGCGTAACTTCGGGAAGTTCTGGGAATTCAAGGAAAACTCTGGCAGTGGGAAAAATGGTGTCACAATGAGAGTTGCAAAGGATGAACAGCAAAGTGCTCCCCAGAAAATTATCAACCCTTTTTGTCAACAAAGTCATTTAACAAGTCCTGTTACAGCAACTTCAAAATTTCAAAGAACTGGTGGATTGAACCGGTTCACCAGGTTAGCATATAAAAGCACTCATTACCAAAAAGTTTTGGTGCAGATATGTGTGATAAACTGAAGATAGACTTGATTGCAATAAATATCTTACACAATGTTCAATCTAGAAGCCCAAAAATTCAAAGTGACGAGTTTTCATTTTGTAATATTCAGCACTCAAGAAGAAGCTCTGCTAGGAAGCTTGTTAATCGAAATGTGGAGGGTAACTCTCATAAACCATCAACTATAAAAAGGAAAGGTGTATCGTCTAAGCACAGTGTTCGATTAGATCCATATTCTAATTCTGATTTAGATTCATGTACGGATTCCCCTTATGTTGATCATCTTACTAAAGCGAATAAAAATGCTCAAATATATCAAGTCCTTGTTGTAAAAATCAATTCAAATGCCAATCTTGCCACTTGAAAAATGTTCCACTCTATTAACAAGGAATAGAGGTTATATTAATTCAAAAACCTGTATGCTCCATGACTTAGATTTGACAGAAGCCCTTACTCCCGCTCACTTTTTGCTTGGCAAGCAACTCAACACCTTGGCTCTGCCACCTCCCCCGCCTACCATTACTAAATCTTTGAATGTATTCCAGGCTATACAGGCACAAAGGTCCCTGTTCTGGAAGCGGTGGAGTGCTGAATATCTAAACCAGCTGCAGACCAGGGCCAAGTGGCGCACCAGCAGCCCGGACCTAAAGGTGGGACAGCTGGTCATTGTGAGAGTGGAAGACCTCCCACCTCTCATCTGGCCTCTGGGGAAAGTACTGGAGATCCTTCCCGGACGCGACTATCGAGTTCGGATAGTCAAGCTGAAAACTTCGCAGGGTGTAATCACTCGCACCTTGCCGAAGATCTGCCCTCTTCCCTTCGCTGAGACGCCGATAACCTGTGTAGAGTGCCATCTCCTCTACGCGTAGTTTCCTGTAATAGAGGTTGAGTGAGCGCATTCCACAGTGACTTGTTAAGCACTCTGTTCTGCACTCCAGTTCCCCAGCATGTTAAATTTGGAAATTTAAGTGCCTACAGTTCACTGTGTTTTGTGATGTGAAGCCTTCCAATGAAGCCATCAATCATCCTAGAAGACCATCTGAAGAAAACACATCCATTATTTATAAGGTTTATTTATATAATTAGGCTTAGTATGGTACCATATGAATAATATTTTTTAACCTTAATACTTCTTAAAAGGTAATACTTTACAGTTGAACTGTGATCTCATGGCCATGAGAAGGTTTTGAAAACCTGAGATTTTGTTAGTAACAGCTAAGTTTTTGCCTCAGTGGGATCTGAGAAAAAATTCATGTTTTATGCAACAATTTTTCTCATTTCAAAACAGGTTTTTGTTTATTATAAGAGAACCTTGTCCTACCGGATTCTTCTATCAAAATCCGGCATCTACATCAAATTTAGGACTTTTTTGACACCTCATTCACCTCTGTAGCTTCAGATTTGATGTTTTCTGGTCAATTTGAAATATTTTCAAGCTATATTCTGAGCAGCACCTACAGTGCTTGCAGACACTCACAGGGTTCGCTAGCATCACACAGGTGTCAAGAGGGTCGCATACCCTGCAGGCGCTACCCTTACGTATTCTTTGGCAAAGAGGTTCCAAATTATCGATCCATTCTCCCCACTGTTGTAACCCCCTCCCTTCATGGCTGTTTCCCCTTCACTAACCCCTATATAAAGCGTGCGTTTTGGCGTAGCTTTGTTAATTCTTCTCATAGAGCCCGGCTCCTTCAGAGTCGTTATGTATATCAAATCTGTATATAGTATTTGTTGTAAATAGTGTTTTTTAATTTTTTTCCTTGCCGAGATAGTATGTTAGTTTACTTACAATAGATCAGATCAAATTATGAAGACTAAAATAATATTGTTTCTCATTTCGTCAGTAAAGCCTGAGCCATGGTTGTTTTTTTTGTTGGTTCCTTTGAACCAAACAATGTGTTAATGAAATTGAGTGCATAAAGGTATTTAATGTGTTGATTTGGACTTGGAAATGGAACTCTTACTTTGAAATGTTAATGATTTACTAATGTTTATGTTGTTTGCAGCTCGTTTACTACATATGTTATGTTTATGCTATGTCGCTGACCTCTGATTGGTGTGGAGGTGGCTAATGTTCACTGCGTATTTACTTATGAATGTTGTTAATGCTTGCAGTTCCTGCCATAAGTAAGACGGCACTTGGCCGCTTTTGGCAATTTATGGAAAGGTGCCCGCTGAGTATAAGTCGGCGCTTGGCCGCATTCGGCACACGGAGACTACGTAAAGGCGTTTGCTTGGCCCGTGCGGTAGCTCGAACCGCGGCCCTTGTTGCAACGTCACGGCCCGCAGCCGGCAGAGAGGTCGGCTGGGCTACAGCTGTCACCGGCACGCAGCGGTGGGGTCACGTGCTGACCTTGTATGCGGCACGCTGATCGGCGCTCGTGTCTAGGAACAGTTTTGTTCAGCGAGCAGCGGGCGGGCGCTCATGTACCGCCCACTCTCGCTTATGCGTAAACTTGCTGCATTCCTATGTTGTCTGGTTACGAAAGGTATAGTAAGAAATCCATTTCAAGAATTTTGGTACTATGCACTCCTACGAAAGTTGGTTCCATGGCTCATGCGTAGTTCTGTTTATTACGAATGTTATTTGAGAAAAGAAGGCCTAAATACGGCTTCTTCAGCAAATTTGTTTATATACGTTTCTATCTACCTCGTCCTAAAGTGGGCATTCAAAGGTAGATTATAAGACAGCATTTCTGTATGTGCTAGCGCGATGTTGTAGATGCGCTACTAAGTTAGTGTTCACCTTTCTGTTACAAGGTTTATGTTTCAATTTTCAGCTTCCTCGCCCTAAAGTGGGTTCTTTCAAGAGGTCGACTGAAATCATTAATTCTGTATGTCGCGCATTTTGCGCGCTTTGTTTATGTGAGACGGCCTCGACCGTCCTTCATTCTTGCTTGTAAATTGTAATTCTGCTTTGTTTTCCCCCAGCTGCTTTGCAACCTGCGCATCAGGAAAAACTAATATATTAAAATTGTTTATGTAATAAATGTGTTATATTGAAAGTTATTTGATTGTCATATCTCCTGATTTGAGATCCTATAAAGTTGTGATACCTTTCATTAAAAACCTGGTGCGTCCATTTGAAAAGTTCAAGTGTGACGACAATCTTCTGAATTTCGATAGCTTAGAAGCTTTTGTGTTAGCTTTGCATAATTATCTCCTTAGGCAAATGATGAGTCAGTTCGCTACATATTACGTAGCGAAAATTAATGTTATCAATGTGCTTTTTCAACAGCTGGCGACCGTATTAAATAAATTGTCATTAAATAAGAGGTCAGCCAAGTTTGATATTTAACACAGTTTCCGTGTCGATCCAAAATAATTTGAAGTTCGAACCATACCAATTTAGAGATTTATGAACGCCTTAGGAGGATATGACTTAACATTTGCCAATGCCCGAAGAATAAGAGGAAGGAAACTGAACGCGTTAGAACGGAACCAGTCAATAGACAAGGGAATGGTGGTGGGGCAGGCAACCAGTGGACGCGACACGAGACAGGAAGCCGGTGGCAATCCGGAACCGAGTAACCAAAGACCGGAGTGGAGTAGACAAGACCCAAACCGTCGAGAAGAAGAGAGAGGAACGAACCGAGGTGCGCCCAATCAATCAACACGGCCTGGTCCAAGTGGAGGACAGGGAACATCTTTAAACAGATAGAGTCCGTGATGACAGGCGACCCCATGACGGACACAAGGGAAGAAGAGCTGAATGTGGTCCCTATCAATACGATTCAGTCGGTGTCCTATGAATCACAACCGTGGCAGAGAAAAAAAAGTTCGGAAGTTCGCATGAGAAAATGTCCCACGATCAAAGTAGAATGCGAAGGGGTGGTAACGGAAGCACTGGTTGATACTGGATGTACTACAACAGTTATATCAGAGGAATTTTATAATGAGTTGATTGCGAAAGGAAAGCAAGTAATGTGCTTGCCCATGAATAGGGCGTACGTGATAGGAGCCACTCAGAAGAAGTCAAGCCCTATCACGAAACAAATAATGTTTAATGCTAAATTGGCAATCAGAAGTACGAAGTGGTAGCTCTAGTAGTAAAGAAGTTGTTGTATCCGATGATTATAGGGACAGATTTTTTATCCGAACGACGCGCGATTATTGATCTTGACCACGGAGTGGTAGAACTAGGAAGCCAGAGAATCGAGATGGACATGGGAATGGGAGAGGAATTAGAAATATGTACGGGCGTGTTATCGGAGGAGGGATAGAAGAAAGACTGAAACAACAGGTTGACAGATAGAAGTACTGAAGCCCAGCACAGGAAGGCAAAGTCAAAGAAAAAACATATGAATGTCCGAGGAGGACAATATTGTTGCGTGATCCCAAAGTGTCTAACCCTAAACTAAGGTTATACGCAAAATTTTTTCCATTATATGAGGGGCCGTACATCATTGAACAGATAACGAACCCAAACGTGGCTAAACTAGTCAACGACAACAGAGAAGTGGTGGGACATTATAATTTTTACAATTTAAGACCTTGCCCAACAAGAGAAGGCAATGGACAAGAATAGACCATTAAGTCATTGAATTTTCCGGAGAAAAATCCACAAAAAAGGGGGGAGGGGGTAATGAAACGCACCGCGTTTCCATCCAAAGAAACGGCGATACCTCAAGCAAGAACGCGGCAGAACGGTTGCAAGAGGGCGCTCGCTAGCCACGAAAACGGTTACTGGCGGCGAGGTGTCGTCGGTTGGCCGACCGTGGGAACACGGCCGCGAGGCAGTGTCTGGCTGGCCGCCGGCGAGGAAGGACGTATCTGGGGCTGCTCCGCGATCGAAAAGAAAACTAGTATCGCGAACGAACGAGTGCAGAGAGATTAATTGACGGACCATTTGTGCGTGATAACAATCAATAGTCGATCGGACATATTGCCAAAGTGATAGCTGCTATTTGGAATAACTACAGATCAAAAGACGTCAGTGGATCGGAGAATTGGAAAGGAGAACGTACTTCGGAAGCGCAGCGCCTCACCTCGGATGGTCCCAGGTGAAACGAACCCGGCAGGCAACGAAGGAGCGCGAGGCAACCCGAGAGTCCCGAAGCCGCCGACGCTAGTAGTGGAAGAAGTAACGGTAAATATTTCTTCGATCGATAAAATCGAGAGACTAACAGTGATTCTGGGTTATATGAAAGAAAAGAGTAGAGACCACCATAGATATTGTATCATTAGTGATTTGTATAGAATTAATAAATAGTTCAGTTTATTTTGTTCACGGAACAGTGGTGTTTGATTAATAACCTGAGCCCATTCACGAGAAAGAACACCTGTCCCTACAAATAAATTTACTGAGAACAAGCCGGCCTACCGGTACGTCATAATAGATATATATATATATATATATATATATATATATATATATTATATATTTATTGTGTGTGTGTGTGTGTGTGTGTGTGTGTGCGTGTGTCGCGTGTGTGTGTGTGTGTGTGTGTGTCTCCTTGCTTGTAAAAAGATTCACATGCTTGTAATATTAAATGTATCTACGTGTGAATGTTTTAAATTGTTAAAAGTCAATGTCATGGAGTATTGTTACGTAATCAAATATGTTAATAATTTTCGTGTATCGTAAAATTGTAAAAGTGGTTTTGTTCGAATATGATCATGTAATTGTACAGCGAAATAAATTAAATTTTAAAAAGGAACTGCGTTCTTTCCGCCCACGACACAGAAGCACGTTGTTCGCCAATCTGCGGGAGAAAGAAGCCAACGGCATCCGCTACTGAAAGATACGCAGAGTTGGCAGACCAGTGTGCTACACGGTGCTCCTGCCCATGAAATCGCCGATAAACCGCTGGCATTTTGGACAGCTACGCGGACACGCCCGCAGCCCATCCTCGGAAAACGATGTGCACAAGGCTGGAATCGTTTGCTTGTTGGGAGTTTCATCTACTGGCCGACCACCGACGTAGGCGAAATTGCTGGGTAGGTTGGTTGGTTAGTGATTAGGGCACGTCAACAGCGTAGGTCATTAGTCCCGTATGTGTAGTGCGTGATTGTTCTCGGGGTGGGTAGTGCTCTTCCCGCTGGATGGCAAATCCGGTGCCGAACTACCGTCGGCTAGTGAGGTTTCCAACCAGGATTCTCCCACAACCGGGCACCGCCCCAGCCGGGCCAAGCTCTAAGCTCCCGACCGGTCTCCCGGAATATGTGGTTGTGTAGTGGATGTCAGTGTAAGTGTGTGTAAGGAGAGGATAGAACAAGGAAGAGAAAGGAAAGATCGCGCGCGGTCTGTGGCCCGTTTGTTAGGGTACGGTTCCGACATTCGTCTGGTGTTGATCGGAGAAACCACGGAAAACTACCGATCAGAGCAGCAGGCCGCTAGAATTCTCCTCCACGAGAGCGACTGAATTCGACCTTGCTGAAAAGCTAGTATCGAAAATCCTGCCGCCGTCGGACTTCAACCTAGGACCTCCCGGTCAGAGGTGCTGCAGGGACATCAGTTGATGCACTGAGATACCGCTGCCGGTCGAAATTTCTGGGAATTTTTTAGATAGCACTCTTTATTTAATTAAATTTTATTTTACATTGATAATTAGTACAATGTTCAGCCGTAAGGTTTTTCAATTGTTTGATGGAGAAACTTTTTACCAGAAAGAGTGAAGGGGTAACTCTCATCACCTCCTTGATAGTGATATCATTAGGTCATGCCTTCAACCAAGGATTATGGAGAGGAAATTTCGTTAGAGAACAATGACAGGGATAAGAGAAAATACGATTGGAGAGATAGGTTAATGCAAGAAAAGTTCTTGCCTTATTTAATGTCGCAGAGGTATTGAATGAAACTGTGAAATGGGAGTCTGTTTATAGACGGGAGAGTAGGGGTTAATCAGTTCCTATTTCGTAAGTGACTGCTCCTTGTACATGATTTAAATTATTCAAAAAATTATGTTAAATAGCACTCTATTGGCTAGCAGAATTGCCGGTAAATTTCGACCCTCAAATATTCCTGCCAGGGAGAGTTACAACAACAATTTCAGTAACAATTATGTGTGACGTTGGTCAGTCAAGTGAATATACAATACGTACAGCTGTGTACGCAATCTGATTGATTTTTTCTTATTTCCTAACTCTCTTTGGTTATTAGTCCCATAAGTTAACTGGGGATAAGTGAACTAAAATCCCATAATTCACTGTAATAATTATTTTTTAAAATTTTGGTGCATTTAAAACGTATTTCAAATCATGCGTATTGAAATTAATGTGAAAAAATTGTCAGAGGAATGCATACACCAGATTAGAATTAATTGGTTATTCCTTTTTTCCGAGCGTGTCCACTGCTATGGTCATTAGATCAGTAACTGAAGCGCATGTTTTTGTTAAGGAAGGTGACGGGGATTTCCGTCCATGGTTGGTCAGATTTGGTACCGATTTACACGTCGACTAGCGGGGTTTTCCCCAACCAGGTATCTCCCACCAGCAGAGCACCGCCCCAGACAGGAAAAGCTCTAAGCTCTTGACCAGACTCCCGATATGGGTAGTACTGTGCATGTATGTGTGCATGTATGCACTGTAGTGCATGTATGTTTGAGGATAGGACAAGGAAGGGGAAAGAAAGATTGCACACAGTCTGTGGCACCGTTTGTAGGTGTACTGCTCCGGCACTCGCCTGGTGTTGATCGGAGAAACCACGGGAAACTACCGATCTGAGCAGCCGGCTGCTAGAATTCTCCGCCAGGCGGTGGCTGAGCTCAAAATTTTACACCGTCAAGTCTCAAACTCTAGGATCTACGATCAGAGGCATTACAGTGACAACAGTTGACGCCCTCAACCACCTTACTCGGTGGCGTAATTAGATTGGGACTGAAATTGTTGGCGAATTTTCATTTTGCTGGCTACGTCCATTACGTATTTTACCTCTTTTTTGTTATGCTAGTAAATACATTTTATTTAAGAGTGTGGCTAATAATGAATCCACAATTTTGTATTTGTTAGATTGTTAAAAGTATTTCGTCTTATACATTAAAAGCGTTAGTTGCTAAAAATGAGAAGACAAAGGAAGGTTGTTGACTGAGTTGACTTGATTCCAGAACTTGATTCCTAAGATGGTGTGCGGCATTCATGGAAGGTATGCATGGAAGGTAGTGCGTATGTATTGAATTAACGACGTCTGTAAATTATTTTTGTTTGTAAACATGTAAATGTGGTTTTCTTCGATCAATTCTAAGAAGTAGCCTTGTATTAGGACCAATGGCCGGGCTCGAATCGTCCTTTTTCATCCGAACTACGTGACTAAGAACGTATCGTCATGTTTATGTAAACATTTTTCATTTACTAAAAATAATGTGATTACACAAGTGAGTATGCGTGCGTGCTTAGAATATTATAATTATAGATAACGTCTAAAACTATCCAATTTAATACATTTATTTATTTACGATGGTATTCCGGTGTTTGTGGTTTCGATGTTGTAACGGTTAGCGTAACGGACAGTTATAACCAAGATCGCGAGTTCAAACCTGATCGAAGCCGTTGATGTTTAAGAGAAAAAAACCTTTGTGTGCGTTCCCTAGGAAAGGAAATAAAGCCGGCTGTCCCTTGTAGTAGATTTACTGCAAGTGAAAGATCCTCAAGCTTAAACGAAACCTCTGAGTTGAACTCAAATCGCCTGTTTCGTCGCCCGAGTAATACCTCCTTTCTCTGCTTGATCTCGAAATAAATGTCGCGAAATTGCGTGGTCAGACGGAAGAGCAGGTCGCGTGGCCTGAGACTCGCCACGCCAAATAAAGCTTCATTGAATTCAATTTACTTTATTCATGATAATTTATTAATCTATTAACGTCCAAATAATTTTTGTAAAATTTGTCTTAATTTAGTTCATTTAATTAGTCAAAGGAAGGTGTTTGAAAATCGTTCATTTTCAAAATATTTTCTGAAACCATATGGTATGGGTGCTTACGGGAGCATTCAGAGAAAATGGTTTCATTTTGAAAATAATCACAATAAATTTAGGGAGTACATAAACCATACAACAATTAAAGGAGTATTGTGCATTATAAAAATAATTATCAAGTATTGTTTTATAAAAACAGTTATCATATAGTCTTAAATTGCATGTTCAATACGTTGCTAACTAGTGATTTCGAATATTGCATGTACTATGAAGTAAAAATTAAAGCTTGTTTGAAAGTTGTTATAGATTTTTTCATAAAATGTTAAAGGCAATGAAATGCAATATGTTGAACAGAAGGAAACAAATAGAAAATAAAATATGACATATATGATTACGTGTTCATTATTCACAAAACTTCCACATCTTATTCGGTTAAGATTAACAAATTAGTAATACCTAATAAGGATTTGTAGAACACTTTGAATATTTTAATTGGCCAATTAATCTAACTTTTCACTCTGTGTAGAAACAATTTCAGATGTATAGAAATTCTTGGTCTACGAAAAATACTTCTTGAACATCATTAGCAATATATGACAGCAGGGAAGATAAAAGAAATATTATCGTTCAATGAAGTGTTCACATCATAAATGACGTGTTTTTTCAGAGGACAAAATTTGTCAAAACGACGCGTGTGATGCCCGCTAAGGTGTCACAACATCAATAAATCATTAGAATAAGTTCGAAGCTCCTCGAACAAAACAGGAGTGAAACAAACGTTCAGTACCTTCATGTTAAAACAGTGAAGAGAAAAAATTTCTCAGAAGGATCAAATCTTATATACTTTTGTTCTGGAGTGTGAATTTTAAAAAAAATTACGTAAGAAAACTCTCTACTTTCAAGATAAAGAGCTTCTTTGCGGAAGATGGACATTTCGGAAATGGAACGTAGGAAAATTAAAATATTTCTTGGCGATTCTAAGTCTAATCAACAGAAGACGACTTCGACGCTGAGTGAAAAAGATGCACTTCCGTTCATCCTACATGGGTTGACGCCTCTTCTACGCGTTGCCTGGTTCCTGGGATTAACACCTTATTCCTTGCATTCATCGTTAGGCGTCATGAGTAGTAAAACCGGTCGCATCATTTGTATATTCGCTCTTTGCGCTCAGGTGTTCAATTTTATTGGGATGGCCATAAATATATATGATTACTCGCAAACTTTTAAAATGTCCATATTGCAGATAATGCTGACGGTTGGTGTTCTTGTCCTTGGTCTTGCAATGCCCATGTTTACAGCTGCTTCTTCTGTAACTCACACAAATCTAAAACGCGCCAAGACACTGTATCATTTGTTGATACGTTTAGACGGAAAACTTGGTATACAATCGCACCCTCTTCCTTTTATCTTACGTAGGCGTATTGTTGTATTTCTTATGATACTTGGTTTGTTACATGTTCTTTACAGTGCTGGTTGTTCGTTGATGTGGTGTTCTGCGGCCCAGTACACTTTTTACGGCATTTGGCCATACATGACAATAAATACTATTTGTTTCTTGTTCACTTCCCTTACAGTGATAATGCGACATTACTTTGAAATCATTAACAGGGCATTGTTGGATCTATCAGAAAATCTCTCGACGAAACGGGCACAGGAGGAATCTATAAATGATAAAATTCGAAAGACTATCAACTTCAGCAACCAAGACATTTACTTTCAGACGCAAGACAGAAGGGACATACGAAATGAAATGAGAGTAGCACAAATGATAGCTAATCTTCGAGAAAGCCATTTCTGTACACAGAAAGCTTGTATAGCAGTCAACGAGCTGTTCTGCGTACCTCTACTGCTCCTGTTCATGTACGTGCTAATCTTCGTAGTGACCTTTCTTTCTTTCTCAGTGCTGTTTGATGACACGGACTTATTCTACCGCACGATCACTCTGTGCGTGGCGGCCTTGCTGAACGTGGGCGTGGGGGCGGTGGTGGCGTGGGCGGCGGGCGGCGCGGCGGCGGCGGGGCGGCGGCGGGCGAGGGCGGCGGCGCGGGGGCGGGGCTGCTGCTGGCCGTGCAGGGCCAACCAGAAGCCGAGCGCCAGGCGCGCCTGTTGCTGCAGCAGCTGCGCTCGAAAGCCGTCAGGTTCAGCGCGGGAGCTCTTTTCCTGCTCGACATGCGCTTCTTCGTGGGGATGCTGGGCTCCATAGTGGGCTACTTCGTCATTATCGTCCAGTTCGTGCAACAGAAGCCCGAGGCCTGTTCCACGAGGGTCATCTGTACGGCGAATTGTTCGCGGTTTCTGCAGGATGGGAATCTGATCATCGATAATAACTACACTCTGCCTTGAAGACACACAGTACGTTGTTCTTTTTTAAATGAAGGTAAAGAAAATATAAAGGATAAACAAAATGAGAATTTGAATATCTCAACATCTTTGAAGATTGACTTAGAGTTGGTTTTCATATTTACAGCAAATAATATCATTTCTGCTTGAGGCTTTATTTCTTTTTAGAATCATTAATCACACGAACGTCTAAGAAAAATTGTTTCCACATTTTGAGAGTATTTATGTTTTAATTATATTAAGTTATTTTTGGTAGTATATGTAAGGTGTTTAAATAAAATGGTATGCACGAATTCTCAATATAAAATGTCAGTATCATAATGAATGTTAATTGCACTCAGCAACACTTTATCACATAGTGGTCACAGAGACATTTCATATTTGTTTTATTTTCATTTATTTGAGCCAAATATGTATGCCCAATTGGCTACACAACATTTTGAATAATTATATCAATGCTTCCTTTTATTTTGATGGGCTGTGTGCTGTACGGATGAAACAAGCTTGACAGACAATTCAATTCTCTTTATTACTTTCCAACATACTACTTACTGACGTAATAGAGGGAAGTACTGTAATGATCCAACGAAAAGTGGCGATTCTTTTTACAAAATTACCCTACTGTCAATTCCTGATACTAACAAAGTGGAAAATTCTTGCTATTATGTTTACTACATTACTTCCTATAATACGATGTGAAGTTAGAATTCATGTATCCTGGATCTTTATATCTACTCTAGATATATCTTAAGGGAATAAATGTACGAATACGATTTTTTCATTATTTCCTTACAGCAAAAATATGTAATAGAATTTCGTACACAACCTTTATTTTTATTTATTTAATAGGTAATTATTACAGCCAAATTAGAAACTTGATGCAATGTGGCTAGGCCGAAGGCCTTTAAGCCATTACAATACCTACATTCTACCGCGTTCTAACCTTTCGCCTTCTGGTATTCACCCCAAATGGTCTCTCCATCGCCTCAAAGCCGCGGAAACGAGACCATAAGGTACGGCTGAGGGAAAAACCCCTGAAGGGAAAAACCTGCCGTCAGAAGCCGAGTACATGCTACTCTATCCGGTTTTTAGACTATTTATTTATTTGGCGCGGGCGTCAGGCATTCTCCTTCCAGTGTTTGGCCTCCACCGCACCTGAAAACAAACAGCACCACAGAAAATCGTCCGCACCAACGCCTCTGCCCTAACATTTCCGATTCCCACTTCCCTTCGCCCCTAATGTGCTTTATTTTAACAGTTTCCTTTATTTTATTTTAATTAATTTAATTTATTTAACTTATTTAATTAATTAATTTAATTTAATTTTATATAACTTATTTTAATTTAATTTTAATTTATTTAACTTGTTTTAAATTAATTTAATTTTAATTTATTTAACTTATTTTAATTATTTTAAGTTAATATATTTTTTTATTGACTTTTTATCACTTATACTTGACTAACTTAATTATTGTTAGTTTATTGATTTATTACATATTTCTCTCCAGTCTAGGCTCTGCTCGTACTAACCACTGCTGTTTTCCCACTCCTTAATTTCAGTTTCTCTAGTGGTCCGAACCTTTCCGAGAAATGTTCCTAATTCTTTCATGAAGTTAGCTCTTTATCCCTAGAATGTTTTGGGCGAGCGTTACGTTCCTATGTTGGAAGTAGTAATTTCCCATTCCCATCCATTTTCTTCTCCAAGTTTCGGTCGCACTGCAAATTAAAAGGATATGGATCCAGTCTTCCCTATCACCGCAAAGCACACAGATGCCATTACCATTCGAGTCCTTTAATCTACGTTGCATCCACCCCCCGACCCTGAACCAAGCGTATCCCCCTCTTGCGTCCTTTTGCAGTGTGTTTACGTAACGTTCGCAACCCCATAACGGACTCGCGTGAATTTGCGCAACTAGCGAACGTTTTTCGGCCGTTGCTGCCAGGATCTCTTGCCTTTAATATCCGCAAGTCTATCCGAAATTAACCGTTCTATGTCACGTGTTCCCTATCTCCCACCATTTCCGGACAAACTTTATTAATACCATATTATATTGATCTTCTTCCAATGTAAATAGTTGCAATGTTATATGCATCAATAAATGAAATGTCTTATCTTAAAAAATTAAGGGTTTGTATAACCTTAGATTTCTTTCACAGTTTATCATTTTGTACACCAGGTAAACAATCAGTGTACGTGATAAACGTTTTGCATTTTACAATGTGAGCGACATTGGGGATGAACACATCAGAACAGATATAATAGTGTTCTCAACATGTTATTAAAGTTTAAGCGTTTTGACTTTTGAATTTTAACCAATAACTATTTTGTAAAATTTGAAACCAGTCAGGTCTGGGAAAGCAATTATTGTAACCTTCCTTAAACTTTTTTCACGAAATCTATCAACAAGTGTGAAATCAAGTTAGTAACAAAAGTTAACACAATGAAGCAAATTGGCACGGGAAAACTGATTTTCCTAGAACTGTCTATACGAATTTTTCTGTCGAAAATTCGACGTTTTCCGGCGCACGGTTAAAATACATTCAGTTCCTTCTAACCTGAGCGCCAACGCCTTGTGCCAAACAACCTCTGTCTCCCCTATTGATTCTCAGTGTAATTAGTCAAATAATCAAACGATTTCCGGAGAATGGTCTTTTATGAAGTACATTAGTATCTTTTTCTGTTTGAAAGCAGCAATAATCTTCGCTGCTGATATAAAAAAATATTAATTTGAGAAAACTAGCACTTTGTAGATTGAAACATCCACAAATTGATATTTGTCACACTATAAAAGAACTCATAAAAGAAGTAATGGAAATCCATTCTTATGATTTCTTCAACTTAAATATTGATCAGTATTGATTCAATATGAAGTCTCCAAGTGTTATTTCTACGAACATACTTTTCCATACATCCAGTTACTCACGCAACAACATTTCGTCCAATCAGTTATTTTTAAAAAGAAGAAATAAAAGAGGAATAAGGAGGAGATACACGTTTCAATTTAGACAGCAAAGTAAAAATCCCTCTGCAACTTCAGAACTTCAACAAAGTGATTGAGAAAAAGGAAACGTTCTTGAAGAGTTACATTGTTGATGGGTATAAAAATGGAGGAGAACAATAATGTTGCGCGTCTGCCACGCAGCCTACTAGGCCTTGCCCCATTGTTGCTGACTGCTAGATATTTGGCTTTGGCTCCGTACACGTTGACGACTCCTCTTTGTGTGGTTCGCAGCAAGATTGGCGTCTTCATTTGCGGGGCGTCCCTCATTTGCTACAGCGTTTTCTTCCTTATGTCATTTTTCTCGCTGACAAAGTCGAGTGTTCCCAACGTAGGAAAACGCCATTTTGAGATTATCCTCAACATATTGTCCGTGGTTCTAGAACAGACGCTTCCAGTTTTCTGTGTGGTTTCGGCTCTTACGACATCAAATGTAAATCGTTGCAATCACTTGTTGCGCACTATTGTAAAAATTGACTGTTATCTCCAAAATGTTTCTTCTGTTATTGTTTTGCCAAGGATGGCACGTAGGATATGGGTTATTTTGTGCTTGGTCACAATTATTTCTCTAAATATTGTAATAATGTGCATTGGGGTAGTCTACTTAAAATTGAGTGCGGGAAAATCTATGGTAAATATGTGGACATGTTTCTCAACTAATTTAGTGTGTTATCTAGTATCAGTTCTTGCGCTCTTAATCAAAAACAAATTTGAAATTGTGAACGATCAAATGTATAACTTGACTATAACGCTTAAACTATTACTTCCTAAGAATATAACAGTGCATTCTCGTATATCATCCACATCGGACATGGAGAATTCAGTGCTTTATGACAGACGTGATGTCAATTTGGCGGAAAACATCTATCGCCTTCGCGAAACACATTTCCACATTCAAAAAGCCTGTCTGGTAGTCGACTCCATCTTCAGGGTGCCGGTGTTACTTTTCTACGCCTATGTAATAGTTCAGTTGGTGATATTCCTGTACTACATGGTAGTCGGGTGGCATTCGTTGAGTCCCATCCACGTTAGCGTGTTCGTAACCGGAATCGTGTGGTACTTGGGGCTGGGCGCTTTCCTATCGTGGGCGGCGGGCGGCGCGGCGGCGGGGGGCGGCGGCGGGCGCGGGCGGCGGCGCGGGGGCTGCGCTGCTGCTGGCTGCGCGGGGACGACCTGCAGCCGAGCGCCAGGCGCAGCTGTTCCTGCAGCAGCTGCGCGCCAAGCCCGTGCGACTCTGCGCGGGCGGGCTGTTCCCGCTCGACCTGCGCTTCTTCGTGGGGCTGTTGGGCTCCGTCGTGGGATACCTCGTCATTGTGGTGCAGTTGGCGCAGAAGACGCAGGAAGGGACTTGCTGCTTCCCCTCGCGCAGTGCGTCAGTTCTTAATCACACATATTAGCGAGACCAGGGGTGTAAAACTTGGAAGGCCTCCAGGGACACACACCGGTAGCGGTGGCTCAGTGCATCAACTGATGTCACTGCAGCGCTTCTGTTCGGGAGGTCGTAGGTTCGAGTCCTAATGGCGGCAGGATTTTCGACACTAGTTTTTCAGTTAGGTCGAATTCAGTGGCTGTCTGGAGGAGAATTCTAGCGGCCGGCTGCTCTGATCGGTCGTTTCTCGTGGTTTTTCCGATCAACACCAGGCGAATGCCGGAGCAGTACCCTACCAAACGGGCCATGGACCGCGAGCGATCTTTCCTTTCTCTTCCTTGTCCTATGCTTTCCTCTTACGCACACACACACTTACACTAACATGCACTACACTACCACATTTTCTGGGAGTCCGGACGGGAGCTTAGAGCTTCTCCCGGCTGGGGCGGTGCCCCGCTGGTGGAAGAGTCCTGGTTAGGGGGAAACCCCACTAGCCGACGGTAGGTCGGTGCCGGATCTCGCCATCCAGCGGAGGAAGATCACCGCCATCTCCCGAGAAAAAAACATGCACTACACTAACGGGACTAATGACCGAAGCAGTTGACGCGCCCGGACACACGAAAAAATCAATCAATCAATCAATCCAGGGCCACAACTGTATTCTTTAATACGGTTTCGGGTCATATTTTCATTGCTGGGGCGATCCACACCTAATGTCGCCGAAAAACCGATCTCGGCACTTTGCCCGGCTCCTCTGAAACTGGGGGGGGGGTGGATCCATGCACGATATCAGGCCATACTATGCATAACGCATTGTAAAATATTAGGATGATTTTGAATATTGGAATTTACTAGAAAAAGCCTTTAATGTAAACTTAACCTATTTTTACATTTTAGGGTTATTGACCTCGACAAGGCGTATGCAATATACACACAGTATTCTAGCCCGACATGAATAAAAGGCACTTTCACGTGTGACTTATAATACAGTAAGTAGGCCACAATAAATGGGACCGCGAGTTGGGCAACCTTGAGGTAGATACTTCGAGTAAGTTGGCGTACAAGCACATTGGTGGAGATATTTTCGTTCTAAATAATTAATCAATGAATTGTGTTAAAATGCAAGACTTTCATTGGAATATGTTTGTAACACTTTATAACATCTGGATTTGAGTGAAGTTTATGGAAAATAGTGCAATTAATTAGTAGAAAAATTGAACAATCCTATCAGTATTATTTTTCTCGTGTTCAAAGTAGGATAATTAACAAATGGGAAAATGATAGAAGCTTGTGTGCCTGCCACACGTGCAACACCAGAAAACAGTGCTGTGTGGCTGTTGTTCATGTTTTATATTTCTGAAAAGTATTATAAATAATAACAACGTAAGAGATATTTCAAAAAGATTGCATATGTGTAGTTTTTGAGAAAACAACAAAATAGTGCATCAAAGGGTCATGTAATATCATACAGTGTATTTAGAACTGCTGTACAAAACGTTAGTCAGTCCATACCGTCCGTCAGTCCGTACGTAACGTATGCCCGCATTATCTTTGCGAGTGTCTGTCTGTCCGTCCGTCCATCAGCATGTCAATCTGTACGCCTGCCTATGTGAATACCTGTCTGCGTATCAGTCAGTCAATCTGTCATTCAGACTATCCGTCAGCCAGCCTGCCAATCTGTCTGGCAGTCAGTGTCTATTTGTGTGTCAGTCTGTCTGTCTGTCTACCTGTTTGGGAACATTTCTCGCGCCTACGTTTTAAGCAATATTTCACCAAATTTGATATTCCCCGATCGACTTAGCTGATTTCGTGACTCCTGGAATTTGAAACGGATAATCCGATACCACTAGTCGTATTTCATGGGTAATTTGATACCCTGCATACTTGAATACCTCTAACAATGTACTCTAATATATTTTGTCAAATGTAAATATTAAAAAAAAGTTATTTCTTTTGATAAATTATGGTAGTAAATACTATAAGATATGTGAATATTAGAAGACTGGCCTTAGTGAAAATATTTTAAATAATGATTTTTAAACATCTTATAACAATATAAATCTTTAGAGCAATAACAATTATATCAAGAATCGAGTGAATTAACATTTCTTATTTTCTGCACGCCACTGCATTATCTTTCTTAGCCATACATCAACGTGTAAACGCTCTCATTTAAAACAGGTTCATTAGTATCTTTTCCATTATACTCAAGGACAAAATTTATTTTTCCGAAAAAATCTATAATTTAATCTCTTAAGGTGATGTGAAATAAATTTCAAACACGTAAAATGCCTCATTTGTATATTCCAATCATTTATTTGTGTAACACTGACACTTCACACCTCAGGTAACTGACGGGTTAGTGAATTGGCATAGGGTTTTCGAGAATTAAAATTATTCATCACTAGGAATGTGTTCTCGAATACCTGACAAGTTTCGCTCAAGCAAAGAGAGAACTACAACAAGAGAGACTTCTGTAAAAGTTTTGAAAAATTATTTTTGCCAAAAAGAAACCGGAAGAAGCCTTTTCTGAAAACATGTCTAAGACAAGATGTACGTTAGAAGTTGTTTCGTAAGTATGCTGTGAGAAAACAATTCGCAATCTTTTTGTTATGAACCAAATAGTTATAGAATAACAAAACTGATTCAAATGACTGAATAACAAAGGTAAACGAATATACATTTTCCAACAACACTACCAACTAAAGATACACTTCGGAATGAATTACCCGAAGTAAATATCTTTGGGTACAAAACAATCATTGGAGCACTAGGACTGTAAGGTGGTTACAGCAGTTTCTTGAGGAAGAGGGCAACGAAATCTACAGGTAAGCGAAGAAAATCAGGACAGATGGCGAAGTCAGTTCTTCACGGACTGATCCCTCTGTTTCTCGCTGCGAAGTTGTTGGGGGCAGCACCGTTGACACTTCAGCCACCGCTCCGAGTGGTACGCAGCAAGGCTGGCCTCGCGCTCTCCGCCGCCATGGTGCTCTTCCAGATTGCCATGGCAGTGCACTACTTTCAGACCGACAGCTTTAAAAATTTCCCGGTCATTGCAAATCCCGGTATTGAGAAGACATTGAAAATTGCAACCGTATTACTTGCACAATTCCATCCAATATTCCTGGCAGTACAAATTTCGATGCCAAACGCCCTCAAACGATGTAATCATTTCTTGAACCTTCTCCTGAAATTAGAGTCATCACTTAATAACCGATCACACAATTATCCTTCCTTTGTTAATAGATACCATGTTCTTCTTGTTTTATTTCTCACTACAATATGGTGTTTGGCCGGTACATGTATAATGCTCTTTCAATTTCAAGAAAATATTGATAAAATTTTAACTGACCTATTGTCGTTTTTCATACAATGCATACTGTGCTACATATTTATTGCTTTGACCGTAACAATTAAGAAATATTTTGAATATGTAAATGAAAAAACACTGATTGTAGCCAACCATTTGAAAAAGAAAAGTCATCAGGACACAGAACTAAAAAAAATCGCAAGCCAAAACCCAAAGTGTAGCGCTAAACTCGAGGTAGGTCGCAACAGCAAGGATTCGCCTGATCAACAGAAAAACGCTGAAGAAACCATCGCTTCTTTACGAGAAACGTATTTTCTTATTCAAGAAGCGTGTTTGCAAGTGGATGCAATTTTTGGTCCTCCTTTGTTGGTCCTATATGCCTACATGTTGGCGGAAATAGTGAGAAGTTTATATTTCTTAGCCGTAGCCCACTTGACCTTGCTCACGAAGATTTTTAAGGTATGTTTTGCTTCGACGTTCTTGACGATCGCTGCGTCGGTGGCGTGGGCGGCGGGCGGCGCGGCGGCGGCGGGGCGGCGGCGCGGGGGCTGCGCTGCTGCTGGCTGCGCAGGGCCACCCTGCAGCCGAGCGCCAGGCGCAGCTGTTCCTGCAGCAGCTGCGCGCCACGCCCAGCTTCTTCCGGCCGGCCGGGCTCTTCTCGCTGGACCTGCGCTTCTTCGTGGGGCTCATGGGCTCCATCGTCGGCTACTTCGTCATCGTGCTGCAGTTCGCGCAGCAGAACCAGGGCCCGCGCACCTGCTGCCCCGTGGAGGAGGGCCGAAACTGTTCTGCGCATTTTAGCTGATTTCTTTTCAACCGCATCAAGACACTTAATTTAATAGACACGAAAGAAACTACATAATTTCGCCTTCCAGGAGGAACTTTTTTGACTCAAGAATAACATTATCGTGTTTCCATTTCAACACATAAAAATTCTGTCAGTTTTTATTTCCTTATTTTCATTATATATTATTATCATATGCGTCGTTTTCGGGCATAATGGAGATGAATGTTTTGAGAGTATGGTGATGAGATGATGATAGTGAAATGATTTGAAATATGGAGTAGTTGGGAAATATGGAGTAGAATAAAAGCTAGAAGAAAAAACAACAAAAAATTCTGCTGCAAACTCACTTTCTCCACCACACATTTCTCAAGGATCGGCAGAGCTTTAACCAACCCACAGTTGGAAAATGTACAGTCTGACCATCACAACACATATCGCTGTAATTCATAGCACTATGAATTGTCTTCTTTTCCTATTGCACTGAGTCGACAATAAAATAATCGTGTCTTGTTACGTTGTATTTTTTTAGATAATCACGCCAAGCCACAGGTTCGAGTCACACTAAACGTGGACCCCCAAACAAACTACCATTTGCAAATCACCCTGGATCTCCTGGCAAATTAACCCTCCCCCCTTGGCCGTTACTCTCCTGCAAGTTTCCAGACGTCATTGGTTTCAGCACCAGCGGCTTGAACCAGAGCCTACGCAACAATGAGCCGTTACGTCATGGAAGGCTGGAGTAGTTGCACGAGGGAGCTAAAATAGCTCATTTCTAATACTGAAGGCTGGGGGCGCCGGTTTCTGTCTTAGAGAATCATTTCAATTATGAAATGATTGAAGGCGTTGTCATTGTCAACAATAGTATTTACTTCAATAATAGCAGCTTTCGATGGATTAGCCATCATCATTTTTCTGCAGTCTGAGAGGCACAAAAACGACTATAGGGTCGTCGTTTTTGTGCCTCCCAGACAGCAGAAAACTGATGATGATGGCTACGCCATCGAAAGCTGCTATTATTGAAGTAAATACTATTGTTGACAATGACAACGACATCAATCATTTCAATTATATAAATGTCAACTACAATTCACCACTGAATCAATATTCTGTCTTAGAGAGAAACCAGCAATAACAATCTTAATGACATGACAATGATTATGTTGATGAATAATGCAATAAAATATTCTGAATGAAATTACTTCACGTGTGATTTAATAATCGCGAAACACATTTTTTCAATTAGTGGTTCAGAAAAAAGTCTGTTCGATCTACACTCTCCTTGATCCAACGCGTACGTCTTCCTAAAGAGTTACAATAGATTATGTGATAGTAAGTACTAAGTCAAAAACAGCCACTGGTTTATGAAGAGTTCGTCGTGAGCCACGAACTGCACAAGTGTGAATTTTCAGAAACATGATTGCTATTGGGAAGTTTTAAAAACACAACATCAATTTGAGTCCATTTTTAACATAATTATCAAGGATTAAACCATCTGACTTGTTTTGTTGATTTAAAACTCAACCTGCTATCTTCTCTTAAATCTCTCTAAAGGCCTTTTCCTATTTGATACGTACTGCATTATTTTGTTGATAATATTGCCTTATTTGTTTGGACACTGTATCTAGCATACGGCTTATACTATACCACTGCCGTAGAACCATACGATTACATTATAGAATTTCAGTAGTGTATCTTTGAGGATATTTCCACAACGCTGGACAATGGAATTAAATTAGTTCAAATTTGCGAAGTCTCTGATTGGCCAAAATGTCAATCTTAAATGTTAAAACTTGAGTAGTTAAAGGCATTAACTTAACGTATTGTTTAAATGTATAGGATTATTAATTTCATTTTTAGATTTTAAAACCTCAGATCCATCTAATGTCATTATTTGGCGTTGTTAACGTGACATAATTTGTTAAAAAATAAAACCTAATATACTTTATTTACAAATGGATCCCAGTAGTCATTTTCTTTTACTTTGAAAAACGATTGCCAGGTGGTCAGCAAAGAAAAATATGATAAAATGTATGTCATTACTTTTAAAATGACTTATTCTCGGCCATCAAATTTTAATTACCACTTCGTCCAAATCTCCCGCAAAAACGGACATATTTATCTTACAACTTGATTTATTTCGGACATTTCATTTCTATCAGAAATGTGGCTAAAACTTTAAAATTCCTCGGTTTTACTTAAGTCAAGGGAGCAGAGACAATAGGACCGATCGAATTACTGACATTTTTAAATCTTAGAAATAATTGAAAATTAATTGAAATAACTATTATTTCTTTCAAATAATTGTAATTCAAAGGAAAACCATTTACTAAAATGTTATTCTAAAAACATCTTGAAAAATTAAATATCAGGATATTGATTTAGTGCCAAAATTATTGAGTGCAACCCCATTCACCTCATAACTCAAAGCAAAGCAGAAATGAAAGTAAAACACCAAGAACAAAATATTCTCTCATAATTTACTGTATCTTTTAGAAATTGCTCGGAAGTACATGAGTAATTTCCTTTAGTAAAGAAAATGTAAGCGCATGACAAAATTGTGTTATAAAGTTGTGTAGGTTTTTTGTGAAATTTTCATTAACAATTCTTCGAATGGGAACACCAGACGCTTCCTAGCCTACATTTCTAAGCTTCAAGAAATTCACCACATTCACCGCTAGCCGTTCGAATTCTGAACGCCGTTCATGCGCAGACCATCGTGTATTTGAATAGGGGCTACTTTTTCTATCAACATGGTCCACTTGTTTTTCCCGTAATTTTAACAGGGTTTCTTTATGAAATTGGTATCGTCGTTAACACAACTTAGAGGCGCCTCTTCATGGATGCTTCATCAAAGATCCTCAACACTGTGCTATTACTTTGTGAGATCAAGTATTCATCTACTCCTATCTCTCACAGTGCAGCTCAAAGAGTATTACAGCAATAAGAAGATATTGCTAGAAGCCTGGAAGTACGATGAGTATGGATTTGTAGTTATCAGACACTTCAATTAATTGATTGATTGATTTTTTCGTGTTTCCGGGCGCGTCAACTGCTTCGGTCATTAGTCCTGTGAGTGTAGTGCATGTTTTTTCTCGGGAGATGGCCTTGATCTTCCCCCGCTGGATGGCGAGAACTGGCGCCGACTTACCGTCGGCTAATGGGGTTTCCCCTTAACCAGGACTCTCCCACCAGCGGGACACCGCCTCAGTCGGGACAAGCTCTAAGCTCCCGACCGGTCTACCGGAATATGTGGTTGTGTAGAGCATGTTAGTGTAAGTGTGTGTGTAAGAGGAGAGGATAGGACAAGGAAGAGGAAGGACAGATCACGTGCGGTCCGTGTCCCGTTTGGTAGGGTACTGCTCCGGCATTCGCCTGGCGTTGATCGGAGAAACCACGGAAAACTACCGATCAGAGCAGCCGGCCGCTAGAATTCTCCTCCAGACAGCGACTGAATTCGACCTAGCTGAAAAGCTAGTGTCGAAAATCCTGCCGCCATCAGGACTCGAACCTACGACCTCCCGGACAGAATCAGATACTTCAAGATGCCTATGATTCCAATGGGTTTGGAGACCCAAATTTGGATTGGTGGATTTACCAAATTTCCCATATGTATTTGTGTTAGGGAAAGCAAAGACACCAAACGGCCCTGGAATCGGCCGACTGAGTTCTCTATGGAGACACATTATGTTAAGTAGGAGCCACTGGTAGAAAGCAAGAAAGTGCTTTTGCCTCCACTGAACAAAAGTTTAGGCATATGAAGCAATTTGTAGCAGCTCTAAATAAGAATTCAGCAGCTCTCAAATACGTTGGAACCTTCTTCCCTAATTCATCGAAAGCAAGTGACGAAGCAGGTGTTGTCGTGGAACCACAAATAAAGAATGCACCCCATTTGCACAAATATTTAATGAAAATGGGAATCAAGCTTTACGATTATCGAGTTGTTTGGGGCTTTCTGAGCAATAACAAGACCGAAAACTATGAGCAACTGGTCCGGAAGGTAGTGCAGAACGTCGCTAAAGATCCACATGCTTGATGTTCATCTTAATATATTAAAGGAAAATATGGGAGCTTACTGGGAAGGTCAAGGGGAGAGCTCCCATCAGGATAAGCAGCATTTTGAATACCAGTCGCTACCATGGAGAGTACAATGAGAGTATGATGGGTGACTGCATTTGGGAGCTAATTCACGAAAGAGATTTAGACAATACACGTAAATCTCGACAAGCACTTCTGAATATATGCTGGTATTAGTTTTACAATGTCACATGCATTTTAATTACGTTAAACATATTCTCTCTTTTTTTGCTAGAAATATTTAAAAGAAATCGTAAATTGAACACTGTTCTAAACAAAAATTAGTTGAATTTGGAAATATCAATATCCTGCTCTCAGGGCCAATGTTTGACATGAATAATCATCTTCCCACTCTTTTTAGTCATGACAATTAGAAAATATCTTTGAATACCCGAAAAAACTGAGTTACAGAATGTAATACATATACTCAAATACTACTATTAAAATTATGTTGCCCTTTTATTTTCAAGAAGAGCAATATTATAATATACTATACTATTAGGTAAATGAATGTAGTAAGGGTGAAAAGTGTGAAAATATTGTATACGTTTTTAAAGTAATAAAAATTCAATCAAAAATCAATAATGAGTAAAAAATAGTTTTCTTCTGCATACCAATGCATTGTCTTCCTTAGCCATTATATATACGTTTACACACTCTCCTTACCAATAGGTTCAATAAGTTATTTTCCATTATAATACAGCATAAAATTTATTTTTCACGTAATAAGTTCAATTTCGTAAAGTGGTGTAAAATGAACTTTATGTTTTTCGACGTAAAATGTCTCCTTCTATATTCCAGTCATGTATATGGATTATATTGTCATTGCAAACTACAGGTAACTGACAGGTTGTCGATACAGATTAAGGTCTCGGGAAATTATCATTATTATTATTACTCATCAGCAGGAATGTGTTCTAGAATTCCAGAATATTTGTGTCCAGTAAATTGAGAGCAACCACAAAAGAGATTCCTGTAATCGATTTAAACATATATTCTTGACAACAAGAAAATGAAATAGGCCATACCTTAAAACTGGTGTCTAAGATATGATAAGCAAGATGTTATAAGTTTCGTATTCCTGCCGTAATAATATACTTTGTGAATTCTTTGATACGCTCTAATTGTTGAAAAGAAAGAAAGCAGGATCCATTGAGTGTAAAACAAATGTAGAAGAAGTTTAACTTTTCAATCAATCTCTTAAAACGAATTGTAATACAAATTCAACACTACGTAAAGACTCATTCGATGTTTTGATTCTCGCGTATAAAACCATCACAGAAAGACAAGAATTTTGCAAGATATTTGAAGCTTCTTGCAGTCAAAGGCAACGATACCTAGTGGTAATCGAAGTAAACCAAGAGAAGATGGCTACACCAATAGGACAACGACCAAGAATTCTCCACGGGTTGATCCCTCTGATGTTAACTGCTCGACTACTGGGAGTGGCACCGTTGACAGTTCAGCCACCGCTCCGAGTGGTACGCAGCAAGGCTGGCCTCATCATCTCAGCTGCCTTGGTGCTCTTCCAGATCGCCGTCGCGGTGAACTACTTACACACCGACCGTTTTAGAAAGCACCATGTCTTTGTAAACTATGGCATTGAGAAGACATTAAATATTGCAAGTGTGTTACTTGCTCAGATCCATCCTATATTCCTGGCAGTTCAAACTTCAACGCCAAACGTCCTCAGACGATGCAATCATTTATTGAATGTTTTTCTCAAACTGGAGTCATACCTTAACAACCGTTCATACAGTTACCCTTCTTTTGTTAAAAGACACCAAGTTCTTCTTGTTTTATTTCTCACTACAACATGGTCTTTGTTTGGCGGGTTTGCATTGCTGTTCATATTTAACGAATATTTTGATAAAGTGTTAATGGACGTTTTGTCATTTTTTGTACAATGTATATTCTGTTATATATTCGTTGCTTTGACCGCAACAATTAAGACATATTTTGAATATGTAAATGAAAAAACACTGATAATAGCCAATCATCTGAAAAAGAAACGTCTACAAAACACAGAACTAAAAAATATATTAAATAAAACCCAAAAGTATAGCGCGATAGTTGTGAGAGATTTGCGTCACACGGATACCCCTAATCACTTTGAAAATGAAGAAGAGGCCATCGATAATCTTCAAGAAACGCATTTCCTCATTCAAGAAGCGTGTTTGCAAGTGGATGCAATATTAGGCCCTCCTTTGTTGGTCCTGTACGCCTACATGCTAGCGGAAATAGTGAGGAATTTATATTTCTTAGCCATTGGCCACATGACTTTGATTCTGAAGGCGTTTGTGTTAAGTTACGTATCGATATTCTTGACGACCGCCGCGTCGGTGGCGTGGGCGGCGGGCGGCGCGGCGGCGGCGGGGGCGGCGGCGGGCGCGGGCGGCGGCGCGGGGGCTGCGCTGCTGCTGGCTGCGCAGGGCCACCCTGCAGCCGAGCGCCAGGCGCAGCTGTTCCTGCAGCAGCTGCGCGCCACGCCCAGCTTCTTCCGGCCGGCCGGGCTCTTCTCGCTGGACCTGCGCTTCTTCGTGGGGCTCATGGGCTCCATCGTCGGCTACTTCGTCATCGTGCTGCAGTTCGCGCAGCAGAACCAGGGCCCGCGCACCTGCTGCCCCGTGGAGGAGGGCGGAAACTGTTCTGCGCATTTTAGCTAGTTTTGTTTTCAACCATTTGTCTAACAAAACACATGGTTTTCGAAAGTATTAACACGAAAGTGACTACCCAATATTTTCTCCTAGAAGGAATCTAAAGACGTAAAAATGTATGTCCACACATTATCGTGATTCAATTTGAGACTGTGTTGAGACTGAATATTTTCAAGGGTATAATGATGATTAGAGGGCGGATTTTGAACCTTAGATTACATACGCACAGTGGCTGACATTACAACTTCTGAGAGAATATATCCAATAGGCTACCAGGTATTGGTACTCATTTTTTGCGGTTCGTAAATACTATTTGAAGTTAGTACCATTAAAATGACATTAAAATCGATGAAACCTGGTGAAAATTCATTAACAATTACGGAAATAGGTAAAGAAATTACTTATTAGTCGAATCGACGATAAATGCCAAAAAATGACATTAAAATGGGTCATTTCCTTGCGTCATACCATAAAATGAATTTTTATACAAAACGGCATTTTTCTAAAGTGACGAGAAAAAAAAGACATTTCATTCAAATCCGCCTCCTAGTGAAGATAATTGTGAAATGATTTGAAATACGGAATTAGTGGTACTTGGAGAATAGGGGACCATATTGCTCATTGGTCAGTAGCGATTTGAACGGCAATACTCACACATGAAAGGCGCTAACTTATATAGTATTGTGAAATGTTTTCCATTACAACTGCACAGGGGAAAGAATATAATAACCGTGCCTCGTAATTTTGTGGTTATTTAGATAGCCACGATAGATGGCGTTCGCCAATTCGACGCGAAATATTGACGTGAACGTAGCCTCAGATCTCGAAGAAAGATTGGGGTTTTGCGAGCCACCATGAATCCCCTGACTAAGTAACCACTCCTTTCCTTCCCCATCCCGTCCCAATGGTTGTGAGAGTGGGGACGACTGTCAGCGAACTGTGAGGATGCTCTGTTACAGGGCTATGAATAAGACATGTGCGTCATCTGTCCATCATTGTATCTTCGGAAACTATAAAAGTTTCCATATATCTCAACGATTTCAGCAGCACCGGCTTCATCACAAGTTGCGATGGACCCAAGGACTTGCAGCGTGATGCAGTGGAGGCTGGAGTACTTTTCCTAGGAAGCTAAAATGGCTCATTTGTAATACTGAGGGTACGGGTCGTCGCTTTCAGCCTTAACGAGTAAACCGACATTATTATTATTACTATTATTATTACTATTATTATTACTATTATTATTACTATTATTATTACTATTACTACTATTATTATTATTATTTATTATTATTATTATTATTTATTTATTTATCAGATCTGGGATTACAGTGTGGTCGCAAGCGGTGGCCAAGCTGTGAGTAAGGGTGGAGGTACTCGAGGGTTGCTCACACCCATGCACCAACTCGCTTCACATTCGCTTTGTCTGTGTGAATATCTTGAAAAAATCAGAAAAGCGTAAACCGATATTTACAAGCCTAATGATGATCATGATGATGATAAAGAGTGAATTATATTATCTGGATGAAATTGGTTCACATGATATTTACATCTTTTGCAGAGTCGACAAATACGCTTTTCGTTTAATGGATCAGAAAAATATTTTATTCCGATCTATGCTATCATTAAAGCAACATATAACTATCAAGACGTAAATCTTTCTAATGATAAACACATAACTATAACAGCTATGTGAGAGTACACAAAAATGTGTCACTAACGGGCTGTTTATCACAAAACAACACTGTCACAAAACGTCTGTTTGTCTGTCTGTCCGTCCGCCTGCTCACCCGTCTGTCCATCCGTCTGTTCGTTTGACGGTTTGTGGTTAGCTTCATCCATCCATCCATTTTCTCCCAAATTGATATTTCATGATTTCACAGATTTAAATGAATTTGAGGACCTCTTGAGTTTGACACGGATATTTCGATTTTCAAGTACGTGTTTCACAAAAAAAAAAGGCTACAAATTTTTGATTAAATTTTGTCCTCGTTCTTTTGTTCCTTAAAAGTCAGATCTTGATATAAGGTCACGTAAAATTTTTCTAAAATAAGAGTGGTTTCAGCGTAATTTTGCGTGAACTTTAGGCAACTTTCAAATTTCAAAATGTTTGCTCAAAAAGGCTCCAATTTTTTTCCTTCCTCGCAGTTTTCAACGAACATGAGATCTGCATCATTCTCTTAAAAGTTCTTCACACTACTCAACAACAAAATTTAATCAAAGACGATGGAGCCATTGTTTAGAAAATTTGCAAAATGTCCTAGGGGATTCATGTAAAGTACTCCGAAGATTAAGATATCGGTTTCAAATTCAACGGGCCGTGATATCCGCTATATCAATTGTGGAATATCAATTTTGAAGAAAATCGGCTAAACGGTTTAGCCTCTAGTGTTGTTCACAGACAGATGTACACAGACGTTTTGACGTTATTCCATTTTTCGGCATTATGGACCCACAAATCATGAATTCTGACTACACCGCGTGTCAGTATTTTTTTTTATAAATTTAACAACTGAATTAATTCGCTTTTTCGTTACCAGGAACCTATAAGAATAGTTTTTCTGCCCAAAACTCCCCATTTTTCGCGCAGCATTACATAACGTTCTCTCTATTTCGTAGCGAGAAAGTACAAATCCATTTACTGATTACGCCTCAGGAGCGTAAAATCCCTTAGAAAGTATTTTTTTGCCTTTGTAATTGTTCTTTTCTATCGTAGCCTCTAATGAAAACAGAACTTGGTGTGAATTTTCCAAGACTGGAAACGCTGTTGTAGATTTATTTGCTCATTTGTAAGCAGCGTGTGCACTGAAATTATAAGTGCCAGCCGGCGAGTTCGGCCGCGATCATACGCCGGTGCAGGATTAGATTCCTGTAAAATGCACGAAACTTGTTTTTGCGATGGGTGCGGAAAAAATTAACCTTTTTATTCGGCAATACTTAGAAAACTCGTCAGCCCAACGATGTGTTCATAAACAACCTTCTGGTCGTGTCAGAAGAAGCGAAATATTCAAGAAAAATCTGTGCCCTTGGCTAGCAAATTGAGAATAAATAAAGAGAAAATAAACGTCTGTTCAACTAATTCAAGAAAAGGTGGGGGGTGTTTTTTAACCTGCAAACGATTCAGCATGTATTTGGCATCCTAAATTTGTTCCGATATATTCTCTTCCGCTACATATATAAAATATATTTCACTAGCTTTCATTCATAGCTTTTTCTTAAGACATTTTTCACGGCTGTACTACCAAACTTTTACTTCATAGAATTTCAATAGGACCTTCTTCTCACTAGATGGATGGTTCCGGAGTGAATTTCTATGGGTTAAACTTAATTCCCGGATTGACCCATTTATCACATTACAACATAAGTATTTAAACGTACAAAGTTTATTGTTTATGATTATTTATTTTCTTTTTACATTTTAAAGGCTGAGATCCACTCAATTCATTGTTTGGGGTTTAGAATGTGATATAATTATGTTAAAAATAGTGTCTATATTGGTTTATTTCAATGGTATCAGTAGTTAATTTTTATTTCTACAAAATATTACTTAATTGTCACCACAGAGTTACGTGATAAAATATTTGTCAATTTTTAAAAATGTTTTATTCTCAATTATTACATTTTAATTAGCATTTCGTCTGTACATTTATTAAAGGAATAGGGCTAATGCAAGCATTTACTCATTTCTGCCATTTTATTTTTGTCACAAAAAGTGTCAAAAACTAAAATTCTTCAGTTTTACCTAACCCACGGGAACGAGAGCAATAGAACCGAACGTATGACATTTGAAAAACTTTTCAAATAATTGAAAATTATTGATACTTTTCTTCCAAATAATTGTATTTCAAAGGAATCTCATTAATTGTTTTGGAAAAAGTTTTTGAAAACTAAGCAGCAAGAAAATAATTTAGTATCAAAATTATTGGAATCCCAATTCATAATTGAATGCATTGTCGAAATGAAAACAAAACACTCGGAACAAAAATTTTTCATTTAATAATTATTTAAAATCTCTTCTGACGTACAAGATGACATTGCCATGTCGTATGAAGTACATGACGACATGACATATTGTATTAAAAATTGTTAATGGTTTGTTTTGGAATATTCATGGCACATTCTTTCAGAAGCACATTCCAAACCTGGTGGTACCTGCCCTAAGGTTCTTAGCTTGGAGCATTTTAGTATAATCATGGCTGAACCAGTTCGATTTCTGCATATCGTCCACGCGCTGAGCTCCATGGTTTTGACTGGTCGTCTTCTGGGCATAGCTCCTTTAGTGCTTGGCCCAAATCTCCGTGTTGCACGAAGCAAGATCGGTATATTCTTCTCAATTACCATGGTATTTATTCAATTGGTCATAATGACACGTTTTTTCATGACGCAGAGTTATGAATACCCATACACCATGGCAAATGCAAAAGTTGAGATCGTTATGTACTATTCATATACATTGCTTGGAACGATACATGCTATACTGCTTGCGGTTCGTTCCACTACAAGCAAGTTTCTCAAGTATTGTAATCGTTTGTTCGAAATATTTATGAAATTGGAGTTGTCCCTTAATAATGAGATGAATATTAACCCTTTTGTTGTTCGTAAATGGGTTGTACTTTTTGCATTATCGATATTCACGTTAATCAATTTAATAAGTGGATATATATTTCTCTTTGTGATGGATAATGTTCTAGAGAAAGTATTGATACAAACGCTAACTTCTGCAATACAATTCGTGTACTGCTACCTATTTATCGTCACGTCAGCAATTATCAAGCAATATTTTAAGTACGTGAAAAAGAGAATTTGGTTTGTAGTAAACCATCAAAATGTGAGACGTCAAGGCATACCAGTTTCAAGAAATTTTATAATCTTGAACACAAATTATCGAGCCAACACCATAAACAAAATGAAGGACTCGAAGTGGAATTCACAACAAATTAATGTAGAAGAATATATTGGTCATCTACGACAAATACACTTCCTCACACAACAAGCTTGTTTCCAAGTCAACGGGATATTTGGTATTCCTTTGTTGCTACTATACTTGCAACTCGTCACGGAGATAGTAATATATATGTACTTCTTAGCCATCGGTCAGCATGTGTTTTCGTTGTTCACAAAGGCCTTCATTCTGTGGTACATCGTGGGGTTTTGGATCATCGCCGGCTATGTGGCGTGGGCGGCGGGCGGCGCGGCGGCGGCGGGGGCGGCGGCGGGCGCGGGCGGCGGCGCGGGGCTCTTGGGCCCCCGCAGCCGAGCGCCAGGCGCAGCTGTTCCTGCAGCGCTGCGCGCCAGCCCAGCTTCTTCCGGCCGGCCGGGCTCTTCTCGCTGGACCTGCGCTTCTTCGTGGGGCTCATGGGCTCCATCGTCGGCTACTTCGTCATCGTGCTGCAGTTCGCGCAGCAGAACCAGGGCCCGCGCACCTGCTGCCCCGTGGAGGAGGGCGGAAACTGTTCTGCGCATTTTAGCTGATTTCTTTTCAACCGCATCAAGACACACCTAATTTAATAGATATTAACACGAAAGAAAGTATATAATCTCGCCTTCCAGGAGGAAATTATTGACTCAAAAATAAGTATCAACACATTATCGCGTTTCAATTTAAACAGAAAAATGACTATTCTCATGATCAGTCTGTTGTTAATTCCTTATTAGCATTATATATTATGATGATAGATCTCTAGTGTTTTCGGGCATAATGGAGATTAATTTTCTTGTTAGTTGGGTTATGAGATGATAGTGAAATGATTTGAAATATGTAGTAGTAGTAGTAGAATGAGAGACAAGGTAAGCAAAAAATAAATCCGTTGCAAGTACACTTTCTCCACCACAAGTTTCTAATAGATCGGCAGAGATTTAAGTCACCCAGAATTGGAATATGTACAGACTGACCATCACAACACATATCGTTGTAATTCATAGTACTGCAAATTGTTTCCTTTTCGTATTGCACTCAATCGACAATAAAATAATCGTGTCTTTTTAAGTTGTATTTCTTGAGATAATCACGCGAAGCACAGCCCACAGGTTCGAGTCAGCGCAGCAGAACCAGGGGCCACAAACCTGACATTTTCATATTTTAACTAATTTCACCTACAACATCACTTTCTTCTGTTGTCAAGAAAATTTCACTGACAATCCTAGTTATTAGTGCAATATTTTAAATAACTATTATAAATTATTATTTTCAGAGCTAGTAACTGAAAATGTCATGACATTCTAAATATTAATACTATATTGTTGATAAGTATTGTAAATGAATTAGTTTAGAGGTTTGTAATTGTTGTTGAGAATTTATAATACTGTAATATTTAATACTGCTACACCATGCTGAATGAACTGGTGTGGATTCGAGATGTGTTACCCTTTTGTCATTTCGTACATTTCCCGAGGTGTACGTCCTATGTCCTATAACTGAACAAAGGTACAATGGTGCAAAGCGTTATTCGTGAATCCGGATGCATTGTTTGAAGACTATCAAATTTACCGTTGGCTGTATTTATATTTCGAGCGAGTGTCAGAAAAGATTCTTTGGGGTGAATTTTCATGGGAATGACAAAACTGGTGTTCATTAATTGTTGTCGAAATCCAAATAGTTGATTAATTCGTTTATTTATTATGAATTATAGATGAAATTCATTCTGTGTTCAAGATTTTTTCTTTTGAAGTAGATTATGCTTGAATTTATTTTTAATGAATGTAAAATTTCATCATTTTGGAATAAATATGTATATTCTAATGATTTAATTGTGTTAAGAGAAGTTAGATGCATGTATAAATAAATAATAATAACAACGTAATTAACACACCATGTAATTTTTCATTGAAATACCTTGTAAAGTAGATGGCAAATATATCTTGGTTAAGTTCAATGGTGGCAGCAGAGATATTGTGATAATTCATAATGGTTACACTGGCCAACAAAGGTTTTAATACAGACACACTTTTGCATGATTCTAGAGTATTTTTATATAAGAAATCGAGCCTGGATATAATTTTTTTTATCACACATGGTCTTGGAGATATATTATTATCAACGTTTCTGTTAAACTGGATATTTTGGCAATTATTTTTTAACCCGTTATTGTTTATTTTTATGAAGAATATAAATAAAAGCTGCAGGTGACATTCATATCTGTGTTACATTCGTGTTTCATAAAAGGATGGGGGAGCATAGTTCTGTCAGGACTTGTCGTAGGCGTCCTGCACAATTCCTGGATGATTACTGAATTGCGCCAGTTCTTCATAAACTCCTGAAGTGTTTGCATTGACATCTTTCTTAATAAGAACCTTGATTTATGGATGGGAAATTAATTATGCCACGAAAATGCCTAAACCATTCGGATAATTTCTGTTATGAGAAGAGTTGACATTTAAACAGCAATGAAGGAATATCACTCCTTTTGTTCGAAAGTATTTTTTTTTATTTTGGTTGCAACTAGGATATCAGGACATGATTTAGGCCCCTCACGTCTGTTGTGTTTGTTGGGTAAGGCACGTATCAGGTTGGGCAAACTGTTCTCGTCATATGCCTTTTGCTGCTCCGGTGTGGAGAGAATCAATAGGTCATTCTTCGGACTGTTATTTTTGTTTAACTAATGCAACAGGAATCTCGAAAAAGTCAAACCATTATTTCACGGATCCCAATATACCTTCAGCAATTCGAGCTGTGAAGATTTCCCAGTACCACCTTACACACAATTTATCGATGAAATTCCAGTTCAAGTGAGAATTGGAATGCAAATCACGATGATGATGAGCACGATCCAAGTTTTGAGGTATATAATAAGCCTCATTTATGAACATAAGGAGATTTGAATGATTTGGTGCGTGATCTAAATTTACCGAAGGCACAGGCAGAACTTTAAGGTCACGATTAAATGAGTGGAACTTATTTCATGTCGAAACTAGTGTATGTTATTTTCGAAGTAGTTGAAGAGCATTGAAGGATTTTTTCTGAAGAAGGTGATGAAGTGTACCTACTGTTATAATATTTCATCAGTGCTAAACTCTTTAGGACATACTCATAATCCACAGGAATGGTGTTTGCTTATTGATTCGTCAAAAAGTTAGTTTAAAAGCTGTCCTCCACAATGGAAATAAATTGCCATCAGTTCCACATGCCCATGCTGTTAATATGAAAGGAACCTAAGGAAATGTGAATATAGTTCTAGATAAGATTCAGGATGCAAAATGTAATTGGAGCATATGTGGAGATCTTAAAGTGATAGCTCAGCGTTTAGGTTTACAGACTGGATACAAACAGTTTTCCAGTTTTTTGTGTGAATGAGACAGTAGGGATCGTAAGAGCCATTTAAAAAAGAAGTCTTGGCCTTCACGTAAATCTTTCACGCCATGTGAAAATAGTGTTATGAATATACACTTAGTCGATAAAAAAAGATATTTCTCCCGTCTCTTCATATCAAATTAGGTTTAATGAAGAATTTCGTGAAAGCCATGGACAGAAATGGATGGGACTTTTTGTATTTGAAAGAGAAGTTTCCAAAAACTAGTGATGTAAAAATTGAAGAGGAAATATTCGTTGGACAACAAATAAGAGAATGAGGAAAAGATGCAAATTTTGAAGAATGGTTAAATGATTTGGAAAAATGTGCATGGATTTCCTTTAAGAATTTGTTTCAACACTTTTTAGGCAACAAAACAATCTGACACAACTATAGGGAACTAGTAAAGCAGTTACTTAAATCATTCGATGATTTGGATTGTAATGTCTCTTAAGATTAACTTCCTTTGCTCTCACTTCTTTCCCGAAAATCTGATGGCTGTAAACGACGAACATGGAGAGAGAAATGAAATATTGCAACAATGGAAAAAAGGTACTAAGAACGGTGGAGATTAAGGATGTCTGCAGATTACTACTGCACTCTCAAAGGGGACGTTCCTGATGCAAAATACTCCAGGACATCATTAATTAGCACCTTTAGGCAAGTTGCACATTTTTAATTTCTTTAGTGTTCATGCAACTACTATAAAAATTCACTGAACTGTAACAAAAAACCATTACGTAATACAAAGAAATAGTTTTAATTTTTTAATTCCATTGAAATATATCTCTTTGATTTGGACGAGAGTACCTAAGTCTCGTAAAGGTAGGAAATGGGTTCAGAGTGTGATATACAGTGATTGGATCAAACCAACTACGCTACAACACATATCACGCCTAATGCGAGATTCGCACCTACAACCTATCGGTAACACCTACAAATGACTTACGACTACAATTGACCCGCATTGAGTACTTTCAATTAATTACGATGTCCGAATATATACAATTTACTTTTTATGCATTCAAACAAAAACTCAATTACAGTGAAACAGTTTAAGCGGCCACTGCTGCTTCTGGAGAAAATGGCCGTTAGTAGAGGTGGTCGCTTAATTGTGGTAATGAGAAACGGACTAATATTGTTTGCAAGGAAGTGAAGTATAACTTATTTGTTGTAGCATTTTTAATTACACAGACAAAAATGTTTGCACCAGTGCACATAACAATATCGTTTATAAAATCTTTCTATTACCAGCATTTTCAGCTTCTAATATTTTTAGCATTTTCTTTACTTTTTTATTTTGGTTATTTCTTTCCATTCGTTATCTGGATTTCAAACGAGATCTGAAGATGCAATTCACAACCTGAGAAAACTTCAGTGTGTTCATGAAAATCATTTGTAATTTTAGATAGAAACTGACACCACCCTCGAGATAAGCAACTCTAGATGTCAATTCGAAGTACTTTTGAGGAGTGACGTAGGAAGATGCTGAATCAATTGGCAACTGCGGCGATATTGTTTTCCTTACAGCGTTTCGGATCGAAGTCGCAAATTCTTCACGAAAGTTTCACGATCGTTTAAAATAGGTTAATCTACTAAATGTACCTGGCAACAGACCGCGGGACCAGGTGATCATTCAAAAGAGGGAGCATGTTTTACTGTAAGTCGTGGGTGCACGAGAAAAATTCGGTCTAAAAATATTTTTATTGTCGAAGAAAGGTTTCATTCTCATCGGAATCCTAAGGCAATGTGAGCAAAAACCGATTCTATCGTCCGTGCTTTGAACTGAAGTAATGAAATATCACCAGTAAAATATATTTTGTAAACACATTTCTTTATTGAATTGAAAAAGTATGGTTTGTGAGATACGCCACTTTTCAAGTGCAACGGCGATGTGGGAAGTACGATATAAGATAAAACGATACATAACAACGATATAAGATACAACTTTTTTTTACATTTATTTCTTCCCGTTCGACTTTCGTCTTTCGGGAATTTTGACGGGTACAATGTTACATACAATGAATTTACTTGGCCATCCTCAGGCAAATGCGGGTCTTGGTATAACCCTTCACTATTTTTAAAATTTAATATTTGTATAACCATACTCAGGGATGTTTGCATTTATTGTTTAGAAGTGAAGGAGTGTGTTTTGTGGGAAATTGTGGCGAATGATGTTTATGAATTAGGTAGGCAAAAGAGGTCTTTGGGGAATCTGGATCTATGCGTGAAGGATGATAAGCGTTTTGACCGAGACTGAATATTGGAGTGTTGGGATGTAAAACCTGCACGTGTTCAAGCAGCCTTTGAAAATTCGAGATGCAAAATATTATATTTATTGATAATTATATTTTGATATTTCGTTGATTTATGTTTATAATCATTCTATTATTATTTATAGTTCGTTGCAAGCTTGCAAGGCGTTTGTGTCACACAATTTGGACGCGCTTGTCTACGCCAAGGATAAAACATGCATGTGATGTATTATTATTATTATTATTATTATTATTATTATTATTATTATTATTGTGATTCACGTATAATTTCGATATATATGTAGCCAATGAACATAAATTTTTCATTCGCTAACAAAAGAAATCGAAAAAATTAGATATACCTCAAATAAGCGTAACTGAAGTGTGGAATTCTGTTTACAGAAAAAAAGTTCCATTCAAGGAATTTTAAACCATTTTTTCACGTAAATAAAATAATTTAAGACTAGCCTATACATATTTCATTATGTAAAGGACTTACTGTATTGGGGAATCTGTAAATAGTAGGAATTATAATTGTATACAAAAAAATTACCGCAAGAATGGAAAAAGTCGCCAGTATTTTGTCCACTTCAGTTAATTTTCAAATAGGACTTTTTCTATTAGGATTGTCACAAATACTTTGCCTTCGTTGTCTGTTATCAAATTACACGATCCATGTAATGGAGACCTCTGAGTATTATATATTGTTCTCCCCTCCTTTACTTCTGACACGCGCTTCAATAGTCATTATCAACCATTCTCTGATTATTAAATTCTCATCCATTATAGGAGCACAAAGCAAATTGAAGGAGCAATTAATTAAATGAAGCCTCCTCGCTGTGTACTTTAGCATTGACCGGTTAAATCAAATTTCTGAAGTGACACAGTACCTTACACGTTAGAATACAATTTCAAGAGCCATACTTCAAGATAGTTCATTTTAAGAAAAAAATTGAACATTTTTGTTGTTCTGCAATCTACTCCCAATATAGTATAAAATTGTGACAGTTTAATAGTGGAAGTGCCTGAAAAAAAAAACGACGAATTCTGGATTTATTACCACAACTGCTGCACAACTGAACTCTGTCCACAAAATGTTACCGCGAACGGTACATGGACTTACACCGTTACTCGGTATGGCAAAGGTTCTCGGCATCATGCCTTACACTTTGGAAACACCACATCGCGTAGTGCGCTGTAAAGTTGGGCTTGCCTTCTGCGCTTTGGCATTAACCGGCGAAGCGGTACTCATTCCGCACTTCTACACCACGCACAGTGTCAGCACGGTTCCGTCTGTGGGGAATCCCACCATAGAAATTTCCCTGTTGATTTCGACATTTATGTTAAGCACACTTTTACCTATCATCACTAACATCACCAGTGCCTCAAGTTCTAATTTGAAAAACTACAATCGCCTTTTTCGCATTCTCCTCACATTAGAAAAAATATTAGATGTTAACAACCATGAGTTTCCTATGATTATTCGGAGAAAAACGGTGTGTTTCGCCATATCTTGTACCATCAGCATCGTTTTGTTGGTTTCCTTCATTCAGAATTTCTGTTTCGAACGCTCTATCGAAAGATCTATCATTCGAGCGTGGCCTTTCATCATATTATTCATGATATGTTATCTTTACTCAGCTCTAATAACATCAATGAAGTTCTTTTTTGAGATCACAAATCGAAGAATTTGGTCTATAGTGGAAGCGGTGAAAGTTGAACGAATTCAATATCACGGCTGGAACAGAAATGGCACCGACACGTACCAGATAAATCTAAATGAAAAAATTAACACCCTTTCCCAGGTGTATTATTTGATTCAGAGGGGATGCATAGCAATCAACGGCCTGTTCAGCGTGTCCTCCCTCATGCTATTTTCCCACATGTTGCTGTTCACGGTGACCAACCTGTACTACCTGGTGCTGTGGAGGGAGGGCTACCCGGCGCTGCACGTGGTGATCGCCGGGGGCAGCACGGCGCTGTACGCGGGGGCGGCGGGCGCGCTGGCGTGGGCGGCGGGCGGCGCCGCGGCGGCGGGGCGGCGGCGGGCGAGGCGGGCGGCGCGGGGGCGGCGCTCATGCTGGCTGCGCGCGGACGCCCCGACGTCCTACCCGCTGCGCAGCGGCTGCTCCTGCAGCTGCGCGCGCCGCAGGTGTGTTTCTGCGCGGGCGGCATGTTCCCGCTGAACCTGCCCTTCTTCGCCAGCCTCCTGGGCTCCACCGTGGCCTACCTCGCGGTGGTGGTGCAGTTCGCGGCGGGGGCGACGGGGATGCAAGCGTGTTGTCCGACACGAAATTCAACGGAGTGAGTCTGAGTACGCGTGATTCAAATAAGCCAACAGATTTCATATGTATGCAATTAAATCATCGTTGAAATTTATTATAAAATAGAACATTCGCTATTATGATAATTCTGATGTAACATGAAAACTAATAAAGAAAATATAAGACCCTTTCATACAAATATAATTGTACTGAGTCGGATTGAAAAGCTGAGATGCCTAAATGGCAAAAACTGTTCCCACTGCAGCATCTCTGACGGGAAGGATTTACGGTTGGAGTGTTGTAAGTGGTGTTTTTTGCACACTAACTAGTATGTAGCTACGTTAAATATAGATAGGTAAGAGTGTGCTCTATACAGTCACACATGTCTGGTTATTAGTTGGAGCTTAGAGATTGTCGCGGTTGGCGCGGTACGCCGTTCGAAGGAGATAGTTGGAGGTGGAAAATCACGCAGGCAATGTGCAAGCCAACACTGAACCTCACACTCCAGTGGCGAAGAACACAACCCGTCTTCGATATTACATGCACTACATTTACTGGGCCATTGAACGCGTTATTTAAAAAAAAAAAACGACGGTAATATCTTTTACTAAGACCAAGGAAGTGGCTCTGGGCATCAACTGATGTCACTGCAGTCCCTCTGACCGGGAGGTTTTAGGTTCGAGACCCGACGGCGACAGGATTTTCGACACTAACTTGTCACATAGGTCGAATTCAGTCGCTGTCTGGAGGAGAATTCTAGCGGCCGGCTGCTTTTATCGGTAGATTTCCGTGATTTCTCCGATCAAAACCAGGCGAATGCCGAAGCAGTACCCTAACAAACGGGCGACGGACCGCGCGCGATCTTTCCTTACTCTTCCTTGTCCTATCCTCACCCGATACTTACACACACATACATTCACTACACTAACACACATGCCGGAGATGTGGAGGTTGTCCCGGCTGGGGCGATGCCCCGCTGGTGGAAGATATCTGGTTGGGGGAAATGCGACGGTAGGTCGACGCCGGATCTGGCCATCCAGCGGAGGAAGAGACCCGCCACTTCCCGAGCAAAACCACGCACTACACTTACGGGACTAATGATGTTGGCAGTTGGCACGCCCGGAATCACTAATCAATCAAATGAAACAAATATGTCAGACTTTGCAAAGTTTACGTTTCCCTCGCAGATTCATCTTCGCCATCAGTTTAGTGAAGGCGAATCCACCGCCTACCAATTTCCTAACGCTTTCCCCATTTGCCCCGCGGGCTTTCGGCGGCGCGTGCCAGACTGTGCGGGGCGGGGGAAGGGCACCACCACCTCCCGAGCAAAAACACGCACTACACTTATGGGACAGCAGTTGGCACGCCCGGAATCACGAATCAATCAAATGAAACGAAGATGTAAGACTTTGCAAAGTTTACGTTACCCTCGCAGATTCGTCTTCGCCATCAGTTCAGCGAAGGCGAACCCATCGCCTACCGAGCTCCCCCGCGCTTTCGCCATTCGCCCCGGGGGGGGCGCGCCGATGGCGCGGGGCGAGCGGAGGGCGGCAGCGCGTGGGCCGGGGCGGCGCGTGTCCTATCGACGGGCCGCCCGCCACGCCCTCCCGCCCGCCCGCCCGCATGCGGTGGTGCTGATCGTGCGGGCCGGGGGGCGCGCCGGCAATTTGGGCCCGGCCGCGACCAGGCGCGCCAGGCGCCGCCGCCGCCGCCACCCACGAAGGCGCACGCGCGTGGGACCCGGCTCGGCCGCGGCCACCGGCGCGAGCACGGACTGCGCACGTACTACTCTGCTATACACTGCGAGCAATGTGTGGAGGAGGCTTCTAGCGCGATCTACAATACGGGGAAGTCAGGGGTGGAGTACTCGAGGAATGTACCGGGGATGGGGGCTCACGGCATCAACTGATGTAACTTTAGTGCCTCTGACCGGGAGGTCCTAGGTTCGAGTCCTGACGGCGGCAGGATGTTCGACACTTGCTTTTCAGCTAGGTCGAATTCAGTCGTTGTCTGGAGGAGAATTCTAGCGGCCGGCTGCTCTGATCGGTAGTTTTCCGTGGTTTCTCCGATCAACACCAGGCGAATGCCGGAGCAGTACCCTACCAAACGGGCCGCGGACCATTCGTCATCTCTCCTTCCAATTCTTTGACCTAGCCACACTCCATACGTACATACAATTACACTTACATGCAGTACACTACCACACATGCCGGGAGACCGGTCGGAGATTTAGAACTTGTCCCGGCTGGTGTGTTGCCCCGCTGGTGGGAGGTACCCTGTCAAGGAAAACCACGCTATCCGTTGGTACGTCCGCGCCGGATCTCACCAGCCATCTCGCGAGAGAAAAAAACATGCACTACACTTACTGGATTAATAACTTTATCAGTTAACGTGTCCAGAATCATTAATAAATTAATAAATACTGTGAACAAAATTAGAATGTTGTTGACAGTTCGCCTTTGCTTGATAATGCTTGTGCCTTAATCTTCACGACACAGGATCCGAAGTTTCGGCACTTGCACAGTGATGGCACCATGAATTATAGAATACATTAATCGCATGAGTCGAATGTCGCAGTTTATCAGCTCTCCGTTATTCTAAGTGTCTTGAGCGAAGATAATTGTGATCGAATGTTTGGCGCTACAACGCAAACATCCCTTCCACATCCAACTGTCAATCTCATTTTCATTTTATTCCGACTTTAAGAAACTGCTGATTATTAACGCAGTACTCCACTTTCACTACGTGAACCTGTTGGTGATTTCACCATTATCATCTGGCATTTTTCCAATTAAAACATTTGCACAGAAATATATAAAAATGTATTAATTTATAACAACTTATTGCAAGATTTTAAATAAAAAGTTATGTTCTCAAAACCGAAAAAGTTTATCTTGTCTTCAATTGATTGTGTCTGTTTGATGGTGCTCGTGTGCGCGTGATGGCCAAAAAGAACTTAAAGTAAAAATTAATGTTTTGAGACAATACTTTATGGGACTAAGCCTTATAGTGTTAAGTTTTTAAGCTTCGCGGCACGGAGTTAAGGCATGTTGAACAAATAGAGGAAGCATAAATAAATAAATAAATAAATAAATAAATAAATAAATAAATAAATAAATAAATAAATAAATAAATAAATAAATAAATAAATATATAAATATATAAATATATAAATATATAAATATATAAATATATAAATATATAAATATATAAATATATAAATATATAAATATATAAATAAATAATAAATAAATAAATAAATAAATAAATAAATAAATAAATAAATAAATAAACAAATAAATAAATAAATCTTCCCTAAATAAATATTTCTTAATTCCAAAACTAAGGTACCATATTCCACAATGTTTTGAAAAATATTAACAATAGACGTGTAATACAATGCCAAAATTCACAAAAAACTTACATTTCTTACATACAGAGAAAGGGATACTTTTTTCAAAAAATAAAAAAAAATAGACGAAGAAAAAGATGTCGAACTGTTTCTGCTTCTGCCGGGGTTCGAGTGAATGATCCTCCAGGCCCTAGCGTTGAGAACTACACAAACCACCAAGGTCACCCAAGACAATAAAAGAATATTCATTTCGCATATGATAATATCCTTTGTCCAGTTATTGACATTTATTTTCAATGAGCGTAATTTGAAACGAATGATTTTTAAATTCATAGAAAAATAATTAAATTATATTTTTTATGATTACAGTAAGTTGTTTTGTATACCAGAATAATTCGTATTGCATAAAAGCAAGGGACATCTTATGGAGTAAACAAAGATATAAAATTCGAAATCTATCAAATAGTGTGGGCGAAATCTATCAAATAAAAAAACTTTAGTATACACCACATATTCTTTACATGATTTTTAAACAACAAACAACGAGCCTTTTTTTCGTAAAAACAATCACTTAAAATAATATTTTTTCCGCGCCACCGACACCGTCCTTGGTTTGTCAAAAATCATTAGTAGGTCGTGAATTTAGAAAAGAGATGATAACGTGGATTCATAGTTCATAAAATGAAACTGAATGATGATTTGTTTTTTTACAGTTGTGTGTTGATTACTTCATTTACATCTAATAGCCACGCAAAGAATATCTCAAAAGCAATACGTATTACTTATCATTCATGCCCTTCGTAGAACTCTTTACATTCATGCGCTGTATTCAATGCATGTGTCGTCACAGTCACTAGAAAATTCATGAATCTTCACGGTAGTTTGCATCGCCGATCAAATCACTCATGCGGTTAGTGAATGTCCAGAATAACAGTTGAAGATTCCTTTCAGTCTTGGGCGTTTCATTCAGTGCTTCAACAGATGTTAAAATGCACCCAGGAACTCAGTCTACACCTACGGAAAGAAAAATAGCGACAAGATAAGCGTCTGCTCTTCAGTAAAGATAAAGGCGCTTACGTGATCGTACTCCTGAAGTATGCAAATTAATCCAAACGCATCGTTTAGAGAATGGTGCCTTGATGACCCAAAAATGTTCGAACATTAATTTTAGCTTCCCTCCAAGACAAGACAAGGGAATCTTGACTTCTATTTTTGAAGCACAGGAACATAAATGAATACTCTAGAATGGATTCCCTAGAAATATTTTGGTCGTTTAAGTTGATTAACAAGATACAATGACGATGTGTGGTAAAAGACTTCTTGGGTAGTCAACTCGTGACACCCTATTAAGAAAGTGAATAAGTGGTGTACAAAGCCAAATGAGGTTTTCACTGTGGTCTCGCATTAAATAGAAGTCAATGCGTCGTTAGATGCTTAGCAATCCCAGGTATCGTTCAGTAACTGTTCTAGCTATAAGATGTTAGATATAATCAGTAAGCTTTGGAAGAATGCCACAACGCTACATGAAGATTCCAGGGAACATTCCTTCTGCATTCATTTGAATACAACGAACGGCGCATCGCAGGCAATCTTTCCTGACGGGGAAGAAGATGTACCGCTATCGAAATTGCTTCGAGAGAGCCGCAATATCTCGTGAAAGGAATAAAAATTGGTTGATAGTAAAATCACTGTTTTACTGTAAGTTTTGAAAGTTGAAGTTCAAATAACAGTTAGCTGTTAAAATGCTTATATAGAATTGGAATGCAGACTGTGTAAAATACGTATGAGTATATAGAAGTGAATTACGAGATATACTATTAAACTGCGATTAATTCGCAGAAAAGACTATATAAAATACCGTAAACCATCGCGTAACAAGGGCTGCATTCGAACTTGTGTGGAAATGGCAGGAATAATGAGGACTAGGATTACGGAGTTCTTTGATAACTTTCATATCTAATTTCGCCGTACTTCATTCCGTCCTGTCACAATGTCATGTTTTATTCATTCTGCGTCAATTCGGAATATATTTGGGAATATATTTTATGTTTTCACTTGTATCTGCAATACTTGTGGAGGCAGAGTAATGTGTTCTTTTTGTAGGTGTAAACAGAGGTTGACAGTCGAGAAAAGCGCGCGCGAGTGTGTGTGTGTGTGTGTGTGTGTGTGTGGAGAGAGAGAGAGAGAGAGAGAGAGAGAGAGAAATAAAGAGAATGAGAGGGAGAGAGATAAAAAGAAAGAGAGAGAGAAAAGAGAAAAGAGAGAGAAAAGAAAGAAAAAGAAGAGGGAGAGAGAGGAAGAGAGAGATGAACGGAGAGACAGACATAGCGAAAGGATTAGAGAAGAGAGAGACAGAAAGACAAGATAGAGAGAAAGAGAGAGGGGGAAGAGAAAAAGTGGCAACGAAAGAGATAGGTAGAGAGAGAGAGAGAATGAGAAAGAGAAAGAGAGAGAATGAGAAAGAGAGAGACAGAAAGAGCGAGGCATAGGGATAGATACAGTGACATCTTTGCTTTTGATATTATGTATCTTCTAATATTCCCTTAACTTTAAACGAATTTAGAAAGTTATACAATTATACAAATTTATACCTAATTATATGAAGCTGCGTGAATGACACATCTTAAAATAAACAAGTGTTTAACTTTGATCGAAGAAAATCACAAAGACGCAACCAGTTTGGTAGTTCCTTACTCGTTTTACTACACACCTACACAAGGGTTTCCTGTGTGTCCACTTATTTATTTCCCTTAATTCCTTCTCAATAAGGAGACACCGTCCGTTTACGTAAACCGGTCCGCCCAACTCCCGCGAGCGGCTAACAATGGGGGAGCGCGAGCATTTTTCCTGATCCGTCGAGACAGTCATGACATCGCATCGAATCGGATGCCATCGTCGGAGGGCGTGACCGGCGATCGGCAGCGCACGCCGCCCCGCGCCTGGCCCCGCGTAGATGCCTATCGGAGAGCTCCCGAAACAGGACTCCGGGAACATCGCGGCGACATCCGGATGCCGCCCGGGAGGGGCAGGAGCGGCCTACAGGGAAGGGGGGGGGGCGTCGAGGGCGGGCGGAAGACGATAGAGGGTGGCCGTATCTGGAGGGCCATCGTTCCTCTTCACCAGAAGGCTGTCGTTTTCACTTATTTATTTTATTATCACTATTGTTTTCATTGTCACTTATTTTTTTCCATTCTAACTTATTTTTTTCCATTCTAACTTATTTTTTTTCATTCTAACTTACTTTTTTTCATTCTAACTTATTTTTTCATTCTAACTTTTTTTTCCACTCTAACTTATTTTTTCCATTCTAACTTATTTTTTCCATTCTAACTTATTTTTTCCATTCTAACTTATTTTTCCATTCTAACTTATTTTTTTCCATTTTCACTTATTTTTTCCATTTTCACTAATTTTTCCATTTTCACTTATTTATTTCATTGTCACTTATTTTTTCATTGTCACTTATTTTTTCATTGTCACTTATTTTTCATTGTCACTTATTTTTTCATTGTCAGTTAGGTATTTCATTTTCGCTTATATATTTCATTTTCACTTATTTGTTTAAGTTTTAGATCACTCTATTGATCCCTACATCTCCCCGACGACACAGTTGCCTGAGGAAGCCTGCAGGTTCATCTAATCCAGTTTTCTATTTCTTTGACTCTCTGCGGTACCCCAGACCCATCTCAGCTCTTACTTATTTTATTTTTCATTTATTTATTGAATTAGTGTACATGCTGAGAAAAATAATTAATTTTATGGTAATTTCCATTGAATCACAAATACACAAATTGCACTTACATCGCGTTATGAAATTGCTTCTTATACACATCGGTCAATGGTTGTTATTGGAATGGAAAATCTATCGAAATAACACAAATTACGGACTCATACACTTCAGTTTCAATAACACGGGTATGGGGATGCAGTTCTGTGATCACGTCTATTGAAATGGCCTTGGTAATAGAGGATGCATAAAGAGACGCCGACTTGTTTGCATATCATCTTCAATAGCTGTGAGGTCCAGTGCTCTATATTACTTGCTGCAAATGCACTTGCTTTCCGTCAGTCATAATCAAGTAAAAGAGACACCGATTTGCAACAATGAGGTCACGAACACGACATTGACACATGTAGACTCAATAGCACTTTGCACACGGCACCTTTGATCTCAGATCATTGATGTTACGAGACAGGAGTAGCTGTGACATACTACCAGTGCTTGAATTAATCACGGCTTCAGTTGCGTTATTGTCACGGATGAATTCAGCTAACTGCTCACTTTGTTTGACAGAAATCACAAGTTTCATTATTACATTTTATCCATTTCCAGGCTGCATCATTCTTTTTGTAAAACAAACATGAAGACATTTTGTTATATTTATTTTACTTTCGCGTATACTATATAACATCATAGAGAGAAAGTTATGTAATTCTGCAGTGACAATAGGCAATTTTCCGGTAGAAAACATGTGTTCTACGTCCCTGATAAAGGAAAAAGAATACTTCTTCCTATGTGTAGTAAATTACCCCTTCTGAAACGATCTGTAATCAGAATTCACGACTTGTGAGTCCTTAATATCGAAAAATTGGTGTCGGCAAAACATCTGTCCGTCCTTCTTCTGTGTTTCAGCGAACAATGCTAGCCGCTAGGAAATTCAGAGAGCTCGCCGATAATGGAAGCAGTACCAGTTTTTTACCGTTCCTGCACACGAGAAGCATATTAAAGAAAAAAATTGAAGCAGTTTTTTAAGAAAATAATAGATTAAAAACTGCCTATATTTCACTCAACATTACACGAAAACTTCTCACATATTCGAAAAATTGTACAAGACTTTATTTCAAGATGTGTCTTTGAACAACATATTATATTTAAAAAAATCTCTATCTTAAATATTGTATTTCTCGGAAGATGGCGAGAAAGTTTTGAAAAGTCTGGGATTTTAATGAAAATTAGGCCAGCGCAATTCTTTTAACCTTACTTTACACTATCAGAAGACAAAGTTTAATGAAAAAATGTTGAAGCGGTTTTGAGATAATTCAAAAAATGTTGAGGCTTCATGTATAGTACTTCCAAAAATCAAAATATCTATTTCGGTCTCCTGTACCTCGAGCTCGGTCGGAGAATGTCGATTTTGGAGAAAATCGTCTGAATGGTTTTGGGCGCATACGTTGACCATAGACGCGCGGGCGGATGGGTGGACAGACAGAAGCGTTTTGCCATCAATCACATTTTCAGGTATCAAGGACGATCAAATCGTGGATTTTGTCTATACAATGAGTTGGAGGAAGTAATTTATTACCTACAGAAACAAGATTTACCCATTTTTTCAAAATCACTTTACGAGTTTTTCTGTAGAAAAATCGTCGATTTTTGCCACTTTTTGCTTCGTTTGTACTAAATACGTTGGAAGGCGAGAAAGCAAAAAGACGTTGAAGAGTTAAGATATAGAAAGAGGTACGATGTGCCCATAAATCTATATTATTGAAATCGGGAATTTGATTCAAGTAACTGCGTTAAATCGCTTATATTTAAGCAACTTTAAAAATGTTCGGAGTAAATAATCTATTTTAACGTGCAGCAGCCAAGAAGAAAGTATCTCAGCATTGACATGGCGAAAAAGAAAACTTTTACATTTCTTCAACCGAAAACAAAGCGAAATTACGCACTATGCAATCATCACATTTATTTTTATAAATATTTAATTGATGCTAACATCAGCTTTATTTCTTTCATCTCTCCATTTGCAATTAAAGTGAAAAGATATGTTCGTAAAATGCAGATGAAGATGGTCTGAGCGTCTCTTTTTCATTTTAGTCGCGAGGCACAGGCACAACATGCATGCGTGTGTGAGCGTTCGGCAAAAGGATATTCACGTTTCCTATTCTAAATTAAATAAACGATAAAACGTAACAGATTTTAGTTATATCATAAAGTAAAAGACAACAAATGTTAAATATTTACTAAAAGGAGGACATTTAAAATACAAAGGAGGACGATATGACAATTGACATCAATAGAGGACTATCCTCCCAAATGAAGAGCGGTTGGCAACCCTACATACGTACCTAAGCCGGAAGGCACTTACTTCAGCCGCAGACACACACAGTGAGCGTGCATCCGCCACAGAAGCGAGCCGGTAGCGAGGACACGCCCTCTACTCGGGACGTGTGGGGCTGTAGGCGTCTCACAAAGAGGGCGGGGCCTCGGCGGGTGGAGGCAGGGAACAGCTGGCCGCCTTGCATTGTGGGGGGCGCAGGAAGACTAATGGCTGAGTGTGATCGTAGGCGGCAACAGAGATCACGGTGGCGGAGCCTTGCTGAGTACGAGGCACCACTCGAAAGGTTGAAAGGGGTGCGTTAACCACGGGGGTTAACCACAAGGGTTTACCACAAGGGTTTACCACAAGGGTTTACCACAAGGGTTTACCACAAGGGTTTACCACAAGGGTTTACCACATGGGTTTACCACATGGGTTTACCACATGGTTTACCCCATGGGTTTACCCATGGGTTTACCACATGGGTTTACAACGGGGTTAACACGGGGTAAAAACCATGGGGTTAAACACAGGGGTTAAACACAGGGGTTAACCACGGGGGTTAACCACAGGGGTTAACCACAGGGGTTAACCACGAAGGTTTACCACGGGGTTCACCACGTGTGAGATGCGGAAGCGGGTGTAGGAAGACTCCGGGAAAAAGCGTGCAAGGAGAAAAATCACGTACTAACGAAGGAAAAAGTCAGTTTTCTTGCAGGAAGATTTCACTAAGCCAAGTTTGAACGCCCACAACTGTCATATTGCATCAAGATCATATTAATAACAAATAAGTTTTCCTCGAAAGGAGATTCCTTAAAACCTACTACAAATTTTTCACGTACTTAACCTTCTGCTTCCGTAATACTGTAAACAGTAAGATCGTGTAAGTGTAAAGTGTGAGATGATAGGATAATGAGGAAAAATAACAAGACAACAGCAAGCAACAAAAAAACAATACAAAATAACAAGTTCGGAATTCTACCGAACACCACTCAGAGAGCAGCGTGGTAAGTCGATTTCAGATTGTGTTGAGGTAGTTTATTGAGGTAGTTTGTGGTTATATCATTTTGTTATTGTAATGTAGAAAACAAGTTTGCGAACACTTTTGATACGTGTAGTGAATTCAAAGTAAGAAAGTAGACAATTTTTATTGTGACTTTAACTTGACATGAGTAGTAAACTAATTATGTTCCACGAATTACTCGTGAATTTGGTACAAGAAAATCCTTATTTACACGATGAAGGAAATGCGAGCACTCGCATATATATAACTCGCATATATATAAAGACAAATCGATAGAAATGTCGAAGAAAAACCTAGAAAATCCGGTGGAAAGATCTTTCCACCGTGCTAGAAACGAATCGATCAAGTTTCAGTACGTTGAATTCTAATTGGTTCAGGCGAAACTTACGTTCGTCATCGTGAATGCTTTTTTTAGTGTAAATTTTACGGCTTAGTTTACAGCATTACGTTACGTTTAATAGCGTTTTGCATTCGCCGCACTAGTGCGCACCCAGTGCGCACTCAGGGCAGCTTTCGTGTGCCATTCGACCGCTAAGCCGCGCCGGTGCAAAGAACTGCGTGTGCCTTTCGCACATCGACACGGACCCAGGGCGCACTCGGGGCGCCCCAAACTGCACTGACGATCGCATCAGTGCAGTCCTGTGCACCGGGCCATTGTGAGGTTAGGTACGGAAGTCATCCATGCTGATTTAGATTCGTGGTAAAATTGTGAAGGCAATTGAGGATCTTCTGTCACGCAGGGATACTTCGAATGATGGAGTATATTATGTTTTGCAAGAAATTTCTTAAAATAATGTTTGCAATTTACAAGTTCGGAAAATCAGATTGTGTTTTCCGAAAATTTAACCGTGATTAACTTCATATTAACAAATCAAGTGCTATTTCGAAACTAAAGTGCTTTAGGTACGTCTCAATTTCGAAACGCTAATAAAGTGAAAATAAAAATAGTGACTCTTACAAAATCATTCAAATATGTATGCCAAGAAATGTTTATCGTACGCCCATACATATACGCCGATTTTTTTTTTTAAAAAAATTGAAAAATGAAATTACGACTCATACGCATTTGAAGTTTTCGTAGTTTTTAAGTACAGAAATCACACGTTAATAATTTATGAATTAAGAAGTAAGAATTACCAAAAGACTTCATAAAAATTATAACGACGATCATAATTCAAAATTATTATTTTTCGAGTTCCATCAGTGTGACTGTCCAAGAACAGCTGTATATAATTTCACTGTGTAGCGCACAAGCACTGACTCAGTTCCGGAATCCGTTTCATTCGTAGCTGCCCTTCACGCGTGTGGGGCAGCACTGTTGCGGAGCGATGAGGTTTCTGCCCCGCACTAGGGTGGGTTTCAGTGCAACGAATGGAAAACGCTATAAGTTTGCACTGCGAATGAAGCCTTAGGGACGCCCTGAGCGGAGCGGCCAGCTGGTGATCGCAGGCTCCATCACGACGCAACCGCGGAAAGAGGACGGGACAGGGAGGACGGGCCGAAGTGTCGGATGGCGAGGCGAGCATTGAGGACGCGGGGGCGGAGGTGGCCGTCACCGCAGAGGGCCTAACGATGACGGATGGGCTCTCGTCCTCACGAGGCAGGCAGGCGGGCCGTCGAGCACGGCGGCGACGCGAGCTGCGGGATCGCGTTGTAAGAGGTGTGGAGCCCTGAAAGCGGGCCTGTTCATGCATCACAAAGACCTTCTTTACGTGCTCATTATAGTGCAGTATCTGGAGAGATTGTCTCAGCGTGAAATGGTAATGGAAATTCATTTATTCATGTGTGAGAGTGCTCATGATTCGTTGATATTCATGGCTCGTGTTTTTCCCATCGACAGTCGTTTAATCGATTCGAAAATAAATATGGTCGTCTTCTGAAGATTGAGTGAGATCACGCGTACTTCATTAAATTTTCTACCTATACTTTTCAGACAATGCTAGTTACAACCAATATGTAATATTGTCCGAGAATTTGTTTCGAAGAACTTTCTCTACCTTTTCATTTAATCACGATTTCTGGTACTATTTTCTGCAACTATTTTTGATCCGTAATCTTAATGCAAGTATGACAAAACATACAGGAAGATTTCTTGCAGACCAAGATAAACAATTTTGTCCAAACTAACAATAATATTTACATTCCTTAATTTCTTCAGTCTTACAGCTCAGACGCATTCAATAAAATATTCTAATACACACAATGTATCACATACACCTTTAAAAATACAAATTCATAAACTTCAAGGAATGTTGTTTTCTATAGGCCAATGAATGAATGATGTTTAGAAAATTGTATTTTTTCAGAGACCCATTTTTGTAACTGAGAACTTTTCCGGCCAACACGCACATTGATGCAGTGAAAGTAGAACTGAAAATGATAGATAGCCGGGACTCGGTTCACACGTGGGGGGGTCATAACAAATCGACACCATCCGCATTACGGACGAAGATCTTTGGAATGTTCGTGTGCACGCACAGGTCAAGACAATAGTGGAAGAGATTTACCAAAAAGACTATTGACGGAGAGCAAAACCTACCGTACAAAGACGAAGACGGTTATAGGAAGATGTATTCTCATGACCAATAGAGTAGTATTAATGAAATAAAATAATCAATACACCGTCCACTGAAGATGTCTGCCGCAGCAGCGGACGAGACGTTTGGGCAAAAAGTGATAGACCACGGCTATGTAGCCTGAAAGGTATGTTTAATAATCGATACAGAGTTAAGAGCAAATGTTTCAGGATCCTAAAGTGCAAACCTACAGTAGTATTTATTAAAGTGTAAACCTATAGTAGTATTTAGATAACAAAAAGATATACTTTTTTATTTTCATGGGTTACACACCTATGGATATGGACGCACTATTTCATAAGGGTATTTCGAATTTTATGGCATTTTCCTAGTTGGTACTTGCATGGAATTATTGGAGAAGGCTCCAGAGTGAAACGTGCCTAGGAATACAGGCTCAGTGTCGCAAGAGTCCAAAATGAAGGACGTGGATTGCGTCTGCAGCGACAAGCATGAGAATGCATTCTTCTCTGAAATAAATTTCCAAACGAAAAACTAAACTGAGAGTGCACTAAAAATTTCTTTCAAAGAAAAAAAAAGAGAAATTTCTCAATGAAAGGGGGAAAACAGAAAGAAAAGATTCAACATACCCAACACGCTGAAGATTCTAGGATTATATTGAAGAGTGTTGCTAAATTTAATGTTAGTGTACTTTTGTTAACAAAATACATTATAAGCGACTATAACATCAATTGGTTTTGTAGCGGTTTTGAGCTTCTCACTCCTTAACATCTGTGGGGTGAAATTAGGAAGACTGCAGCGCCTCTGACCGGGAGGTCCTAGGTTCGATTCCTCACGGCGGCAGGATTTTCAACACTAGCTTTTCAGATAGGTCGCATTCAGTCACTGTCTGGAGGAAACTTCTAGCGGCCGGCTGCTCTGACCGGTAGTTTTCCGTGGTTTCTCCGATCAATACCACGTGAAGCAGTACCCTAACAAACGGGCCAGGGACCGCGCGGGATCTTTCCTTCGTCTTCCTTGTCCTACACTACCACGCATGTCGGGAGACCGGTCGGGAGCTTAGAGCTTGTCCCAGCTGAGGCGGTGCCCCGTTGGTGGGAGATACCTGGATTGAGGAGAGAACCCCGTTAGCTGACAGTAGGTCGGCGCCGGTTCTGGCCATCCTGAGGGGGGGGGGCAAGACCTCCGCTACCACACTTATGGGACTAATGACCATAGTAGCTGACGCGCTCGGAATCACTAACAATCAAACGAGTAATGTAAATAAGGCCCGCAACCACATTATATAGTTTTGTTGTGGTCTTTGAGGCCTCTTGCAAGTTGGACAACCCTGATATATACATTACAAAAATAATACACAATATAACAAATATATTTGTTATTTAACAAAAATATTTGATGTCCCCCCACCAAAATGATCGATTGGATTCGCCCCTACTCTAACCTTCTTCCGCAGCGCCCGCCCGCACGCACGCTCGCACGCTCGCTCGCTCGCTCGCTCGCTCGCTCGAATACCCGCCCGCCCGCTCGAACCCCACCTGCCCGCTCGAACCCTCGCGCGTCCGAACCCCCGCCCGCCCGCCCGCCCGCCCGCCCGCCCGCCCGCCCGCCCGCTCGAACCCTCGCCTGCCCGAACCCCGTCCGCCCGCCTTCCCTTCCGCTCGTTCGCCTGCCTTCTCGCTGGCCTGCTTGCTTGCTCGCTCGCCCGCCCGCCCGCTCGCTCGCCCGCCCGCTCTCTCACCCGCTCGCCCGCCCGCTCTCGCCCGCTGTCTCGCCCGCTCGCCCGCCCGCCCGCCCGCTCGCCCTCTCGCCCGCTCCCCTCTCCGCCCGCTCTCGCCCGCTCTCTCGCCCGCCTCTCGCCCGCTCTCGCCCTCTCGCCCGCTCCTCTCGCCCTCTCGCCCGCTCTCGCTCGCCTCTCGCCCGCCTCTCGCCCGCCTCTCGCCCGCTCTCTCGCCCGCCTCTCGCCCGCTCTCCGCCCGCCTCTCGCCCGCTCTCTCGCCCGCTCTTCGCCCGCTCTCTCGCCCGCTCTTCGCCCGCTCTCTCGCCCGCCTCTCTCGCCCGCTCTCTCGCCCGCTCTCTCGCCCGCTCTCTCGCCCGCTCTCTCGCCCGCTCTCTCGCCCGCTTCTCGCCCGCTCTCTCGCCCGCTCTCTCGCCCGCTCTCTCGCCCGCTCTCTCGCCCGCTCTCTCGCCCGCTCTCTCGCCCGCTCTCTCGCCCCCCTCTCGCCCGCTCTCTCGCCCGCTCTCGCCCGCTCTCTCGCCCGCTCTCTCGCCCGCCCGCCCGTCGCAGCGAGCTGCAGCCTCGCGTGCTGGCTGCTCTGGGTCCGGCGCGGCGTGGCGCGGCGGGGAGCAGTCCGGAAGGAGGCCCGGCGACCGAGCAGCGACGCGCCGCCGCCGCGCCGCCCGCCCCAATCGAGCCCGAGATCAGTGGGGGAGGTCAGGGGCGACAAATGGCGCCCTTTACACTTGTCCGCGCCCACCGCCAACGCTCACGCAACCTCACACCGTGATGCATGTGCGTCTTTACATATCTATTAAATCTGTAAGGAGCCCTGTATATCTTAGGGTATCGACGCCTGGAATAATAGACTACGAAAACAAGTTACACATCACAGTGGTGGACAAGTGGACCAATGTAAGAGAGCTTTGTATGTAAGAGAAAGTTAATCATGAAATTAATAAGTTTCAGGACTAGATAAAATATATTGCATTGACACGAACAATCCAACACAAGTAAAATATCACTATTCAACGCGCCCATCTGCAAAGAATGAAATCCCATTAAGAACTGATGACTACGCATTGGAACAAGGAAGAAGTCCATTCGACGGACTGAAGAGAGCAGAATATAATATATTGACTCTATGCGTATATAAATAGAACGATCAATAAACGTCATTAACATGCACATCACTCCCACATTGCGCTAAGTCGATACCATATGCTTAATGTGAAACAGTAATAACCACTTCGGCATACATCAGGCACTAATGTAATCGTCAACTCCATCTGGCATGGTAATTGTTGAATTTCGACGTTATTTCAGTAATGGTCTGTTAGCAATTTGTAACGCAGCGCTGATACGTTCACAAAACATCAGTAACAATATAAATAAGAGCATTTAAGATATGCGAGAGGAATAATGCCATTCTAAGGTAGTGGAAAGCACTGCAGAAATGCATATAAGACACCTCAAGAAGAAGAAAAAATATTTCAGACAGCCACGATAGCGATTCTTTCAGGGATGAAAATAGTTCTAAAAGTTCCATTTTTAGCATTAGTGCTGAAATTCAGACTGCGCTCAAGTGTTCTGACAAATTGTGAATGCAACAAATAAAACTAAATTCTTTCATCCTACAGCATCAGATACAACTGACCTTAATGTATAATTAATTAATTCCTAAACTTGAATTTAAAAAAATAAATGTCAGTAAGGGTATATAAAGAACAGAGTATGCCTCACGTGGTAAAAGTGATTTAATTTTACTCGCAGAATTTCGCCCCTGGGCTTAAGGGTCTCGCATCACTACCTTTTCCACTCCCAAACTCTAATGACATGTTTACCACTCGTGCTATAAACAACAATTAAACTATCTTTGCAAATAGTTCAATAATTTCAACATAGATGAAAACTTTCACTTTTTATTTTTCTTAATATTTTGTATAAAAATTGCAGGATCTTAAATCTTTGACCGCGGTGAATAAGCTGATAAGTAAAGAAAACTCAATTTTACAGGGGAGCAACAACCAACTTTAAACTAATGCTATAAATAAGGGATTAATGATATTCAAACCAAACCTTCACAATAATAGTTTTTTTTTCAAATATTACCTTCGTTTGAATATCATTAATCCCTGATTTAATTCATTTAAATGTTATTTTTTTTCTATCTTGCAAAATTAAGTGTTTATGACTTATCAGCATATTCATGGAGCACAAAGAAATATTACCGTGGATTATGTATCCTATGGATGCACCTGACTAGTGTACAACTATTCCGCAACTACTTTAAACTGATACGAAACAACTAAAAAAATTCTTCTCTGCCCTCGGACGGTGCGTGTATCCAGTGAGCAGCGCACGAAAGAAGAGGGCTCGCAGCGGCTACATAAGGACGGAGGCGCGGCCAATCCAAACACGATAAATCTCACCTGCGCTCAATTTGTGCGGCGATGGGAGATAGCGGCGCGGTGGGAGCGTCTGAGTCGGTGTGGAGAGAGGAGCGGCGCGCGGCGCCCGATGCCATCTGGGGCCGACGGCACCACCGGCCACTCCACCCCCGCACTCCACCCACACCCCCACACCTAGTACGTACGACTGTTATGTTATGTCCACTTAACGTAACTACACGAATGAAAAGTCACTTGTAACGGCTGGCGCCCGATAACGATTTTTAATGCGTTGAGAAGAATCCAAACAAATGAAGTGTAGATAAAGATGGCGTGTGTGTATATATACATACACACACACACACTATATATATATATATATATATATATATATATATATATATATATATATATATATATACACGACTTTGTTCGTAAGACTTATGTTATGTCCACTTAACACAACTACACGAACGGAAAGCCACTTTTAACGGCTGGCGTCCGATAACGATTTTACATCCGCGGAGAACAATCCGTTGAGAACAATCCAAACAAATGAATTGTAGATAAAGATGACGTATATCCATATTCCATTTACTCCACACCTTGTCCGTAATGCAGTTCTGTCATGTCGACAACGTAACTACACGAACAAAGCCACTTATAACGGCCAGTATCCGATAAGGATTTTACAACAATGAGAACAATCCAAGCATATGTATTGTAGGTAAGATGGTGTGTATTGCATATTTCACATACTCCAGACCTAGCTCGTAAGACTGTTCTGTTACGTCGACTTAACGTAACTACACGAACGAAAAGCCAATTGTAACGGCTCGCGTCTGATAAGGATCCGCCGTCCGTTGAGAACCATCCAAACAAATGAATTGTAGGAAAAGACGGCGTGTGTGTGTTTACTCCACACCTAGTTCGTAAGACTGTTCTGTTATTTCGACTTAACGTTATGTCAACTACACTAATGAAAAGCCACTTGTAACTACCGGCGTCCGATAACATACGACGTCTGTTGCGAACAATCCAAGCAAATGAATTATAGGTAAAGATGGTTCATATATTCATATTCAAAGAATCATTGTTTATGATTCGAGTGGTAAAAGGGGCATTTTATGTTGCGAAGAGGAAGTTTTGCGCCACAAGGCCGAGAGGCCGAGTGCCTCAATCCCACGAGCAAAATAAAATCACTAAAATCACGTGTCATTTACTATTTTTTAGACAACCTTATTGTCCGTTGAATTTTAATAAAAGTGTACAATACATTATTTTAATTAAGGTCAGTAGTAGCTGATGCGATCAGATCTAAGAATTTTGTTTAGCATTCAGTTTTAACAGAACATTTAAGCATCGTTTCACTTTGAGCACTAGTGCTAAAAATTGAATTTTTAGTATGTTTTGTGTACCCTGAAAATAACCGCTTGTATCAGGGCTGTCAAAAAATTTATATCTTCTTCTTTTCCTTCATTTTATTCTTCCTCTTATTTTTTTCTTATAAGAAGGCAGTATTACCAAAAGTATTATGACAAACAGCGGATATCAAAAATAACGGTACTGAGTAGTTATTAATACGGTTAACAAACTTCAGCCGTGTCAGGTTTTTGCTCTATATAGGCATAATGATGTTAATAACTATAACATTGCTCAAACAAGAACTCAATATTTAATGATGTGCCTTCACGGGCTCTGCAATGGTACCTTTACTAGAAAACAAATTTTGACATTGAATTCTGGTTGAGCTGTGCTTCATAAAGCAATAAATAGAGCCTACTTTTCGGGAAGAAAATTAAACTAGGGAAAAAGTTACTGTAAGTACAAGTTTAGATTAAAAAAATATATTGGGTTGATGTAAATTAATGTAAAATTCCAAAAATAATTCGAGGAAGGCACAATAACATTTTATTTCGAATCTATAAAAAAAGTGTACTTTTAACAATTCGAATTTTACTCTTTTTAATGCTCTAAATGAAAATTTCCTGACCTCACTTTTCTTAACTTAAAGGTGTACTAAACGTTTGTGAAAGTTATACATACTCGATCATTTTCACTACGAACTTTCGGAAATGCCTTCTTAAAATCAGGAAAAAAACTGAGCAACTTGCGAGAATAAATAAATGAATGAAAAATTAATCTTCAATCGCTTCGTCTACCACCAACCATCCGTTTTCCAGCTCAGTGCGATTATCGTGTGTGCTGGCGGCGACTGCATGCCTTTTATGGAAGTTTCACAACTCGATTGCCTGTACACAGTGTTAAAGAGTTATTTGAGCTATCAAGATTGGTGCACCAGCGAACAGGGTATTTGTGAGGCATTAAGGAAAGTTTCAGAAGCAAATAATGTGTGGAGATCTCTGATAATTCTGTTATAATGAATACCTTGGATACTGTTTCACACAGATTTGTATCAGGTTCAAAGAGTGTCGTGACGTTTCGTACAGAAGTCACAATATCGGTAGCAGAAATATATAATATAAGCAATGTAGTTCTTAAATTAAATTACTCCGAGTTAAGAATGAAGCAGAATTACGGATTCAAATGACGAGTATCTTATTGGCAGGTGCTGGTGAAATATAAAGAAATGAAGGTATTGACTTTGAAAACACATTATTTTAATGAGCTGCATTTGTAGGAATGTCAAAAAATTAGTACAAGATTATTTGAAGACATAGGAAATGCATATTTTTTCTATTAAGATTAAATACACTTGTGACGTACCTTCGCCAAGCAATAACTGTAGAAAGAAAAACATTAAATAACCATTAGAGTTGAAAAATAAAAATAGATTATGAATATCAAATTTGATGAGAGAATAGGAGAATAAAGAAAAATCACTAGCGGTACCAAATAAATTTGAAGAGAGATGGAAACATCGGAAAAAATTTATTGCTTGTGAGTATTGTGATAGTTAATGATGGACAGAAGTTTAAATAATAAAGTTTAAAGTAAGTTTAAATAAAGTAGACCGTTTCTGGCAAAAGTATAAAATTTATCTGAAAGAAAAACTTCTGTGTAATGAACGCATGTGTTATTAATATAAAATAATGTGAAGATTTAATAGATAAGAAGCAACGATTACAGAGGTGTACGAAGTATCTGTTAGAATCAGAGGCAAGAAGAAACAAAAAAAGAGCAATTTAAAAACAAAAAGAGAATATAACTAGCTACAGGGAAAACCTATATAGAACAATTCGTTATGGTTTTCACAAAAGGACTTGAAACATAATGAGATCAAGTAAGGAAAAATAACATTTCGTTCACAAAAACAGGCAACATGAAGTAAGCAAACAAACTGAAAAACCTAAAATGATGGAAAACGTATGAGGGATGTCAAATGGAGGATACGTAGGGTGACACAGGTTCGCAAAAAATGACACATAGCGAAGTGAGGAAAGCTTTTGATGGTAATGGTTGGCGTTGCTCTTCATGTGAGATACCTGACGAACAATGATAAAGTGACAAGAACATCAGTAAAGCGACAAGATATGGCAAGACATTCGCGAAAAGAAGTGAAGTTCGGTGTGTCACAGCGTGTTGCAACCCGATGCAATTTGTAGAGCAGCTCATTCAGATTAGACTAGATAGAAGCGATATCCGCACCCAATGTCCCTGTCTCGGAGGGGCGTTCGTTCGATGACAGGCGAGGTCATGACTCTCTCCCGTGGCGCCCGCGCTCGCGCCGCCAATCGATTCGATCCGAATGCCACCCGCCCCCCCCCCACACCTTCCCTATCCTCCCCACCCTCTCTTTGCCCCGATCCCGTTTTCTATCCCGCACCATCCTCCAGGATGGATCCTGGTGGCAGCGAAAGCGGGGATAGGCGCCCCTTTGAAGTCCCGAACCGCCGTGATGTACCAGCATCGCGTGGGCTACTTGCACTTCAAACCTCCGCCTGATGGCGCAGGTTTCACGCCGAATTACCTCACCCTTCTCCATTACTCGGATCTAACGGCGAAGGCGGGCGCCTGGCACGTTCCTGTCTCTTGTCAGCTAATATTCGAAATCTTGTACACACGAAATGCCTTGGTAATTCCGGAGTGGCCACAAACAGGGCCACTTGGAAAAGTAGTGGATACGAAAAGGAATATAAAGTGATAACTAGAGACCGGAAAAATATGAAAAAAAAAAAAATAAATATGTAAAATCGGATATAAAATGTAAATTAAAATACTTTAAAAAATTTACGTAACACGAACTTACTTTTATAAAAAAATGTTCTAAACACAATTTAAAACCATTCCAAACGTTTTAAAATTCTTTTGGAAAGTACAAGCGATGCACACTTGCACCATGCAACTTTCCCATCGGTAGTAAAACCTTCACAAATTGCTATCCAGAAATATAGTTTAGCACCCAGACTTCACGCAATAGAAATAGTACAAACTGGCGATATCTACGACCAGCAAGCAATCACTGCAGCATGGAATATTCTCACTAAAGTGTTGCACGATGGCGATCGCCAAAGTTTCTTCGAAATTAAGGTTAAAGGTCAAACACGGCGTCAATGATACTTTTCACATGTAAAGATGAAAACGATCTGTCGCTGATGCGCACTTCGCTCCCTGAAATAACTGAAGCAGGCGTGCCAGACTGGGGATATCCAATAATAATATAGGACATGTAAAGATGAAAACGATTTGCAAAAATTAAACAAGAAAAAAATTTTTTAAAAAAAAAAAAAAAAAAAAATTTTAAAAAAAAATATCGAGAAAATAGCGAAATAAGTAAATAGGTAATATAGAACCAAAAACGTAAAAATATGTAAAGAAAAAATTGGATATTGCGTTAGGACGGCGATAATTCGCCAAGATTAAAATTTTTAAAGCGGTAAATAGAAAGACAAAAAATATGTAATTACATAAAAATCCTATCTGTAGTGATATCTCTGTCTGGTTTTGTACCATAAATGTACATTACGAGTGTTTATTTCATTAATGTTATTTTCAGCGGTAAGCATGCAGGAAGGACCAGGTACCATCTTCGAGCTTACTATGTGCGGAAGGTTTGATTTCACCCAAAGATATGATTCGTTAAGTTCCTGGCGTTAGAGGGATTTTTAGTTTCTTGGTAAACATTTTTTATTAAAATTATACTCGAACCACAGAACTGACCTCTTTTAAAACACAGTGTAATTGATATTACGAAGCGAAACAAATCTTGCATTGTTCTCTTATTACTGTAAATACTGCATAAAAAAATATACATCCTTCGCACGGTTTTCCTTATAAATAATAAAACGTAAATGACTACTGTTTGACGCAGATCACAAAACTCCAATAATGGTGCTATACTGACTCATACGAGAACCAGTTAGAGCGGCTGTGTTGTCTGGTTCCTTTCAATGCAACGCGACCAATGTACCGCTATAAACTGTCTTGATGGAAGCGATTTACACGCCGATTTGTCGCGGCGGCATTTCATTAATTTTCACGGTGTCACTGTACAGCATTTCACATGGGACGAAAGCGAACAGAAAGCCTTTCGAAATGCCACTCGATGCTTCAGTGCGAGAGGAAGGAGTCGACTTTAACTTGGAGTATCTCCCATCGATGAAACTGCCATCGGAGTCCTTCCATCCGAAATCAATCTTCAGTCCTTTCTAAAATGATATCGTACGCTTTATCCTGTGTTTGTTGCAACCGAATTTCCTCACATATTCTTCATTGATATTCGCACTTTCAATCTCTCTGTGCAATGCCGAGTTTTGAGTCGTCGCTACTTCAATAATGTACTTTAAATGTAAATATTGCATTCGAAATGTTACTCCATTGTACATGCACGTACGAGTATATCAATATTTTCATCCAGCACTTTTCGTAAAAATGTTTTAAAACGTCGACTTCACACACACCCGGACATCCAAGCGCACAAGTCTGGCCGAGGAAGACCACGAGTTCATTTTCAAAACCGTCAGGTTTCTACTGTACGTACCAGCAAGTATGTAACCTTACCATAAATATTTATGATTCTTTCTAATAATAAATTAACACTATGTCACGAACAAATCCCAGATGTGAAGGAAGAAAAATTAATGAATTATTTGCTAGAGATGAGAGCATTTTATCATTTGAGCTTGTATTGATTCCCCAATCTTAAATCATATCCAAATATGTCCAATTGTTTCCAAGGCGGATGAGCGACATAAATAAGAAAAATTATCCCCGATATTGTTTATAAAGAGCATTTATTTATTTACAGAGTGTCTACATTCCTTATAGAGCAGAGGATTCCCGTTTTTGTTCACGAATCTACGATGGTTTCATGTCATTTCATCATTGTATTCTTTGTCTTTTAACTTTTCCACTCTAATTTCAAACAATTAAAAAGAATGTATCAAAATTAAGTAATTCGTTTTCCCCATAGTTTATTACACAAAATGTTGCAAACTGATAAGTACGAGGAATTTTTTAAATTATGTACTGCATACGATATCCATGACGAAAATTCGTCCATCTATGGTTAAATATTACGGATCTCATATTACAGAAAATATTAATACATGGCAACAAATAGTTTATAGCACCAGCATGCGCACACATACACAGATCTTGAAAGGAGCTACTAATGTTTACTTAATAAAACATTTTATTTCCGTATGTTCAATCCTTGACATTATCTTCTGTTAACTATACATTTGGGGAACAGGTTCTTGAAATCACCTGCAAGCCTTGTAAAAGGTCTAACATAAAATCGGCTTGTATTTATTCATTGTTTCGTTCAAGCTATAGTTTCATTTCCCTTGTAGCATGTTTCATTTATTTACCAGTGAAATAAGTAAAAATGTTTAATGGGAAAGAGGCTCAGAAATCTAGTTGTCCCCCCTCTAAAGGCCCAGAAATGTAATTGGCTACTCTCTTGTTTTAGGCTGCCCACAGCCATAGACCAAAGAGTACCAGCTGATGCATGCAATTTACAGTTGAGTAGATGTTGCAAAAATGGTGAAGTGGTAACCATTTGTTCCAACACAGTGAATCATTCACTGGATCCTGCTAATACGCCAACATAACTTGCACAAATTCCCTTCGCAAAAGCGAGCTCACAGATTTCTCTCTCTCTCTCTCTCCCTCCCTCTCTCTCCCTCCCTCTCTCTCCCTTCCTCTCCCTCCCTCTCCCCCTCTCCCTCTCCCTCTCCCTCTCCCTCTCCCTCTCCTCTCTCTCTCCTCCTCTCTCTCTCTCAAATCAACTCCATGTTTCACAACGTGTAAGCACCGCTGGCCAACTCTCAAACGTCTGAAGAGGTGCGCTTTTATAAGCCCATTACGTCGTTTGTCCTACAAGGCACAGGACGAGCGCGAGCGGGGAAACCGTGTGACAGCGCGAAAAAGCTGCGCGCTCGCCTCGCGTCAGTCGTTTGTTTGCGACGGGCGCGCGACCAAGTGGCGCGATGTGCGGCTGATGCAGGGACGACACCTTTCGGCAGTCACGACCGCCACTCGACGAGCTGGCGAAACAAGCGAGGGCGCCGAGCGTGACGAGTGACAGGTGCATGTACGGCGACTCATTTTGCGAAATTAATCGAACATCCTACTTCGGAAATGTGGCGACTTAAGCGTGGGATAAACAGGGAACACGTTTAATAAACAGAGACTGGTACTGGGAGTGGTGGCTCAGGGCGTCACCTGATGCCACTGCAGCGCCTCTGAGCGGGAGGTCCTAGGTTCCAGTCCAGGATTTTCGACACTAGCTTTTCAGCTAGATAGAATTCAGTCGCTGTCTGGAGGAGAATTCTAGCGGCCGGCTGCTCTGATCGGTAGTTATCCGTGGTATCTCCGATCAATACCAGGCGAATGCCGGAGCAGTACCCTACCAAACGGGTCACGGACCGCGCGCGATCTATCCTTCATCTTCCTTGTCCTATCCTCTCCTCTTACAACACATTTACACTAACATGCACTACACTACCACATATTCCGGGAGACCGGTCGGGAGCATAGAGCTTGTCCCGACTGGGGAGATGCCCCGCTGGTGGGAGAGGGAAGATCACCGCCATCTCCCGAAAAAAATACACTACACTAACGGGACTAATGACCAAAGCAGTTGACGCGCCCGGAAACACGAAAAAAATCAATCAATCAATAAACAGAGACAGGTACTGGGAGCGGTGGCTCAGGGCATCAACTGAGGTCACTGCAGCGCCTCTGACCGGGAGGTCCTAGATTCGAGTCCAGATGGCGGCAGGATTTTCGACGCTAGCTTTTCAGCAATAGATCAGAAATATACATGTAAAATTGATAGAGAGACAATTACGGAGAGATATATCATACAGCAGCGAATTCTCGTATATTTTTGAGTGAGTTCCATTTCAACTCAAGTCAATGATCAAATGGTATTTAGAAATAGGAGGTAGGAACTCCCCATTATTGCAATTGACCATACCTGAAAAACACGTTATTTAGCCTCAGATATGAAAACATCAGACATAATTGCTGAAAAACAACTACACAGGGGTAATGTAACGTGTGGTTAATAAATAATGTGTTGTGACTAAACCAGTTTCTTTTGTCACAACCAACATTGTTTAAGTAATGTGTGGCGTATACACCTTTTGCAAGTACACACATGAATGTCCATTATCTGTAATTTAACAAAAACATACATCGTCTAGTTGTGATATTGTCTGCGAAACAGATTCATATTCCTGAAAATACGGCACGATTATAAATCACATTAAAAATTAAACAAATTACGCATATAGATCACGTGAGTTATGTAACACCAAGTGCAACATCTTCATTAAATTTGTCTAAATGAGAATCTAAACTATTAACCACTTTCAGTTAAAATTCGCGCAGTTCTTTTATGACACGTTCATGAGTTTCATTCTCACTTCAATATAAAAACAAGTACGTTTCAGTGCAAGTCCTAAACAAAAATCACAAATGATAGTCATCATGGTCATCGTCGTGTAAATAGTAACATCGTGAGTGTAACTAGTGCCCTGGAACAGCAAAACTGCTGCTGAACAAACCCACACAAAATAATTTTCGAAAAGTAGCTCGTAACGCTTGAATCGAAAATATCTTAATCGCGAGCAGTGCACGTTTCGTAAGCAGTGTTTCGTATGCATTCAGTATCAGAATTCAGTCAAAATACGCAGTATGAGAATAGGCGGAAAAACAGAATTGAATATTGGCAATTTTCTGTCAAAATCGAAACTATTTCATGGTTTTGAGATTTTTTCATGTTCCCGGGTATCTAACGAAACGGTAGACATTTGTCACAGACAACACACCAGCTGCTTAGTTTTCATTCGATTTAAGCGTTTATTCTAAATTAGTAATAAGTATGTCAAATTTAAATGTAATGGTTGCAAGATAAAGTTTTTTAGCGCAATTATTACAGCTGTAAAATATTTTGCAGGAGCCCGGCTGGACTATCTCAAATTGTAATAATGAAATTATAAATCATGAGAAAGTTTTAGAATAACATGTTAAATATAACTATAATATTTTATCACATCTATAACACATTATATACATATATAATACGTGCATTATATATAATGCACATAATATCTATCTATCTATCTATCTATCTATCTATCTATCTATCTATCTATCTATCTATCTCTCTATCTCTCTCTCTCTCTCTCTCTCTCTCTCTCTCTCTCTCTCTCTCTCTCTCTCTCTCTATAATTATGTATCATAGAAGGAATAATAAGAAAAAAAAATGGTCTTTCACATATGGGCCGAACACAAACCGTAAGTCACAAGAGAAAAAAAGTACTACATGGGCGTCGCTCGGTTGCACACGTAGACAACCAGCCCACACCAAGTGCCAGGGCTCGCTGCGTCAGCCGCTTGTTAATCCCCCGAAACGCATGTCTCCGCGCGCCCGACCGCCCCGAGGGCCCAATGGAACGCAACAGCTGACTGCAGCGTGGGGTGCGTGCCCGTCGGCGCTGGGGCGAGCGCGCGTGCGTGCGCGCGCGCGGTGTCCTGGGCCAAGCGGCGGGCGCGTGAGCCCTCGCGTGACGCGCGAGCGTGAGCGCGCGAGCCGGCGTGCGTGGGCGTGTAATTTGACACCCGTGGCGCTCGCGCCCCCCGCGGCCCCCGCCCTAATGGCGCGATTATCCTTGCGCTGCCCCCCCCCTGCCGCCCATCGCCCATGCCGCCCATCGCCCCTACCGCCCGTCGCCCCTGCTGCCCATCGCCCCTGCCGCCCATCGCCCTTCCTGCCCATCGTCCCTGCCGCCCATCGCCCCTGCCGCTCATCGCCCCTGCCGCTCATCGTCCCTGCGCTCATCGCCATGCCCCCCCCGCCATCGCCCATGCCGCCCATCCCCCCTGCCGCTCATGGCCTCTAGCACTCATCACGCCTGCCACCTTGCGCCGCTCGCCTTTGCACAGGAACCGTCTGCGGTGGCTAAGCGGCAACGCGTTTGCCTCAGAACCGCTTCAGAGCGTGTTCCGCGAGGACCTAGGGCTCGAACCCCGACGACGGAATGATTTTCGATATTGGCTAGATAACTAAGGTGAATTGTACTGTCTGGAGGAGTATTCTACCAGCGGCTGCTCTGAACAGTAGTTTTACGTATTTCCTTCAATCAACACCAGGCGAAGGCTGGAGCAGTTCTTTTAGAGAACTGTTGGTGGCAATCGATGCCTTCCAGCTCCCCCTCAACTGATCCAACCACAGGATCAACTCCTCAACTGATCTCGCGACTTTTGTGACCGCAAGTGCTTGTGTGTGTGTTTGTGTGTTCGTGCGCACGCGCGCGTGTGTGTGTAAGGGGAGCGGAGGGAAGAAGGCTAAAAGAATGAAAATATTGCGCGCCGCTCGTGTCCCATTTGTTAGGGTACTGCTTCGACATTAGCCTGATACTGAGCTGGAACCACGGAAAATCACCGATCAGAGCTGTCGCCGCTTCAAATCTTCTCCATACAAGACTGAATTTAATGTAGTTCTCTAGCTAGTGTCGAAAAGCTTACCACTGTTGGTACTCTAACCCTAGCAACTCCCGATCAGAATTATTGCATTGACATTTGATCATTTGTGTTGACATCAGCACTGAGCATCTCTAGCAGTCAGTTTGATCAGCTTTTTAGCTCAATTGCTGTCGTCTTTTGACACGCAATGCTTCAGAGTCATTCTCGAAATGCTTTGTTTTCCACTATGTTTACCCCGAAATTACCTTTGATTTCTTTGACGTAAGTACCAGTTCTTACCGCTTCCATCTGGGGCCATATTCACCATTGAACGTCCTGGATATTAGTATTGACGGCTTAAAAAGAGCTGTCGTGGAGATAATTTTCGGATTGAACCTGTCGTATTGTCGTTTACACCTATTTCCCTTTAATCTCGTGAACATATCAAGTTTCTGGAGACTTGACAGTTATGTTACGAGAACGGGTTTCTTAACCACATTTCTGTCGGATAATTCCGATCTATTTCTTGAGCCGCCTAATAGCAGTAATTTTGTTCAGTTCTCATTTTTACTCTTTCTTATTTTTTTCAAAAACACAGAATGTTCGAGAGTGAAATGGAGTGATTAGCACTTTATGCTCTCATTTATTACGTGTTTCTTCCTACCAACTCTTAACATTCGTATTCAGTTTTTTCATTTGATTACGCTAACGCTTCATTGTATAAGGTGAATATGCTAAGATGATTTACATTCTCATTATATAATTTAATCTATGTATTTTATTTTCACTACTACTACAAATCCTGTTTGTATTTGTCTCACATCTTCATAATAACTTGTAAAGTTCACATTACGGGAATTTCGGAATTTAAGTTTGTTCCGTAAAAGATCAAAAAGATTTTCAATTTGTCATGATTATTCGATATTGTACCTCTATTAACATTATTGCTAAACATAGTTATTACATCTGATCTATGAGGCAGTTAGCAATAGCTTAATTGCTTTTCCCAAACACCTGAATTATAAATTTGTTAATGTTCCACTTATAAATAATTAACCTATGATAATAACGTCAATGCAAATTTTATAAGTAATGTGACGATCTTAAACGCTGCGACAGATAATATTCATCAAATGCTAGAAACTCCTGAAAGACGCTCGCTGTAAAGTGCTCTCAACGAAGGTGATTTTCTCCCCATACGTCACATACAGTTTTTAACTGTTTTTGACTAAATAAATAAAATAAAATAAACGAAGCAACTCATTTAGAGGCAAGTGAGAGAAAACCGGCGTTTAGACGCTTTCCAACAGAACGAAAGACAAACGAGTTAAGTAGGCAGCCGCCACTTGGGGGCAGTTTCTTGAAAAGCGCTCGGCAAGAACAAATGCAGTGGGGCGAAGGCTGCGACCGTGGCAGCGGCAATGGCGGCAGGACTTGGGGTTGAGGCGGTAGTGGTGGTGGCGTTGATGCCAGTATTTGTGCTTGGGTGAATGGTGGTAGCGGCAGTAATGGTGGTGCGATTGATGGTGTGATGCAGGAGCACGGGGTGGGGCGGGGTAGTGGTGGTGGCGTTGATGGTAATAGGTGGTGGTGTTGGGGGAGGGGTACGGCAGCTGGTGGTTGATTGATTGATTGATTTGTTCGTGTTTCCGGACGCGTCAACTACTTCGGTCATTAGTCCCGCTAGTGTAGTGCATGTTTTTTTCTCGGGAGACGGCGGTGATCTCCCACCGGATGGCGAGATCCGGCGCCGACCTACCGTCGGCTAGCGGAGTTTCCCCTTAACCAGGACTCTCCCACCAACGGGGCACCACCCCAGCCGAGACAAGCTCTGAAGGGTCCCCCGAAATATGTGGTAGTGTAGTGCATGTTAGAGTAAGTGTGTGTGTAAAGGGAGAGGATAGGACAAGGAAGAGGAAGGAAAGATCGCGCGCGTTCCGTGGCCCGTTTGGTAAGGTACTGCTTCGGCATTCGCCTGGTGTTGATCGGAGAAACCACGCAAAACTACCGAAGACAGCCGGCCGCTAGATGTTTTGGGGGGGGAATTGGGGGGAAGGGGGGGGAGTGGCGGTGGCAACGGTGGCTGCAGTGGGGACGGGGAGCGGGGGTGTGGCCGAAAGCGGGGGGCGGGGGGGGAGGGGCGTGTGGCGGGAAGGCAGTGGGTTGGGGAGGAGGTGGTGATGACGGCGGCAGTGGTGACGACGGAGACGGGCGCTATGGCAGGGTAGGAGCGGGTTGAGGGAAGAGGTGGTGATGATGTCCGCGGCAGCGGTAACGACGACGCAAGCGACCGCTGTGGCAGCAACGGAGCGAGTAGAGGAGGAGGAGGTGGTGAGGTCGGGGGCGGCTGTCACCGCGCGGCGGGGGGCGCGCGGGCGCGTGCTTTTCGGGCGGGCTGTCAGAGCCCCCGCGCGGTACGCGCTGGCACGCATCGGCGCGCCGCGGCATGCGGCAAAGCGCGCCCGCACTTCCACGGTGGCAGGAAGGAAGTGGGCGCGATTGTGGTACCAACGGTCGGAATGTCGAAGAGAAGACGGCGAAGGAGGGGCTAAATGAGGAATGATAACATTGTACGTTCAGCTCCCATACGGGACGAGATATATCATTGGGAGGAAAATCGCTGGAGGTAGGTGTAGTACAAAGAAGGTGGGGCATAAACTTGTGGTGGTACGGGATGGCAAGAGCGGGATGTCAGAGCCCCCGCGCTGGTGACGACGCTTGGTGCCAGTAGCGTAAATTGGTACCGTAAATTGGTGTGGCGGAGTGTTGGCAGCCCGGGAAGTTGGAATGGCGGAGATTTGGTATCGCTGAGTTAGCGTGCAGGAGGTTTCGACTGTCTCAACACGACAGAGTAGCTTGAAAGTACTGTGAAGTGACAGAGATGGCTGGAAGTAAGGGGAAATGTGCGAGCGGGGTGGCTGGTTTACGTGTTGAGAGGGCCAGAGATGATGTGAAGGGGAGTTGATTTTGCGGAGAGTTGACGTCACGGGGACTTGGCGTGGCGGAGATTTGGTGGTGGGGGAATATTCGCGGCAGGGAGTTGGCATAGCGGAGATTTGAAATATCGGTGAGCTGGCGCGGCGGGGGTAGCCATGGTGGAGGGTATCCATGACGAAGGGTAGCCATGGTGGAGGGTAGCCATGACGAAGGGTAGCCATGGTGGAGGGTAGCCATGACGAAGGGTAGCCATGGTGGAGGGTAGCCATGGCGAGGGTAGCCATGGCGGAGGGTAGCCATGACGAAGGGTAGCCATGGCGGAGGGTAGCCATGACGAAGGGTAGCCATGGCGGAGGGTAGCCATGGTGGAGGGTAGCCATGGCGGGGTACTCATGGTGGAGGGTAGCCATGACGAAGGGTATCCATGGTGGAGGGTAGCCATGACGAAGGGTATCAGGTGGAGGTAGCCATACGAAGGGTAGCCGGGGGCCGGCGGGGGGTAGAAATGACGGGGGTTCCAAGTGGGGCCCGGAATCGGCGTGGCAGAAGTTGCGCCCGGGGAAATGGACACCGTGGTAAATTGGTGTGGCGGAGTGTTGGCAGCCCCGAAAGTTGGAATGGCGGAGATTTGGTATCGCTGAGTTAGCGTGCAGGAGGTTTCGTGTGGCGGGGCAATGACATGGTGAGGGTTGACGTGATGGGGAGTTGGCTTAGCGGGGTTTGATGTGCGGTGAGTGGCACGAACGGTCGCCCTGCGTGGATTGATTGATTGATTTTTTTGTGTTTCCGGGCGCGTCAACTGCGTCGGTCATTAGTCCCGTTAGTGTAGTGCATTATTTTTTTCTAGGGAGATGGCGGTGATTTTCCCCCGCTGGATGGCGAGATCCGGGGCCGACCTACCGTCGGCTAGTGGAGTTTCCCCCTAACCAGGACTCTCCCACCAGCGGGGCACCGCCCCAGCTGGAACAAGCTCAAAGCTCCCGACCGGTCTCCCAGAATATGTGGTAGTGTAGTGTATGTTAGTGTAAGTGTGTGTGTAAGAGGAGAGGACAGGACAAGGAAGAGGAAGGACAGATCGCGCGCGGTCCGTGGCCCGTTTGGTAGGGTACTGTTCCGGCATTCGCCTGGTGTTGCTCGGATAAACCACGGAAAACTACCGATCAGAACAGCCGGCCGCACGAATTCTCCTCCAGACAGCGACTGAATTCGACCTGCCTGACAAGCTAGAGTCGAAAATCCTGCCGCGGTCAGGACTCGAACCTAGGTGAGAGGCGCAGCAGTGACATCAGTTGATGCACTGAGCTCCCGCTACCGGTCGTCGTGCGTTGAGCTTGGCGCGGCTGGCCGGTGGTGTGTTGCGGAGGTGGAGGTGGAAGCGAAAGCAGAGGCAGGCATACGGTGGGCAGGATCGTCGCTAATTAAACGCTGTTATTAGATGCCAATAGTGAGTAGCCAGGCGGCGGGGGCCGGCACTCGTGATGTATGGAGGCAGCGGCTGCGATGTCGCAACAGCGGCGGCGTTGGCGGCTGCGGTTATGATGGAGGTTCGGCTGTGGAGTCGCATAATGAGATGGTAGATCACGTGGCGGTAATTGAGATATTTTAGATAGGAGGGAGTTATTTTAAAAAATGAACAATGACTTTATAATTTGAAAAACATTACGATGACATTCCTGGACCATAGTAATGTAGGTAATTAACTAACACGTTATTTAACTCAGAAAATTACATTCAAAGAAAACTATTACTATTTTCATATTTTATTATTCTGAAATTGAACTGCTTAAAACCCCTTGAAAATCACGACAGACTACAATATATCAAACACTGCCGTATTTCAACTCGATACAAGTTTTACACTTTTAATTTTTTTAATGAAGAAGTTCATATTTAAAAACAAACCTGATATTAAAGAGAAAATTTCTTTAATTATCGTTTGCCAAAACGTGTTTAAAATTGACTGAATAACTTCTTATTCTATTCTGATTACTCCTAATTAAGAAAGAACAACGGAATAAATGCATATAAAAGTATCCCTTCCGGAAATAACTTCGAAATGTTTTTTTTATTTTGTTGAACTTTTGTTGAACTTCAGGTTTCTAGGTTAGTGATGGCAAATTTTATCAAAAGATCTAGATTTCGATACATAAACATAATTTTTTCGAAAAAAATAGAAACATAAAAAAATCGATATTCAAAATATGTGTTTGTTGTCGTGGTTTGTTATTATTCCATTTTTTCACTTTCATTCAGAAAATAATTGAAGTAAAACTTCCAGTATCTCCTACTGCCCTGTCACCTCAATTTCCCCATCAATAGTCTATACAGACAAGGTTCAAAATCCAGTTTAACAACGCAACTGCGTACATAATCACTGAAAAAGATACTTTTTTTTAAAAATCGATATTGGTGGAAAAATATATCGCATTGAAATGATTGAAGGCGTTGTCATTGTCAACAAAACTATTTATTTCACTAGTCGTAGTAGTCGTTTTGAGCGGCTTCCAGACAGCAGAAAACTGATGCCATCGAAAGCTGCAATTACTGAAATAAATAGTATTGTTGACAATGACAACGCCTTCAAGCATTTCAATTATGTAAATGTCAACTATAACTCACCACTAAACCAATAAAATATATAGATCTGTAAAAAACATCAAAAACCAAACATCGACATATCATTATATCGATATTTCGGATGGGAATTACCGATGTTTTAAAAATATCGATTTTTCGGCATCTGTATTCCAGGCAGGGGCGTAGGCGGCGGGGGCGGGGTGACGTAGGCCAGCCGCCCGGAGGCCGGGCGCCACGGGCGGGCGTCTTCGTTCCGCCGACAGCTAATCACGTGCGGCGAATTAGTCGCGCGTCCCCCCGGCCCCGGGGCGGCGGCGGCGGTCGGGGACTCCCCGACAGGATGAACGATCGCGGGATTAAGAAAGCGGCGCCTGCCAAAGGCTGCCTGGCCGAGCCTAATCGACCTCCCGGATATTTAAGCTTATTTTACGAAACGTTAGCGGCATTTTATTAACTTGACGTTATCTATCATCCTTCTCGTTGTGTTTTGGGAAGATTTTAGAGATTTAGATGTCTTAAAAAATAATTAAGATGCAAAGAAAGTTGGTTCCTAAAAAATAAGAAAAAACATCTATGACTTAAGCAAGTCCTAGTTGGCAATTTGTAGGTAGAAGTAACGTTTTCACTCAAGTAATAATTTATAATCGTTGCGATTAATAACAAGCAATTTTTAAAAAACACTGAGAACCCTTCATGCAGGACTACAAATTCATGAATATCAGCAGTGAGGTTGCAGCCATCAATTAAAAGATTGTGCGCAGAAACCTGTCTTCAGCGATCACTCATGATTCCGTAGAAAAATGGCCGTTCATAGAGGAGGCTGCTTAAGAAGGTCATGAGAATATGGGGGCGGGCGGATATCACATCTAATTTTGCTCGTTGTAAGTAGGTTAACATGCATTACTTTATTTACACTGAATCTACAACACATCGGCAGCTCGTTTACACGTGTTCACTCAAATAACTTCTACACACATTATTTAATTCCGTAAATTCACAATAAATTCTTTACTCCACTAGTGGCATCTTCTCATTCGCAGAATAGATTTCCCATTAGACTTCAAGCTTCAGTCTAACCCTAATAACATTTCAGAGTATGAACAAAAATTATTTATTGGTATCTAAAACACAAATGAATCATTCAGTAAAATTCTAACTCATTATTATACATAATCTAAACAATTCTAACTCATTATTCTACATAATCTGCCATTGCGTCCCGAAGTAGGAAGATGCTTAATATATAGAAATATTCATTAACCTTACGCTTTTTATCAGGTTAAAAACGAACTCGACTAGTATTGGTGTCTGTTTAACACAGGTTACTCTACGCTATGCGCCTTGCCCTGCACTGACTGCAGGGGCAGCTGGTCGCTTCAGAGAGGGAAAATGTACAAGTAACGTGCGAAAAAATCAATCGGTTCCATGAAAATGGAGATGACCCCTCATTCGTGTTGGCGTTTGAATATGTTTCACAATAGTTCCCTTATCCTTCCAGTTTTCATCAATAATTTAAAATGTTAAACTAGACGATACATTTATTTTCATATTTCGTTTTACAAAGACGTTTCTTTACTTCACAATGACCGTTAAATGAATGTAACTTTGTAATAGCTTTTAAATTCTCATGAAATATGCGTTCTATCTTTTTGTGCCTGTAGCATGGGTCTTTTAGGGTGCGAGACTGAATGGTTGCGGAGACAAATACATACGGCGCGCCATTATTTTCGCCTTAGTCGCTCTCTCGACATGAAAGCAAGCGGACACTGTGATGTGTTGCCGGAGGAAGAGGATGGGATGAGGCGTTGAGACCTTCCTGAACCAGCGGAGATGGAGAAGGAAATGAAGGCAGAAGGAGCTGTTGGCTCGGGAAGTGAAGTGAGCAGAATGATGTCGCAGAAACAGCGACCCGGCGGCAAGAGATGCAGCATGGTCCACGCACACAGAAAATGCTGGGCGTCTTAACAACGGAAAGTAGCGTGCCATTTTCTTAAAGGTGTCACCATATTTTGTTCGAGAGAAAAATACAATTGTACATTCTCTATTGTGTCAGAGTTCGTGTTATTTTCGAGACAATCCTGCAGTTAAGCCATGTTTGTAGCTTGTCAACTACTTTTCTTTTTCACCTGGTAATGAATTTATTATTTTAAACGGTCTTCCAAACACCTTTGAGTGTCGAAAGGGATTTACCGACTTAGGGGCATTTGCTTCAGTGACCACAATCCTCACAAGCAAACCTGTACAACAAAGGCAGATATTTCAATTTTCAATTTAAGGCAATTTTAATGAGTCTTCCTTGCGCTCGTCCTGATCTTTTTCTGAAAGAATTGTTTTTATGTATTAATACAATTTTATTCATTTGATGACATAAAAAAGCACAGAAAAATCCACGAACATTAATCAAACTAACAACAATAATACACAATCATAGGTTGAATTTGTTAACATCTTAGAAAGCACTAACTACAAAATAAATACAACAATATAACACGTATTTTCATTAAGCATTAGAATTAATATTCGGAAGATCTGAATGATTTCAATTGAATCGTCCGTGCGCGTCGCGTTTTCAATGCTTGATTGTTGATTCCGGCAAGTTAACTGCTATAGTCATTGGTCTCAATGGCGTTCTGCAGTTTTATCGCGGGATGGGGCAGTATTCTTTCTCCTCTAGATATTTCCCCCGGCGTAGCGGGGAACCACCCTCCGACAACTAAACTCTCTATAGGTCCTATCTATCGGTATCAGTCCTATCTATCGGTCTATCTCTATCGGTAAAAAATAACCGTCTTCTAAACTCTCTATCGGTCTCCCGACCTGAGTGGTAATGCAGCAAGTGTAAGTGAAGGGTGAATCTAGAAAAAGGAAAAGGAAGGAACGATCGCGCGCGGTCCGTGGTCCGTTTGTTAGGGTACTGCTCAGGCATTCGCCTGGTGTTCGGAGAAACCACGGGAAACGATCAGAGCAACCGTCCGCTACAATTCTCCTCCACACAGCGACTGAATTCGACCTAGCTATTTAGCTAGAGTCAAAATCCCCCCACCGTCAAGCCACGAATCGTAGGACCCCTTGGTCATAGTCGCTGCAAAGGTAGTTGATATACTGACTTTGTGCTAAACTCAGCCTCTCATATACTTCAAGAGCGCGCACATAAAGTGTTGTTTGCATGGATTATGGATATTTATTACTCTTTCTCAGTGGCGAATTCTCCGATACACCTCGTATACCGCCGGTATACCTAGTAATTCGAAGTGTTGAATAAATATTTCATAAGTTTGGAAATTCTCTACAGAGTTATTGAGATTTTGAAAACTTTGAAGCATATGTGAAAAAATAACCGTTTTTTGTTATTGAGATTTTGAAAACTTTGAAGCATATGTGAAAAAATAACCGTTTTTTCTATCGAAAATAGTCAGTCTTCCGCATCCGTAAGCGATCTGAAGTGCGTTAGAGTGAGAAGTTTCAAACAGTTCTTAATTCTGTCCAGAGAAGTCGCTAGCGCAGGGGAAGGCACCGCGTGCCAGCCGCGATAAGCTAGGGATTCTCATGTTTCAAGGGCGGGGAGAGGGGAGGATGCGCGTCTGGACGGTCGGTAGGCACCGCAAAATATTGCGGTGAACAGTCCTCTGATCGTTTGTAAGTTACGCTTCTCTCAATTGTGTGTGAAAATGGAAAGTGTTAATGATCAAGAAGTTAATGGTTTATTTAATTGTCTTATAGAACAATTATTAAGAATGGAATTTCAGAGAATGGGGAATTCAGAAAACTCCCACAGGTAGCTCCCATAAAGTGCGGTACACTTGAAATAATGTTCCGGATTCGTCACTGCTCTCTCTGTAAGAATATACTTACAATTCGACATTTTTTTCTACCAAATTTAATTCACCCAGTATCTTATACACACACAAATCCGCCTTCAGCATATCTCCGCCTTTGTAAGCCGGTCAGAAGGGGGGCGGGGCGTGGGCGGAGGTCCCAGAGGCAGCCAGTGGCTGCCTTCGCAGCGGGGTGCCGAACGATGCCTCCTTCCGAGAACACGTGTCTGCTCCACGAGACAAGCAGTAGCACGAGGGGGCGAAACGAGTTGCTTCACTGCATTTTGTTACTCGGCTCTCGCTGCTCGTTCCCATTAGAGAAGAGCCAAATAAATGATCACGAAAGTTCAATACGCATACCGCAGAGAACACAAGTAATAAATCTATCCGCTTCCTAGGCTACTGGAGAGACACGAACAAGATGTGTGGACTGAGACAAGGTATGTGGAGAGCAACAGAGATGCGCTTAATTGAAGAATCAGATTTCCTGAAAAGATTCTTTACAGCTCGTATTGCATTTTGGTAACGTTTACTCGAGATAACTCGATTATTTGTGTCGATTCCGTGTCAAAAATTAAGTTTCTTGAATAGCTGTAAATATCATAGAATGTGAGAAATACAAATCAAGATCAATAAGCCAATTCCATCTAATTGTCGTTATTATAAGTGTAAGAATTCAGTCATACATGGAAATGAAGAACGGAGGCAATGATGGAGGCTGTGACTGAGTTCGTGACGGAGGCTGTGGCAGTGGCTGAGGCTGTAATGAGAAGCGAGAACACAGGGACGGAGGAAACAGAGTTTGAGTAAATTCGTATTTTGGGGTAAGCGTCAACAGTGAAGCTCCGGCGTATCAAAAGAACAGGTGGATATAGTTGAAACTTTCACAACGGTGGTAGGCACCGGCCTAACTGGCTCAGTGCATCAACTGATGTCACTGCAGTGTCTCTGACCGGGAGGGGGTTCCCCGGGGCAGGATTTTCGACACTAGCCTTTTCATCTAAGTCTAATCCAGACGCTGTCTGGAAGGGAATTCTAGCGCTCGGCTGCTCTGATCGGTAGTTTTCCGTGGTTTCTCCGATCAACACCAGGGGAATGCCGGAGTAGTAATCTAATAAATCGGCCATGGACCGCACACGATCATTCCTTCCATTCCCATCTATCCTCACCTCTCACTAGCACACACATTTACATCTACTACTCTATCACATATGCTGGGAGACCGGTTGGGAGCTGAGAATTTGTCCCGGCTGAGGCGGTGCCTTGCTGGTGGGAGGTACCCGGTTGTGGAAAATCCTTCTAGCTGGCGCGTAGGTCTGCGCCGGATCTCATCATCTAGACGGGGTAATATCACCGCCACCTCCCACGTCAAATATATACACTACACTTACGGTACTTACGGGATCTAAGCAGTAGAGACGCCCGGAAATACTAATCAATCATCAATGGAAGTGGCAGCAATAGCCGTGGTAGCGAGCGGCGTAGGCGACAAAGGTAGCGATCAACGACGGATCTTCAATTCCAGGAGGAGAAGAATACCGACCTAACCGGAAACGAATATGAACTATATTTACGGGAATAATGACTGCAATAGTTGATGCGCTCGGAATCAAAAACTCATTCACACGACGGCATGGCAGAGGCGATGCTGGCGGTGACGTTCTCGTTGCAGTTCTCGTTGCGGTTCGCGTTGCGGTCCGCGTTGCGGTTCGCGTTGCGGTTCGCGTTGCGGTTCGCGTTGCGGTTCGCGTTGCAGTTCGCGTTGCGTTCGCGTTGCGTTCGCGTTGCAGTTCTCGTTGCAGTTCTCGTTGCAGTTCGCGTCGAAGTACGCGTCGAAGTACGCGTCGAAGTTCGCGTCGAAGTTCGCGTCGAAGTTCGCGTCGAAGTTCGCGTCGAAGTTCGCGTCGAAGTTCGCGTCGAAGTTCGCGTTGCAGTTCGCGTTGCAGTTCGTGTTACAGTTCGCGTTGAAGTTCGCGTTGGGGTTCGCGTTAGCGTCCGCGTTGTCGTAGGCTGCGTGTGGGAGTTACCCCGGCACGGCCTAGTTTCTGGCGCGGGACAATGCGCGTCCGAGGGCCGAGGGCGCCGGGGCCGGGAGCGGCAAAAAGCCAGCGTTGTGCAAGCGCTTAATTAGCCCGTGGCGGCGGCGGCGGCGAAGGCGAAGGCGGCGCTTTCTCCGCGCGACATCGTGTCGGCCGCACTGTCCCCGACGCCCGTGCCTTCCGCGCCCTCGACCCTTCTCGCGGGTGGTCTAAGGAAAACTCACAAAGGGAGGGGCTGCTGAGCGGTGGAATTAATTCTATCGACAAACGTTCACTTCCAGAAGATTTCCGGTGTATTTCTGAATTACTGAAGAAAGATTTTTCGGAGTGGAGTGAAAGAGATAATTACTTCAGAATGATAATTCGAATTGGGACATATAATTCCTATTCATGGATCCTAAAGCATCAAACAGAATATAGTCTATATATATATATATATATATATATATATATATATATATATATATATATATATATATATATATTGACTCTTATTTCTAATGAGTGCTACATTTTTTCTACATACCAAAATGTGGAACTTTTCCCTTTATCCTTTTCTCTGACTCTTGGGGTCTTTTCTCTGGGTAATCGATTGAGAAATATCAATCTTGCTTTACTAGTTCTCCATACGTTTTAAGTCTTAAACAGTGTAAAAGAATTCCCCTGTGTGTGGTCACTCTCAGATTAAACTTAAGCAGTTACTTGTCCTACAAATAAGTTGTGCAACTAATAATATGTATTTGATTACGATTTAAGTTTTTCAGTCGTTTCTTCGGCAAAGGATTCACAATCTACATTGCGATGTATACTGTGTTTACTTCAGGAAGTTTCAAATAATACTGTAGTACGTATTAATGAATCCAATCCGATTTTACTTCTAGACCATTAATAAGAATCGCAAACTAGGGAAGAAAGTTATCCCTCACGTTATTCCTGCTTCATCTTCAACAAACTGCAGGATACAAAAATGTCTCTTGGAAAATTATAACTAAGCGTTACTCAAAACCTGAAGTGTGTTATCTAATTCATTTTTGAAGCTCCTTTATCGTAGATTTCACAAATCTCTTTTCAGTAATGCTTTAAAAGCATATTACTTCTAGGTATTTTAAGTGAAATATTATTGAATAGTGAACGACTTCCAAGATTAAACAAACAAAAAATAACTCTACCGCCGAGTCTCGGAATATCTGGGCATTAAAAACCTCACACCACATTCCAGACAAAACTTGGAATTTCCCAGATTCTTTGGCCCAAATTCCCACGTTCCTATTTGGCCAGGCTCCAGGTTCTTCGCAGACTTTGCCTCTGACGGGAGTAATCTACGGTGCACAAGGGCAACTTGCTGCTGTACAGCGGGCAAGGTCATGCAGTCGGGCTTCTGGACGCCCGGGCACCGATCCCGTTTCGTAAATAACTCACGTGGGAACAAGCCCTGCGCTTGATTTTATAATGCTATTATCGTGCTTTAAGATATCATTAACGCTAACACTGAAAATAGCACCCCATCCTCAGATATAAACAACTGAACTAATAAAACAGTAATTAGAAGCATAAAAAACCGCGATTTTTATTAGAAACTCGGAAATCTGACGGATTTACACGCCAGGCATTGATTTCTAGGCAAGTGTTCCTTATACCCTATAATCGCAAACTGTTTTAGGACATTCTTAAGAGACGTGAACGAGTTCCTGCCAAACTGCCTGGCACTAGTATATTTCATCTACGTCTTCCGGTTAAGGAAAATAATCGTTTGAAAAGAAAAACGAATCCCATGATAAACACTGGTATCGAGATGAGAATGAGTAATTTTCCGTACTATATAACAGCACAGTTTCTAGAAAAAAAAAGTTTTATGTAGCTCTATAAAATGACAGCATTCCGCAATGATATGCAAGCTGATTTATGTAAATGCGTTCCACATGTAACTACAGCACAGTTCAACTTAAGCGCAGCAATTAAATGGACAGTCAATTGCTCCGGAACAATACCACTAAAGTGGATCTATAAAAATTCATGCAACTTTACGTCTTAATTGCGATGGTTACAGAACACATCGAGAGCGTTCCCGTCAGCCGCAGAGTATGTGCATGTTGCCTTAATGTCCGTTATAAAGATACACGCTGTACAAATAGGGCGGTTAAAATGAAAGAGCGGCCGCCGCACGCGCCGGTGGCGGCGCGCGGCGGCGGCCAGAGGAACGCCCACCGGGTGGGCGCGCGGCCGCCGCAGGATGACGGATGCGAAGAGGAGCAGGATCAAAACGAGGGGAGGTCAGAAAGAAATCCGAGAGAAGAAGGAGGTGACATGAAAGGAGGAATTCGGGAGAAATGGAGAATGTAGTAAGACCAAACTCAAGGCAAATTCATTGGTTGGTTGATTGATTAATTGATTGACAGGAGAATTAGAAACACGGCGAGTTCTGAAAGAAATTGGAAAGAAAGAATGAGGTGACATAAAAGAAGAAATTCGGGACGAATGGGGAATGTAGTAAGACCAAACTCAAGGCAAATACATTGGTTGGTTGGTTGGTTGATAGGAGAATTAGAAACACGGCGGGTTCTGAAAGAAATTGCAAAAAGAATGAGTGAAATGAAAGGAGGAATTCGGGAGAAATGGAGAATGTAGTAAGACCAAACTCAAGGCAAATTCATTGGTTGGTTGATTGATTCTGAAAATGAGTTCTGAAACAAAACCGAGAAACGAACGAGGTGTCATAATAGAAAGAATATGGGAGTAAGTACATCGGTTGATTACGTTAAGATTTAAGAATATTGTTCAAGTAAATTCGGAAATTCAAAGTCATCCCAACGTGTTTCACTACGTCGTGTGTGGTACCGCCTAATATCACGCACAGTTCCATTCCCCCTCCCACGTTTCAGAGCAACCGGGTAAAGTCATCAAAGCCAAAGGGCATCAACCACACGGAGATGTCAGGCATGCATCGCCCAAGTTATCAAAATATGGCCCGCAACCATATTAAAGGTTTTAGTTGTGCCTCTTGAGGCCTTGCAAGTTGAACACCCCTGCTGTAAAACTACTATACGTTGTACTATACATCGTATGTCATGAAAAAGCTGAAACAATCCTCCTAGAGGAGCAGATTGTCGATTACATAGATCAATGAATTTAGGATTTGAAGTTCAAATTTTAAAGGGAGCAGTTGAATGCAAAGAATCTTGACCGATGCTCTATGCTTCTTCCTACAGTTCCCAACTATCAGGCTATCTGAAGGACGCCGCCGAATCCGTAACCTCTGCCCCTGCAGTCAGCAACAAAAGGGCGGCAGCTGCTTTCACCGTCGGCACAGTTCTCCATGTCACCTCGGCGTTTCTGGTCTCAACGTAACATGATAGCTTTCCTTTGTTTCTCCGCATTCCGCCTCTTAATTAACGATGGGGACACAGTTTTTTTTGTGCATGATATTGAAACTTGCACTTATTTCTATAAAAGCATATCCTATTGTTTCTAATAAATATTGTTTCATTAAATGCAATGTTATGAGGATGCAATGTTACATGATTTACCAGCAATAAAAAAGGCATTTAGAAAATCAAAGCACTGGTTATAATGTACAACACTCATATCAGCAGTTGACGCGCCCGGAAACACGAAAAAATCAATCAATCAACCATGTAATAAAATATATAATATATTTAACAATATATAATATAATAGATTATATACATATATCTTCAAGTAACCTGCCTTGAAATTCTGGATAGAAAATTTGTAGAAATATATTAAGTATATTAACAATCATCTTAGGAATTAATTCTTCAAGAATAAATTTTTCCGGCCTGTTATTATTGGTACCAAGTTGTTTTCAGTATGTTTAATACGATACATAATATTTCATTTCTCATCCAATCAAACTTTGGTTAAAATGTTGACTTCGTAGATATTGTTTGATTATTCTTATATATTTCAATTTACTGATGAGGTAGATATTTCTTTACTATATTTATAGTATATTTGACTTCCAATCAAAAGGATTGATTATCAAAATAAATAATCATCATTACTTCTATCATTATTATATTTACTTTAATTCTACTACTCTACCATCTTAATACTTTTATCACTAATCCTACAAACGCTAATGCCGCATATATATATATATATATATATATATATATATATATATATATATATATATAGTTATTATTTGCTGGATGTTTAATAATCTCAAATGATGTTTCAAATTGGTTCCGAAATAACAAATTAATAGTGAACGAAAAGAAAACGGTTTTAATGCAGTTTTCCATTTCAAATAAACAATTCAGTGCCCCATTGAAAATGAACAGTGTACCATTGACTGATGTTAAGGCAACAAAATTTTTAGGTCTCTCAATTCAGTCAAACCTTAAATGGAACGTCCATTTAAATGAATTGAACACAAAATTAAGTTCATTGTGCTACGCGTTCAGAATTCTAGCAAATTCAGTCAGCCTTCATACTGCTCGTTGTGTATACTTCGCGAATGTTCATTCCGCCTGAGATATGGCATAATATTCTGGGAAATACATCTTATAGCTCCCAGACTTTTAGATTACAAAAACGAATTGTACGAATAATAACCAAATCCCACCCACGTGATTCATGTAAGCCTCTCTTCATTAATCTAGGAATTCTACCATTACCGTGTCTTCTTATTTACGAGTCAGTGGTTTTGTAAAATATGACTTGCTCAAGGGCGGAATATATTTTCAGAAAATGCCGAAGTCTATTACTATAACACTCGACGTAGAAATCATATTCATCAGGTGACAGTATCAACAGCTCATTACAAAAATTCACATACAATACATGTACATTATTTTACAACACTTTGCCAGATGACATTAAACGATTAAATTCAATAGAAAAGTTTAAATCCCAAGTGAAATCGTTTCTGCTGCATAACTGTTTCTATACAATTAGAGACTATACTGAGCATCACAAGAAAAGTAACATTCATTTTAACAATGATTCATAATGCTTTATTTACCATTTGAACTGTGTAAATGAGTATAAACAACCTGTAATAACTATTGTACTACAGCTTCCGGGTCAATGACCCCCATCTCGATCAGGTTTTTCGTCCAGTTTCCTGATCCATTGAGCAAATGCTGAGATGGCCCTTGTTTTGCTTCTGGACATAAATGTACCTTCATTTCCTGTGCACGTCTTCTAGAATTCAGTGGGAAATACAATTCTTCAAATTATCGTTTCCATGTTGTCGCGGCAGGAAGTAATAAGAGCCAAAATTTATTGCTTATTTATCCTTGAAAATAGATTTTATTACATGGGAGTTTTTTTTTTTCTCCCTTTCAAAATTCAAAATTTATTGCTTATTTATATTTGAAAATAGATTTTACTACATGGAGTTTTTTCTCCTTTCAGAATTCAAAATTTAAGTAGTATATGACTTAGTGTAGGGATCACAGAATTTTGAAAATGTGCACACAATGCACTTTTCCCATAGCACGTCATACGCAGTTTTTAACTGTTTTTGACGTAAAATAAATAAAATAAATAAATAAATAAACAAATGGGAAAGAAAATCAAATTTTGTGCACGTAAACACACAATTTGGTCCTCTTTGCGTACAATTTCGTACTTTGCGAATAATTTGGTCCTCTATACGTACAATTTGGTCCGTTTTGCATATCCTGCGCGCGCATCCACGGAGAAAGGCACGCCAACACGCGCCAACCAATCGTTCGAGCGAGCGACTGGTGGTTCGTGGCGGACGCCGATCGCGCGTCTTTGCCGTGGACCGCCTCTCCACGCCCCGCACGCGGCCGCGACACGCCCCATTAGCGCACATTAACACGCATCGACCCTCTCGCCCTGCCCCGCCCCCAACCCCCGCCCCGCCGCAATTACGCTCCATCTGGAAATATACACTCACGCGCGGCGTGCGCCGAGGCGGCCTGGCCCGCCAGGCGGCGCCACATGGGGTGTGGGCAGGCGTTGCAAGGCGGTGGAATAGAGGAGGTGAAAGAAATCAGAATATATATAATAGATTATATATTATAGATAATAGATTATGAATAACATGTAATAAAATATATAATATAATATATTTAACAATTTATAATATAATAGATTATATACATATATAACACATTATATATAATATTATATGAGGCGGAACCAGACCGGGTGTGAACAGGCGTTACAAGTATTATAATTATAGATGATATATAATATATTAAATATACATAATGGCGAGGCGAAGCCATATGGGATGAAGAAGAAGGGGGTGAAGAAACTTAGGATGAGAGAAATCAGAAGAGGTTCTTTTGCTCCCTTACGCGAGGAGTACTTTCAGAAATACAATCAAGGTTTTCCAGTTTTCAATCTGTTGGCAAAAGTGATAATTTAAGTCACACATGCAGAAGTGCGATAAAACAAAAACAGTTTAATAATTGGTACGCAATGCTTACAAAAGAGTAAATAATAATAATAATAATAATAATAAAATAATAATAATAATAATAATAATAAAATAACAGTCGTCACTCTTTTTAGTGGATTTCATTACCTAAAATCGCTAATTCAGATAACTCCTGGGTATCCTGATGACATTTTAAGATCGAATATTGAGACTGACTAACATAAACCGTGCCATAAGTAAATGGGCTGTCCCCCAACTTAACTGTAAAAATAACCAAAGAATATTCAAATTGTAGAATTAAAATACATCCATTTAACCATGCGTATAACATGATAAGGTTATTTTGAGACACTTTTTTTATGTTTTATAATTTTGTATTTTACATTTTCTTATACAGCAAAGAAAAAAAACGCTCTTGAAGAGCGGGCAGAAAATGTTTAACCTAGCAAATCCAGCAGTAACATTTCATAACAGCGAGGACACTTCCACTTACTGATTGATTTTTAATGATACCGGGCGCGTCAACTGCTAAGGGCATTAGTCCAGAAAGTGTAGTACATATTTTATCGCGGGAGGTGGCGGTGACTTTAGCCCGCTGTATGGTGAGATCCCCAACGAGGAGTTTTCTCAACCAGGTATCTCCCACTAGCTTATCAAAAGTGTGTAAGTGTGGGGTGAGGATAGGACAAAGAAAAGGAACAAAAGATCGCGTGTGGTTCGTGGCCCATTTGTTTAGGCACTGCTCCGGCATTCTCTAGGTGTTGATAGGAGAAACCACGGGAAACCGCCAATCCGAGCAGCTGGCTCCCTAAAATTCTGCTCCATACAGCGACTGAACTCGACTAGTTGACAAAGTAGTGTCGAAAATCCTGTCACCGTCGGGACTCGAACCTGGGCCCTCCCGGTCAAAGGCATTGCAGTGGCATCAGTGGAAGCCCTGAGCCACCTCTCCCGATGAACTCCCGGTGACTCACTGGAGTTCTCAGTCAATCAATCAATCAATCAATATTTCTAAAAATCGAATTTATTAAAAACTAGGAGAATATGCGATAGTAAGGGATAAGCATACGCCCTCGAAATAAAGCCGAAAATCGGGAATGCAAGAGCTGCGAAGGGGCGGCGTGATGCGGCGCGGGCAGAGCAAATCCGGCCGTCTGATGAAGCGCGTCGGGGCGTCACGACAAGGGTCCGCCCTGCGCGCCCTCGCCCGCCCGCGCCCACGCTCACGCTCTCCCTCGCTCGGGGCGAACGGCGCCGCCCGCGCATCCGGCCTTCCGCCCCAACACGCGCCCTGCCCCGGTCAGCCTTCTCCCATTCGCTCCGGGGGCGCGGCCCGCTCGCCCACCCGCCCGCGCCCTGCGGGGAAACGTGCCAAGTCAAGGTGGATACGGGGTTGTTAGGATGGGACGTTGGGGGTGATTGCGTGGGAGGGTTCACTTGCTTGGAAAATTTTTTATTAATATTATTATTATTTTCTCATCTTATTGGCACATTTGAATGAAATGCACAGATATACAAAATCAAAGGACAATACATATATTTTTTTAAAATAATTTATAATACATTGTTTCCCATGAATTTTCGCACTATCCTTGTTGAAATAACAACTGCATTCTGTATGGATTTGTACAGGTCTTTATTCAAACCCACTTGTTTAAGGCCCCAAATAAGACTCCTAGGGATGAGTCCGGTGCTTGAAACAATTATCGAGATAATGTTGACTCTTTTCATATTACCCTGTTTCTCAACGGGTTCAACAAGATTTACATATTTACTGATTATTTTAGTGTATTTGCTTTGAATGTTGCCAGTATTTGAGACAGAAACATGACATGTTCCTCACACTTGTTAATCACAACCAAATCCGGTCTGTTGTGAATCACTGTCTGGTCTGTTAAGATAGTACTATCCAATACAAGCGCCACTCTTCGTTCTCCAGAATACTCATAGGCTGGTACTTAAACTACGATACCTTATCTTCAGTGAGAAGACGACATTTCTAAGCCAACGCTTGATGTAAAATTTTGGCCACCGAATCTTGTCGCTGTTTATACTCGGTGCCTTCCAAATGTGTACAACCCGAGGTAATATGATGAACTGATTCCACTGTTGGACAACCATAACGACAGAACTATTATTATTATTATTATTATTATTATTATTATTATTACATTATTATTGTTATTATTATTATTATTATTATTATTGTTATTATTATTATTATTATTAAAATTATTATTTTATACATACGCAGAACACAGGAGTTTCGTTTAGAAAGAAATTAAAGCTTTCTGCGCCAGGAAACATTCATTCTTTATTTCTTTAAATGAAAGTTACTAGGCCCTAGATGTGTTATCACTTGCTCCTATTAATTAAACTCTCATTAAATTAACTAAAAACTACGAATCACAGCAGCCGGCCGCTAGAATTCTCCTCCAGCCTGCGACTGAACTCGACCTATCTGAAAAGTCGAAAATCCTGCCGCTGTCAGGACTCAAATCTAGAACCTTCTGGCGAATCAGGCGACCGAGTGCTTTGCTTTTTTAAAATTCCTTTATTGTTTAGTTCAAATTACAATGTTCAGTTTACAAGAGAAACTTCGCAATTGTATGGTGACTTAATCTATTCAACTTAATCTAATCAACTTAATCTAATCAACTTAATCTAATCAACTTAATCGAATCAACTTAATCTAGTTTAAAATTGTACTTAACAAACCCTTAATAGGGAGAGGAAACAAATAGCACCTCAACAGAATTAGTCAATATTTGAAAATATCTGCAGGAAAGAATGGAGCGGGAATCTGTTCTTTATTCTGGTTTTGTATCTGCGATCTTTTCCGAGTCTGTAGTGAGTTGATGCCTTTATGAAGGGTAAATTAGTATAAAAGTTGTTTGATAGGTATGCTATTCGGTGAGCTATTTCATTTATGTTTAGATCGTGATGTACTTGTATATTGCTATTAAACCATGGAGCTCTTGTTATTAATCTTAAATATTTGTTTTGAAATATTTGCATTTTGTTAAGATTTGGCGACCGACTGTGCGCTCAATTCCCATACTGCCGCATCCTCCTGATTCGTATTTGTTCGATTAGAGCCCAACAACCATTGATCTGAATACGTAAGTATATTTTTATACAAGTATTTACATTATTATCCGGCACATTGGAGGGCTCCCCTGTTCGAGTCCCCAGGTCAAGTTGGCGCATGCGTAGTCGATTTCTGCGTGCTTACCTGTGCAGAAAGTTGGTATTAGCGCGAGCAAGCCTATCCTTTTGCGGTTGTGCTTGATGCAAGGTTGTTCTCGCTTCATGAAGCGACTGCTATGGCGACCTCCCATTAAACATAGAATGAAGCAGTGCGAGAATGGAAGTGGAAGATACATACTGTTGACTGTTGGTGGTAGGAGTATTTTTTTCCAGCCAACAGCCGGTTACCCTTTTTTACAGTTTGTATCCAGCTTTTTACCGTTATAGTTTTTATCCAGCCAACAACCGGTTACCCTTTACGTCCCGATGGAACGTATATTCGACCATACACTAGACCAACATACTTGCGGGCTCCTCTGATCTGGGGTCAGCAGAACGCAAGGCACTTTGCGACAACACATACAAAGTCAAGGGACAAACAACCATGCCCAACACGGGAGTCCAACCCGCGACCCTTCGGACCGAAGCGCTGAGTCGGTACTCGGTCTTAGCCACCTCAGCCATCCAGGTGCGCAGAGAATTTATTTCACTATCTAATATCAGCCACCGGTAGCGGTAGCTCAGTGCATCAACTGATGTCACTGCAGCACCTCTGACCGGGAGGTCCTAGGTTCGAGTTCTGACGGCGGCAGGATTTTCGACACTGGCTTTTCAGCTAGGTCGAATTCAGTCGCTGTCTGGAGGAGAATTCTATCGGCCGGCTGCTCGGTAGTTTTCCTTGGTTTCTCCGATCAACACCAGGCGAATGCCGGAGCAGTACCTAACGAACGGGTCACGGACCACGTGCAATCTTTCCTTCCTCTTCCTTGTCCTCTTTCTCCCATTGAGTCCTGGTTAAGACCGGTCGGGAGCTTAGAGCATGTCCCGACTGGGCGGTGCCCCGCTGGTGGGAGAGTCCTGGTTAGGGGGAAACCCCACTAGCCGACGGTAGGTCGGCGCCAGATCTCGCCATCCAGCGGGGGAAGATCACCGCCATCTCCCGAAAACAACATGCACTACACGAACGGGACTAATGACCGAAGCAGTTGACGCGTCCGGGAACACGAAAAAATCAATCAATACTATCAGCCAGATTACGGAGGAAAATGTGAAAGAGGAGTCGGTTGCGTAGACGGGGTTATAAGGGATGCTCTGTTCCTAGTAATAAAAGTTTGTTTACTACTAAATCAATATTTCTTCTTGATTGTCAATATATGTTTGCAAATAAGAGTATCCAAAGTTTTTTATGAAAATCATTTTTTTCAGCAATTGCACAACGTTTCGTAACTAATTTTGTTACATCATCAGGTGCTAAAATAATGGGACACAGAAACCGTTATTTCACGTATCAATTAGTGTAATTACTAGTATAGATTATAAACACTACATTACTTTGTTACATTACTCTGTTTACTACTGCTGTTAATGTAAAATATTGTTCATGTGTTAAATTAACATTTACAATACGTGATTTTTGTTATACATGATCCTTAGGAAGCTGGTTGCAGTGTGGAATAAACTACATCATTAACCGACTCATAACTTTTTTAGTCATGAATTAGAGGAATAAAATTAATGATAATAAATAACATTTAATAAGAAACTTCTAAGACGGAACAATTGAAGAGAAACCGATGAATTCTGGGATAACTTTCAATGCAAAGCAATCAAATGATCAATTTTCTGATAGCTTAAATTTAAATCCTCTAAGCAAAAACAAAGGGCAGTGAAATGCATTGGATTCGATGGTTTCAAATATTAACACCACGCTTTCCATCATCGAATCTTTTTCAGAAATCAAGTAATTGAATGCTGCAAATATCCGTTTTCTGTTAAAAAGATTAAAAATTGTTATTCGTATGTAATTAATTGTAATAGTATTAATAAAATGTGCATATTTCTTAATAGCGGCAAGTTAGAGAAGGAGGAATTCTTTAGTTGAAATATTATTCGATGACTATTCAACATATAGAATTCTAATGATTCATCGACTACATTACGTCTTTAGAAATGTAGGACTAACAACCTTTCATGAAACACCTCAGAACCACCCCCTACTCGCCGGACGTACACGACCTCACACAAAAAAACGCACCAAGCGAAGCCCAGGTCGTGAGTCGGGGGGTTGCCGGCACCTCGAGCGATCGGAACACACACACGCCGACGCCAGAAAAACCCTGAGTGGCGCGAGGGGTGCGCGCTGGGAGCGGCGTAAGACCTCATCGCGTATGCACGGCGCGGCCACGTCCCTCGCGAAGGCAACGCCACGCCCCCCTCGAACGCCACAAAAACTGGGGCAACCACCCTGCCCCTTCTCCTCCTCGAGCCCTCCGGCCATCTCCTTGTGAATGGTCGGGCGCCACAGGATCGCCAACGTGCTTCTTGCCCCGCGCAACACGTGTGTTGCGCAGTCGCGGTAGATAAGCGGCTGAACCGAATGAGTAACGATCTCCTACAGGATGGATAATTTGCATGCTAATGGCGGGCGAAAAGAGAGCACTTTGCCGTGAAATATGCAAATGTTTGGAAGGGAGTTCTTATAGGTCGTAAAAATGTTCACACCAGATGAAAAAAGATACTAGCCGGGAAATTATGTTCAAGGAAACACCTGGCACGTGCCAATCGGATGTAAAATATGGATGAGAATGTTTACTTGACAAAATGCTGGAAATGAGTGCGAACGTCGCTGAATATGAGCTGCGCATGTCATCAATGTTGTGTCCAAGAAATGCTCAAGGAATAAACAGTTCACAAATGTTTATTGTGCACTTAGTGCAATTCCAAAATCACAACTCATACCAAAAACAATGCCTTATTCAAAATAACCAGGAGATGTACCAATAATCAGAGCACTGCCGTCGTTACCAGGAGATTTATCAGTTCTTAGCCGAAGACACCAAAGTCCAACATCCAATAGGGAATTTTAGCCAACCGTAAAGAGACATCTTTAGACTCTATTGGCCACGTGACGAACGAGTTCATACAGACTTAATGAACAATTTCCAGAAGAGTTTTAGTTATAGTGTCATTGCGTTATGCATTATAACAAAACGAAATATTTCAGGCGTTGAACAAAGAAGTTGCATAATATATCAAAGAGTGAACGCTAGTGGTGAGACATTTAATCAATGATACGAGTCAAGAATATAATATATCTACATTGTGCACGAAAGTTTTGATTTTGCGGCCCACCGCGAAGAGTATACAGCGAAGAATTTTGAATCCGCTTTTCCTGAGAATATAGAGAATATCTTTAAAAAGCGTTTGTTATGAGCATAAGACATAACTTACCCCGAAGGTATGATGTGAACTTCTTTTTCGAGAATTTATTACTGTCATCTTTCCAACATTTTCCGTTAAATAACGCTAGCATTGTGGAGTTGGTAAGGAATAAAACTGCCTCATATAGGAGAATCAGTTTATCAGAGATGGAAAAATGCAACCTTTCCTATTTTGGCGGTTTGTAAGGTGACCGTACAGACTTTTACGGGCGTGCACAAGAAGGTATAAGGTCGTACCTTAGGCCTCAAGTAAGACGTTATGACTTCAAGATCCGTAACGAACCTGTTAGTGCACAACGTTACTTTAGGCATGGTACTAAACCTTACGCATGGCGCTAAAACTCCTTAATAGCGGGCACAGTCACCGTCGAGAGAATTCCCATATACAGTCGACTCCGGGAATAATGAAAACCTGGGAACTAACATTTTCGGTTCACTACATCAGAGGTTCACTATATCCGATGATGCCAAAATTAAATAAAATTTCTTCATAATAATTTCTCCATAATAAGTTTTTTTGTGTACCCCAAAATTCATTAACAGGGCGAATTAAAAATTTCAATATTTTTATTTGGACGAAAAAAATCAATTATTTTCAATTGTTTGCTTTGTACATTATTCATTAGATCCTTATCCAGAGTTCGTGCGCTCTGTATACTTGACTCTGCATGGTCCTCTGTCTCTAAGTACGGTAATGCAGTCTTGGCACCTTTCAATGCCTCTTGCACTCTTGAAACACTACCCCACTCTCCGAAGGCCCTTTCAATCGTCTAATAACATACGAGATCCAATTAATTTCCAGGAGTTTCTTCCTATGTTCACTATAGCCGAGGTCCAAGTTCACTATAACCGAATATTGGTGGGCACATGTGTAATGTAAGTGAAACGGGACCAATGATTAAGTTCACTTAACCAGGGTTCACTATATCGAGTTCACTACAACCGGAGTCGACTGTGCAACCACGAACACTTCGGATCGCATTCACAAAACCAGACTGTCTGTTCCGGCGTCCGCGGCTCCTTAAGTAAGAATGGTGACGATCTTCAGTAACGACTCGCCTCGGGTTCGCGTTCCACTGCATTAAACAGCCATTACAAACCGAAAAGCAGTTCGGTACCTACTCTATCAAAGTCCTCGTCGCACGTCAAACACTCGAGGAGCAGAGCGAAACGAGAAGTCGTAAGACGTCGATTGCGCTGGATGCGCTCCTCGGAGGCGCATTCAATTTCCTTGAAGTGAACGGCAGCCGCCGACGCAACCGTCTCCGCCGTATTGTGTCCACACACCGCCCGTCCCCGCCTCGCCCCCGCGGGCGTTTCAACTCGGCGTTCGCGGGCGAATAGGTCGTAAAGACGCTGGAGATACGATCGAGCGCCGACTCCTGCGCTAATAAAGCGGTCCCCCGCCGGCGGCGCCCTGGCCACCGCCGGCAGCCCACGCCGCTCTGCAGTGCGCGGACCGTCGCGCGATGGCTCGGGTCCGTAAAGTTAATCGTCGATTTTCCTGCTTTTAATTTGATTGATTCATTGATTGATAGATTGGTTATTCCTGGCGCGTCAACTGCTAAGGTCAGGCACGGTGGACATGCCCGTACCGTCGCGCGATTGCTCGGGTCCGTAAAGTTAATCGTCGCTTTTCCTGCTTTCAATTTGATTGATTGATTACTAGTGATTCCGGGAGCGCTATCTGCTGACATCCGCCGCGGTGGACGTGCCCGAACTGTCGCGCGATGACTCGACTGTAAAGTTAATCGTCCCTTTTTCCGATTTCAATTTGATTGATTAATTGATTATTTAGTGATTCCAGGCGCGCCAACTACTATGGTCCGCCGCAGTGGACGTGCCCGTCCCGCGATGGTTGGGCCAAAGTTAATCATTGCTTTCCCTGCTTTCAATTTGATTGGTTGATTGATTGATTACTAGTGATTTGGGGCGCGCCAACTGCTAAGGTCATTAGTCCCGTAGTCCATGTGGTGCATGTTTATGCTCTGGAAGTGGCGGTGATCTTGTCCCGTTGAATGGAAAGATCCGGCGCCTACCTACTGTCGGTTTTTCCCAACCAGGTATCTCTCACCAACGGGGCACAACCCTAGACGGGACAAGCACTAAGCTCCTGAGCAGTATCCCAGCATGTGTGGTAGTGTAAGGCATGTAAGTGTGTGTGTGTGTGTGTGTATGTGTGTATGTGTGTATGTAAGCGGTGACGATATGACAAGGAATGGGAAGAAAATATCGCGGCAGTGGCCCGTCTGGCAGGGAACTGCTCCGGCTTTCGCCTGGCGTTGAATGGCGAAACCACGATCAGAGCAGCCAACCAGTAGAATTCTCCTCCTAAAAAGAAACTCGAATGTCAGTTTAATGAAATTTTGCATTTGCGATATTAGTTGAAGAACAACAATTTTTTTGTGTGAACTCTTTGAGTAACAAACAAGCGACGATTTACAATGTAATTATTTTTTATTTATATCTATAATATCTCGGTTGGCATGTAATTGTCGGGCTAACATGATTTCAAGTTAGCAGAATCGGTATAGAGGGACAGTTCAACAGCGACAATTTTTTTTGCGTAAAAAATTAGCGACATATTTTGAGATTAATTTAATTTTTTAAAACTTTTCTACATTAATTTTACGGACCTCGTCTTGTGGGCGGGGCGTGTGGCCGGGGCTGGGGAGACTGGCAGTGGCAATTACAGGCGGGACCACCGAATGGGTGGACATTATGGAAATATCTTCTCTCCAAAGATTTCCTCAGAAGTTATAAGATTTTTTATTAAACATATGAATTTGAACATACAAAATGCTAGTTCAATGTAGTGTAATAAATTAAGAGTATCTATAAATTTAACTAGAATGAGAATACTATGGAAATCAATCAGAATACTTTTTTCAAAAACTATTTTGAAAAAATTCAGTGAAATCATTGGTCAGAACTTAAAAAATTAATGAAGCTTTTAAGCGGACCTAAATATGATCAAGAGAAACAATTGTTAAAGAAAGTTATCATCGTATTCCAGTAGAAAAGTCTCCAAGATGTGACTTTAGTTGATAGACCTTTATTACAAATTGTACTATTCCTTTTTACATGAACTATAAATGTACAGGTCTACAGTTGAGAGTAGAAAACATATGTTTCACCATTTATGACGCATTCTATCAGCGTTCATTAAATTATCATCCACTCCCTTCTACCGGACCTGATCGATCTCGAATATCGGCAACGAACATAGTTAATATTTACAACGTAAACAAATAATACATTTTATATATGAATAGAGAAATCAACTTTTTTAAATAATTTAATTAAAAATTAATTTAATTATCAAATTTAAAAATTAAAATAAAAAATAAATTGAATTATCATTTATTATTATTATTATTATTATTATTATTATTATTATTATTATTTTGCTTTTAAGCAAAGGTCTGACAACATATTGCGTGCTTTTTATCAATATCAACTGTACGTCACTTCGGATATTTTGTGAAAAGAAGGATTGTTCTGTTTAGATGGGAGTGGCAGGAGGAAGTAGGTGCGGTCGCAGTAGTCAGGAACGGGAGCGGCCCGCGGCGCGGGGCAGCGGCCTTCGACTCCCGGCGGGAGGGCCCGCGTCAATCGCCCATCCCACCGCCCCCCCAAAAGGCGCCCCAGCGGCCTGATTAAGAGGCGGCCAATTACGACTTCATGAGGCCGACGGGCGCCACGACGCCCGGCGTCGCCACCCGCCGCCACGCCGTCGGCCGACGCAGATAAAACGCACCGAGCGGCTCGCTTTGGGGGCGGACACCACAATGTGCGGTGGCCGTTAAAGTCGGCCCCGCTGGCGCTGGCAGGCTCTCAGCGCCGTCGCTGTGCAGCACTAAAAGGCACCCTGCCGCAACTGTCATGCATAAGTACTCTGACCATTGGATTGGTTGGTTGTTAGTGATTCCGGGCGCGTCAACAACTTAGGTCATTAGTCCCGTAAGTGTAGTGCATGTTTTTTCATCGGGAGATCGCTGTGGTCTTCCCCCGCTGGATGGCGAGATTCGGCGCCGACCTACCGTCGGCTAGTGGGGTTTCCCCTAATCAGGTCTCTCCCACCAGCGGGGCACCGCCCCAGCCGGGACAAGCTCTAAGCTCCCGACCGGTCTCCCGGAATATGTACCGACCATTGGAGATGATGCAACGAACATTACGACTTTTTGTCCGTGACATCCCCAATTACCACTGGGCTCGTACGAGATGACGCGATTTTGGTCACCTCTCAGCCACTGATACCTCAGGGTGCTACCCCATCCACCGTCATCCCATGCAGTGCCAGCTCATTCATTGCCAAGACATCGTTCTTCTCGTCCTCCGTTACCTCAATTACCTTCCACAACCTATCTCAACCACCGTCACCTACCCCACCATCACCTCCTCCATCGATCTCAACCACCGTCACACCTCAACCACCGTCACACCTCAACCACCGTCACTCCTCAACCTCCGTCACACCTCAACCACCGTCACACCTCAACCACCGTCACCTACACCACCATCACCTCCTCCATCGATCTCATCCACCGTCACACCTCAAACACCGTCACACCTCAAACACCGTCACACCTCAAACACCGTCACACCTCAAACACCGTCACACCTCAAACACCGTCACACCTCAAACACCGTCACACCTCAAACACCGTCACTCCTCAAACACCGTCACTCCTCAAACACCGTCACACCTCAAACACCGTCACACCTCAAACACCGTCACACCTCAAACACCGTCACTCCTCAACCTCCGTCACTCCTCAAACACCGTCACACCTCAAACACCGTCACACCTCAAGCACCGTCACACTTCAAACACCGTCACACCTCAAACACCGTCACACCTCAACCTCCGTCACTCCTCAAACACCGTCACTCCTCAACCTCCGTCACTCCTCAAACACCGTCACACCTCAAACACCGTCACACCTCAAACACCGTCACACCTCAAACACCGTCATCTCAACCTCTGTCACCTCAACCACCATTACCTCACCCAGTGTCACTTCAACCACCGTCACATCAATCATCATCTCATCAAGTCATCGATAACACACCGTCTCCAAAATATATATCTCCAAGTCAACGCCTTCAGCAATTTCGTGGCCAAAACCACGACCTCTTTGCCATCATCTTCTCACTAACATATCAATAACCACTTTTTGCATACCGCCGCACATGGCTTCGCACTCCAGGCACATTTACATTCTCCGACACAAGAAAGGTCGTCCTCGCTTACAATGACCAATGCCATCCTCAAGACCACGTCTCATCCTACCTCGTTTAATCCCCTCCTCTTCCCACTCACATTTGCGTTTGCACAATGGGACGTCCCTTCAGACCAAACCCGAACCTCTGCGACCGCAGCCAATTGAAGTCAAGAGACTCGAACATTGAAAAGCGCCGTAAATATCTCTAATTTAAGAATGGGTCGTTAAAGCAGAGGATAAGATATTCAAGAAACCGCAGAGGTGTTGAGACACGATGCGTGGACGCGTGGGATGGGACAGACGTCGTAGATATTCAGTCGCGGCGACTGCGACTTCGTTGCTCGTTACGCTGGCAGTTGCCCATGAAAGCGCCCGTTTCAGAAAACGAGCGGGCCACCAGAAGTCACAACACCTACTTAAGATACGTTTGTCTCAATAATTCGCTGGCGGGAATGTAGCTTTCAACGAAAACATAATTTTAGAGAATATAAGTGTTTGTAGCTTAATATTAATCACTGTGGTCTGCTTTCTCCCTAATTATATGAAAGAGAAAATAGAGTATTTAAAAGGTATACATTACGGACTATTATATAATTGTATATATAATATAATATGTAAAAATATTACAAAAATTTTAAAATTGTGGTGAGTGCTACGGCACAGTTACGTCATAAAAGAATTGCAAATATGCACAAAATTCGCTTCTCTATTTTTATGTGGTAATAGTACTTTTCATGACAAAAGCTATTAAATTATTACGATCAGTGACGCACCCAAAGGGCGGAAATTAATTGGGCTTCAAACCTCTCCCCCCCACAAAGCCAATGATGCATCTTACAAATATAGCTTTTACTAATTTTCTGTACTAACGCAAGTCATTCAATATATCGATTGTTTTCATTGTAAATATTAAACATAAATGAACATACGTTTCATAATCAGCTTAAATGAAAAAATGTTTTCAAGAAAACATCAAGTCGGCTGGATACCAACTCTCTGAAGTTATCCCCCGCTGCACCGATGGAAAAATCCTGCGTGAGCCTGTTTATGATTATTATTGTGCATGCAAATCATTGCAATTCTATACTTTCCCGGGCATCTTCCTGGCTGATCAAAGGCAAACACACACTCCTTTCCCACGCCGCATCTCGCACACGACGCGACTAAATCATCCGCAACCCTTGCCCCACTCTTCGCACTCTCCCACAATCGCTTCGCGATGATTTGTGGTCGCGATTCTCGAGGTCCCGCTCCGCAACCCGGGCTCGTTGCTCCGACGCGCAAATCTGACAGGCGAAGAGCGCCCGCAAACGGAACGGAACGAAAGGAAAGCCATCGCCCAGCCACGCGAGGGGGCACGCCCATGCAAAGACGATCCCTCGCGGAGCGGGCGGCGTCCATCTTCCCGCTGGCGACCTACCATCAACGTCGCTGCTTATCAAACACTGCGCGGACAGGCGGGCGGGGAAAACGGTAATTTGTGTGCCGAAGAGATCGATGTTGGAAGATGGGGTACAATTCGGTACCTTTCAACACCTTTTCTCACGGTCTATTACTAAAGTATGATAGATATTCACGGTTTCATAATTAATTAAAACCTTTCCTCAATATTATATTCGATTTAACAAAATATATTTACGCTTTTTTAGAAAGTGAAATTCTTCTAGACTTTTTGGAAATGAAATTTCATGTAAAGCAATGCAACTGCAATTTCAAACAATATGTGGTTATTTTTTTAAATAAAGTAAGAAAAAATACAAAAAAATTGAATGTATCTGCCAATATTTGAGCACTACCCCATAATACTGAAAAATACTTATATCTATAAATTTCCTCTAAATGTCTGGAGCTCTAATTTCAATATTATAAAAATCAATAATCTTTCTAATTTGAAAAAGCTAGTTTTTAGAAAAGTTATTTTTGTAATTACGAGACAATTTTGTACCTTAATCATCGTAATACAAACACTGGACATTCTCAGGCTTCTTTAATTTTTTCCAATGTTCATTCAGCACCTAAAAGTGCTAGGGAGTTACTTAGAATGCCTTAAAGTAATTTGCATGCAAGTTACATGTAACGGTGCATATCTCTTCTTTTTTTATTTTTTCGAGTAGAAATTTTATACACATATTAACACCGCAAAAACTCATTGTATATAACTACATTATTTGCACGCAAATTCAAGCAATTAAGTTGCTATAGATATGTACGAATGGTGGTGATATTAAATAAAATAATGAGCATACTTCGTGTAACTCGAATTACTTTTATTACTACAACCGTCTATCTGGAAGAGAATTCTAGCGCCCGGCTGCTCTGATCGGTAGTTTTCCGTAGCTTCTCCAGGCACATACCGAAGCAGTATCCTAACAAACGGGCCACGGATCGCCCGCTATCTTTCCTTCCTTCATTTATAAACAAAATATACATAATGGGTACAAAGTATAACTAATAATAATATTGAAAGTTCTACAATATATGTTCGAGAACGTTACGCAAACTATACTCGATATCAATATTATAGTTATTTTACATTTTTTTCGATTTACTAAACTTGCCTTCATGAGCATGTTACTCAGTCAGTTCTTCATTAGAGACTATTAATTTGATTTCTACAACAGCCATGTGATTTCTTTGGCATAATTCCTCTTTTTTTGTTTCTGACAAAATCTAGCAACGTATTCTCAAGCGAAATACAAAAGTTGTTTCACAGGCAGTTAAAGACAGGCGTCTTTACCTTCAACGTCCATTAACTTATTTTGTGACACCAGCTGATTAACTGAACAACAAATATTCAACACGAATAAATTAAATGTAACTAGTAAAGTTATCTAGCGACCACTGTAAGTAACGTTGGGAGTAACTGTAATGGTATACGGATACACACAAACATTCAGGTCCCGGGCGGGATTCGAACCCGCGACCCTTCAGGTATGAGAAGCTACGGCATTACAGCCTTATGGACCTCGGCTGTCCAGGGCAGCGTCAGTTGTTTTTATCCGATCCGAAAAGTATGCAGGTAAAACATACACAGTGTACCAGAAGTGACTCAATTTTTTCAAAAAATTATAAATGTTATATTCTCCCTCACACGTATATTTACGTTTGCTAGGAATTATGCATTTGTTGTTGCAGTAGTTTCTCAACTTCTTCTAATATTCGTCCTTGAATATGATAAATATTTTCTAATTTAATTATTTTTTCTTATCCTGAAAGTCACTATGTTGTTCATAAATACAGCATGCAAGGCCCACTAGTGTGGGTCTTGTTCAGAAGGAATATGACATCATCGAAGGAAAGCTTCGAATAATAAAAATATTCCTGTATTTCCGAAAATTTAATTTAGTTTTAAATATAAACCGAAAAGTATTGCGGAAAATAAGATAATTCACAATTGTCACTTGCTTACTTGAAATAGTACTATTATATCCTTCTTTACACCTTAGTTTCATTAATTAGCGTATTTTTTTTTTTATTTTCACTATTTTGGTTTTGAACATTTATTTCTATTTAACATGAAACGAGTTTATAGAGGTATATTCAATTCATACAGATTTTAATATAAAAGTCCCTTCTTGTGTTTTAAAGTAGTTTTCTATTCCGTAATAGTCTGAATACATACTTCTGTATATTAAACGAATCTATCTGCACAACGTCAACTTAATGAATCGAACCGTCCAAAAGTGTCAATAAATACATATTAGTCATCAAGACTTATTACTCCATTAAATCTTAGAGTAAGAATTGATTGAATTTCATCACAGCCTAACTAATAAAGACACCTTAATGATTTTCATCACCGAGAAAAAACCTCCACGACCCAAACACTAAACCGGAAACATAAGTACAACTCCTCTCGACCACCAAGGGCGACATGGTCGGGAATCAAGAACAAAGCTGCGCTACCAAGAGGTTCCGTAACGAGAGCATCGATGTCGAGCCATCGACGAGGAACGCGCTCGCGATATATTCTCGAGCTCAGGTTGCGCGCATGACAACCCCATTCCGGCGCGGCGCCCTTTGGCCCGCGCTCGTAAAAGCTTAATGGGCGGCCGTCGACAGCCGCGCATCGACGAGCGCACGCCGCCGCGGCCGCGGGATTAGAAAGACGCCATGTTCTCCCTATCCCCGCCCCACCGCGCCGCGCCGCGCCGCTCAACTCAGCTGCTCTCAGTAACGGTTGATTGATTGATTGATTTTTTCGTGTTTCCGGGCACGTCAACTGCTTTGGTCATTAGTCCCGTTAGTGTAGTGCATGTTTTTTTTCTCGTGAAATGGCGGTGATTTTCCCCCGCGGGATGGCGAGATCCGGCGCCGACCTACCGTCGGCTAGTGGGGTTTCCCCCTAACCAGGACTCTCCCACCAGCGGGGCACCGCCCCAGCCGGGACAAGCGCTAAGCTCCCGATCGATCTCCCAGAATATCTGGTGGTGTAGTGCATGTTAGTGTAAGTGTGTGTGTGTGTGTGTGTGTGTGTAAAGGGAGAGCATAGGACAAGGAAGAGGAAGGACAGATCGCGCGTGGTCCGTGGCCCGTTTGATAGGGTACTGCTCCGGCATTCGCTTGGTGTTGATCGGAGAAACCACGGAAAACTACCGATCAGAGCAGCCGGCCACTAGAATTCTCATCCAGACAGCGATTGAATTCGACCTAGCTGAAAAGCTAGTGTCGAAAAATCCTGCCGCCGTCAGGACTCGAACCTAGGACCTCCCGGTCAGAGGCGCTGCAGTGACATCAGTTGATGCTCTGAGCTACCGCTCCCGGTCTCAGTGACGGATCCAGGGGGGCGGAGCGCACGGGGCCATGAAGATTAATTATAATCCATGCAATTTTAAAATAGAGCATTAATAGTTATTTACGCAACAAGCTCGAAAGCCTTTGGGCCGGGAGACTTTCATCCTCAGAAATCATTAAAACCAGTTAAAGCTCGTGGTAGATACATGATTTGATTTTTTTACCTAATTTTAATTATTCATATTTACTTATTACACAAATATAAACTTGTCTCTGATTGTCTTTTCGTATTTACCTGCCATAATTCCTTTTTTAAGAGAACATTTAGCATTACTGAACTACTTTTGCCATATTTCTCTGTCAATGTCCCTGGCAACTGTTGTCAGGGCGGGATCCCAAGGCGGGATTAGAAAGCCATCATGTTGATCCCCTCTGCGCCGAACCGCTCAACTGAGCTTCTCTCAGTGACGGATGCACGGAGCGCGTCAAAGGGGGCCAAGAAAATTAATTATAATTTTTGCAATTTTAAAATGAAAAATTAATAGTTATTTACGCACAAAAAGCTTTATAAGGGTTGTAATGACCGACCACAGACTAAAGAACGAGGAATATAAGATTCAGGTAAAGCCCAAAAAGTTTTTATTCACAATCACCTTATAGTTTTATTATTTTTTATCTTTACATTAACATTACGCTATGGAGATTCAGTTTCGCCATCTGCAGATGCTACAATTTAATACGTCTTACAATTAAAATGTTACCCATAGTATTGTTACAACTCTTTTCTAAACCACATACATACATTATACGTTTGTAATAATTAACCTTTACAGGAACTCATGTACACGATGTCACATTTTGTAGTAGAACTACAAAGAGTGTAGTAGAACTCTACTAGATATCATGTCTACTCCATCGGAGAAAGTAGTGGTCTACATAATCTACAATAGATTTCGACATGGATTGTGTTAGTATCGACTTATTTCGATACTCGATTTTGAGTTAACATGTTGTGATTGGTGCATTTCTTATTTCTGACATAAGCATAAGCACAGAAGCTTGAAGCGTGCAAGCTATTAAGTTAACGCCTTACGTATTATGCTTATGCGACGGCATTGTGAAACGCGATTTTGAAGGAACTAAAATAATCGGAGTTTCGTGTTGAAAAATTTGTGATATCCGATTATTATAAATGACCGTGTTACTGTAATCCATTACCTGATCACAAGTGTTCATGTTCCGTCGAAATTTGTGTTAAGGCAATAACAAGCAATAACGTGTCAATAAAAATAAAATATGTTAATATGATTTAATATAAAAAGATTTCATGTTTTTGTATAAAGATTTTGACATCCTCTACCTGGAGAGGTTTATAATCATATGCTTTGTCTACTTAGGAATCAGTCAAGCGCTGCACACAAAATTGCATGAGTTTGAGCCTCTGCTTCGGGGCCTCGAAACTACACTAATCCCGCTAAGGCACACAGCACCCACAGCACATGGGCAAAATCTCACGTGCCGCGAATTTCAAACCAGCAGCGGGCGAGCGGCGAAAGCATATGTCGAACACGGCGTCTCCCCACACGCGATCGATCTTCGTACACTCGCCGTCCGCGACGTCTCTTGGAGACTGCACCGCCTGCGCCGTATAAGGGGACGGCGCGTGTTTATCTGTTTGTAATTCAGCGCCCATTCAGGACGAAGACGCGCCGTATTGGGAGACGCGGCAGAACGCGAACGTGACGGTGATAAATAAGGGTTGCCAACCGTCCTTCATTTGGGGGGACAGTCCTGCATTGACGTCAATTGTCCTCTCGTCCTCCTTTGTATTTTATGTCCTCCTTTTAGTTAATTTTTTTAACATTTGTTGTCATTTATTTCATTACATGAATAATATCTGCTACGTTCTAACGTTTACTGTTTGATTTAGAATAGAAAACATGAATATCCTTACTCTGAGCGCTGACATGCATGATTGTGTCTGTCTAGCGACTAAAATATAAAGGAGACGCTCAGACCACCTTCATCTACAATTTGTGAACGAATCTTTTCATTTGAATCGCAAATGGAGGAAAGAAAGAAATAGAGCTGATGTAAGTGTAAATGAATAAAATGTTTTACAAAAAAATGTGTAAGTGCAGTTTTTCTTTTTAAAGCGACCTCCCGTTTACATGACGTCGAGCGTCTTCACGTGAATATTGTTGGAGGAGTGACGAGCATGTTCATGCCGGAGAAGATGATCAGATAAAACGACACAAGGCTCGCTTCTATTTCGAGCGTGTTACAGCGGAAATGACAATACGTAAGAGAGTTGAGAAGGGCTGTACTCTCACGATTGATTCTGACAGTGAAGTAAATAAAGTGTGAACACTTTTCAAAGAATGATTTGATTCAGTACAGTAATATTATTGTACTGAGCACTTCAGTGTTGCAATAAAGTGCAAGAAGCGTGTCGGTGAAGCACATTTAAATTACATTGAACCTAAGCGAAGTATAAATTCGACGCGGGAGTTTGTGATTAAGTGGTATGTAAAGAAATGCTTCCCTTTGAAGCAATTGCTGACCAATTCATTCATTCTATGGATACATCACATCCATATGAGGTCCCTCTCAGTTTGAAAACAGGAATCATAAGTTTTGTCCTTCATTAGCATTATGTATTCACTATTTTTTGAACTCTAAATCTTTACCATTTATTCCCTTTTAGGGTTCAAACTAAGATAAGAACTAGAAATGTGGAACAGCTTGAATCTGCCAATTTACGAAATATGTCACGTGCCAATTTTTCCTTCGGTAGATATATACTACTACATATTGACGAAAGGTAATCAACTTCATATTTAGTTTTCCAAGAACATTTTATAAATCTCAGTAATATATCGCTAATCTTATAGAAAGATTTCATACTATTAATCAGGTACAAAATAATTCTGCAACGATCATTTTTTCATAAAATATTCTTCGGAAAATACGATATATATATATATATATATATATATATATATATATATATATATATATATATAGAGAGAGAGAGAGAGAGAGAGAGAGAGAGAGAGTGTATTTGGCGTTTTTGGATCGATATTCCGACTTCGCCGGCCAGCTACCGGTGTCCCCCATGCCTGGGCCTAGGCAAATTCCCATGGTTGGGGTAACAGCGACATGAGGTGAACATGACGTATTCTCTTCACTGTAACTAGCAAGATCCACCTGCTTGAGCTTTTCTTCGTCACAGTCAGCTACAGAAGTTACAACTATATTTTGCCTCGATATTTCGCTATATATATATATATATATATATATATATATATATATATATATGTGCATATGCATATGCATATATCAATGAAATTTTCACAAACCGAGTTACATTGGCGTGCGAAGTGAAAGCTTTACGAGCATGCTCATCGCCCGAAAAAAAAAAAAAAAAAAAAAAAAACTGCAGTAGCTAATCTGGCGCCCGGCAACAAGTGCCGCGCGGCGGGCGAACGGCCGTGCAAATCGCCGACGACGCGCTTGATGCGTTGGAATGCGACGGCGGCGATGTGCAGATGTTCGCGCGCTGCCACTACAGCCTCGGCGGCAGCGGCGGCGGCCGCCCATCTGGGCGCGTGGATAAACAAGCGGTCGGCGCCCTCCGCGCCTGCTCTCCGACCCACCGCCCCGCCACGCCCAGGCCAGGCCCGTGCATGTCTCTCGGCGGACGAAGTCTCCGCCCCGCTGCACTCCGATTTACCGTATTTGCCGGTGTATAAACGCCCATTCATAATGCGAACACAAACACAAACATAAGCGGACTCGTTCACAATGCGTTCGCATAAGCATAAGACATAAGACGTTCACTCAATTGCTTTCAAGCTTCTGTGCTTATGCTTACGTCAGAAATAAGAAATGAACGAATCACAGCACGTTAACTCAAAATCGAGTATCGAAGTAAGTCGATAACCATGGCAAGAGGCCCCGTCATGGATACAGGCGAGGTCTTGAAATCGATTCTCATATCCAACCAATATTAAACTAAAATGTCTCACAGCCAAAAGAAACTCTTATTTTCTTTACGTTTATGTTCGACATTGTAAATACTTCAGTCTATCACTTATGTTAATGTTTACGTCTATGTGTTTTGCTTATAAATTCCGGGGTGGTAGCCGATATCTTGTGGTCATCCATTATAGGTGGGGATAATCAAACCACAATACTAGAAATAAATTATATATATTTATTTTATGGCCAAAAGTACCTTTCGGAAACCATATTTTCCCATCGTCATTGGGTCTCTAACAAAAACGAAAAATTGATTGATTAACATAAAGAGGAACAGTGGTATAAAAAATAAAATAGACAAAAGAAGTGAATGAATAATACAATGATAATCGGATAAGATCCAGTGATGAACCACTAGGCAGGCCGCCATTTTGTAGAATGGTGGGAAGTGGAAGCCCACCCAATAGTGGTGGAGGGGGAACTGGAAGAGAACTGGATCTTATCCGGTTTTATTTTAAATGTTTAGGTGTTATCCATGTTGCTTGGACAGTAAGTTATTTCAACTAAGTTGTTTATTATTTATTCAAAATTTTTATCATTTTATTATTCATTTCACTTTTTTGTCTATTTTATTCTTTATACCACTGTTCCTATTTATGTTTATCACTCAATTTTTCCTTTTTGTAAGAGACCCACTGAGGATGGGAATATGTGATAGTATAGTGCATGTTAGTGTAAATGTATGTGTGTGTGTGTGTAAGGGGAGAGGACAGGACAATAAAGAGGAAGGACAGATCGTGGGCGGTCCGTGCCCGTTCGGTAGGATACTGCTCCGGCATTAGCCTGGTGTTGATCGGAACGACGGAAAACTACCGATCAGAGCATCCGGCCGCTAGAATTCTCCTCCAGACAGCGACTGAATTCGACCTAGCTGAAAAGCTAGTGTCGAAAATCCTGGTGCCGTCAGGACTCGAACCTAGGACCTCCTGGTCAGAGGCGCTGCAGTGACATCAGTTGATGCACCATCTTGTACTTGTAATCACGGCGGCGAACCCTTGCTCACCCGAACGCCTTGTCTTTTCCCTTCTTCAGGCGCACGGCACCCTCGCGTCGCCCGCCTACTGCGGAACCCTCCGCGCCGGCATTCATATGCATAGGGCGCCCGCCCCCGGAGCGACGCGCTGAGACGTGGGGAATAAACGCGCGCACTCGCCGCTCCCGAGGAGAGCGAGAAGGACTCGGGCCGGGCGCACCGCAGGGGCCACAGCGGGAATCAAGGACAGAAAATGAGTCGCGGGGCAACATACGTTGTTTCAATACTTGGAATTTCTAATGGAACTCTTTGACACAATGTGCATTTTCATCTTATTCACGAATCATCATTTTGCATTGAAACTCAGCCGTTTCAAAATAGTTTGTAGGACTACTGTGGTTCAAGGACGCCCGTATCTATGAATGGGCTCTACTCAATACAGGAGTATTAGATAATGAATTAAAATTTAGAATCAATAAGTCCATGTTTAAATTTTTAAAAATAATATAAAGTATGGCCAAGATAATTTTTAAGAAAATTATATTTTATTTAGGAAATAATGTGGCCCCTTTGAATCTTAAACTATAATTTAAAAGTGGTTTATGTTTTTTGAAAATGCTATAACTGCAGTAGAGAGTTTGAAACAACGTTTGAAAAATAAACAAGATTTTTAGTACAAAATAAATTAATTAAAATAAGCTACTAATGAGAATATTGATAATAGAAAATTAACGTAATTTTCAATTGCATGGCAATAGTCCAAAAATTATTACAAAATCAAGATGATATCTCAATTGCAATTTTTAAGTTACATTACAGTTCCGCGTTGTACGCAGATAAATTAAAGAAATTCGGAAATTGGAAACTATGTTATTATTCACGAGAGTAATGCATTGTTCCAATCCCTTTTTCCAGCAGCGACACAGTATACATTACATTGTCGCACTGCGTGTTGAAAAGCAGCCGAGAATATATATCCCAAGAACAGAAGTACAGTTCTCAATTAATGCTGTGCGGTAGCGGCAAGGCACCTTCTCTGCATTCTGCAACTTTGCACTTTTAGGTTCCTTAATCCATCAGCTTTTCTCCCGTCCATACAGAAAAACATCCCCCTTACAAACATTTCTGCCGCACGTGATCCCATTGCTACCACATGTACTGGCTCCCCGTGATTTCTCTCGTTATTACAAGTAATCTCTACCACCTCCAAACTTGCCTCAACCACTTCATTTACCCCCTCCAACTCCACCCTTTCCAACTCCTCCACCCTTTCCAACTCCATCCACCCTTTCCAACTCCATCCACCCTTTCCAACTCCATCCACCCTTTCCAACTCCATCCACCCTTTCCATCTCCATCCACCCTTTCCAACTCCATCCACCCTTTCCAACTCCATCCACCCTTCCAACTCCATCCACCCTTTCCAACTCCATCCACCCTTTCCAACTCCATCCACCCTTTCCAACTCCATCCACCCTTTCCAACTCCATCCACCCTTTCACTCCATCCACCTTTCCAACTCCATCACCTTTCCAACTCCATCCACCCTTTCCAACTCCATCCACCCTTTCCAACTCCATCCACCCTTTCCAACTCCATCCACCCTTTCCAACTCCATCACCTTCCATCTCCATCCACCCTTTCCAACTCCATCCACCCTTTCCAACTCCATCCACCCTTTCCAACTCCATCCACCCTTTCCAACTCCATCCACCCTTTCCAACTCCATCCACCCTTTCCAACTCCATCCACCCTTTCCAACTCCATCCACCCTTTCCAACTCCATCCACCCTTTCCAACTCCATCCACCCTTTCCAACTCCATCCACCCTTCCAACTCCATCCACCCTTTCCAACTCCATCCACCCTTTCCAACTCCATCCACCCTTTCCAACTCCATCCACCCTTTCCAACTCCATCCACCCTTTCCAACTCCATCCACCCTTTCCAACTCCATCCACCCTTTCCATCTCCATCCACCCTTTCCAACTCCATCCACCCTTTCCAACTCCATCCACCCTTTCCAACTCCATCCACCCTTTCCAACTCCATCCACCCTTTCCATCTCCACCACCCCAACGACTTGTAACTCCACTGCCACATCCACCGCCACCACATCGCCCTCCCCTGCCTTGACCGCACCCCTATAACTCACGCGCGCGTAATAGCCCGGCCGCAGGGCGTGGCGGCAGCACCTGCTCGTGCGGCGCGAGGGGCGAGGGGGCGGGGCGGGGCGGTCGACTCACCGCGGCCTCCCTTGACCCTCGGGCGCGCGGCGCTGAATGACTGACGTCTTCATCGCCATCTCCGAACGTTTTATTATTTTTTCCAGAAAAGGAAGACGCGTCCGTTTCGGCTCGCGGCTGGTTGTTTTTCGGGCTTTCTCGCCCCGGGAAAAAAATCCTCCGTCCATTTGTGCGCCCCACGCACCGCGAGCACGCGGGGGCGGGCGCCGAGTGCCGACAGCCAGTGGTTATTCCGAGCGGAAGGGCGGGGACGGGGCGCGCTGCCTCTTTTCTATTCCCTCGGGTTTTTCTTTGCAGCAAAAGCGTTCGTTCCGTATTTGTCTTCCGCACTCGCTCGCTGCGGACCACCAAAGGCAAAGAGAAGCTATTTCCATTCCTACTTTAATCAATTCACCACTAAAGATTCAGAAGCTTGTGAACAAATGCTTATGAAATTATACGCCAGCGTTTGACTAATAGCTGTGACTTTTTGACCATTTAATGGCACAGGGATGCATCGTTTAATAACAGTGTGAATCGTTTATTTATAAGCGTTCCTTGATAGGACAACCTGAATGTAATTACGGTATTCCAAAGTGCCAGCGCGAGTATTTTCCTTTACACCTAGTCCCCTTGACCACCATGAATGTGAATATATTTGGTTTTCTTACAGTGTGGCTGTATACGCAGACAGATGACAATAATATAAATAATAACAAAATATTTATACAAGTGTCAATGGTTCATAATTCTGAAAAAACAGTTATTTCTTAATTTACCATGTGATGTTGTTCCATAGCGTAACATTAGCTATTAATATATTTGTTTTAAGTTTTCAGGTCTAAAAAAAAGGTAGTTTGCTTCAGAAAACGCACAATCGAACGTCCCCATTCGGGATACGCTCCAAACTCCCGACATGTGTGGCAGTGAAGTGTATGAAAGTGTCTGGGTATAAGGGAAGAGGGTAGGACAAGGAATAGGAAGGAAAGATTGCGCGCGATCCGTGACCCGCTTGTTGCGGTACTACTCCGGTATTCCCCTGGTGTGATCGTAGAAATCGCGTAAAACTACCGATCGGAGCAGCCTTTGGACCAAGCCAGATCTAGAAATCTGCTCCAGTCAGCAATAGTTGATTGATTGGTTGTTAATGATTCCGGGCACGTCAAATACTGACGTCATTAGTCCCGTGCAGTGCGTGTTTTTTCATCGGGAGGTGGCTGTGATCTTCCCCCGCTGGATGGCGAGATCCGTCCAGGCAGCAACTGTCTTCGATCGGGCTATCGACCATCATTTCGAAGCCCTGAACCACCCAACCAAGAAGCAGTGGACGTAATTCGTGCCAGGAAAGGAAGAAACCCGGTCCATCGTGTCACCAGATCACCACGGTCAGAGGCATTGCAGTGAAATCATTTGATGCCCTGAGCCACCTAACCCAGAAGCAATTGACGTAATTCGTGCAAGGAAAATAAGAACTAATTCGTGCGAGGAAAAGCCCGCCCTGTGTCCGGCCCCTTCCGGCCTTGGGGGTTGCGCGCGCGTCGTTTGCGGGGCGAACGTCTCCATCGCGCGGGCGGCGCCCACCCGACGCGTCGCCCGGGGAGGCTGTGCCCGCGCGTGATTACAGCGACGCGAAGGCGCTCATTTGACGCCGTTGCTCTTCCTCTGTGTCATCGGCACCCCCGCCCCCACCGGCTCGCCCGCCCAGCGCGCAGGCGCGTGCACTGCAGACGATGGGAAGAGGGATGGCTGGGTTGTTGCTGGGAAAATCGATTGGCATTTCTTGGGTTCGGGACAGAAATCATCGTCTAGGAGTGCATTCCATTTTTATACCAAGCAAAGCATTATTGTCTGTGGTGTTTTACTACTCATTATTTACAATTATAGAGCTTATATACATTTCCATCCACCTAAATCTTTCAGATATACAGTCGACTCCGGTTATAGTGAACTTCTGGGGACTAACATTTTTGGTTCACTGTATCCGAGATTCACGATATCCGAGGTTCACTATATCCGGGTTCACTAACCGATGACGTCAAAATTACAAAGAATTTCTCCACAGCGATTGATTTTATTAGTACAGAGATAAGCAAAATACATTAACAGCACGAACTGAAGATTTCAATATATAATATTTGTTCTTCAAATATTAATTGTTTTCCGTTGTTTGCTTCGTACATTTTTCATTAGTAATTTTTAGAACCTTCTCCAGACTTTGTGCTCTGTCCATACTTGATTCTGCATTGACCACTCTCTTTTAATTCTGCAAGCTTTCCAATGCAGGCTGCCTGGTGTTGGAATTTGTGACACTCAGGCGATATAGTATTATTTTCCAGGAATCAATTAATTTCCAGAACGTTGTATTTCCTAAGTTCACTATAGCCGAGTCTACTTATGCTTATTTTTAATGTACGTGAAACAGGACCATTGACTCAAGTTCACTACAACCGACGGTTCACTATACCCGGAGTCGACTGTACTTGTTTTCTATCGTTTCCTGACCTTAGGTTTGGTTTGGTTTGGTTTGGTTTTGTTTTTCCGTGTTTTCGGACGCGTCAACTGCTTTGGTCATTAGTCCCGTTAGTGTAGTGCATGTTTTTTCTCGAGAGATTGCGGTGGTCTTCCCCCGCAGCATGGCGAGATCCGGCGCCGACCTACCGTCGGCTAGTGCGGTTTCCCCCTAACCAGGACCCTCCCACCAGCGGGGCACCGCCCCAGCCGGGACAAACTCTAAGCTCCCGACCGGTCTCCCGGAATATGTGGTAGTGTAGTGCATGTCTGTGTAAGGGGTGAGGTTAGGACAAGAAGGAGGAAGGAAAGATCGCGCGCGGTCCGTGGCCCGTTTGGTAGGGTTCTGTTTCGGCATTCGCCTGGTGTTGATCGTAGAAACCACGGAAAACTACCGATCAGAGCAGCCGGCCGCTAGAATTCTCCTCCAGACAGCGACTGAATTCGACCTAGCTGAAAAGCTAGTGTCGAAAATCCTGGCGCCGTCGGGACTCGAACCTAGAACCTCCCAGTCAGAGGCGCTGCCGTAACATCAATTGATGCACTGAGCTACCGATCCCGGTCTCCTGACCTTAGGAATCTATTAGAGAGTAAGCGAGCGGTGCGGAGTGACTGCGTATTAATTTTGGGGCTGACAACTTGTGAGTCTCGTAAGTATTGTGGAGTTTGGTGACTCGGGAGTTGGCGGTGAACTTCTCCCGCTGGACCGTGATATCAGGCGCCTACGTTTACGTCCGTTTGCGATTACCCTCCCCCTCAACTCTCCAAATCTATTTATGTTCACAGAAAATTTCTGGATTTAATTGTACACTAAAAATTTGATTGCAAATTTGTCGAGCTTTCTTGAAACTTGCCATGATTAGCCTGAGGTTTGGTAAAATGTGTTAACTTCTGAATAATAACAACAAAAACCAGAGAATGGAGGATATGTTCGGAATTTCATTCTTTACATCAAATAAAACGGTGTGATGGTGATGGAGGAAAGAATAATAACAGTCCCCAATGTACCCCTTCGCAATTCAGCACGATATTAAAAATCTACAAGTTCACTTATAAGAAAAGATAAGAAAAACCTTAGGTTCCTGTTGATCAGACAACAGAAATATATTGGCAGTTTTGTTACAACACATCATGAAAATAACTCGTGTTTTCAAGAAAGATCCATCCTATTGAAGAGTAAAGTTTCATAGCGTGGCAACAATTCATCCATTATCATGAATCGCGTAATAAAAAATCGTGTGGACGTGGTTTACAAAGCAGGGTCGAACTGTCCATCTCCTCTTCATCTGACTGTCCGCTAAGATATTGGCAAGTTAGTGGATGCCAGAACGAATCTATGCAACAGGCAATTTGTCACGCGATAGACACCCTTTGTGTTTGTCGCAAGAACACTTATACTTTAGCATCACATTAAACTACGCAAGGAAACGCAAGTGAGTAAGATACCAACGCACGGAACTTTTGGGGGCTCAGCTATACTTTATTAGTCCAGTACTATTTGTACCCTCTGAAATTTTGAATTTAAATTATCTCACTCAATTAAACAGGAAAATATCGTTCTAATGGCCAATATTGGTAAGACTATTATTAATAAAATATTTAAATAAACGAAGGATTACTTATAAATCAGATTTCTTAATGCTCTCTATGGTTAGGATGAATATTAAATTCATGAGATGAAGTAAAGTTTATTGGGAAAGTTCCGTTGAGGAGAAATGGGAATTTTTTACCTTTCACCTTGGCGCGCACGCATTGTCTCTTAAACCTTCTAAGAACTTGCTCCGCTGAGTTTGGACGAGATTTCAACATCACATTACTAATTAAATAACATGCTGAAACGCAAAGAGTTCACTTTTCTTTCTCTTCGCTCTGGCTTTGTTCTGTCACGCCTTGTAACACGGTCTAAGAGAACTGCTATTCTCTCAGCCGGTAATTATACAGGTGTCAGCAAAGGACGCTAGAAAAAAGTAATATGTGGAGGTCAGACTTTCTCTACATCTAAACGGAACCATCTCAGATCGACCGATGCTTACGAGAGATGCGATAAGCGCGTCTGACAAGAAGAGAAACAAATGAAGACAGGCTCGCAATGGAAAATGTCGCCCTCCCGAAGAATAGTGTACTTCCAGTGTTGATTTATCGGACGGAGTATGTTCCCAAAACTGACTAGGCGGAAAAGATAAGAGCATCAGACGGCGCCGAGAGCAAGGAGATGTTACTAAGTAATCACCTGCAGCGGTAATCCGTTCTCCCCTGGAAGCTGTCGAGCGGTAAGTAATCGCCGCCGCCGAGTACTCGATAACCACCGGGCTACAGCACCTGTCACGACACCACCGCCGACTCCGCGCGGTTGTCGCGACCAGCGATACAGGAGGCGGAAAAAGAGGGTCCGGGGCGATTTGTCACCGGGCTGGACGCGGCGCAGCCAAGGCGGAGGCCGAGGTGGGAGGATGCGGAGATTAAAGCCGGGGAGGCGACGGTGGTGACGCTTCTGCGGAGAATAAGCGTGAAGATTGAAATGCTGGTAAAGATGAAAATGGACACGGAGGTGGATGTAAGGGATTGATTGATTTTGTTTGTGTGTCCGGGCGCGTCAACTGCTTCGGTCATTAGTCCCGTGAGTGTAGTGCATGTTTTTTTCTCGGGAGATGGCGGTGATCTTCCCCCGCTAGATGGCGAGATCAGGCACCGACCTACCATCGACTAGTGGAGATTCACCCTAACCAAGACTCTCCCACCAGCGGGGCACCGCCCCAGTCGGGACAAGCTCTAAGCTCCCGACCGGTCTCCCGGAATATGTGGTGGTGTGGTGCATGTTAGTGTAAGTGCGTGTGTGTGTAAGAGGAGAGGATAGGACAAGAAAGAGGAAGGACAGGTCGCGCGCGGTCCGTGGCCCGTTTGGTAGGGTACTGCTCCGGCATTCGCCAGGCGCTGATCGGAGAAACCACGGAAAACTACCGATCAGAGCAGCCAGCCGCTAGAATTCTCCTCCTGACAGCGACTGAATTCGACCTAGCTGAAAAGCTAGTGTCGAAAATCCTGCCGCCATCAAAACTCGAACCTAGGACCTGCCGGACAGAAGCGCTGCAGTGACTTCAGTTGATGCACTGAGCTACCGCTACCGGTGGCTGTAAGGGAACTGAATGTGGGCGACGATTTAGTGACATTTGGGGAGGCAATGGAGCAAAGTTGGAGAAGCTAGAAATGTAGGCAGAAACTTTTATATCCTGAGGGATATCGATGAGGTGTCACTTGTGTCGATTTAGGCCATGGTGACTTACCAGTGATGTCTGTACACACATGACGTGGTTGACGAAAAAACGAAATGTCGTGAGGTCAACAATGGTTTAACGGTAGGTAGCACGAGAGGAGGCGGTGAAGAAAATACCGAAAAAGAGTGCAATTATTAAATATGGTGAAGAGACATGACTGATATAACTGGAGAACATGATTATTCCTATTGATGACTTTATATCAATTGTATTATTTGGTAGAAGTAATCGGGATAATGAAGACAACGAGGAAAAGAGGCAGAAGGGCAATTGTGAGTTTGCGAGATAAATGAGGTAGCAAAAACGACGTTATTAATTCGGCTGGTAATGCACGTCCAGGGTCTCAGAAACTGAGGCTACACACGACAGATGTTTGTGGCTGGAATGGCGAAGGGTCGAGCCTTTAGTGTCGCAGAATTTGGAGAACACATCGATGGCATTGTACACAAACATTATGCGACCACTCGTGATCACCTTTTTAGTTCACACCATTTTTGGAGGCCTCTCTTTCATATCTACTTGGTGAACACAAATTGAATGTCCCTGTATGACAGATCAAGCTTTTTGTTTTCAAAAATAAATTATGTCTGCCCATAAGTAACTGCGTATTTACAAACTTTCATGTTTGGTTGTTTAGAAATTATGAAATCTGAACATTCACTATATATGCACTAAGCCATCGACACTCAGTGATTAACTGGTAAGAACTCTGACGTTAAATTATATGGAATTTTCTAAAGTTTCGTTCAATAAAAACATAATTTAAATTGCCAACGTTTCGGCTTTTATTCAGCCTTGTTCAGGGCTATAACAAAGCGATTTTTGTGTATTCACTAGGTACAATAAATTTATTACAGATCTAATACTAGCCTATCTCTAGATCTACACTATACTAGATCTCTCGGAGTTATCCACTATTCTCACGACTCTTCCGTCCCACTTATCCCTTCCTGCGCTTCCTGGCTTTCATTTCCATACAGAGACGGGTTTCGGAGGGGGGGGGGGAACTGCCCCTTCGCCAATCGTGAGATAAATTTGAAAAAATTATATTTAGACATTGCATTCCCCGAACCTTCATACTTATATCATAAAATATTTATTTGTATCTGCTTTTTGATAAAAAAATTAATAATAACTAAACGAACAATAATTTTATTAAGTTGAGCTATTAACATACATTAAATTGGTGACCTGTAGTTCAGTTTTATGAAACGTGCGGGATAATGTCGAGCGTGATTGCGAATATCTCTTATTAATAAACCCTCTTTCAATTATCTTTTGCTTTTAAACGTTATATACTTAGAAATTTAAAAAATTCGTGCCTAAAATCATGAGTCATAACACTCAAATTAATTAAAAAAAAGAAAGAGAATTTCCCGTTTATTAAATACTATAGATATAAATGAAAATATAAATATTTTCGATCTTGAAAAAACGAAGATTGCATTTTAATTAAATGTATTTAAAATATTAAATACTTAAATACTATACGTAAACTTTATATATAATTGTAGAATATATTTTGAAACATTTGTGTGCATAATAAATAATTAACAAAATTGAAAACAATGTATTTAATTGCAGCACAATTAACTCAAAGCGTTAATATAAACAAATATTTTTATGTTTATAATAGCTCCTCAAATCCCCCCCTCCAAAAAGAACGGATCCCAAATTCCACCTCTCTCTCCACACATTACTTTCAAATACCACGGCGCCTGAGCACAGCTTGGCCTTGGTAAAGAAAAATCCCATTGTTATAGCCCTGAGGAAGGCTAAAAAAAACGAAACGTTGGCAGTTTAAGTGATGATTCTTTTATTGACCGAAACTCAAGAAAATTCCATACAATTAGTTAACGAGGTCAACAAATCAAGCACGTGTAATGTTAAACGTACGCGACGGGTACGGGCGCGTAGGTAGCAAGGACCGCAGGGGTGACGGCAGCAGGGAAGGGAATTAAGGGGAGGGAAAGGAATGGCGGGGAAGGGAATGGAGGGGAAGGGAATGGAGGGGAGGGAAATGAATGGAGGGAGGGAATGGAGGGGAAGGGGATGTAAGGGAAGGGAATGGAAGGGAGGGGAATGGAAGGGAATGGAGGGGGAGGGAAAGGAATGGAGGGGAATGGAAGGAATGGAGGGGAATGTTAGCTTCGGAGGAGCGGCGCGCGTCGACGCGCGTCTTGCGCTGGGACACGGGTTTTCAATAAGAGGCGCTTTCCCACCGATAAGAACAATGAAGGCGATGTAATTAGGGTGCAGGCGCTGTGGAATGAATCACGCGCTGTCGAGGCGCAGCCCGCTCCTCCGCCAACGCGACGCGACGGCCGCGGCACAAAGCGGCCCCGTAACGAGGGCAGCGGCGCTGGACCTGGCGCTCGCCACGGCCAAGCATGAGCCGATGCGACATCGCCAACATCACATACATCGCCACGCATCTCGAAAACGTCTATGCCTCAAATTACCGATATCCAAAATTTAAACTTATATGCTAAAAATTTAAACTTATGTGCTCAAAATTTTAACACCAATGTTAAAAATACGTTGCTCCTAAACCATCAACGTTTTTAAACACCTTTTAAATCTCTTAGTGATCTCCTTCACAATGATCGCGTGAGAGAGATGGCAGAGTTTAATAATTCATAAATAATATTTATAGAACTACAAATCACAGTAAAAACTAATAAGAATTGACAAATATTTTATTGACAGATTTAACAATAAGGCATTAACTTAACTTAAAAACTTAACAACAAAAAATATTTTACATTTAACCCAATTTGTCTTACTAGGGAGTATATCCCTCTTTAAAACGATAGAGATATGAGAAAAGAATAGACATTTAAGTACCGTACGTTTTGTCACGTCAAATTTGGTCTATTATTGAACATGTAAAAACATCACAAAGAAATAAAAGAAAATACATTGACCCAGGTTTTTGAGTAACCGGTTTCTTAATAAGGCTGGAAATATTGTTGATGCACTAATAAGAATTTGTCAAACTTTTGAGACGCCGAAATCTTCATGACAGTCTTCAAACCGTATCCCGAGGCATAACGAAAACAATACCAGACCATTACGAAGACAGAGCACCTGTCTCCCGCGACTGACAGGTACACACGTTCTCGTTTCTTTCAGCTTTTATTAGACAAGAGAGGTGCACTACCCGTTCTTTTGTATGCTTCAAAATGCTTCAATTATTACTGCACGGAGAGAACTGGTAGAACTTCGTTTTTATATCATATAGTCAATGATACTTATTTTGGCATAATGATGCAATAGATTTTTTATTGTTTATTTGAAATATCTTTAAATACATTACAGAAAAAATATAAAGGGAATTATTTGTGATATGAGTTTGAAGTAATGTATCTGCGTTGTTCAAAGAGACCAAATGTGGAATAGGTACATGGTGCAAATGTATATAATACGAAAATGCATAAGAAAACACTTTTGAAAACGCTCTTAATAATAATGCAAGTAATCGAGTTATATAATATTTCATGCGTCGTAACTCTGAAACATTCACTTTACGCAGAAAGAACAATAGCTATCGAGGATCTAACTAAATATAATAAAAAATAATTATGTCGAATAACTGTCTAAATACACATTTTAAAACAAACTTACAATTTTTGTCTTTAAGTCAAGGGTGAATCCGTACGTTCGTTTCTAATCAGAAGGAAAAGAATGTTCGCAATGTAAAGAAAGACGAAAAGTCATGAAACAATTGTTGCAAATAATATCAACGACCAACAAATTAGCTTTAACAAGTGAAAACGCGTCAGAAACCCAACTGAAAGTTTATAAAACAACGGCAGTTCCAATGATAACTTATGGATGTGAAAATTAGGCCCACAATAGAACAGATATGAAAAAAATAGAAGCCGCGGAAATAAGATTTCTTATACCTTTGTCGGGCTATTCAATACTGGACCATAAAAGGAACTCGGATATCAGAGACGAATTAAAGATCTTCAACCTAACAGAAAAAAATAGATACACTAAGAAAGAATTGGCATGATCATTTCATGAGAATGCAGGAAGATGGAATGCCAAAAATCCTCCACAACTACAACCCGTACGGGAGGAGGAGTAGGGGCAGACCAATACGGCGATGGAAGGATACTCTTGAAGACGAAACGGACCAATAGGCTCAACCCATGATGATGATGATGAAGTGAAAACACCATTGACTATTGAATGAAGTAGAATCCTCGGCGGACCTCTGCCAGCTTGGGCCCCGCTCTCTCAGCCTCTGGCGATGAACAGATAAGGCGTGGACGCAGAAATTCCGTCAACAAACATTACGCCTTAACGCCCAATTTATTAACGCTTATCTCAGCCTGTCGAGACGCTGGCGGAGCGAAGCGTGATTTAAGGAGCGCGATTCGACCAGGCGTCGGCGGCGACTCCTCGTTTGTTTTCCATTTCCAGTAACAGCTGCTTTTGGTTGTTTTCTGTTCGTTTAGTCTACCTTTCGCGATATGAATTCTTAAATCTTTAACAAAATTTATTTAGGATTATTTTTATTCCTTCCTCTTCTGTTATGTTCTTAAATCATAGCATCAACTCTTAAATCTTGAACCTGTTTCTAGCCACCCCTACCATCTCTTTTTGTAAACTCACTTTTTATGGCATGTATGCCTTGTTTTGCTTGAGTTCTTACAAACAATTTTACATAGCTTATATATTCATTATGAGAAATAAGGATTCCCTCACATCTTCGCTTTCTTCTCGTACTGTTCTCCCCAGTCTGCAAAAGTTTTTTTGGTTAGTGATTTCTCGTTTTCATGTTCACTACAACATAAGTAATTATCTGCTTTTAGCCCTTGGCTACCTCCTTGTACTTTTGTTCCATTCTTACTTTGACTTTAGATAGTTCACTCTACCATTTACATTTAATTCTTACATTTCTTTCTGTCTCTGTCTCTTTCTTTTTCTTTTACTCTTTCTCTTTCTTTCTTCCTTTCCTTCTTTCTTTTTTGTACATTTCAGGATTCTGTTCACATGGTTACATATGTAAGATCTGAGACTTGAAACCTTGCCCTAATTTGACCACAATTATTTCTGAGAAGACAAGATGAATCTAGATCCAAAGAAGTTCGACAAATGTAAACATACTCAAAACAATTCAAAAAGGTGAGTTCAATTAATGAAAAACTATTGTTTAATTAGCCAATAAAGGTTTATAAAAGTACAATCTGCACACTCATGAAATCAGCAATTTCTGTCTATAGTTGTAGATAATTGGACAACTGGGGTCTATACTATTTGTTAATAGTTTTGATATCATGCATAGGACGCCATCGCCGTTTCGCAGGCGCTCTGAAGCTCAAGGGAAGCGCGGAGTGAGGAAGAGGGGCACTGAGAGGTAAGCGCAAATCGTTGGTTTTGAGCCTTTTTTCTATAAGAGAAAGCAAAACCTTTTGAACTTAGCTGCATATGCGCCATCAACCTCGGTGCGGATCAACCACCGTTTGCTTTACACCTGTTTCGTTTAGGATGTTTGCATCTATTGAAGACACACAAATCTCAAATTATATTACACAATGAGAAGCAACAATGAAAAGGTTTCAGATCCCCAATTGGGGACCATGGTATTTAATTGATCGATTGATTTTTTCGTGTTTCCGGGTGCGACAACTGCTTTGGTCATTAGTCCCGTTAGTGTCGTGCATGTTCTTTCTCGGGAGATGGCGGTAATTTTCCCCCGCTGGATGGCGAGATCCGGCGCCCACCTCCCGTCGGCTAATGGGTTTCCCCTAACCAGGACTCTCCCACCAGCGGGACACCGCCCCAGCCGGGACAAGCTCTAAGTTCCCGACCGAACTCCCGGAATATGTGGTATTGAAGTGCATGTTAGTGTGTGTGCGTAAGGGGAGAGGATAGGACAAGGACGAGGAAGGAAAGATCGCGCGCCGTCCGTGGCCCGTTTGGTAGGGTACTTACTCCGACATTCGCCTGGTGTTGATCGGAGAAACCACGGAAATCTACCGATCAGAGCAGCCGGCCGCTAGAATTGTCCTCCAGACAGCGACTGAATTCGACCTAGCTGAAAACCTAGCGTCGAAAATCCTTCCGAACCTAGAATCTTCCGGTCAGAGGCGCTACAGAGTGACATCAGTCGATGCACTGAGCCACCGCTCCCGGTATGGTATTTCAGGGGTGAATAGTTTTGATATCATGCATAGATTGCCATCGCCATTTCACCAACGCTCTGAAGCCGCCGGGAAGCGGGGAGTGCGGGAGGGGCGTGGCACTGCGAGTAGGCGCGCCGCATGCATCAGGCGGGTTGGGCATGAAATACGGCGGCCAGAGGAGCGGGTGACGGCCCAGTCACGGCCCCACCCCACACTGACAGCCCGCTCGCTGCCTTCTTACAAGGGAAGGGGTTCTTCTTTGTGCAACCACTCTTCGGAAACTCGAAAGATTCAAAATACATAAGAAGGTTGAAAGATGCTAATATTTATCTACATTATATATATATATATATATATATATATATATATATATATATATATATATATATAAGAGAAGAAAAGAGAGAGAGAGAGAGAGAGAGATCAATTTTAATTTTACTACATAAAAATGGATTATTGGTTAATGTGTTTGAAGACAAACCCCTTACATCCACACCCACATAAATATACACAAAATAGTAACAATTATAGAAATTTATTGATTTTTAAAATAAGGCACATCGAAAATTCCTTGTCATTCCTTTTTCGCAACCTCCGTACAGCATTCACTGATTTTTAAGGGCAGTTGAAAATATAAATCAACAGTTTCTCTTATGACTTCAAATATTGGTTACCAGAGCAAGTTTCTTAGAATTGAAGGAATTATTAGAACTTACAGTTTCTCTGGTGCATGGGAAAGGATTGATTACAATTGCAATATGTTCTTTGATTTTTAAGGGCAGTTGAAAATATAAATCAACAGTTTCTCTTATGACTTCAAATATTGTATTGTATCGTCTACATTTGTCTCAAGTCCCCAAGATTTTAGAAATTAACATTGAAGGGTCACTTTGAATTTTCTGAAATTACCTTTGGTTATATATAACATTGGAAACAAAACTATTTTATTTCTCATATTAATATATTCTATACCTCGAAAATACCACACTGAATATAGTAATAATTCATAAAGTACGTAAAATTGAGAATAAATCTACTCGTATATCCTCTCGGAAACACGTAATCAACACAAAACCTTATTTGTGTCATTCAAAATATAAACCATGAGAATAAAGATAAAGTGTATTTCTTCTCAGACTTGCAAAAGAACCCTTATGCTTGGATCCTTAAATACCTCCTGTAATGCATCAAGAATTATATGATATACCGGCACAAAGCACATTACGTACTTCATGAATCATATATGTGATTCTAACTGAAAAGGTCTTAGCGGAAATTTTCCATCCGGTCGGTGACCACCCAAGTTGCTACTTTATCTCCGTTATACTGTAAGCATGAAACCAGAAAGAATAAAACGATTTTCGGAGACTTAGTGCGTCTATTCGCACTAAACACTAGACGGAGAGGGTAATTTTATGTCAAGCGACTTTGCTTCCGTTTGGATTTCTTTCAAAGGAAATACCACGAAAGCTCACGAAGAAGGGCCAAGGACTTTTCAGAGGGTGCGAGCACAGGATATCCTAATATTTGATCTTTCGCGAGGCCATACATAAAGGGAAATTTGGTTGGTTCAACCTTACGCTCCTACAAAGTCAAAAAGCCACACCAATGAATACAAAAATAAACAAAACAACATAACCAATCAAACCTATTATATAATAGGTTTATATAACATCTTAAATTTTAAGACAATAAGTTAAATATTTAAAAAAATCAGTTAATTGTATTTTAACCAATTGTTTGCCTCATCAGGTACATAGGTTCTTATCATTTTTAAAAACATTTATTATTATTTTTAATATTGTCGTATGACGTAGTATACGCATTGCATTCTTCATTTGAATTATCGTGTTGTAATTTTTTTTTTCAGAAATACATCTAGCATGTATCCTTGGTTCTGTGTCTAAAATTGATGGATCTTCAAAATCAAATACGTGCGAAAGTTGAATTCTATGTTTTGATATCGTATTTAACTTTTCATGTATTTCTCTTATGTTCATGAAATTTTATGTTAATCTTCCTGCAATACACGAGGGAAAGTCATTAAGTACTAATTCAATAAGTACTAAGCCTAACCGTCTGTAGGTTGACTGTATACAAGACATGGCGAGGTCGCGTGCAAGGTAACAGGCATTCTGGAGCACGCGGTCACTGCATTACGAGGCGGTTCGGTACTGGCGCGAGATTTAAAAGTAAAGGTTGTACAAATCGTTCGGGAGTAGTGGTACGTTACTGGCTACCGGCCCAAGACCGTTTGTGAGAAGTTAATTGACGGTTACTGTCACAAATTTGGCTATGTTAATTTCCATTTTCTGTTTAAAGCGAAGTAATGATCCATTAAAATGAAATATTACGTCAGTCAGATTTCGAATTCTCAATTGAGACTAAAATGAAACATTTTGAATCGAAAGTACCTTGATTTTGTAATAGTTTTTCTTAATAATGAAATAACAGCATTAACTTTCTACATTCAGGTTAGAACATTTAACAAAGATTCTAGTCATGTAAAAGCATGGTATCTATATTAAAAATGGTCTCAATGTACATTTTGTACGTTTGTTGTAATCAATTATAGAGACTGAGTGCTGATACATATTGACTTTCACTCATAATTAATTAGTTCGTAGTAAAAATAAATAAATATTTTAGAGCGAATAAGTTGGAATAAAAAAACGAAGACACTGATTAAGAATCTCTTCTGCGATACTTACGTTAATTGAGATATAAGTATGTTAAGGAATATCCACTGTAGTATTGTACTAAATGTAGCAAAAGTAATAAAATAGTTCGTATGCACATTCTTGGTCAACACAATAAAATTCTCCGTTTTCCTGGGCAGGATTACACAATTGCCTCTTCCTTCGAAGAACTTCGTAAGGCATGAAAAAATGCGAAGCCCTGATTTGCCTCAATTTTAAAATATTATTTCAAAGCGTAAAATAATAGAGTCAAAAGACTTTATGAAAAAAAAATATCTTCATGCTATCTTCGCTGAAGAAAGTCATACGTTGTTACTGTTGAACGTACAACTGAAACCTGCAGCGCCTGTGACCGGGCGGTCCTAGGTTCGAGTCCCGACGGCGGCAGGATTTTCGACACTAGCTTTCAGCTAGGTCGAATTCAGTCGCTGTCTGGAGGAGAATTATAGCGGCCGGTTGCTCTGATCGGTAGTTTTCCGTGGTTTCTCCGATCAACCCTAGGCGAATGCCGGAGCAGCACCCTACCAAACGGAACACGGACCGCGCGCGATCTTTTCTTTCTCTTCCTTGTCCTATCCTCTCCCTTTACACACACATTTACTCTAACATGCACTACATCACCACATATTTCGGGAGACCGGTCGGGAGTTTAGAGCTTGTCCCGGCTGGGGCGGTGCCCGTTGGTGGGAGAGTCCTGGTTAGGGGGAAACCCCACTAGCCGACGGTAGGTAGGCGCCGGATCTCGCCATCCAGGGGAAAGATCACGGCCATCTCCCGAGAAAAAAACTTCACTACACTAACGGGACGAATGACCAAAGCTGTTGACGTGCCCGGAAACACGAAAAAATCAATCAATCAATCTTCTGAAACGTTTCCATAATATAATCTTGGTCTATATTTCCGAGAGATGGAGGGACAGAGAGAGAGAGAAACAGAGAGGAGAAACAGGAGAGAGAGAAACAGAGAGAGAGAAACAGAGAGAGAAACAGAGAGAGAGAAACAGAGAGAGAGAAACAGAGAGAGAGAAACAGAGAGAGAGAGAAACAGAGAGAGAGAGGAACAGAGAGAGGAACAGAGAGAGAGAGAAACAGAGAGAGAAAGAGAAACGGAGAGAGAAAGAGAAACAGAGAGAGACAGAGCGAGAGAGACAGAGCGAGAGACGCAGAGAGAGACAGAGAGAGACAGAGAGAAACAGAGAGAGAGATAGAGAAGGGGGGAGAAATGTAGATCGACTTCAAAGCGTTAATGTTCCGTAATCGTGCTGGTTGCACTTTGCATGTCGGAAACAGGAATCCTTCAATCACACCCCCGACGGAGAGTTCACGCAGCACTCAGCGGACTGCGGGGGAACCGAGCGAGGACAGTCGCTGCTTCCGAGGCAATGAGGCGCCTCCTAACTGCGCGGGGTCAGGGTTCACGCCCCGGCGCGCGCGCGTAATCACGAGGGAGCGGCCCTGCGCCGCACAGTGGGGCCACACAGGGGAACAGTTGGCAAAAAGTATTTTTTCGGAGGATTTTCGGAGAATATGCGGAGGATTTTCGGAGGATTTGTTTGGGAGAATCTTCGGAGAATTTTCGGAGAATTTTTTGAGACTTTTTTCGGAGTTTCTTTGGTGGGAATTTTGGTAATAAGAAACATATTTTATAATTAAACAATGACTTATTTAATTGTTTAACCTTTAAATATTTATTTACATAACCTCAAAGTCAGAACGTTCATCATGTGACTCTTCTTCAAAAAGTGAATTTGCACTTGAAGCCATTAACATTGGTGTAACTTCTAGAGCCAATAACTTTGTGATAATTTTTCTCTATTTCATTTGTGAAATCAGTGGGTTAGATGCAATTAACAGCCGGCAAAGCACTTCTTTTTTTCAGATTGCACTTTTTCCGTTTTTTTTTCTTTTCCAGTGTGTTTCATAACACCATACAGATCCCTCCCTGTTAATAAAGAGTTATCAGTACTAGATCATAAAAGAAAAAAATAATCTTGGCTAACAAAGGCTAACAAAGCTAGATGTGAATCATCATAAACAAAGTACCTCAATGGGGCAAACATGGGCAAACTTTGATTAAAGTTTTGAAAACAGGATGAACTCCAGAATTTGATTCAGTTAATATCACAGCCCGGAAACACCCGAAAGGGAAGTGAAGACAATATAAAAACCGGATTTCAAAATTGCATTCCATTGTGACACGTGAAGTTTCTACTTGGAATTCACAAATTATTATTCAAGGAATATATATTTTTAGAAATACAGATTTAAAGTACATACCTCCAGGTATCATATCCATAGCACGTACGATTCTGCTAGTCGAGAGAGGAAAATTATTTGCATCGAAAAACACATTAGAAGAGCGAAGAAGTGCATCATGCATCACTTGTGCTGGTTCAAACATCCACTGAAAGGAATGGCGTGATTCTCCAGTTCTTTCCTGATTGGAGAACGATGGAGGAAACATTTTTCTATCCCTATCTTGTGAAAAGGAGATTTTGAAGTATATATTTACTGAGAGCGGTAGCTCAGTGCATCATCTGATATCGCTGCAGCGCCTCTGACCGGGAGGACCTAGGCTCGAGTCCTAACGGCAGCAGGATTCTGGACACTAGCTTTTTCGGCTAGGTCGAATTTAATCGCTGTCTGGAGAGAATTCTAGCGGCCGGCTGTTCTGATCGGTCTCAGACGAATGTCTGAGCAGTACCCTATCAAACGGACCACGGTCCGCGCGCGATCCTTCCTTCCTCTTCTTTGTCCTCTCCTCTCTCCTTAGACACACACACACTAACATGCACTACACTACCACATATGCCGGGAGACCAGTGGGGAGCGAGGAGCTAGTCCCGGCTGGGGCGGTGTTCCGCTGGTGGGAGAGTCCTGGTTAGGGGAAACCCCGCTAGCCGGCGGTAGGTCAGCGCCGGATCTCGCCATCCAGTGGAGGAAATTTTCTGCCATCTCCCGAGGAAAAAACGCGCACTACACTTACGGGAATCGCGACCTAAGCTGTTGACCGGAATCACTAACGAACCAACCAAGCAAAGTATATTTTGAATTTGGACTTTTTGCCCCATCCTCTGGCCCCACTGTGGGCTGGGCTGCGCCGCGCAGAACGCCCCGTGCTGCGCCTCGTTACGGCAAGTGATGCATTGCTGCGCGTGAAGGCGCGGCCGCGCGGGCGCAGCCGACGCATCATCCTCTTCGCGTTATGGAGCCGCTTCCCATTGTGTGTTTGTTTCTGCTCGAGATGGTAAAGACTCTGCGAGCGGGGGGCGTGTTTGAACGGCGCGGGTCATTATACCCCGGGTCATGCTGCACAGGCCCAAGGGAAGCTCGCGAGGGTGTGGAAGATATACGGCGAATGGACATGAAAGGTGATTCAATGGAAAAACCGTCGTGAACGCACCTACAAAAGTTAAGGAAAGGCGAGAAGTTAATTCATTAAAAATAATGTATGGTTTTCGCATTATTTTAGTTAGAAGAAAGCCATGCTTTTTGAAGTTACTATATATTCATTTAACAGAAATAAAGGAAATGTAAATATTTGGTAGAATTTCGATCGGTTGAAATAATACAATATAAAATAATAAGAAAAAATTGCAATGCAGTTTATGATTAAAATTGGTAAAACGTTTATCGTTAAAATATTGCTATTTTAATTCATGCATTCCAAGAAAATAAAAGGTTTAAAATTTTCTACACACTCACGTGTTTAAAATAATGTGCGACTCCCATTCAAATTTTTAAGCATCCCTTTGGATGAAGGAACCCATTTCTTAAGTCAAAATTTGCATCAACAAAATGAACTCGGACGTAAACGATTGTACATTTCTTTCTGAACAAGTACAATTCATCAACAAAATACGTACTGACAAATTTATCGTGCCGCACCTATTTCAAAATGTTCATTTCCAGTCTGACACTTCTATTACCGTCAGATTTCGCATAAATAACGAAGGAAATGACGTCCTTTCAACTTGGGCAAACATCAGTAATTACCCGTTACATTTCCTTGCAAATGACGGGCGAAGCAGCACCGGCACATCGCGAACAATGCTGGAACGCGCGTAATTGAAATTGCACGCGGCGCCCGTCAGTGGAAAACCAACCAGCGGCGGGCGGGTGGTTGGACCACCGGCGCGCGGGCAGAGGTCAGGCGCGCGTCCATCCGTCATGGGCACCACCGACGCTGACGCCGACGCCACCGCGCCCCGGCGAATCCACCGCCCACAACCGCCCGCGCCCGCCCGCCCTTCGCCCCGCAACCATTAGGCTGTCACCGCACCCACTGTACGCCCTCTACGCGCTATACTTGGGTTTGGTGAGAGATACCTGGTTGAGGAAATCCCATTAGACGGCGTTAGGTCGGCGCGGTATCTGGCCATCCAGCGAGAGAAGACCACCGCCACCTCTCGAGCAAAAACAGGCACTACACTTACGGGATTAATTACCATAGTAGTCGACGCGCCCGAATCACTAACAATCAATCCATGATAATCGATCCATGTTAAACGATTAACATGGATTGATTATGATTCTGCCAGCCTACCGGCCCGGCGTCCACCTACCGTCGGCTAATGGGTTTGCCTCAACCAGGTATCGCTCACCAGCGGGACGTAGCCCCAGCCTGGACAAGTTCTAAGCTCCCGACCGGTTTCCCGGAATATGTGGTAGTATAGTGCATGTTAGTATAAGTGTGTGTGTGTGTGTGTGTGTGTGTGTGTGTGTGTGTGTGTAAGGGGAGAGGATATGACAAGGAAGAGAAAGGAAAGATCGCGCGCGGCCCGTGCCCTGTTTGTTAGGATACTGCTCCAGCATTCGCCTGGTGTTGATCGGAGAAACCACGGAAAACCACCGATAAAAGCAACCGGCCGCTAGAATTCTCCTCCAGACAGCAACTGAATTCGACCTAGCTGAAAAGCTAGTGTCGAAAACCCTGCCGTCGTCGGAACTTGAATTTAGGACCACCCGGTCAGAGGCGCTGCAGTGACATCAGCTGATACACTGAGCCATCGCTCCCTGAATTTAAAATGGCAATGTGAGACAATCAAATTGGGAGATTCATCATTTACATAAGTACTGTTCACATATTTAAAAACACTGGTCACCTGTAGTGTTCTTTCGAAAAGGATGGTGACCACCTTAACATGATGTGAGAAATGAACATATATCTATCATGAACTGTCATTGCTGTGGTGATTTTCCCAATTCAAGGAATCAAGGAACAAACTTTACTCTAAAATAACCGTGAGCTCTTTTGGAATAGAAAGGCGAGTGACCGGTTTATTGTGAGCACGTCGACCTGCTCTAGTTAGTATACTTGCCTACAGAATTTTCCAGTCATCTCCTTGCGTAATTATTTTGTTTATATCATGCATTACTTACGTATTTTCAAATTCGTCAAACATCTACATGCGAAAGTGTTTGAAAACAATAAATCAATGAAAACTAATTGGAATGTCAACGCAATATTTTATAAATTAAAATATTTTTCTTGTTATTTTACAGGTAGAAATTTGAAGTAAGGAATTATAACATTTTCGACTGATATTTTGCAATGTCTCAAATATGTTGATAGTTTCCACGTACTAATAATTTAGAAGTTAGGAAACACATTTGCGATATTTTCGAAGCAGTGTAAAATACATGATTATTAATTAATGGGCATAGTTAACCGCGTTACGTTACGTTAAACCATCCGTAAACAGCACCAACACACTTCAGCGACTGAATACAAAGAGCTAAAGCGTCGACATTTAGAGCACGTAAACGATGAACAAGTATGTGTAGACAAATGGTCAACCGAGTGAGAAAGGAATGAAAAGGTCCCCGGGAAAAGCTCGTTTGCAGTGAAGCCTAGCAGAGCGAAAAGGCCCCACGTCGTGGGCCTTTTCGAAAGGGGGCAGCTGGCTCCACCTGCAGACGCTTTTCCGCCCGAGATGGCGCTTTGACAGCAGGTAAATAGAAACAGTCCTAACGACTCGGCAGGGTTTTTTACTTGTAGACTTCGAGACTAACGTTCGCGTTAATGCACTTCGTTCTCACGGATCTTTTTACTTTATTTGTTCACCGCGAGAATGCATGTTGGGACACAGTGCGTCGCGCTCTCTTAGTGGTGTTCATGATGTTACTAAGACTTCAATGTTCTTTTAATGCTATTTAAAGGGATTATTTTCATCATCGGAAACACACTTTCATTTTGTGTTCAGTGCATTTTTAGTCAAATTGTAGGATTCTTAAGAGATAGAGACGTAGTCTTTGCAGTTCCAGATCCACGAGAAATTCATTGACTTTATATAGTATTTGTTATCAATCAAGAAACAATGTTGTTGTGTAGGTCCAGAAAAATAATTTGAGAAAATATGCACAAAATATTTGCATCGTTGTTACAAGTAGAATGAATTCATTTTCATTTTGAATTGCAACGTCAGAGGAAAATAATGAACTTTATATAACCCTCAAATCATTTCAAATCACCCAATTCATTCCGCAATACATGACTGGAATACATGAGTACGGTTGAGACTCGCTACCTAGAATTGAAAACGGAACATATTACAAGTCGGGTTGCTGACTCTAAGCAATGCCATTATTGAATTGTAGACAAAAAATGCATTACAATTGTTCTGTCATTTTTAAGCTGAAATGACCAATGTCTACTTTCTATCGCTCTTCACCTCTGGTTTTTGTGAATGTTTTGTTATTTGAAAAAGTTATTGGATTAAGTGAAAGATAACATCTCGATGTTGGATGATATGACGTGAAAGGGAAGAAAAATCACGAGAACAGAGGTGGAATGCAAAGAATCCCTCGACTAGAACTCCCAATTGCATTGCTAGCGCTTCTTTTTAATTACCTTATTACTGTTTTCATCATTTTATTTATAAATTAATGTATAGACAAAAACATTAAAAATTGTTGCAACATTTCATAACTTGTTATAAAATTTTAGTCTAGTGGTGAGTCATGTGTTATTATGTGTTGTGTGTTGGCGAATTACGTAATTAAATAAATGAATAAGTGGATTAACTTCTCTTCAAAGGCATACCATTTGAACAGAGCGATTCAGACACTATTTCACCTCTCCAGTACAGTTTCAGTTACGCCTCACCATATACATTTTTAAAGTATTATTATTTTAATTTTTAACTTGAAATAAAAAAATACACGCGCCGGCCTGGATTGCTTAGGTCCTTAAAGCTGAAGGGCCTCAGCAGCCTCGGCTCGAAGGGTAGCGGGTTCGAATCCTGCCTCGGGCATGGATGCTTGTATAAAACTCACAGTGGTTGCTATATGACCGAAGATATTGAAAAGCAAAAAAAAAAAAGTGGTTGCTATATGACCGAAGATATTGAAAATCGACCTTAAAAAATACACGAGTATATTCGTAATGACCGGGAGGTCTTGAGTTCGAGTCCTAATGGCGGCAGGATTTTCGACACTAGCTTTACGTCGAATTGAATCGCTGTCTGGAGGAGAATTCTAGCGGCCGGCTGCTCTGATCGGTAGTTTCCTGTAGTTTCTCTGATCAACACCAGGCGAATGCCGGAGCAGTACCCTATCAAACGGGCCACGGACCGCGCACAATCTGTACTTCCTCTTCCTTGTCCTATCCTCACCCCTTACACACACACTTACACTAACACGCACTACACTACCACGCATGCCGAGAGCCCGGTCGGGGAATTAGAACGTGTCCCGGCTGGGGCAGTGCCCCGCTGCTGGGTGATACCTGGTTCGGGAAAACTCCATTAGCCGACGGTTGTTCTGTGCCGGATCCGACCATCCATCGGGGGAAGACCACCGCCACCTCCCGAGCAAAAAGACGCACAACACTAATGGCCGTAGTAGTTGACGTACCCTGAATCACTAAACAATCCACCAATATGTTCATAATGGAAATTCTGTTTGGATGCGATGAGATCTATATACGACAATTATTTTTGAATAATTTGTGAAAAATCATAAAAAAATTGTTGACTTTGGTGGGGGATGTTTCCCAGACAACCCTTTGGATCCGTCACTGCGTGTACATGTCCTTAGCGGGCGATTGGGTCCTTCGTCGCTCACCAGGCAGCGCTGCTGCGGCGTGTCCGGTTGGTACGCGCCACTCGCGCCGCGGGAACCTTTCAGGCATTTGACTGCGTCTCCTACTACGCGAGGCCTCTCCCCGCCGCTTCCGCTCGTAATTATGGCCAAGATTTTAAGAGAAGTTGATTGCTAAATCAAACGCCACGTTCCATTGCATGAAATGTGTGTTCGCGTGCCACTGTGTACGTGAAGCTTAGTATTAGTGTAGGATAGGTGTGTCGAGGCGAGGTCGATAGCTTCAAAAGACTTGGAGTAAAATTCAACCGGTTAGTTTTGAATACACTTTTAATTTTTTTTGAAACCATAAAGAACTTGAAGAGATAAAAGAATAGAAATAATACTAGCGATGAGCAAAATACAAATATTGATATTGTATTACATGAACGTTACGTAACCTATTTATTAGCTATTTTCAGATGGGATAATTAATGTTGAATACTGTTTACCTACAAGTAACGTAAATTTTAAACTTATTAGATAGATTGAAAGTGATTTGTAGTGTTTATGCAAAGTTCCTTGGTTCTTAGAGGTGAAGAAAAACATCTGAAATTTGTTGATTGTCTGTCTTGATTTTCCCAAGCTGAAGGACGACCACATCTAATGGAATGTTTAGTAAAATCGCCACTAAAACGTCTGAATAGTACATTTTTCATGTCAAGGGCATCAGATTTAAGACCAAAATTGGTGACAGGGATGAACATAAGTTGTATACTAAATTCTAGTAGTATGCAATGAAAATTCACCTCTAGACAAGTAAATGCAAATAAATTATTTATCGTTTAAAAGAACAGAGTTAAATAACTTATTGAAGAAAAGTATATTCATGTTATCTTGGCTGAAGAAAGTCATATGGGCATTAAGTTGTTATTGGTGAACGTACAACTCTTTATATTCTGAAACGTTTCGAAAAATATAGTCTTGGTCTATATTTCCGAGAGAGAGAGAGAGAGCGAGAGTGAGAAGGAGAGAAGAAAAAGAGAAAAAGAGGAAAGAAAGGAAGAAGGAAGAAAGGAAGAAAGAGGGGAGGAGGGGAAAAAAAAGGAGAGAAACAGAGAAAAGACAGAGAGAGAGAGAGAGAGAGAGAGAGAGTGTCCCAAACAATGATATTGTGACTAAGATTTTTATACCTGATTACAAAAAAACGAAAATTAGAATTTTCAAACTCAGAAGAAAGAGAATACTTATAATTAATTTACTGTAGTTGACGTCAACGATTATCTGAGACACAAATAAAGCATGTAATGTTCAAATTCCACTTTATTCTCGCAAAGTATTTTCCCAACAAATTTTCTTATAATTTTCATACATAATTTTAATTTACAGAATTTTATAAATCACCCATAATTATAATGCACGCCTTCATTTTCCTTCATAAACTATTCTTTTAACGAAGAGAGAAGACACGCGGTTGCGGGTAAATCCTCCGCCAGTATCTCCCAATCGCCAGACATTTGCCTCTATTTTTAGCCAAATAAATCTTAACTTTCCATTAGTTCGGAGGTTCTCCGCGCAGGGCCTCGGGAGCGGTGGGCGGCGCGGCGGCAGGTGGTCCCGGACCACCGTGCAGGGGGCTCCGCATTTGAATGGGGCCGAGATCGGCCGCTCCTCACACACAGGACGCGCCGCCCGCAGCCTCCTCCGTTCGCTTGTGAAATCGGAACAAATGGGGCCCTCGTTTGTACTACTTCTCCCGGACTGTCGGCGACTCGCGTGACAAACGTTTCGGGGCGACGAGATCTTCGCACCGCGTCGTCGGGGAGAATGCAGGGGGAAAACACCGGCTACGCGTTTGGGGCGTTCATCAGCATTCCTATGTTGATTCGCGCGATTTATCTTTTCGCGGGAAACGCTCCCATCTTCTGCCGGCCCGCGACGGTCGGGCGCGGGGACGACCGTCCCGTGGTTGTTACGTGTGTATTAGGGGAAACGGAAGATTTGTTGGCGGAGCTTCCCGTTCCGAGAGGGCCAGCTGCTCTTAAATCATCGAAGGCGCTGCGGGATGCCCCACGCCGGCGTTGCCAGCTCCTGCCCGGACAAAAGGCGCCAGGTTGATCACCGGCTGCAGGCTTCCCTGGCTTGCTATTCGGGTTCAGAAAACGTGTAACATACATTACGCAAAAAATTTGCATTATTAAAAGGAATTACGATAAAGAACACATGTAAGTTTTGAATTATTTGCTTCAAGATGTTGGTGAATGTAATCTAGAACTTGAAGGGAATATTTTTTTGAAAACTAATTATCTCAAATTACAAATGATTCAGTGACTCTATGGATTTCTTTGTTAATTTACATTTCTTTCTCTTGAGTAACGCATTATTGTAATTTGTACATGAAATTAGTTGTGTACATTGAAGGACTTCTTAAGCATCTTTAAAACTTTCAAAAATAAAATAAATCTTTATGATATATATATATATACATTCAAAACAAAAATAGGTTGTCAATATGACGTTGCATTGACTTTAAATATCTAAGTTTGTATTAATAGAGTAAATAACACAATGGAAACAATGTTTCAGTATGTAAATTGACACATTTTGGCACAATGTTTCCTCTTCCTTGTCCTATCCTCTCCCTTTACACACTCAGACACACTAAGATGCACTGCACTACCACATATTCTGGAAGACTGGTCGGGAGCTTAGGGCTTGTCCCGGCTGGGGCGGTGGCCTGCTGGCGGGAGAGTCTTAGGGAGAAACCCCGCTAGCCAACGGTAGGTCGGCGCCGGATCTCGCCATCCAGCGGAGGATGATCACCGCCATCTCCCGAGGAAAAAACATGCACTACACTTTCGGGACTAACGACCTAAGCTGTTGACGCTCCCGGAATCACTAACCACCCAACCAACAAGATCTCAAAACTACTCTTTCCCACATCCACCCCGAAAAACAAAATCCCCTTAATGAATCGCCATCACGCTTCATAATTTAACCCACGGCCACCAGTAACCTTCCCAAAACCACGAAGAATACGCGTTTCCTGCCGACGCGGCGGCACCGCAAAAAGGCTCCCACAGACCGACGCGGAAGATCCGCCGCCTATGCGGATTCCCCCCAGCGGAAGTTTCGCGTCACGTGTTGCCATATGAGCACGTACAATTAAACCAAATCCTGGTAAAATAATAATAAAAACTTCTGGATGTCCAAAAAATCAAAATAAATGTTGTTAAAGAATAGGATCACCTCCTCCTGCAGGATCAAAAAATGAAGTGTTTAAATTTCGATCTGTTAATAATATAGTAATAGCACCAGCTAATACCCCCTCCCCGTGCGAAAGCGCGAAAGTTGGCAGCGGCGCGAGGCGGCGCGAGGCGGCGCGGCGCCCCGCGGGGCCCCTGGCGGACCGCCCGCCATCCCGCGCGACGAAGCGAGTGCATTCCTAATGGGAGTTGCACACAGTCGCCGCACCGCGCGCTCTTGGACGCTGCACGTTCGCATCGAGCTTTATTCAGAGTGCACGTGCTCTCTGCGCTGTGAACGCAATAAAACTACTGCTGTAAGGGTAAAAGCCACTTCAATAATCCTTGACTATGCCTTAATAGTATTTGCATATGCCTTAATAGTATTTGCATATGCCTTAATAGTATTTGCATATGCCTTAATAGTATTTGCATATGCCTTAATAGTATTTGCATATGCCTTAATAGTATTTGCATATGCCTTAATAGTATTTGCATATGCCTTAATAGTATTTGCATATGCCTTAATAGTATTTGCATAGCCCTCATAATATTTGCATATCCCTTAATAATATTTGCATATGCTGTAATGTAATCTTGAAATAAGTCTTTTTTTTGAAATAAGTCTCCTTTTTATTCGTTTCTGTATTATTTTTCTTGCCATGAGTTCTTGGACGTTGCACGTTCGCTACAAGCTTAAGTTTCAGAGTGCACTTCTCTCCCGTGAGCGCAATGAAACTACAGCTGTAAGGGTAAAAGACACTTTAATTATCTTTGACTATGCCTTAATAATATTTGCATATGCCTTAATGTAATCATGAAATAAGTCTATTTTTTATTTCTTTCTGTATCACGGAATGGAAAGTAATCACGGAGTAAGTATTCCTTTTATTCTGTTCGGAGGCTTCATTAAGTCACAAGTTTTTGTCCTGTTGAGCAAAGTAGTACTGAATATATACCAATATTTTACAGCACAGCATTGTTATGGAGTTAAATTAATTTCTTGCATTATTATCCTAACTATAAATGGGATTAACCAACTTTTGTGAAGATTTCCTCGTGTCGCCAATAGCGGATTTTCGCATCAATCATAATAATGCGGTTGCAACCGAAAGTGTACATAATACACAATGGGAATACTTTTTTGCCATTCTCTGTTTGATGATATTTGTATTTAAAACTATAATAGTAATATTCCTAGTAAACTGGTAGCCATTAGTATGGGCTTAATATGCTGCTTTAATGTGTTCCTTTTTGTGACGGCGTACGAGCAAATGAGTACGCGCCAGCAAATTTTTAGGTGTCTCTTTTGGGATGTGAGTAATGGTTCGGAGAGAAATATGAAACAGGTGGCCTGTTTTAACGCGACAAAATTGGTTTCTAGATGGTGTCTGTAGTAATGAAGCTTCGTCGTTCCCATGACTTTTCTACACACTTTGCAACTGTGAGGATAGAAAATGTTACTTTCGAACCTCTATTTAGTACTCATCTTATGTGTTTCTTAATGTTACTAATTGCGTTTTAAAAGGAAAATAAGACAATGTGATGGCTTCAATAAAACGAATTGCAAAAATATAAGGATGAACGTCTTTATGTTGGAGGAACGGAAATAGATAACATTTAATAGATTAGATGAAAAAAATTCCAGCATGTAAAGAGAATTTCAAGGTTTCGGAAACAATGTTTTGAAACGTTTCAAGGCAGATCCCTTTCTTAATTATTTAAATTTCACCTGATCATTTGTTGTCTTTGGTTCATAATAAAACAACGTGTCTTCTCAATCTCATGAAGAATATTGTCTAGGGCTGCCATTGGGATAACGTATTTACAATTTCTTTAACATTTCATCCTTTCAAATTCCTTTTACTTCGAAGTAAATCAAATTTCCAATAAAATATTGACCAATGAATGCACGCCTTTTCTCGTTTTCAAATTTTGAAAAACATTAATTTCAGGTTTCATTAATTTCAGGTTCAATCATCTTTCATCATAATAATCTTTGTGGTTTTCTGATGAATATCTTCAAACAAAAATAAAATATTTCAAAACTTATAAAAAGATACTTTAATTGAACGCTTTTTATAACGGCTAAAATTAAATCTGACCTACATGATTTGTGAATTAAATATTATAAATATTGTGAAATAATTATTTTATGGTATGTTATTGTCTATCAAATGTCATCGGATTTCCTGGAAAATCGTCGGATTTGCATATTATGAAAGCTTGAGTAGTACTCGCCGAACACATTTTTTTCTAACTTTTTGATTGACTCATTTAAGATCACAAATGTTCGTTGTTTTTAGAGAGTTCACAATTTTGTCACCTTCTTTGCAAAAACCTAGGTAATTTTAAGAAAGCTAATTTATTCCTGATCAGGTTAAGATGATTAATTTTAACTTAAGACTTTCCAAGTTACGGAAAAATGCAAATATTGCGTTACAAAAGAACTTAGAGATTATGATCATCACAATGTCGTTTGAAAGCAGTCGTGACATAGACACAAAAGAAAGAAATTCCATGAATTTCGAAATCCACCACGAAGTTGCGAAAACTTGTGACGAAATCAAATTACTTCGTGGCAACGCACGGACGCGCATTGAATTGTAATCATTGTCCAAAATGTTAAAAATTAATGTTGCTTCGCCAACCAGAGATTTACAATGCATACTGATGTATAAAATTAATAGGCCCATTAGTTGTTTTTAACGCACCAATCAGTCTCCTTAAAATACTCCGATGAATAATAGTGAGAAAGTGGAATGTGTAGTCTTTAATTAATTAGAGGCACTCTGAAGGCCCATGTAATGTAGAAAAAATATGTTAATGTGAAGTAATGTACGCAATTTAAAACTCATGGTTCTTACCGACGGGAGTTTTGGATCTAGTTAAAGCTAATGATATATTACGACACCAGTTTTCATTTTTGATCCTTCACCACTTGGGAAATTAGAATCGTTTATGACTCTTGTGAAATGAATAAAATTGTACGTATAACAGTGTGTTAAGATAACGTTCTAGTATTTCTCAACACCGTATTTGTACGAGATAAAGTGTGTAATGGATACTTGTTCTTTCGATTGAGACAGTGAACAGTGAACGATTCAACAGCAAGATTTATGGTAAACAAGTGTTACAAATTAACGAAAGAAAATTACTTGCGGATGGTAAAAGAGGATACAGTCTAAATCTTCCACTATATATATATATATATATATATATATATAATTTAATGAGATGTTATTACCATTCCATTGTATTAGTATAGTATAAGTCTTCAATAAAAATTAATATAATCAAACATATATTCTGCTGATAAAGAAAAAAATAAAGTAGTGAAACGAATTTTATGAATATCAATACACTAGCTGCCAATCCTAGTTAGAAGACTGCTTTTTTAAATAACCCACTATTGAGATTACCCACTATTTAGATCACGCCATGAGATCACTCTGTGTAGGTTCTAGTTTAAATCTTCCGTGTTGTTTGTAGTATACTGCTGCTCTCATTTGTTGGCGAAGGGGATCAATACACAATGCATGACAATTATTGCAGCATGAAAGACGTGCACGTTTTTTTCTGTTCAAGCGCTTACACCTATACGCAGTTGCACAGCAAAATATTATACAAACTAAAATTTTTAAATGCCTTTAATATTGAGAAATAAAGTAATCTTGAATTAACGACCAAAAATCACGGTTTTCTTTGTTGTTCAGAACTTTGAGATTTTTGTATTATACGTGCTTTGAATCAGCAGTTGAATGTGGAAGTAAGGGACCTCCTGAATCAATTTCAGAGAGCGCAAGGTGTTATTTCGCAGGTGTTAAATACAATTTTTCTTCAGTAAAAATGAGAGGTAGCCCAATAGGAAAAGTAAAAAACATTCACCCATCCGCAGCATGTGAAAACTTTGCCTAGAAAATTAATGCACCAATGGATTATTCCTGTAGTTCTGTTTAGATCTCGATTTTAATAAGACCACACATTAAACCAAGTGCATTCAAGAATATTTACACATTCATTATAAATTTATTGCAATAGAGATCTCAACAAAAAATAAAATAAAACAAAGAATGTGATTGTGTTATCAGTAGGAAATTTTCTAGTCGTTTGTTTAATGGAGAAACAGAAAATTTGTTAAAAGTTATCATAATTACCGTTCTGGAATAAAATAAGTCCACTCAACCCGCAATTTTTTAAAGGAAGTGAGACGTTCTTCATAGCGTTCTCTACTCAATGCGGTAACAAACGACAATTTTGAAAAGACTACGCATTGGATTGTGCATTTTCATAATGAAAAACAAATAATCCGCCTAATGTAAGCCGACCAAATACATTCATCAGCGCAGTGCGCCTGCCTGCCTCACCTGTCCACGCGCTCGCCCACGCCACGCCGGGAACAAAAGCCTGCCCCAACGGGCGGCGAAGCACAGAGCGGCGCCCTCGCCATGGCCCAAACCGGGGGGCCTTTCCCGGTTAGAGCGGGCGGCAGGGCTCGGGCCCTCGCACTCGCTATCGCCCTCGCACTCGCTATCGCCCTCGCCCTCGCTATTGCCCTCGCACTCGCTATCGCCCTCGCACTCGCTATCGCCCTCGCACTCGCTATCGCCCTCGCACTCGCTATTGCCCTCGCCATCGCTATTGCCCTCGCACTCGCATCGCCCTCGCACTCGCTATCGCCCTCGCACTCGCATTGCCATCGCCCTCGCTATTGCCCTCACCTCGCTATTGCCCTCGCACTCGCTATTGCTCCCGCACTCGCTATTGCCCCCATAATCTCCATTGTCTTTGCCTTCGCCATCGCTATTGCCCTCGCCCTCACCATGGCCATCCACCATCGCCCACCCCATCGCCGTCGTTACTGCCCTCGTCATCTCCATTGCCCTCGCCATCGCATTCGTCCTCGCCCTCGCCATTGCCCCCGTCATCTTCATTTTCCTGGCTCTCGCTATTGCCTTCACCGTCGTCCTCACCCTTATTGGTGAAATCTAGGTGTGAAAATTATTACTGACGCAGCGTTTCGTGACCTTTATCCTTAATTTTGAAGAAACTTTGGCGATCGGCGACGTGTAACACTGCAATAAGAATGTTGCACGCTGCAATGATTGTTTGCTAAGCGTTGATATCGCCAGTTTGTACGATGGTTTCTATTGCGTCTAGTCTGCCTCAAGGTCCACAAAATAATGAGAACGGGCATAAGGGGGTGTTGGGGGGTGCTTGTATGACCGCTCGCATTTATTTTTAACTCCTATTCGAGGTTCTTACATTTACTATTCAAATTCAGAGAAAAAAGTGATTTATTGAAAACGACTCAAAACCTAATTGTTTAAGTTTATCAAATCGTAATGTACTAGTATTTGCAAAACTTAATATCAGTTTTTTATATTTTTCATACCAATCAATAATACCATCAATAATTTTTAGTTCCTGTACGAAAGGGTCAGAAGTGATGTAAGTGACGAGAAAACAGCAGAAAAGAACAGACGGGAAATATTGGCATGCTAAAACTGATCTATAAAATAAATATTACTTTTTATGTTTCCTTCTGGAGGCCTTTACGTCAAAGGACACTGATCACGTTGGTGCTTTTGTGCTTTCGCAAGCGCACACGTGCCGAAGATCGCAGGACATTCTTTCGATGACCCTTTCCTTAAACGAATATCGCAACGAGTCGTCAGGGGTGGATGTTAGATGATATTGTCAAACAGCAGTAGCGATACCATCCGTCACTGACACGAGATATAGAGCGGTCAACTGACAACCGAAGGAAAGCGCGTTAAAAACAGCGGGAAGGCAGGTCTAGAGTGAGTTTGCGTTGAAAGAATTTTTATTTAATTAAATGTGTGTTATAAAGATTAAAGTAAGTAAGATCCAGCAAGCCCTGGCCATAGCCATTACAGAGCTTCCAGTTTGAGTTTTTAATCTAACGAGCCCCACGTTCACTCCAGAGGATGCGAACTCGAAGCTTTAGAGAGTTATGAGCATATTTTTAAGCTTCCAATAACGAGATTTCATGTACCCTGCAATTAATTTTGATTATTTAAAACAATTTTGGACGTAAATAAATCAAAAGACCTGTACAATAAAAACCTGTACAATATAAAAATGTACAGGTTTACAAATATTTAAAATGCATTTTTCTTTATTTCATAAATCTCGTATGGAGATGGAATGTTTTCATGACGAGAGTCGTGGATTCGTGACCGCTGCTGTAGGGAATGAGGAGAAAACTGGCCTTCAGAAGACAAAACCGTTTTCGTTCTAACATACACAACTATCTAATTAATTATGTTTGCGTGGATTTGCACATTATTTCTTGATAAAGCTACATCTCTTTATTTAACGACCAGTATCTGAATCGCAAGAATGCAACAGTACCCCCTCCCTAAGACACCCGCTCCTACTTAAGCGTCAGATGCGCATAATTACACATATTAGCAGTGTCGCAGTCATAATTTTTTTTTTTTTTTTTTTTTTTGGAAGGGGAAGCCTGTGGCTAGACGCTGAAACATTGACGTAAGGACATTCAAGACTAAACCGCCTTGTCGTTTTGCGTCTTTTCCCTAAAATTGATAACGTATTTTTCATGGAAACGAAATTTGAAACTCGAAATAATTACAATGAATCACCTGCCTATGCCTGACCCACAGTTAATTATATACTTCTAGTCAATACTGGTTGACCAGAAAGTAAATAAATATGTTTAAAACATAATTTTTTTAATGTTATAAACATCGAAATAATCAACACCAAATAGTAGTGAAAATTCGTTCGTACGTTATGGCTTATGACACTCGTTATGTGTAACAAATTGGTTTTACGTTGCATTTACCTGTGAAACTGAAATGCCAGTTACTACACTGTAGAACACAACCCCTCAAATATTTTTTATGAGCAGTGGCGATTTTTCGATTTTAAAAAACAGTCACTGCCAGATTACTGGCTACGAACATGTTGGGAAACGATTTTTCTGATGCGCCTTCTGTCCCCAGGTCCCGGCTAACTTGTAATAACTAGAGACTGGATTTATATGTAATTACATTTTTAATCTTTCTACGTACAGTTCTCGAAACTGTAATCTTGACAAATCGTCGCCATTCTAACACAACATTCAATTTTTTCGTTACATATGTTTGCATATTTAATTCTGTATTACATATTTTACATATTTTTTATTTCCACAATTTCTTATTATTTTTTCAATTTTTTCTGTTATACATATTTTTCATGAAAAGAAGTATATTATTAAAAAATCAATTATTTCCCCTGCATTATTACTGAGTGCTATAGAAAGACTCGGTCGGATGTTCGTACAGTCCGGTGCGACTGCTTCAGTTATCTCAGTGGCGGGAAGTGTGCGTCAGCGATCGAGATCATTTTCACCTTTAGGTGTGAAGAGTACTGGAAAACACACATAACACTAAAACAACAAGCAAAAATAAAAATAGCTCAACTAAAATTCCTTATCAACTGCAAAAGCCGGCTATCCCTAACAAATGCCATTGCAATTTATAAAGCAATAGTCAGACCATTCATGCTCTACGCATGTCCCCTCTGGACCAATGCATCTATTTCTAATATTAATTAACTTCAAATTGTACAAAATAGATTCCTCAGATTAGCAACACATGCCTCATGGTTCATCTCTAACGCCCAACTTCATAAAGAACTGAATATATCACAGATCATCAAACATATTGCCCATCTTCCAATAATTTTTACTCCAAACTAAATACAATTAACCGAGCCGTCCACAACAACCTGGCCACTATAAATGACTTCCCTACTAGATTTAAGAATAGATTTCCTTCCGAAGCGTTCTTGAACATTTTCTCTACTAATTGTTCATAGTAAGGGCTCTTGTAGTTTCCTACACCACTAGTAAGGTTTTCTAGCTTTAAGTTTTTAGTGTTAAGTATAAGTTACAATGTAAGCCAGCAAATGCACATGAGAGAGTAATTTAGTACTGATCTGTGTAATTTCCAATCACTCAATAAATATTTTTTTTTAAAAAAAGTTGTGAAAAGTGCCGCCGGGTTTCGTGATCTTTAACCTTAATTTCCGAGAAACTTCGGCGATGGTGTAACACTTCGATGAGAATGCTGCATGCTGCAGTGATATTTTGATGGTCGTACGTATCGCCAATATTCTATTGCGTCTAGTCTGGCCGCTAAACTACTGTCGTGAATAGCAATAGATTAAATATCCGGCATATAGGAGATGTCAAACCAAAATAGTAGGTAAATAAATTTACTTATCAGAAAATTCAGCCACACACGTGTTTTGGGAAAAATTTCCCATCATCAGTGGCTCCAAGTAACATGGATTGAACATTTAATTAACCATGCTGAAACTGTAGATTAAGCTTTTACTATTGATGGGAAGTTGTATAATGCAAAGTGTGCAGTAACGTATACTTTCCGAACGAGTTTTTAAATATTTGTATTATTTTTCATGTTTGTTTAGGAGTTTTGAATAAATGAAATTTCTATTAGATAAATGTGTTTTATAATAGGTGTATTTTAATATTACATATTTTATCTGATTTTTCATATTTATTACACATTTTCACTGTTTTCGCTACACATTTATAAACATATTTTGACGTTTCATACCACATATTTTTCCAGCCTCTAGTAATAACCCGCTCGAGACGGATCCCACAAAGGAGGCGCTGTTTCCACGCCGAGAGGCGCGGGTTCGTGCCCGGGGCGCAATCACAGCGGGGCCGATGCGCCATGTCGCTTCGCGGTGCGTGGGCGAGGCGGGTACTAAAGCAGACCCCGACAGGTGCGGAGGAGCGGCGTTATCGCAATGGCGCGCGTGAGGTGCTTTGTGATGCTGTCTGTTCGCAGCGTAATCTTGTGATACGCGATTTATGTGTTGGTTTTTGTTTTGTTTTTTTAAATTTATTTCTTCTTGTTCGGCAATACTATGCGGCGGCGATGGTGTAGCGGTTAGCGTATCGGACTGCTATACCCAAGTTTGCGGGTTCAAACCCGATCGAAGCCGTGGATTTTTAAGAGCGAAAAAATCCTTCGTACGCCTTCCTTCGGAGGGGAAGTAAAGCCGGCTGTCCCATGTTAGTACATTTACTGCATGTAAAAGATCAAGCCTAAATGATGCTTTTGAGCTAAATTCAAATCGCCTGTTTCGTCGCCCAAGTAATCCCTTCTTTCTCCCATGATTGGTGAAAGGAGTGTAACGAAATTTGCGTGGTCAGACGGAAGAGCAGGCCTCATGGCCTGAGTCTCGCCACGTAAAATAAGGCAAATTCAATTCAATACAGTCTTCCAAGGGTTTTAAAAAATATAAGATTATTATATGACAGTTTTGGATTCGCCATCCATGGTAAGTGAGGTTTAAACTCTGACATAATTATTGATTTAATGTTATTGTTAATTAAGAAGAGAAAGGAATATGATTATGTAAAGGAGCGGAGGGTATAGTGGTTTACGGGGATTTGAATTTGTCTTTGGGAAATCTTGACTTTATGCGTGGGTAGAATCTGTTGGTTTGAATGTACTATGAAGTAGAAACCTAATTTTATGGGTTTTTAGTTGAGCAGGAGGAGATTAACTTTCGTGAGTTTATTTAGGTGATTCAGAAAGATTATGACTTCATAAATAAATAAATAAATAAATAAATAAATAAATAAATAAATAAATAAATAAATAAATAAATAAATAAATAAATAAATAAATAAATAAATAAATAAATAAAAAGTACAAATAAATAAATAAATAAATAAATAAATAAATAAATAAATAAATACATAAATAAATAAATAAATAAATAAAAAGTACACAAACACGTGTTAGGAAACACACCCACCCACACCCACCTCACACTTCCCCCACATACTCCCCCCCTTCCCCCACACCTCCATCCTCACACACACAAAACCAAGGAGGCAAACAAAACATGAAGGGAAAACCGTGATTTCTCGCACAATCTTTAACCCGATGGCCACAACCGTCATTTCGGAATGAGCGCGCCTCGCGGAACGAATGAGAGGGGCCTTTCCCATCGCGGCGGCGCCCGCGGGCGGCGGCGGCGGCGGCGGCGGCGGCGGCGGCGGCGGCGGCGGCGGCGGCGGCGGCGGCGGCGGCGGCGGCGGAGGCGGAGGCGATGGCGGAGGCAGCGGCGGCGGCGGCGGCGGCGGCGACGGCGGCGGCGGCGGCGACGGCTCCATCCACGCGCACCCACCGCCTCCACCTCCACCACCCGGTTGGGCTGGACGCGCAACGCGCTCCCACGCCCATGCGGCACGCGGGGGGGCTCAGCACGCGTGGATCAGGCCACGAGGGGCGGGGAGGCTGATGGGTCAGTAGTGCTGGGAAAAGGTGAGGGTGGAGGAAGGGTCGTGAGGAGGCATGACGAAGCGTCGGTGCGGTGTCAAAGAACAGCAATGGTTGGTATGAGCGGAGCCTCGACTGGGGAAAAATAAATAAGTCAATAAGCAAGCAATAATTAAGTTAATTAGTAATTTAAGTTGTTAGTAAACAGTTAAGTAAATAAGTCATAAGTTATTGTAAACTATTAAGTAATAAGTACATAAATAAGTCAATAAAATAAAATAAAATAAAACTGTGAGCGTAATAGGCACACGAGGGGGCAAAGTGAAGTGGGGATCGGAAATGTAAGGGCAGAGGCGTTGGTGCGGACGATCATCTGTGGCGCTGTTTGATTTCAGGACAAAGATAGCTCAATATTATCATTAGACTGCAGGTTTCCATAATTTTCCATATTTTTATCCTTTTTTTAGGGTACAGCTATGTGAAAATTTCTTCACATTTGGTTAGAATTGTGTGCAGTATGTAGATTAATATATTAGTGCATATTTGTCCAATTTTTTTCTGTTGGTGCATATTCTTGTAATTATAAGCGCATATTTTGCATATCTCGTTAAAGTAAAGACATCTCTTAATCGTTTCAACTTTTCTTACGATCTATTTCTTTGTGAGAATTCATCGATTACAAAGAGCTGGGCGACAATCAGGGCAGCTGACTCATGGGTGATGGTGGCGGTGGCTGGTGGTGGACAGAGGAGCGTGTCAGCGCGGGTGATGAGCCAGGCACGCATGTGATAGCATTGATTGAATATTTCCGAGCACGTCAGCTATCATTAGACGTTCAGTCGTAAGTAGGGAACGGATTTTAATGAAATGTCAATTTTTTCCTTTTCACTTTAGAACAATGCCGTTTAGTATAGAAATTAATTTAATGTTATGACAAAAGGAATGAACCATTTCTTAATCAGGTAATTTCTTTTTGCATTTTCGTCTATTTCAACTAGTAAGTCATTTTTTAATTTTTCCGACATTTTTATCGCATTTTTTCGCAGATTTCATTAATTTTTATTGCATTTTAATGCTACTTTCTTAAAATTAATTCCAATTTCTGTCATACTATATTGTAATGCCAAACTTTGTTAGTAATACATCAAGTTCCTATGGCGCCATTGCTAGATCCACCGATTTCATGATAAAGACAGATTTTCTAGTAAAGAACAGTCCAAACCAAAAGTCTTCAAACTTCACATGAACCAAAGGAAGAAGCCTCAATTACATTAGTAACATATCCAACAGCTGTTGTTCATCTAAAGTGGTTTTCATAATATTTTAACATTTTTCTTTGTTTTTAGGACATTTTAAGAGCATTTTATGCATAATTGTTGACGATGTTTTAGGTCATCAAAATCCCCCCAATGGACAGAAGTCTCGTCAGTGAAGTGAAAGTTCATTCCGAGATATCTTTCCCCGCTGGATGGAGATATCCGGTTCCGAGGAACACGTCGGCTAGTGGGGGATTTCCACCTCTAGGTATCTCCCACCAGCGGGGCACCGCCCCAGCTGGGACAAGCTCCAATCTCATGATCTGTGGCCTGGCATGTCTGGTAGTATAGAGCATTTAAGTGTGTGTGTGTAAGTAAGGGATGAGGACAGGACAAGGAAGAGGAAGGAAAGATCGCGCGCGGTCCGTGGCCCGTTTGTTAGGGTACTGCCCCAGCATTCGCCTGGTGTTGATCGGTGAAACCACGGAAAACTACCTTGTTGCCAAAATTCTCATCGAGAGAGCAGACGTATTCAAGAATGATTGATTGATTGATTGATTTTTTCGTGTTCCCGAGCGCGTTAACTGCTTCGGTCATTAGTCCGGTTAGTGTAGTGCATGTTTTTCTCGGGAGATGGCGGTGATTATTCCCTCGCTGGATGGCGAGATCCGGCACCGACCTATCGTCGACTAGTGGGATTTCCCTCTAACCAGGACTCTCCCACCAGCGGGGAACCGCCCCAGCCGGGACAAGTTCTAAACTCCCGACCGGTCTCCCGGAATATGTGGTAGTGTAGTGCATGTTAGTGTAAGTGGTGGTAAGGAGAGAGGATAGGACAAGGAAGGGAAGAACAGATCGCGCGCGGTCCGTTTGTTAGGGTACTGCTCCGGCATTCGCCTGGTGTTCCTATCTCAAAAGCTAGTGTCGAAAGTCCTGCCGCCGTCAGGACTCGAACCTAGGACCTCTACCGATCAGAGCAGCCGGCCGCTAGAACTCTCCTCCAGAAAGCGACTGAATTTGGCCTATCTCAAAAGCTAGTGTCGAAAGTCCTGCCGCCGTCAGGACTCGAACCTAGGACCTCCAGGTCAGAGGCCCTGCAGCCGAATTCGAGAAAGGTATGTGAAAACATTGCGGTGGGAGGTAGCCAATTCGCCGCCGGAAGGGGGGGGGACGGGTGTGAGGGCGATGGGGCGGTGGGGGCGGGAGGGAGGCGAAGACGGGACGTCGCCCGCGGGCGCATTCTTGGCGCTGTAATGCTTGTCATCAGGGGCGGCTGACCGCGACCCGCCCCGACCCTGGGACCTCCCAGAGCGCGCCTATAAGCTCTTCATCGGCCGCTTCGGCTCTCAACCGCGCTTATTGGAGAGAAGTGGTCGGCTTCGGATTACGGCCGATGTGCACTTGGGGACACAAGCGAAGATTTACGCTGTTCTAACACATCAGTCTTTCAACACACACACACAATCGATTGTCACATTGTGTATACAATCACGTAATTAGCGAATGTAATTAATGATTCATTGTGTAAATCATTCGAATTTCAAAGAATATCAATTAATTTAATTGGCAACCTTTTTTTTTTACACAGCTCAGGTACATTGTTTAATTAGATGCATATTCAACTCTACGATTGTCAATTCATTCGCGTTGCAATCATAAGTGCATTTCAGATGCAAAAATATTTACAATTATTTCCAATTGTATTCCTTTTTCATGTTTCATCGTGGTTTTATAATGTAATCAAGAGAGAGGGAACTACACAGGAGTGTATTGGAAACACCTTTCGATTTTTCGAGAGTGTCAATATACGGGATAAATTAGTTCTATCGTTCAATAGAAAAAATTACCTAAGTATTTTAATGCGCATTTAATGTAAAATTCTGGAATGGTAGGGATTAAGCAAAACTTGCCTGTACTCATATTTCGGATTATATGTCAGAAACTGCCTGAAAAATGTAGTTAACTCTACATAAGGACCCTGCCAATATAAAACAATTGTGAATGAACCGCCGAAATCGGGAATAACTTTCATTGCAATTTAATCAGGTCGTCAAAGTTGTATAATTGAGGACAGCGGCAAGATGTTGTAACTGATCGTTACAACAGAAAATGTAACTTCACCAATTTTGGTCACTAATTTTGGTCACCAATTTTGGTCACTAATTTTGGTCACTAATTTTGGTCACCAATTTTGGTCACCAATTTTGGCCAATGACATTTAGAGTCCTACCTTTGTCAACAATGTTATATTGTACTGTTTAGTGTATTCCATATAATTCATAATTCCTTAGATTACACAAAACACATCACGTAGGTTCTTTTTAAAACATTTTATTACGACTTATTCTCTCGTACACCAATTTCTAGGTCTCCTAGTTATCAACATTCACGTTACTATCGTACCGCTAAACATATGAGGAAGAGTTGTTCATTACTTGTTTACAAACATCAATAAACTTGGTAACAAAGAGCCGAAACCCCGGTGGGCACTCAGCGACGAGGCATTAACGGGCGTGGCCCGCGCCGTCGCCCCGCCTCGCTAAATGACTTCATCGCGGGCTCGGGGCCGCGGCGCGCCCAGGGGCCGCCGGCGACGACGCGCTCCGCCCTGGCATTGTGCGCGGAGACAGTCGCGGCGCGGCGGGCGCGCGCTGGCGTTCCCACGGCGTCAATGGGGCGGCCGCGTTACGCGCAGGCGGATTCGGACGCGGGCGCGCGGTTTATGGTTGCGGTTCACACGGCTCCACGCTCCGGCGGTTGGCGCGCTCCCTTTCGCGCTCAGGTGGCTCAGGGCATCAACTGATGTCACTGCAGTGCCTATGATCGGCTATTGGTTGTTTGGTTGGTTGGTTAGTGATTCCGGGCGCGTCAACAGCTTACGTCACTAGTCCCGTAAGTGTAGTGTATGTTTTTCCTCGAGAGATGGCGATAATCATCCGCTGGATGGCGAGATCCGGCGCCGACCTACCGTCGGATAACGCGGTTTCCCTAATTACGATTCTCCGACCAGCGAGGCACCACCTCAGTCGGGAGAAGCTCTACCGGTCTCCCGGAATATGTGGTAGTGTAGTTCATGTTAGTGTAAGTGTGTGTGTAAGGGAGAGGGATAGAACAAAGAAGAGGAAGGAAAGATCGCGTGCGGTCCGTGGCCCGTTTGATAGGGTACTGCTCCGGCATTCGCCTCGTGTTGATACGAGACAACACGGAAAACTACTGGTCAGAGCAGCCGGCTGCTAAAATTCTCTCGTAGACTCTCTCATTCGAGTGTTTCTTTTTTCATGTAATTTAATGTTTTAAGAACCAACAGTTTTATATATTATTATTATTATTATTATTATTATTACCATTGTTATATTATTTGCATGAAATCTATTATCTTATTTATGTAATTAACTGTCACCGGGTTACACTCAATTGCAGTTTAAATAAATTTATCTTCATCTTTATCTTTAACATTAAATAATAGTGTCACCATTTACTGGATTGTAATCGTTCTCATTACAGATCGGATATTAAATGGAAAACAATATTTTAGGAAGAACAAATAACATATACTCGTACAAGTATGTATACACTGGAACAGAGGAAAGGAAATAAGGAGGGGATACGTGAATGAATTATCTATTTTGACTCCAATTAAACAATGCTAGAGGTTTGTCAATATATATATATATATATATATATATATATATATATATACATATATATACATATATATATATATACATATATATATACATATATATATATACATATATATACATATATATACATATATAATATTATATATATATATATAATATATATAAATATATATATATATACCAAATTGGACTTCTGAAAGCAAATTATATGTACACAAAATGTACTGGAACAATCACCTTTGAACGAGTATTTCTAAGCAATTAAATATGGTTTCACCCTTTAACCGACTTGACTTATTTTTTAAGGAAGTGTCAGATGCTGTGTATAGATTTCTTCAACTTTTATTTCAATTATTTTTTAAATTATTTCCCAACACAACTCTTGGTGAGTAATGCACTTGAAAAACTCACTAACATTTGGGCAAACAAAATTTGTGCGTTAATGTTTAGAATCCTGTATGTCCGAATTTGTCATTGGGGTACTCCTGCAAGTAAATATTGGAATTCACTTGCGACATTTTATCTTTAAGTAATCGATACAATAACACGAAAATTAACATTTCTACAACGATTTGTACAAACGGCAGATTTTTGTCTTATACATTTTAACATATATAATTTTATAGATAGCATCTTCATTTAGAAAAACAAATTTTGCATTTTGCATGCGGAAAATTTTTAACTGAATCATTAACAACATGAATCAATAAATTTAAAATAAATTCAAGCACGAATATGAAAGGAATCAATTGTTGCTAACCATCTACTTGAGTCCAGAAACGAAAAAGAATTTAATACTCTTCGTAGTTGCATGTGTCCATGAATAAGTAACAAGTTACAATTCATTTCGGTTTCTTTTTATCGAAAGATTTATTATTATTTCCCTATAAATTCTTAGATCATTCGTACATGATGTCTTCAGCTCGTAAAACATCCCCCGTTACACGTTCACAAAAGGCGCGTTACAATACTTACAAGCGTTAACTAGAGGTCCCCTGCCACCTGGCACGACATGGTCTATGTGTATACAGCCCAAAGCGAGGACTTGGGGAGCTCATATATCAGGGAGATGAAGATATTCCCTGCGCGCACGTGCCGCTCTTTCTGGGCCCTTCCCCTCCCCCTAGCCCTTTCCCTTTACTTGCCCTTTTTTGGCTGCGTCTTTCTTCGACCAACAGCAGTGTCTCGCAACTTCGCTGGCAAGCGTGCATGAAAGTATGACTCGTAAAGGAAGAAAAATTTGGTTACTTCAATTGAAATTTATTTATTCATTATATTCATTTATTCATTATAAATATCCCGTAAATGAATAAGAATATTAATTATCTAGTATATATAATACAGTTTTTCATCATTCTTTCGTTTCGTCTGTTTTTTTTCTTGCTAACAATTCTACGTGATCTACATCTTGCTCTATCTTTACCACGTTGAATAAAAAAAAGGTGTGAAACAAAAATCTCCTGATACTTACTTTTGTCTTAAAATAACACAAATTGTTGAAAGAATCTTTCTAGAAGTATTTCACAGTCGTTACATGAATTACTAAAACTTAACAATGTAGGAAACGTATAAAATTTACAATTCATTCCCTACATATCCCCCTTATAAGTATTTAACACAAATATGAATATGATGTGACTAGAATATTTGTGAGGAAACGATGAAAAATATTATTTAGAATGTTCTGAAGAACATGGTATTCCCTAAATTAATTACTATCGGTTGATGGTGATAGAGACGTGTAAATGCACAGGGCTTACCATTACGAAAAAGAAACCAAATTCTTTCTGAGATGAGTTTATCAGTGTAATATGACATGTAAACATCTACAGTTAATAATACATTTTTCAGGCATCATCGAGTCGACGGCCACACTCAACTGAACAAGAGCGCAGAGCCGAACGCCCTCCTGGGTTGGACGCCGCCCAACGCCGTTTTGGGTTGCGCCAGGCCCAGTGGGTACCTGGCGGCGCGGCGCGGCGCGGCAGTCCGGTCACTATCGGGCGGGTATCGAGGCGCTTAAGCACCGAACAGGAATCCGGGCGGGGGCGGTCGGGGGCGGCCGGGTTCTGTTTCCGAGCGTGAAGATTCCGGGGCGATAGGGCGGGGGCGGGGGCGGCGACGCGGGGGCGTCGGCGAGCGCGCCCGCCTTCTGATCGGTCGCCGCCGCGAGGTGTGAAGGGGGCGGGGCCGGGCGGGGCGGGGGGCGGGGCGAGGGGCGGGTGCCTCAATTAGAGCGCGTCGGCGTCGGAGGGGTCGAGAGGTCGAGGGGGTGAGGTGCCCCTTCGTAAACACACGCCGGCGTGCTCTAATAACACTGGGCGACGGGCGACGCGGGCGGGGCAGGGTGGGAGGGTGGGGCGAAAGGCTTGGTTGGGGGATCTCCTTCATTTTCGAATCATCGCCTCGATTTATCGCCCCGTGCCCTCACGCGCGCGACCACGGGTGCGGGCGGGGTGCGGGCGGGGTGCGGGCGGGTGCGGGCGGGGTGCGGCGGGTGCGGGCGGGTGCGGCGGGGTGCGGGGGGTGCGGGCGGGGTGCGGGCGGGGTGCGGCGGGGTGCGGACGGGGTGCGGGCGGGTGCGGACGGGTGCGGCGGGGTGCGGGCGGGTGCGGCGGGTGCGGGCGGGGTGCGGGCGAGGTGCGGACGGGGTGCGGGCGGGGTGCGGGTGGGGTGCGGGCGGGGTGCGGGCGAGGTGCGGGCGGGGTGCGGCCGGGGTGCGGGCGGGGCCTTAATAGTAATTAAAAAACGAGTGAATAAAGAGAGGTACAATTGCACAAGTGATATATTAAAAAAACAAGCGACTATAGGAGTGACGTGTGGAGATAAGTGCAATTATGCTCTTTTATGCACGTACAATTTCTTTTTCGTTTCCCTTAAAGAATAATTTTAATTTTGAGAAACACAAGACTATCTTGATGATGAACCATATTCGATCTGAAGCAGGCCAATGTTCTGAACAAGAACTATTTCAGGGGGTTTTGCATTGTATTCTTAAGATAACCGCAGTGACTTAGAAGATTACGTGAAATAACGAATATTTTAAAAATACTAAACGAAAAATACAATTCTGAACTCAACGGAAAATAAGGTACCTGGTCATAAAACAAGGAGTATAAGATGCTCGAATAACAACTCATAATGATTGCCTTGCATTCATTGTGTCGATAATTTTCACAGACATAAATCCAGTATCCATACTTCCAATTGATTTCTCTCAGAGTTTTAAGTGCCTTATTAATTTCACCTGATTTATGTATTAGAATAGTTAATATACTACGTACGTATTTAAAAAAGAAGCAAAACTGTTGAATTTTCCTGATTCTTGCAGGCAGCTATGTTTAATTTAGTTTCTAGTAAAAATTTCACGCATCAGTACGAAAATAAATCAAGCTGAAAATACAATTAAATATTCAATATTGATATTGAATACATGAACAAATGCTTCTTGTAATGAAGTCTAACAATAAAAAACAAATTAAAATAATGTCCCTCCGTACGATGCAGTTCTAATATTATTTTAATTCTCATACGTTTTTATTCTGAACAGAAACCCATATGAACTGAAATTACCCATCTGTACATTTGTGCTACCGACTAAATTAAGCATGCTAAATGACTTACGCTAATATCGCTTTGTTAAACCACCAAGTGTAATTATCAGATAGCGATCGGCAATAACCGGTTCCCGCTGGAGCGCTTGTTCGAGCATAGTACCGACGATCCATGGTTTCGCAACTCGGTCAAGCGTGCCTCTCGTGTATTTTTTTTGTTAATTCTTGATTGCACCGTAATTCGAAAGCATTCTGAAAACTAGCGTTTGGCAACTATAATATTTTATCCACCGTCGATATCTCCATTCTTACAATGGTTTAATGTTTTATTTCATGAATCTAAATGCTCTCCAACCCGATTATTGATTGTTCAGAATACGTTGATAAACTTATTTTTGACACGTGTAGGTGATGCAGTACGAATTGCGGTTGTCTATCTAAAAATGTAACACCGAATATATCCGTAGCTATATCCGCATGTTAATTTATTTATAGTATTCCTCTGAGAAAAGACGGCACTTATGACAGTCGCTCAGCTAGAATCTCATTGAGACTCTACGCTTTGCGATGGGACGGTTATTGATGACAAATGATAGGGTCATAAATGCACATTAAGGTGGAAAACTTCGTAGAACAAGGAGCGAAAACGTGCGAGTCCCATGGAAACCCAAACTTCTTTTCGGCACTACAAATGTCATATCTCTAGGGTGGGTTGGAACCCCAGAATCCAGATATACACACGAAACAGTATGTGATGCCGCGACGAAACGAACAACGCGTAGTTCGACAAGTTTTTTCGTTTTTGTTTTTTTCACGTCGCATCAACATCTAGGTTATCAACGACCACTATTGGAGTTAACGGTATGGTAACTATGGACATGAAACGATATGGTGAAGATAAGGGGTGAAAGGACGAACTCAAATACAACCATGCCTGGGGCGGGACTCGAACCCGCGACCCTTCCGTCCGAGATCGCTACGACAATACTACCTTAGTTATCTCGGCCACCGGATCGGCACTCGACGAGTATTGTTTCAAGCTCCAAGAGAATATGGATGTCACCGCTCCTTCGTAATGAGAGAATTTGCAAACTCTAAGATACACCGTAGTTAGCGCCTGTGGCAGAGAGTCTTGGAACAGAATCCGAGTTCGCAGAGATGAAAACTATATGTTCGCGTTTCGTCATAAAACAAGCATACGTGTTTTTACCATGTACGTAGCGTTCTTGGCCGCTCATAAAATCCTTTATAATATCTGAACTATAATCCAGCCTCCTGCCTCACCTATGCTCGACAAACACAAGGGCACTCATCCCTCTTTCGCATAGCCTTTCTCCCAATAATTTCTTTCTAACCTACGCCTCATTAATCAAGAGAGACATATTCATATAGGAAAATATAACGAAAATCCAACCAGAATAAAAATCAGGTATCCTAACCATTCTTTTCTGAACTTATTTGCAACTCTTCATAATATTTAGATGCGCTCGGTGTCAATTGTAGTATAGATTAGATTTAATTTATAAGAAATTAGATATAAGTCAACAATACAAATGAAGAGTTTCGTGTATACTGAATTTTGTAAGTCATTAAATAAATAAAAAGACTGTACTGCATTAGCGGCCTTTACATTCTCAGCGGCATTCCCGCTTCAGGAAGTGTGACAAATCGTGGGTACGCGTGTCTCGCAGGCCCGGACGCGGCTCACACTCGCACGTGTCGGGGGCGGACCAGCCCCGCGCCCGCGGCGGTCCAGCACCGGATGCGGAAACGGAGGGCGGGTCCACGCTTCTGCCGATCGCCCGCATCCCTTCTTTTCTACAGTACATCAACTGATGTTACTGCAGTGCTTCTGACCGGGAGGTTCTAGTTTCGAGTCCTGACGGCGGCAGGATTTTCGACACTAGCTTTTCAGCTAGGTCGAATTCAGTCGCTGTCTGGAGGAGAATTCTAGCGGCCGGCTGCTCTGGTCAGTAGTTTTCCGTGGTTTCTCGGATCAACACTAGGCGAATGCCGGAGCAGTACCCCAACAAACGGGCCACGGACCACGCGCGATCTTTCCTTCCTCTTTCTTGTGCTATCTTATCCCCTTACACACACACACACTCACAGACACTACACTACCACACATGCCGGGAGACCGGTCGGGGATTTTGAACTTGTTCCGGCTGGGGCGAGACCGCTGGTGGGAGATACCTGGTTGAGGAAAACCCACTAGTCGACGGTAGGTCGGCGCCGGATCTCGCCATCCAGCGGGAGAAGCTCATAGCCACCTCCTGAAGAAAAACATGGACTACACGTACGGGAATAATGACCTCCGTAGTTGACGCAACCGCAATCACTAATCAAGCATTCAAAATCCTTCTTTTCTTCTCTTTTCACTCTCTTTTCCCCTTTCCTACCCTCGATTGACACCTTTCGAAAGGCACCGACGTAGAAAGAGCGAGAAAGAGGAGAGATAAGGCAGTTTGTGCGCGCCATAGCGGGCAGTGCTATTGATCTTCTGCGCATGCGCAGTTGCACAAAAGTGATGTGAAACGTGAACTGCGCATGCGCAGAAAATCGATAGCGTTTTAACGTTCGAGGGTGCACAAACTCTCTAACAACTCTCACGAACTCCAGGACTGGTTGTTTAAACGAAGTGCCTGTGCTGTGGTCACGTGGTTCGTGACACAAACTGGTGCTACGCACGCACAACGAGCAAAAATCGGTGCCCCGGAGGAATTCACCCATATATTTCCTAGCTCCATAGCAGGGCCCGCTAACGCTTCGAGTTCGATTCTGAGTTGGCACCTGCGCAGAGACAAAAATGCAGTCTATTGCTGCCCGCTAAGGCATGTACAAACTCTCTAATTAAAGAGTTTGCACACAACATAGCGGATGGTACTATTGATTTTCTGCGCATGCGCAGATGCACAAAAGTGATACGAAAGTTAAACTGAACATGCGCAGAAGATCGATAGTGCTTCAACGTTCGACGGTGCACAAACTCTCTACTGACTTGAACGAATACACACGCACAGAATCTGAAAAAACCTTCGACTAGCCCATTTCATTCCTTGAATGGCCTGATTCTAATTCTACCACAATGTCCCGATTTTTAAACGCATACGTGGAAAACGCCTAATGAGAAACGGTAAACCCTAGTGGTGTATCCGCGAATAATTCAAAATGCAGATGTGCATCTCACTTATATCTACCCACAGTTATTCAGCAAGGACAATCTACTTTCCTGTAAAGAAGGCACAGGTATATTCTATATTAATCGCGTTGATAAACATTTTCAGAAAATAATTTATTCTTAAATAAGATTTAAAGAAAACACTTTTCACTTGGCACTTTAAATAGCACAACAAAGCTTATGTTTTCAAGAATGTTAAGAGAAATGTTTCTCTGTACCAGATGCTCCAAGCAAAGTGCTAAATCTTTAATAAGCAATAAGATCAGTTGACCTGCAGGGTGTCGCATTTTTCGATATTTTTTATGGTGTAAATGATAATGTATTAATTTACTTCATAAAATAAGAATTAGTTCATTAAATAAATTAGCTTTCATTATAAATGAAAATTAAAAATACTTCACCAGTAACATCCTTATAATTAATTTTTATAAAATGGGTTCGGATAATTGTATTATAACTTTTATTTTACAAAACAACAACCACAAGAGGTATAATCCTCGTTTCAATATCAGGTACACATGTTTCAAGTACGTTTCAAGATTTTTCTCACAATTCGATTGGTAATCATCAAAGTCCACAGCAGTTAAGACGACGAGTATATTCTTTTGCAGACGATATTTTTCCAAGTTGCCAGCTTTACCAAGCTGGAATTTGCGACCCTGAGGAGATATATTTTTTCATGAGATAATTAATATCCGGCACGTATTTCCTTCGTTCACTATAGCCGAGCTTCAGAGTTCACTATGACCGAATCTTGTGATGCATACTTTTAAGTGAATGGAATGGGACCCATCACTTACGTTCACTACAACCGAGAGTTCATTAGATCCTAGTCCACTATAACCGAGAATTCATTATATCCGAGTCCACTATAACCGAGAGTTCATTAAATCCGTGTTCACTATAACCGAGAGTTCATTATATAAGACTTCACTATAACCGAGAGTTCATTATAACCGAGCCACTATAACCGAGAGTTCATTATATCCGAGTCCACAATAAACAGAGTTCATTATTCCCAGTTCACTATAACCGGTGGTTCACTGTAACCAAGGGATCATTATAACCGAGCCCACTATAACCGAGAGATCATTATATCCGAGTCCACAATAAACAAGAGTTCATTATTTCCGAGTTCACTATAACCGGAGTCGACTGTAGTAATACAGTGGATAGTCACGACACGTCGATCGCACGCAATCGGAGCACGCGCGGGTGCCACACTCCGCCGCCGCAGCCGTCACCGGATGCGGAAGCGGTGGGCGGTCCCCACGCGCGTCCTTCCTCGCTCCCTTCATTTTCTTCTCTTCGTCCCCTCCCGCTCTCCCACCCTCACCGCTCCTCCCGTCCTCTCCCGCGCTCGGCCGCGTAGAGGGAATTCGGACGCAATTCCCGCCCAAATGTCACGCTCGGGGCGCCGGGCCACCCGCCCGCCCGACTGCCGTCGGATTGAAATGTCACAGCGGTTTTGTGTTTCGGGAGGAACAGTCGAAACAGAACGACAACGGGGGGAGGACAGCGGTTTCAATTGGGGAAATTTTTAAGTATGACAGCGACGCAAATTGAAACGTGTGGAAACGGGCCCGCCCCAGGGAGGAACAGAGGAAAGGAAAGAATTACGGCCAAATGGACACGACAAATTGTCGACAGTGGCAAAGTATTTCACGTAAATCAACTTTCGGAGGCTTTGTGCCGAGTGTGGCGCGTTCTAACAAGTGCGTTAGTTGTGCATTTAGAATTCTCGCCGGATGTTTTGTAATTTCTCTTCGGCTCTATTAGGCCAATTCTAAGGGCACTTTTTGTCGTAACAAGTCACTTTCTTCCTGTTTTAGTCTTCAGTTATGGGCCACCAAACATATGTGCCCCATTACATAACACCAAGTAAATTTAAATGCATTTTTAAGTGAATGTTTCAACGTAAATGGTAATTATATATTGGTCCATTAGTTTATTTATTTGTACAGAGATGTACGAAAAGAATTCAATGAACGATTAATAATGTCATTTACAATTGTAATGTTACAATGAACGCAATGAAAACAAAGAGGAATAACATTGTGTTGTGAGTGAAACAGAATGCCAAGTGCCAAGACAAAAATTTCATACTTTTATAAAGAGGAGTAAAGGAGATAGATAGATAGATAGATAGATAAACAGAGACAGAAATAGAGGGATAGAGAGAGGCAGAGAGAGAGGCAGAGATAGAGAGGGAAAGATACAGATTATAATATATATATATATATATATATATATATATATATATATATATATATATATATATATATATGAGAGAGAGAGAGAGAGAGAGAGAGAGAGAGAGAGAGAGAGACGGAAATGAAAATTATATTAATAGTCTAACTTCTTTGCGGAAATAGCATCTCATTTAGAAAATCTACTATGAAACCATAAGGAGCATTTATTAACAAGTACTCCGGATATCGCTGTTGCAGATACTCTTTCGGCTACTTCATTTCTCCGACCGACCTACCCGTGCACGAAGGAAGTCCCACATTTCTGAACTTCACCTATCCGATGACTGTTCGAGTTGCCGGGCGGGGCCGGGTCGGGTGGGGCGGGGTCGGGCGGGGCGGGGCCGGGCGGGGCGGGGCGGGGCAGGGCGGGTCGGGGTCAGGGCGGGGCGGGGCGGTGTCGGGCGGGCGGGGCGGTGTCGGGCGGGCGGGGCGGGGCGGGGCGGGTCGGCGGGCCGGGGCGGGCGGGGCCGGGGCGGGCGGACGGGGCAGGGCGGGTCAGGCAGAGCGAGAGGGGGTGGGGCGGGACGGGGCGGGGCGTAGCAGGATGGGGCAGGGTGGAGCGGGTCGGCGAGGCGAGGAGGGGGCGGGGCGGGGAGGGGTGCTGGCACTCTGCATTAGAAAAATAATTTCATGCTTCCTCCCCTGGGCGCAGCGCACGCGTTCGGGGCCGCGTTCCTCTTCGTAATGGGCGGAGGCAGGCCGCGGAGGGAGGAAGAATATTTTTACCGGAGCGTGCCCGGCATCCAGGGCGCAGCACAGTGCAAATTCTCGCCAATGTCAAAGGACGAAAGTTCATACCTAAGCTAGTCGCCCACATTTTGCACATTATGATGGATGTACTCGTACTACTTGTTTCTCATATGTGTGAAATACTTTACGTGGTACTGTACGGTTATTATCGACTGAACAGCAACCAAACACAGGAATCAAAAGCCACTCTTTACGGCCAGTAACCGTTACGTATTTAATAGTATATAAATCGGTTTTACGAAAATAAATCAACGACATACGCCGATAACAAAATAACATACTCGGTTGGTTACGTGGCTATCGGTTCGAAATACAAACTTCAAAAACCTCTATTATTTCCTGTTATGAATGTTAACGTCTTTTAATGTTATCTTCCTAATAATGCTAAACAATATAATACCTTTCTTTTATAGTTTTCTAAAAATATTAAGTTACTATATTATTTATGTGAACACTTCAGGTGTTACCTTTTGTTCACATCCCATAATTATTTATTATACACATCTCAGGAGTTGATTAAGAATGCTATAACTATACAACACTCCACTCCAAATTCACTATTAAAAATGTTTTGTTCAACCGTATACATTGCTAATGTTGCACAGACAGACCTTACTGAACTAGTTGCGGTAAAAGATCACGTACTTTCTCGCCCATATTTTCACGCACAATTACGCAAAAAAATACTCAAATTTTCGAAAAATTGTTCATGGCCTTATTTCAAAATCTATCTTTAAGGATCAGATTCATTAACGGAAAAATATCTATCTTTATAGTTGCGCTTTTAGGAAGACAACAAAATTTAATCAAAAACAATGGAGTCATTTTTTTTAAAATTTTGAAAATGGCCCAGGTACGTCATGTAAAGTAACCTCGAACATAAAAATACCTATTTCAAATTCATGGGGCCGCGATATCAACCAGATTGATAGGGAAATATCACTTTTGGAGCAAATCGGCTGAAGGGTTTAACCGCCAGAGTTGTTCACACACGAACGCACAAACGAACAGACGGACAGACGGACGTTTTGCAATCATTCCATTTTTCGGTACAAAGGACCCACAAAACATGGATTCTGGTTACACTACGTGTTAGAGGATTTCTTCTAAATTTAGCACCTGGAGTTACCATTATTTAACTATCAGGGCCCTGTAAGAGTTTTTCTGTCGAAAATTCTTCGTATTTTCGCACAACATTACATAATTTTCTCCACTTCGAAGCGAGAAAGTAAAAAATTGAGCTTCCGCGGCCGGAGTCATTGTACTCTTGGCTGTCCAGGATGAGCCGCGTCTTGGTCGATGGAGCTGACATTTCGGCCATCTTGTTGTGGTCAGTATAGCTCTGAAGAAGACCACAACAAGATGGCCGAAACATCACCTCCATCGACCAAGACGCGTTTCATCCAGAACAGCCAAGAATAGTGGGTCAGTGAAGAACGTGGTCAGAATAGCTCTGAAAAACCACAACAAATGGCCGAAACGTCAGCTCCATCGACCAAGTCGCGGCTCATCCTGGAAAGCCAAAATAAATGTAAAAATAAATGTGGTCAGTATAGCACTGAAGAAGGCCACACAAGAGGCCAAACCCATCGACCAAGACGCGGCTCACCACGGACAGCCAAGTATACTAATAAAATGAATTTGCGCCGCCAGCACGGCAACGTCCGTCACTGCGGAGCGCGACGCGAAAACTTCGCCGAAAGCGCCTCTCGCATCAAAGCGCGCGGGAGCTTTACGGCGCGCGGAAGTCGTTGGCGCGAGATATTCGCGGGCGTCGGCATTTGCTCGCACGCGCGCGTCGCCGCCGTTGGGGAGGCCACCTCGCGTACGGCGGCGCGGCGGAACGGAAACGGGGGGTCACCTCCGAGCCACCGGGCCGCCGCTTCCGATGCGGGAATGGGATGGCAAAAAAGACATCGATGTGTTAAAACGTCGATGTTTTCCACCAGAAACATCTATATATATATATATATATATATATATATATATATATATAAGATTTATTCCCAAGTTGTATTCACAGACTTGTTTTACAGATAATGTATAACCAGTCCAGTGATGGTTAGCAATACTGAATACATTGATATTTTGATCCATTAACATAACTTTTTTTAATTTTTAATGTTTTAAAATATTTTTTTAAATAAAGGGGTTTAATCACGTTGTAGAGTAGCAGCAATCCACAGCAATATCGTTGTTCTGAGGAATTTCAGGTGGTTTAACTCCGATGGTGTATGAATGCAAGTGACTAAAGACTCGCCGATTGGCGGCTACCGGCATAGGGTGGCAAAAAATCGATGGTTTTAAAACAACTCTGGTTTCCACCAGGAACATCAATTTATTAACATAGATATTTTGCTTTCGATGTTTTCTTCACATCGATATTTTGTTGCAAAATCATCCATGCTGTTTAATATTTTAAATAAAGGGTTTAAGTTATGAATCTATGTTGTCGCCAGGCGTGTCATTTCCTGAATCGATTATTTTCACAGCTTGATGATAACAATATATGAACATTGTCGAAACGTTTTTTTTTTTTTAAGAACTAAATAAAAAACAATTATGTGAAAATTTCGTATAATGTTTTGTAAATTAAGCCAACTAAGAAAGGGATCATATATTTATGTATATAAAGAAGTAGACGGAGGTGGGCGGATAATGGAGGTGGGAAAGGAGGACGGAGGCGGCTAGAGGGCTCCGAAGAGACTGAATTGTGACAGTATAGACTACGAAACACCAGGGGCGACAATACCATGAGAATGACCATCATAGGTGGCGAAGAGGTGAAGGAGAAGGAAGGCGGAGAAGCCAGAGATAGGCAGTAATGGACAGTGGTGGGCTCCAGAGAGAGTCAATTGTGGCAGTATAGACCGACAAATGCCGGGGGGCGACAATGACCACCAGAGGTGGCGAAGAGGCGGGAAGGGGCGTGGCGGTCGCCGCGGGGGGCGCCGTTCTGCCAGCGGAGGCGACTTCAGGGGCGGAAGCGGAGGCGGAGGCCAAAGCGGCGGGGTCGTAAATTCCTGCGGAAACGGCGCGGAAAATGCGCTTCCTGCGGCCTCCGCGCGGTCACGTGTCGCAATGGAACGGCGCACGAGGAAAGGAGAGAAAAGAGCTCTGATGGAGAGGAGTGTTCGTGAAAGTGAGTGAAAGAAAATGACAGTGAAATAAAATGACAGTCGCAGGACTCGGATTCTGATTACGTAGAATTTTGTAAAAATGACCTATAAAGAAACTTACAAATAAGGGGAAAATGACTCAAAAACAAGGTGGAAATGATCTTTTTTTAAAAACAACTAAAAAATTGTATGAATAGGTTTATTTATTAAATGAATTTTACAATTCTTACTAAAATGTATTTATATAAAATTATATTTAATTAATTATGTGTATTTAAGTCTTTATTTTAGGAGGAAATGTAGTCCTTAATCCCGATATTCTAATCATGAGTTTTGAAAGGCCGAAGAAGTTACCGAAGATCCGTGTAATTCTGAGAGTTCGAAAAACAGAATCAACTGCAGTAGTGAATTTCCTCATGAACTAATGACAGAATAAAAACTTTGTTTTAGTGTATCATTATAAATTCTTGAAGTATTCACTAACAAAATACACGAAAAGGAAACAAAATGCGTAAAAATCACAAAAATGACGCAAAGTCCACAAAAATTACCTAAAAATTCAAAAATGACAAATAATGACAAAACATGACCCAATAATATGCATTTCGATCACCTATATATCGTGATAAACATACATATACAAGTTAGCTACGTCTAGAATGCACGAATGAAAAGATGATATGTCAGCAGAATCCGAGCCCAGTTGATAACATATTCAGAAAAAAATTCAAATATTATCGAGATGGAAGTATAATGAAATTAGGGAGTCTGCACAGCTTCAGATATTAAAGTCGCATCTCCGTTCCTGCACAGACGCCTGCCGCGGGCGCACACTGCACTAACGGAGAGTAACGATTGGTTGGTTGGTTGGTTGTTCGTGATAACGGGAGCGTCAACAGCTTAGGTCATTAGTTTCGTAAGTGTAGTGCATGTTTTACTCGGGAGGAGGCAGTGATCTTCTCCCGCTGGATGGCGAGATCCGGCGCCGACCTACCGTCGGCTAGTGAGGTTTCCCCCTATCCAGGACTCTCCCACCAGCGGAGCACCGCCCTAGCCGGGACAAGATGTAAGCCCCGACCTGTCTTCCGGATCGTGTGGCAGTGTAGTGCATGTTAGTGTAAGTGTGTGTGTAATAGGAGAGGATAGCACAAGGAAGAGGGACGACAGATCGCGCGCGGTCCGTGGCCCGTTTGGTAGGGTACTGCTCCGGCATTCGCCTGGTGTTGATCGGAGAAACCACGGAAAACTACCGATCAGAGCAGCGGGCCGCTAGAATTCTCCTCTGGACAGCAACTGAATTCAACCTACCTGAAAAGCTAGTGACGAAAATCCTGTCGCCGTCAGGACTCGAACCCAGGACCTCCCGGTCAGAAACACTGCAATAACATCAGTTGATGCACTGAGCCACCTCTTCCGGTGAGAGTAATGGCTAGCCGCGTGGTTGGCGTGTGTGGTTGAGTCTGCGTCGTCCATGCAGCAGTGGCTCGGCCCTATATCTGCGCGCCCACACTGCTCCGAAATGGGCCAGAAAGAGCTCATGAAGGGAGAAAAATCGACGAGAAAAATATGTTACTTCAAATTATCCAGGAACTTTTGAAGCAAGAAAGAAAGCAATCCATATTTAAGAGTCGCCACAATATATATTATGCGTTAGTTCCTTTCATGAAGACAGCTAACTTTCAGGTGCATTTCGGTAGTGATGGCCCGTGAACGAAGGTGTGCTGATTCACAAGAATTTTTCACACCTCAAAAATGTTTTTAGAGTCTTTTGGAAACATTGTTGCAGCAGGTGACAATGCATATATAAAGAAAGTGGAAGGAGGGATATATTGTCAGCGTTCGATGTAAATAATGAAGTGTTTCGGAAGTTCATATGTATTCGTAAGGAATGAATAACACTGTTTGGCATTCAATAATCAATTCTAACGTCGAGCTTCGAATTTATGTTCAACTGAATTCCGATTCTAGAAGTGGTGTATACAAAAGTTACAACTTCTCATGAGGATGCGTAATCGAGCCCGAGTAATTAAACAGAGAGAGCTCTGTTGAGCAGACTTTATTGCAATGGTTGATGTTAAATAAAATTATGTCACTGTCTCGATAAAATTGTTCATTTTTTGAATGCCATTATTTGCAGCACATGGGAATAATAAAACGAAGAAGAAATTTTCACCGTAAAAGAAAAGTAGGGAATCTTTACACTTCCCAGGAGACGCTAATACAAAAAGTGTTGATTTTGGTAAAGAATGTGTAATGCTTAAATGTATGTGTGTAAAACGAAAAAAAAGATCAATATGAAAATTCACTACGACAGTAATAAATCCTAAATATTGGGTTGAAAATATAGTCTTATGTGAATATACTTTCATGTAAATATGTCATGTTACCAATTTATTCAATGCATAATATCTCAATATTTTTGTTCCCAGAATGCTTACTGATAGTGAATAACAACAACAACAACAACAATAATAATAATAATAATAATAATAATAATAATAATAATAATAATAAAGTATTAATTTAATTTAATTAATAATTTCAAGGCAGAATTGTAAGATGATAATAAACTAAGATCTTTTAGCACTGAAAAGGCCCACTGTCGTTTACCTGAATTCAGAGAGCGCGGCTGTGATATCAGAATCTCCTCGGAATTGCTACGGCGGCTGTTTTTGCGCATGAATTTTAAAATTAGCTTCTCTCAGGAAATGTTGGCGTAGATTAAATACACGCGATCAAGAGGAAACATTGACGTTTTCTTTTTTCCTGAGAATTTCTAACAGGAGATTATCATGGTTATAGCGATTGATTTCTAGGTAACTGCTCATGCGTATCATATTAATATATCGGTTAATAATTAGCATGACGAATGTGAAAGGGAAGCATTACTGTGAAATAGGAAAATATTCGTGAAATACATTCATTTCAAATTTTCCAGATATCTTGCCCAGAACTAACATGTTTGTATTCGTTTATTCAAGGTATATTCGAAGGTACTTTGTAGCTGTAATGAAATGTCAGGTGAAGTGGAAAATTAATGCAAACATTTAAAAAAATGCATAAAAGAAACTATTTTTGAAGTGAAACTATGCGTTGTTGTTCGCAATTCTTCAAGAGAAATATAATGAAAATAATATTCAAAATTTGCAAAATATTAAATAACACAACAGATTGAAGTCGTAGTATTGAGGAAAACGATATAGCATAATATTCACATTAAACATTTGAGACAGACGTTTGAAGGTTGGACACATTAATTAATCACAAAGCAAAACCAACGCTACGAAATCAAAGGGCGAACACAAACCTAGGAGTCTGACGGGACAAAACCCGCAGTGTCTATGAGGTGGAGATAAATGATCCACTTACAGAGAACACTGCATGACATGCTCTGTTACATTCTGTTCTTTGCACAGTGATGGCGTCAACAGTCTAGTTGATGTATGAGGCGTTGTATTGTGTTGTCGCAGTACTAACTGTCACCTTGTAGCAACACCCTGCTGTGATTGAGAGATCATATTCATCCGCTGAAGCAATTATTAACGCTTCGATGATGAATGGGCTTCTTGCCAGAAACGTACTTGTATAAACTACGTTCAATTGTATAGTGCTAAACACTACTCTCAAAAGTGGTTGATACTTTTTTATTAGGTCAAGGGTTGAATTAAACAGGCGATTCTTCAATATCCTCGTAGTTACTACTATATAACTATATAACTATCCCAGAAGTACAATTAAGTGATAAATGCGGTTTTACAATCAAGACCTTAATACCAAAAATTAAGTCGGCGGCGCTAGCCGAATTCGTTTATTACGCTCCGTGAAGTCACGAATGTTAAGCAAATTCGAGACTCGTGGGTTCCTGGTTGGGTGACCGGCAAGGAACCCCGAGATCTAACGGCGTTGAGCCCCTGGTCGAAGGGATAAAAGGCACTGACTGACTCCGACGTGACGAGACTCGACAAACACAATAATTAGTAATTACACAACAACAGCAAAGTAATGATAGTAATTACTTGGTAACGGAGGATTACGTCAACAAAAGCGCTCAACGCCCAACAAGGGTTTAGAGACGCGTTGTGTCAACAACAACGCAACAAATTTTTAAAAAAAAGTTGTAAGGAAGCACCCAATTGAATAACCGCAACCAGCTGATCAAAAGTCAGAAGTCACTCAGAAAACTCGAAGTGCATACTACTTCGATTAAAACAGTAAGTCTTGAAAGTTATGAACTGAGAAGAGGGGTGGACACTGTTATGTAATCGGAAGCTTGAACACCAAAAATTTTAATCTTAACGAAGCTCGCGATTGAATGGCATCGTCTCCCTGTCCTGTCGGCTGGTGACCTTGAAGGTACTTTCTATTATAAACGCAGTATACACTTCGATTTATTTAGAGCTGCATTTGACAGATCATCAGCTGTTACGGTATCACTAAATCGAGAGTTTACACGTCACTACAATGACGTCATTGGTGACGTTCAACCTCCCAATTGGTTGACACCATAACAGCAGATTTACGCCAACTTAACCTACTCGATAAACCCCACTCTCTTCCATTTCCATATTAAGCCGGTAATATGTCTTTTTCTTCAAGACCCTCTTATCCTCCGCCACTTGTTGAATATGTCTCCTTGTAATTGATAACAATACAATACACCCATGTCAATTCAAACAATTCTTATTTAAGGTTATTATCGAGCAGAGAGGTGCACCGATGCAATTCAATCGTGTAGATTATCTAGTAATTAGTTTAATTTCACAAACAGTTGCAGATTCTACAGGCTCTGGACAGATGGAGTAGAATCGAGATGCGTCGAACCAGTAAAAATGTAATAGAATGTTCAAGAATTCATCCTATATATTACAGTGTTTTAGTTTTTAAGGCGCTAAAACGCTTCGTTTAGAAATTTATTAAACGATATAGATTTTAAAAAAAAGACGGCGGAGTGTTGCGGGTTGCATTTGACATTAATATTTAAATCCATTTTTTAAACAAATCTAAAGTCAAAGTGCAATCCGTCACGTCTTCATGAAATTATCTTTCTTTAGAGGTCTCATTTATAACAATTAGTTGTGTGGGAGAGCCACAAAAGGTATGCACACTACAAAAACAATACAGGAGCCGATTTTTAGCTCCAAATATACAGAGGAGAGGTGCGTGTACTCACGGCCGGCACTCGCGCGTCTGCGCCGCCACGCCCCCGCCGCACGAGCGCGAGCACGCGCTCCACCGCGACCAGGGCGCCCACGCGCCGCCGCTGCCGTTGCCGTTGGCGTGGCCGCTGTGGCCGCTGCCGTTGCTGCCGTGCCCGTTGGCGCGCCCGCTCACCGCATGGTAGCCGTTCGGCCCGTTCGCCCCGCCGCCGTTCTTCTGCTGCAGGAACATCTGGTGCACCTGCAACCACGCGCGAACGCGGTCAGGGAAGCACCTCGCTTGCAATGAACATACAAAGTACAAATGGGTTGGTCAAGAGGGAAAAAACAACTTTTTCTACTCCCATTGTATAATGCGTATGCGTATTGTAATGCGTTATGCGTATTGTAGAATGCATTGTATAATTCGATGGTTGCAACCAGTTGCGTAATGATATTAATTACTAGAGGGCGGATTTTGATAACATGAAACACAGCCAAAAATGATCAATAAAATGCCCTAAAATGAAAGAAAAATAACGTAAAAAATCTTATCAAAACCAATTCGAATGAACAACTCAAGCTGTGGATACGTTACTGATGTAATCGAGGCTTCTTCCACTCTTTCGAGTAAATTGAGCTTGCAAACGTTTCGTATGGACTGTTGTTTCTTCGGGAAATATCTGCCTTTAGTTGTTCCGAAATCTGCCGAATGGTGCTGATGTACGTTACAATATATACATTCTTTACAAAGGCTTTCAAAGCAATTTCTGTGTGAACAAACTGAATAGGCAAAGAAATTCTGTGAAGAACATTTGTTGCAATTCGTTAATATTATTGCAAGCAAGTGCCATTAAAAATCACATTAAAATCGATTAAATCACTAAAAACAAAAATGATGATAAAAGGTAAAAAATGACTTAGTAGCCGAAATCGACAAAAAATGCAAAATAATGAGCTATAAAAATGGGTCATTTCCTTTTGTCATTACTTAAAATGAATTTCTATACTACTTTCTTAACTATACTTGACAATTAATCATTGAGAATCGTTCTAGTAAATGTTTCGTTCGATTGTGTACATTAAAGTGGGATTTGTTATTATATTATGCTTGTCAATTTTAATTTCATTTTTTAGAAGTAACTTTGTTCGTGGCATATTATTTAATATAAATTGGATCGTAATTTCACTTTGATCTTATTTGACTAGCGCAGTACACCCTCGCAGGCAGACTGGTAACCACAGCCACCTGCGGCAGCATGCGAGGGTAGGGTAGGGAGCTGACCGCTAGGTGGCCTTGGCTGAATTCTGCATGTCAACTGCCACGAAAAGACTCAATGTAAACGTTTTAATTATGGAAATCATAGAAAAAGTAGCGTATAAAGCTCCATGGAATCATTACATCATCGTTTCATAATGTACAATTATAATTCATTAGAGATGAATTTAAAAAAGTAGATAACTTGAATACATAAAAGAAATATAGCTTTAATCTTGTTCAGTCTGGTATGCAGGACGTTCATTGTTGTCTTCCTTCAATTAAGAGGTTTCTTCAAACACTAATTGAGACCACTTCTCAGGTCACGTATTCTTGCTTGTTTCCTTTTTCTTACCATAACCCTTTTTGAAACTCGACACCGCCAGTTCTCTTACCTGCGTCTTTCCGGGTTTTAATTTTCAATTTTAAATTATGCAGTATTATTAAGGTTTATACACTTCTTTCAAAGACATCTGTATCACTTCTTTTACAAAGAGAAAACTATGAATCAGTTCGTGGAAACTGTTTCTAGATTTATTAAACATCCCTTTCCATGCATTACCTGCTACTTTCATGCTACATAAACAAAAAATAAAACAGACTACAAAAGGAGCGCTATTATTCTTATTTACAAGTCTGTAACCTTCACCATGTACTAAAGACAACTTCGTTTTCTTGGAGTTAATATCACTCCCGAAATACATAGTATTGAAACCAATCTCTTGTAACGAATGTTCATGTTTAGATTGAAAGAACAGCAAATCCATTCAACGTATGAATCGGAGAGACTGGGTGAATACACTCCTAGTATATAACTAGCAAAAAAAGCACATGTCGGCTTACAAGAAAGTGGCGAAAACACACACACAACAAACACACGACAGCACACATGGAGGAAAAGACATTCTTATACCACACCGCACTGTTATTGCGGAAGGGCCTTAAGCCAATGCACTCAAGCAGTACAAATAAACACATTATCAAAGACTGGTTATTTTCATAGTAACTTTAATAGTTTCTGAAAGCACGAAAGTGGCACATAAACGGTACTGAAGAATTTAAAATGTGGCAGAGTTTCTTAGAAATCACTATTATCGAACGCCTCGTAGATTCTCTTCAGCAAATATACCAGAATAAAACAGACAATACATTATTAATATAAGTATATGATTTCTAGTTGAATAACATACAATTATTTAAATAATCAATGTCCCAGAACACAATGTTATTGAATGTTTCGTGGGGTACAAGTTTGCGGATTTATAGTATAACGCCAAACATCATTTGAAGTACAGTAGAGAATAATATTTTATGACAAATATTCCGAAATAAACGCAACGAATTGAAGACAATCTGAAAGTAATGAACGATCAGATACACACTAATTATTTATTCTTAATCGCGAACCTCAGTTTCTAACCTTTCCCGCCATACACGAGAGGAATAGTTTTTTTTAGATGAGTGATGATAACGATGAGACGATTTGAAATGCGAGGTAACCATGACAACAAGAGTAACCCTGCCACAAAGGGAACAATAAAACGACACAATCTGCCATAAACCCACTTTCTCCAATAGAAATTCCTCAAGTAGCACCCGGGATTCGAACTGTTACTCAGAGATTCATGGTGAACATTCTAACCACTAATCCAAATGACATCTCTTGGTATAATGGATCGTTATAACGATGCAGGTAATGAATAGCGATGTAGAAAGGTGGAAACCAACGGAAACGAGACAATCCTCCTAAAAATACCTACCGCGAACCCTCTACCACTTTCACATGGAGTGACCGGAAATTACGAATATTATTACGAGTATACGAACATATTATACGAATTACTCGTATATTATTAGTGGCTCAGTGCCCCTAGGTGGCAAGAGGACGCAACTGCCGCTAAAGGCCGCTCCACAATAGCCCAGGAACGGGAACGCGAACGGGAACGTAGAGAAAGTCAAAAGATGGACATCTCAGGCAGGTAGACACAACACAACGGAACGCGAATTGTCATGAACGGGGACAGGAAGTTTGGTCAACATTTACCGCAGCCCGGGAACGCGAAGCCTCTCGACCAATGAAAGCGAATTCTTTGGTTAAAGTATTTTTTATTCATAGCAGCTCACGCAAACACACCAGACAGATGGCAGTACAAAGAGTAACAGTAGCATAGCTGAAGTGCATTGGTTTCGGCAACTGTTTCTTCAAGTTCTCGTTTTAGCCGCTACAGATTCATAGCGCTGTTGCCTCTATCTGTTGGCATTTATTGTGAAGCTCACGTATCTCCCGATCCCGTTCGCGTCCTCGCCTTCGCGTTCCTGTTCCCGTTCGCGGGCTATTGTGGAGCGGTCTTACGCCACGGCCCCCTCCCTCTCGCTTTCACATCGTTCTCGGAAGCTTGTCGCCTGCGACGCCTACAGCGCTGCACGGCATGGCGCCAAAGTCGCACCCTCCGGTCTCCCCGCCGCAGCTCCTCGTCTCCGCCGCCGTCACCGTCATCGCCAAGCACCCTCGCTTATCGCGTGTCGCGACGGGCAGTGGGGCGGGGGGACGACGGGGAGAGCAGCACGTGGGGTGGTGCGGGGGGTGGTTGGGTGGCGGCTGGGGGGTGCGGGTGGAGCGGAAGGGAAGCAGCGTAGAGGGGCGGTGCGGGAGTGGTGGGGAGTGGTGGGGAGTGGCGCGGGGCGGCGAGGGGCGTTGCTGGGGGCGGTTAGGGGCGGCGCGGATGCTGAGTGGTGGGGCGGTGGTGGAAGTGACGGCGTGGGGTGGCGAAGGGGGCGGCGATGGGCGATGTAGGGAGAACGTGTGGGGTGAGCAGGCAGCGCAGGGGTCGATGTGGGGGTTGGAGCGGGCGGCATGGCGGGTGGGGCATGGCGGGTTGGAGTGGACGGGTGGGACGGGTGGGACGGGGTGGGACGGGGTGGGACGGGGTGGGACGGGTGGGACGGGTGGGACGGGTGAGGCGGCGCGGGGCGGGTCCGCGTTTGATGCGCCGCGCCGCCGTGGCTCCTAATGCGGAGCGCCACCGCCAGATAAGGCGGAGTCCGTTTCGCCCCCGCCCCGCCCCTTCCACAGGTTGCCTCATCGCTATGCGGCGTCTGCGTGCGACCATTCGGACAATTGGAGGAATGCGATAAGGCTGACGATGCGCCCGCGACCGCAACTTGGGACCACTAACCCACATTCGAGGACGACCCAGACAGCACTGCGGGAGAGGCTTGAGAAGCTGGCTTCAAGTTCTTTATTTGTTAATGCGAGTTAATGTTAAAAATTAAGTATGATGAAGAGCCGGTATATGCATCATATTATTCCATTAATTGAGTGCTGTTGCTGAGTTCGAATCGAATTCTCAAATAAAACAATGTGGGAAGTGGGAACACGAGAATTAATGATCATGTAAAACAATTATTTCCTTGAAATGTATCCAATCGAAGTCTACAGAAAAAACATGTACCAACAATGAAGGTTAAATATTTAAAGAAATATTTACTGTAATAATAACAATAGTAGTTAATGAAGCAAGTTTCATAGAGGCAACATAATGAAATCAATAGATATCACTTAGAACCAACAGGTCTTAGCCGACAGGTTTAAACGTAAAAAGCCACAGGGCTTTTGTCTTTATTTGTCGTCCTTATAACGCCCTTAGAGCAAAGTATTTTACAATTTAATTGTTATTTCTCTTTTTAACCAAAGAACGTTTTATTTATGGTAGTAACGTTAGAGATTTGTTTCAAACTACGCATTTCTGTCACCTTTCAAATAAATATTATAATGAAGTAACTATGGCCCTGTGCAGCAATGAAGCTTCTTATATTATCCATATGAGTGTGCTAAGCATTTTCGCATAAAAACATAGTAAATTCATCTCAGACTCACAAGGTTATTTAAGAAAGCAAAATTTTGCGAATGTTTTTTTAAAGTGCCCGAACTAATGAGTCAGATGCGGGATACGCTTGATTGATTGACTGATTGATTGATTGATTGATGTTTCCAGGCGCGTCAACTGCTTTCCAGGCGCGTCAACTGCTAAGTTCATTCTGCATGATTTATCGCAGGGGGAGGCGGTGATATTCCCCCGATGGATGGTGACACCCTTGGCCGACATGCACATCGACTTTGGAGGTGTCCCCTACTAGGTGTCTCCTTCTAGGAGGGGAACGCCCCCAACGGCGAAGGGAACTGCAGACAGGTTCCTCCCATATATGTGGTATGTAGTGTATATAAATGTGTGTAAGTAAGGGCTCAGGTTAGCGCAAAGATGAGGAAGGAAATATCGCGCGTGATCCGTAACCTGTTAGGTACTACTCCGGCTTTCACCTGGAGTAGATCGGAGAAACCATATGGGGACTGGAACCGTACGTGGCACTCCCGATCAGAGACACTGCAGTGACATCTGTTGCTCCCATGAGCCACCTAATTCGGTGCGGGATGTAGGTTATGCCCAAGTGCTCAATTCGTCGATGGGTTCATATGCAGAAGGCTCACTTACAAAATACTTCGACATAACTTCCTGAAAAGTCGTCAATCAACATCTCTTTCATTTGTTTTCCGAGCTGTCAAAATATGTTCTTTCTCAGAGTAATTTCTCCGTACGAAGAATTTTGAGCTCGATCGAGAAGCGGTCGCCCGCGTAGATGGTAGAGGTGGTGGCAGTGGAGCTGGAGGTGGCGGCGGCGGTGAAAGCAATGGATGTGGTGGTGTACGTGGAGGCGGCGGCAACAGTGGTGATGGAAGTGGTGGAGGTGGAAGCGGAGGGCGGGACCGTGTCCGACGCGATGGCGATGGAAGTGATGGAGGCAGTTGCGGGGGCGAGGGCGATGAAGGTGCGGGTGGAGCCGGCGGGGTGGTGGCGAGGAGGCGGCGGCGTCGGTGGCGACGGAAGGGAGGAGGAGGCAGCAGGGGTGGTGGCGACGGACGCGGCAGCGGGGCGGCGGCGGCAGCGGAGGCGGGGTGGCGACGGCGCGGCTGGCGATTGAAGCGATAGAGGCGGCGGTGGTGGCGACGAAGGTGGAGGTGGAGGCTGCGGCGGAGATGGAGGCGACGGAGGCGGCGGGTGTGGCGACGGAGGTGGCGGTGGGGGTGGCGGCGGCGTGAGACGAGTGCGCGCCACGGTCGAGCGAGCGCGGCGCCGCGCGGCGGCCGCGGGGGCGGCGGCGGTTTGCGCGCGGCCCCCGACCGCGGCGAACAATGAGCATGTAATTACGCGGCCGCTGGCAATCTGCGGACGGAAGCGGCCACGCCTGAGCAGGGCGCGCCGCCTCCCCGCCCCGCCCCCCCCCCCCGCTATGCCATCATCACTCTCCCAGCCGCCGCGCCGCGCCGCCTCGCTCCACCGACACACGCTCCTGGGCCGTCACCGCTGCCGCCTCCGTTGTGTCACCTCCCTCACCCCACACACCGCTCCTTAAGCCCGATTTACATTAGAGTAACATACATATATAATGTAAATTAATGAACTTTTAAAAAAATCGGTTAATTTAATTTTTTTTTAGAGTAATATACATAGATTAATCGTCCCTAATTAATTGATTAATCTTAAATAATCCATTAATTTTTAATTTGTAAATTAATGAATCGATTAGTAACTTAACTTATTTTAAGAAAATCTATCACAAAAATCCGAATCATTCTGACTTGTTAAATTTTATTTATTAAACTGTTCATGTACTAAAATAACGATTAACGTTTTTAAATTATATACAGACGAAAGTTATACAGACGCTTTTTGCACCAATAAAATGCTACTACTTAGGAAACAAATCTCAATTCTTAATTTTTTCTATTAAACAACGAAATAAATAAAATTATATTTTACAAAAATATTTTCATATAATATGAATCTTAGTAACGGATCATTTAAATGAACAATATCGAATCGAAAGACACGAGGAATTCCATTGCTAAAGGTCAAAAATAGAATGTACTGTCATATTTTATTCGTCTTTAAAAATTAATATTTGAATTAAAATAATCGAACTAAAAATCGGAAAAATTAATCGATGTGACCATTAATCTGTGTAAAAATAGTTTATTTCAATGATTCGATTAATCGTATAAAATAATCGATTGTTTTACAAATCGAGATTGTATTGCCAATCCCTAGTATACGGTTCAGTTTGGGTAAATTCGAGGTGGACGGGAGCAGGACTCGCCCGAATTAATGAAAACTCGAATGATCGAAAACGATTAATTTATTAAACCAGAAATATAAACAATTTTTTTAAAATTTGAAAGTAATTCTAATTTCACTGCTAAAGGAAGGAATATTGGAAATCGTTAATGAAGCCCCATAATTCTGTAAGTGGTTTTGGAACGAAATGATGGACTAGCCTCAGGTGATAGTAAGGATAATTATTTAAAACATATGCTACCACAAATTCTTACCCGGGAGCGGTAGCTCAGTCCATCAAGTGATGTCACTACAGCGCCTCTGACCGGGAGGTCCTAGGTTCGAGTCCCGACAGTGGCAGAATTTTCGACACTAGCTTTTCAGCTTAGTCGAATTTAGTCGCTGCCTCGAGGAGAATTCTAGCGTCCGGCTGCTCTGATGGGTAGTTTTCCGTGGTTTCTCAGATCAACACCAGGCGAATGCCGGAGCAGTACCCTACCAAACGGGCCATGGACCGCGCGCGGTCTCTCCTTCCTCTTCCTTGTCCTATCCTCTCCCTTTACACCCACACACACTTACACTAACATGCACTACACTACCACATATGCCGGGAAACCGGTCGGGAGCTTAGAGCTTGTCCCGGTTGGGCGGTGCCCCGCTGGTGGGAGAGTCCTGGTTAGAAGGAAACCCCACTAGCCGACGATAGGTCGGAGCCGGATCTCGCCATCCAGCGTGGGAAGACCACCGCCATCTCCTTAAAAAAACATGCACTACACTAACGGGACTAATGACCAAAGAAGTTGACGCGCCCGGAAACACGAAAAAAACAAACCAAACTAAATCACAAATTCTTAAGCTCGGCTACGTTACTTACATTTTGTAACAATGCAGATTATCACCATCTACACTACTTGAAATTCCTGCTCCTTTGTGATTGTTGACATTCCGGTCTAAAAGGCACTCATCAAGTGGTCGCGGTTGACTAACCCTCTTCGACATACATCGAACCTTTCGTGTCATGGAATAAGTTTCAGTGACTCACAGGCCAACTACAGTTTACTAACAATTGGCTTATTTGTGATTCATGACCTCTTCCTTTCCCTCCCTGAGACCCACGCATGGTATCTTCTAGATCGATTGCCCCAAAGACACTCCTTCCACAGGAATCAAATAAAAATCCCAATTTCTAAAGCTACAATCGCATATGAGTCTATGATTTTACCCACCTCGCTTCATTACCTAGGACTTTGTGTTGAAAATAAAAGTTACATGCTCTCACAATGATATTCTTGTCCTCTATCCTTTCAGGCAACCATCGCGCCAGATGCTCTCACGTCTGCCCACCTCACATCTGCTATCAAAGGAACTTACTTACATTTATTAGTTATTCGGGGCGCGTCAATTGCTACAGTTATTAGTCCCTTAAATATAGTGTATATGTTTTCCTCGGCAAGTGGCGGTGAACTTCCCGCGCTGGATGGTGAGATCAGGCGCCGACGTACCGTCGGCTAGCGGGGTTTCCCTCAAGCAGGTATATCCCACCAGCGGGGCACCGCCCCAGCCGGGACGAGCTCTAAGCTCCCGACCGGTCTCCCGGAATATGTGGTAGTGTAGTGCATGTTAGTGTGTGGGGGTGTAAGGGGTGAGGATAGGACAAGGAAGAAGAAGAAAAGATCGCGCGTGGTCCGTGGCCCGTTTGTTAGGGTACTGCTCCGGCATTCGAATGGTTTTTATCCGAGGAACCACGGATCAGAACCGATCAGAGCACCCGACCGCTAGAATTCTCCTCCAGACAGCGACTGAACTCGACCTAGCTGAAAAGCTAGTGTCGAAAATCCTGCCGCCGTCAGGACTCGAACCTAGGACCACCCGGTCAGAAGCGCTGCAGTGTCCACCATCGGGAACGGACTGGCTTCATAGCCAGGTCGCATTCAATGCCTGTCTAGAAGAAGAATTCTGCTACTGTATTTACCGTGTCCAAAACCCTGCCACGGTCGGTAGTGAAACTCTAGGACCTCCCGGTCCGAGGCAGTCCAGTGACATCAGTCGACGCTCTTAACCACCTCTCCCGGCCCACACCAAAGTCCCTGCTCCCACCTCCGCCCCCGCAATCGCTACTGCGAACGCCGCACCCACAGTCCACACAAGCGCCTCCGGCCGCGGCGGCGTGAGTGTCCTCTCAACAGCTCGTCACCGCGCGTGTACAGCGGCGAATGGCCGCACGCATCGGCGCCACGCCCACTCCGACGCATGGGCTGCGCGCCCCAGGCCCCGCTGCACAATGCCCGAATCGGAACTAATTTAGATACTGCCGTTGCATCACGCGCCTTTGTTTATCTCTGCTGTTTCATTTCCAATTTTTTTCTCCGATGCCTTTGTTGGCGTAATGGAAGCTCATTCATTAAGGGCGGAAAGGAAACTTGATGGACCCTTGAATTATCACTGAACCTGGATTCTACATTTCTACCCCGTGTATTTGACAACAACGTGTTTGTTAGGAATAGGAATGTCTCAATGTTTTATTAATTAAATAATTAATTATTAAAGTACAATTAGTACGAGTCTGGTATTCACGACGGAGAGTGAAAGCTACTTTGAACATTTATCATTGTAGAATTGTAATAATGCATAATGCAACTGCAAAAAATAAGAATATCTGAATGGGGGAAATTAAAATTTTTTAAAAGGAATGCAACTTTCAAAATTCTGCATCTGAAACATGTTTATTTTTATTATGTGAAAATGGTTCTTAAGTAATGCATAATGCAACTGCAAAAAATAAGAATATCTGAATATTTCTGAATAGTTTTCCTGAATTGAATGATGAAAAAACCGTCAAATCCTACCGTCGCGTCGGAGTAAATCAACTACATTATTTGTAGTAGGATAATAAGATTTTCCTGCTGACTGCACTTTTGTTATCTCTTCTCATCTTCCCATTACAACCTTTTCTTGTTCGTTTTGAGACTATTGATTGATTAATGACTTACCCGTAAACTAGAGTTAGAATACGTAGAAGAGGAACATGAAATTCTTCAGAAATTACTTCATTACAAGTTCACTCGTATCAAAGATGAAAAAAAGAAAATGAAATAAACGATTGCTAAAGAATGAAAAAAAAATTGATTTGAATACATTTAACTTAATTTTCAAAATAGCATATATGTGATTTAAATGTGTCCACATTTAAGTGACAATATTTATTTATTTCGTGCATTTAATTCATCTAACAATTTATATTAAGGTGTGATAACAGCTACTTTTAAGTATTCAAAAGCAAGGGAAGGCACCATCTCAGTATTTACTCCAATGATCACAGAATAATGAACGAAAATCTGATCAAGATGGTGGTCGTTGATCCAGTCCTACAATTCGTATAGAAATATTTTCAACGGTGAGTATCTAATCGAGGTCGATTTCGTAAAGTACTCGCACACGATAAACTTTTAGATAACTTCATGCGCGCTTCTGAGACGTGTGGCCAATATGGCTTCTTCATTTCGTGCGTGAAAATGCACCCTTATCCCAACGAAGCTGCAAGAAGCGGAACGAAACGCGAAACGAACCCAAAAACGAACTGCGGAGCATGATCCATTTTCCTATTATGAACGTATCTAGCAGACCCGTTACTTTCACTGAAGTCACAATTAGTACGAGTCTGGCATTTACGAGGGAGAGTAAAAGCTACTTTCAACATTTACCATTGTAGAATTGAGTTCTTTAGTTCAGAGTTCTATTATTAATCTAGAATCCAGTGTTCTTTTATTAATCGGACAAGATAATCAGTTATCCTGAATTTCATCTTGAAATTTACTCATCTTAATTTTAATAAATATAATATTTTGTAGATATTTTCCTCCATTCGGTAAGTAGGTCGAATAGACGTGAGTGGAAAATCTATTCGAATAAGATAGATCTTATTGCTTAAATTGTAGTTTTTACTGTTTGAGAACAAGTATGGACATTCATGAATTGTAGTCAAAGTAATTGTTGCCTACTTGTTTGCTTTTGTGTGAATATATCGGGTCATGTGCTTATAAACGCATCACCGCTGTGTATTTTGAAGCACTCTTAGACGGAGAAATGACAAAATTCTTTGTCCACGATCCTGATGTTCACCATTCAAATGAGGTATACGATATTGTACCGCTTGAAAATGAAAATTGATTTTTTGACTGATACATGTTTCCGGATATGGTCAATAGTCCTGTTAGAGTAGTGAATGTTATTACGGCGAGAGGTAGTGATGTTCCTCCGAATTGGATGGTGAGATCTGACGCCGACTTACAGGTCGGTTTGCGGGGAATTCTCCCTCAAGGTACATCCCACAACCGCTATCCAGGACTCGGGCCGGGTGGCCCTCAGGTTTCGTCGTGGCAATGCTCGATACTCATGGGCAATTGAGCAGGGATTTGTCCTGGCGAATTGTGAGTGACGCTTAATTTGGCTTCTGTGCTAGCATGGATAGCTAGAAGCTCTGCGCTGGCAGAGTGGCCCCACCCAGGCCAAATTGGGGAGGTTATTGTGAAGCGTACAGCGTTCTGACGGGATCCGGATTCCAGCCCAAGGGTGTACTTGTGAACCGGCGGGAGCGGGGGGGTGATAGACCCTAGCTCATAGGTGCCCACCACGCTCTGGGAAGAAATTCCCTTGGTAGAAAATGCAAGTGCAGATGTAGATGCAAGCTATCGATATCACACAGTGGGGCATCGACCCAACCGGGAGAAACTATGGGCCTACGACCGGTTTCCAGACGTGTGTGGAAGTGTAGTGTATGAAAGTGTAAGTGTGTGTAAGTAAGGGATGAGGACAGGTCAAGGAAGGGGAAGGAATGATCGCGCTCGGTCCGTGGCCCGCTTCTCAAGAAACTGCTACAGCATTCGCCTACTATTTATGAGAGAAATCACGAAAAACTACCGATCATAGCAGCCATCCACCTGAATGCTGCTCCAAATAGCGCCTGAATTCGAGCTACCTATGTAGCAAGAGACGAAAATATGCCACCGTCGATTCTCGAACTTAGTTCTCGAATCTCATGGATTTTGCTGCTGCATAAACATCAGTAATACTGATTTGAGATAAACTCCACCGGTGAGAATATGTTTAAAATGACGCAAGAGATACCATTAACAGATACCATAAGGTTTTTTTTGAAATATTTGGACCGCGTGCATAAAATAGCCTTGCTGAAGTGTATGCAACCCACAACAATTTTTATAACCATCTCATTTCAAATTATTTTGTACATTAGAAGTAAGAATCCCTTACATTATACAATTCCGAGACGAAATTGAGTAATTCTGACATACTCTGTTATAAATAATTTGAATATTAGACAAGAAGGGCCAAAACGTACACAAGTACAAACCCAACCAAACAAGTAATTCCCTCTGCATTCAGCTGATCGTGTAAAAATTGTTACAGTAGGTATTGTAGGTAGTGAGAGAGGAGTGTCCGATGAAACTTGTAGGAAAAGTGTAGGATTTAAAGAACCAGAGATTCTAAATTGAAATTTTTGAAAATGAAAAAATATCAACAAGTATGTGAATTTAAAGAATCAATTCTTATAAAATTTAATAATTCAGAAATTCCATTTCAAATATTTAATATAGAAAATATTTTACCGTAAAGTGTTGGGTATTAAGTGGAAGATGTCAACTCTTTAACCACCGCCCTCTGGAGTAGTATCTACGGTTGAACTCTCGCCATTCGCCGACATCGAAACTCTATCGAAGGCATCGCGTTAAGAGACAAACATGCACTTGTGCTACTGACTCACGATTTCCTTTCGCCTCCCACACGGAGCACATTCACCGCGAGCGACTACCTCATGTTTAACAATTCGCGAACGTGCTCCATAACCGCCTCCGACACCACAATCGTGTCGGAGCATTCTCTTCCGCATAGCGCGGAGCGGTGGCTCAGAGTATCAACTGATGTCACTGTAGCGTCTCTGACCGGGAGGTCCAAGGTTAGTGTCCTGACGGCGGCAGGATGTTCGACACTAGCTTTTCAGCGAGGTCGAATTCAGTCGCTGTCTGAAGGAGAATTCTAGCGGCCGGCTGCTCTGATCGGTCGTTTTCCGTGGTTTCTACGATGAACACCAGACAAATGCCAGAGCAGTACCCTACCAAACGGGCCACGGACCGCGCGCGATCATTCCTTCCTCTTCCTTGTCTTTATATCCTTACACACACATTTATACTAACATGCACTACACTACCACATGTTCCGGGAGACAGGTCGGGAGCTTAGAGCTTGTCCCGGCTGGGGCGGTGCCCCGCTGGTGGGAGAGTCCTGGTTAGGAGGAAACCCCGCTAGTCGACGGTAGGTCGGCGCCGAATCTCGCCATCTAGCGGGGGAAGATCACCGCCATCTCCCGAGGGGAAAACATGCCCTAGTCTTACGGGACTAATGATCAAAGCAGTTGTTGCGCTCGGAATCACTAGCCAACCAACCATACAGCCTTGCGACGCACGATCTGCACGGCCATTCCCATAAGGCACCGTTTAGCCACACGGCGACAACGGCTTGCCATGCGAGACGAGGGGCGCAGCGCAGCGCAGCGGTCACGCAGCGCAGATAACCCGCGCAGATAAGCGGCGCTTGCAGAAGGCGCAGCTCGCACATTCCCGCGCTTTGCGTGGCTTCCGCGCTGCCACGAGCGCAGGGCAATCCGACGCGGCCCTGCTGACGCGGCCTACACCGCAAACCCACGGGCAGTGGGCCGCTCTGCTGCTCTCTGGGAACAACGCTAAAGTACCGTTGTATGTTACTAGAGAGTAAACAGATTATAGCGAAAACGGTGCCCACCCCGCTCCGACGAGAAATTCTCATGATAGAAAATGCAAGTGCAGATATTGACGCAAGGTATACATATTGTGATATACAAAAATGACGAATCATTTTAATTATGGAAATATCATTTTATATGACACAATATAGGGATGTCCATAGACGATCGCGAGAGGGTCGCTATGTGACAAATAAACAACCGGCGTTAAGGATCATTTTCGTTAGGTTGAAATGACAGAGCAGAGGCGGAATAAGTATTGTTCTGAGAGACAAAAGAAAATGACATAAAATTCTGATGTTTTCGAGATTTGAGAGGAACATTCATTCGCTAGAGCAACGCGGTGATGAGCGAGTCGGCTGTTGGTGTATTTTAGTAGATCGAGGAAAGGCTGTAATTGACATTTGTATAAAGTTAACTATCGTTTCTTATATTAGGATAGAGCGTTCTTGTAAGAAGAAAAATTGGTCTCTAGCCGTCCACCCGAGACGCAAGTGAGGGAAGTCACGGATATAATGGTATCGCTGGGAGAATTTTGAACCAGTTCACGGACATTAGGCGAGGACTTTATCCAGAAGCAAGTTTCTGCTGCGTCGACGGAGAAGGTTCTACGGGGCGCTATCGAACGAAGAAGTGAAGAGCACGCGAAGACTCACGAATGAATAAAAAGGTTTTATAACTGTTGTAATATAGAGAAAACTGGTCATGACCAAACATGAATTCATTTTGATTATCGATATAATAAATTCCAATTTGTTAAGTTGAAAGAAAGCTGATTACCATTGTTCGTTACGTGCAATCCAGCATTTTAATAAGATTTTCAGATTCCTCACTACTCCGTATGGATGGCAGATTGAATAATTGGTGGCAGAGTAAGTAGAGACAATTGTGAACTTTGAACCCCAATTATCTGAGCTAGCACAACATAATTTTGGAAGGAGAGATATTTAAATTATGTAGGAATCATTAGGTTTGAATTGTAACCTTTTCCTGGCGCCCAAATAATATTTATCAGTAATAATTATGTTTCAAAATGTCCCTCCAAGTGGGGCTTGTTTTTAAATAGAAAGACGGGCATGTTTAATATTGGCACCAGTCAACGTCGCGCATGTTTCAATTTCGATAATCCACAGTGTGGCATCGATCCAGCTACCTGACGGTAGCGAGAAACTAGTTTGTATCGCCTTAGCGGACCGACTATATATCTTCTGCGTGTGCGCTGTTCGTTTCAATCACTTTAGTGCATCTGCGCATGCACAGACGATCAATAGTGTTGTTCGCTATGGCGTGTACAAACTAATTTATGTACCCGCGAATGTTAAAGCAGTTTCGTGCTGATTCTCAAACATTTTCTGTACAGAAACTTCAAGGTCCCAAACTGGAAGTATATAATGCCAAAAGTCGCAAATTAATTTTTAAAACATTTAAAGTGCATTTTAGTAATTATTTCTGGTGATGATTTAGGTCATCAAAATGCGCCAAGTAGTTTTTTTTGTTATTGATTTCCTTAATCAATGATTGTATTATTATAGTTTATTGCATGTAATTGCATATCATATTTATTTTCATTATATATTTACTATTTGCACTATTTATTTTCAATTTTCATGAATTTGTATTTCCGGTATATTTGTACGGTATTTTTACTTTGTAAAGAACATGCACACGTCTATTTATGACTGGATATAAGATTTTTATTCAGGAATGATTCGAGGTGGTTCTGTACGCAACCACAATCCATAGAGTGTAATGCGTACGCATAAATGGATTGTGGTCGTTATTAAGACCACACCATTTTCATATTTATCTCACTTAATATTTATTCAAATGACAAATTAACATTTTTCTCATATTTCTAAGATCAAAATTCAACAAATAAAAGAGAAATTAAAATAATTCCGGAGAAAAAGTTACCCTACCTATAAAGGGTTAAGGTCGCTTCAACATCTAGGTCATTAGCGACCACTATAGGAGTTTTCGGTATGGTAACTATGAAGATGAAACGATATGGTGATGATAAGGGGTAAAAGGACGAACACAAATAGAACCATGCACCAAACGGGATTTGAACCCGTGACCCTTTGGTCCGAGATCGCTACGACACTATTTTAGATGCGTGTTTACAATATATGTTACGGAATCATCCTTCTTACAAATCAAATGTAATGCTGCTGCGCATCTATGACCACCGTATCTTCGCCATGAATTGTCAAACTTACCCTTCCCTGCCTTCCCCTCCCCCCCCCGCTTACTGCGTACTTGGAGTAAGGGATGAGCGGACCTTTATGAACAAAAGTAATTTGAAGCACGTTCTTGCTAATGTTTCAAACAGCACATTCGTTACTCGATCGAAAACTAACAAATGTTTTTTCACATAAAGTTGCCTTACCGCATAATTCAACTTTTTTTTGTGTGTGTGGGGTTTTATTGCCTTTAACCCTCTCTCCAGAGATTCATCACTGGCTACACGTACTACTATTCGCTTCAACACCAACTCCTCGTCAACATGAACGTAATACACTATGAGTACGTTTTGTATTAAGAATGAAATTCTAAGTGGTGAATCTTCTATTCTTCTTTGTGGTGAAATCTAGTATACACTTTCCTCTGTAGAGGTAGAACCTACTTTCAGCCACCCCCAGTTAAGAACTGATCGGTGACGTCAATGTTCGGAAAAGGTTTGTAGAGAACAATTTTGAACACAATAATGAATTTTTATTTTACATATTTTCTATTTTTTCTTACATGTTTTGGAACAAATAAGCACATATGTATGTATATATTTTGCATTTTTTATTACCATAAATTCCGTTCCCCAGTTATTAGTGAAGGAATGTTGATGCTGCCACGTGGTAGCGACAAACTAAACGACTGTCGATCCGTTTCGCCTCAAGTAGCTCCAAGGGCCGGCGCAGCCCACTGACACCGGCAGGCGGGGCGCGTGGCGGCCCAGGGCCACGCGCGTGCGCGTGGGCGTGTGGGTGCGTGCGTGTGGAGCACGTGTGCGTGCGTCAGCGGCGCCGCCGTGCCCGCTGTAGGGGCGCTGTGTTCGGCGTCGCGACGCCAGCCGCCGCACCAGCGAGGGAACGAGGCGCGGCGGATGATTCACGTGCGTTTCGATGGCTCAAAGGGCACGTGCAACGTCCTCTGCAATGGCATGACCCGCGCGCCCCGACCGGGAGCGGTAGCTCAGCGCATCAACCGATGTCACTGCAGCGCCTCTGGCCGGGACGTCCTAGGCTCCCACTCCCCACGGCGGCAGCATTTTCGACACCAGCTTTTCAGCTAGGTCGAATTCAGTCGCTGTCTGGAGGAGAATTCTAGCGGTCGGCTGCTCTGATCGGTAGTTTTACGTGGTTTCTACGATCAACATCAGGCGAATGCTGGAGCAGTACCCTACCAAACGGGCCACGGACCGCGCGCGATCTGTCCTTCCTCATCCTTGTCCTATCCTCTCGCCTTACACACACACTTACACTAACATGCACTACACTACCACATATTCCGGAAGACCGGTCGGGAGGTTAGAGCTTGTCCGGGCTGGGGCGATGCCCAGCTGGTGGGAGAGTCCTGGTTAGGGGAAACCCCACTGCCGACGGCAGGTCAGCGCCGATCTCGCCATCCAGCGGGGGAAGATCACCGCCATATCCCGAGAAAAAAAAATGCACTGCACTTACAGGACTAATGACCAAAGCCGTTGACTTGCCCGAAAACACGAAAAAAATCAAATAAAAACGCGGTCGGAATGGTTTGGGGTTAGGGATGTGTCCTTAACAGCTACCTACACTTATTTCTTAGCAGTTAACGTTTCGTAACTGTTACGCGAAATAACAGTTATTACGTTTATACTGTTATTGGCAGTTATCGGTTGAAATGCATAGACCTGCAATCTGCTAGGCCTAATCCGAACTACTACAAGCTTTTGAGGCAACTATTTTGTACGATAACACCTTCACTGCAGCTAATCAATCATGATTTACCAGTGTTCAAATTACAGATTCATTAATACAAAATTCGTCATTATCACACGCCATGTGCCACAATATTTTTATATTCTATTGAATACACTACAATAAGAAGTTTATCTTTTAAATGAAGTCTGTTTCATTGCTGCTTATGTGAGGTCAACTAATATTTTCCTAGGTCCGATAAAAAAATGAGTTATGGTCAAATAACTCACATTATAATACTTCATATTCAACAGACATTACCACTTTAGTTATAGGTAATCAAAAACACAGTTTCTCTCATTACTTTCGGCACTCTCATTGCACGTTGCATATTTCAAAGAATATTTGCAATCTGAACCCGAATCACTTTTATTTTAGTAATATTCTATACATATTTGCTTAACATTATATGAATTACTATTCATCCTTGGCAGTTCATCCAGTCTCGTTCATATCAGCTGTTTCTCTGACCAAACATGTTTTGGAAAGTACTGCAAGCAAACGCCGCAAGGTAGCTGCACAAGCTTTATGTTGCTAGCAACGTGATTCGTATTGCGTGGTTTAACGTGTAGCAGTCGCCACAACTGCTTTAACTCTTAGCAGTCGGCCACGTTAGGTTGCTGGTCATAGACCTGTTATTTTTCAACTGTTATTAATAACAGCTATTACGAGTCAGCTGTTATTGTGATAACAGTTATTGACGAAAAGCGGTTAAGCCCATATCTCGTTAGGGGAACATGCCTGAATTCTATGGCCCAGTGGCGAATTCTCCGATACACAGCATGTCTATCTTATACACCGAATATACCCATGTTTGTATGAATGTGAATGCATAGGTGCAGGTCGGTGTGTATTCCTTGTTCTGTCTATGAATCTACGTGTGTATGTATGTATGTATATTTGTGTACTATGTAAGTTTATTTATCTATGTGTAAGTATATATGTATTTTCATTTGTAGTATAGAAATGTAAATGTCATCTGCATATCTAGGAAAGAACAAAGACAATTTTTATATGGATTTTTTATACATTATTATGTTATTTGTAAATTATTTTAAATTGTAACTGTACTTTCGTACTTCTGCATTCTGCCACCGGCTATCATCTGCCTAATTGTAGAATACATTTCTATCTATCTGTCTATATTCCGTCGGTATACCTAGTAATTTGAAGTATACAATAAATATTTCATATGTTTGATAATCCTCTAAAAAGTTATTGAGATTTTTAAAAGCTTTAAAATGGATGCGAAAAATAACTGTTTTGCTTCCGGGAGCCAGTCAGTCTTCCGCATCCGCAAGCACTATGAAGTGCGGAAGAGTGAGAAGTTTCAAATAGTACTTAATGCTGTCTACAGAATTCGCTAGCGCAAGCGAATGCACCGCATGCCAGCCGCGATAACCTAGAGCTCCTCATGTTCCAAGGGCGGGGAGAGGGGAGGAAGCGCGTCTGGACGGTCAGTAAGCACCGCAAAATATTGCGGTGAACAGTCCTTCCCTGGTCGTTCGTCAGTTACGCTTCTCTCAAATTTTTGTGAAAATGGAGTGTATTAATGATCCAGATGTTAGGGCTTTGTGTAATTGTCTTATAGAATAATTATTAAGGACGGAATTTAATGGTATTGGGATTTCAGAAAAGCTCAAAATAGAAATCAACAGAAGAGGTAGCTTCTATAAAGTGCGGTATACTTATAATAATGTTCACGATTCTCCACTGCCATGGACCCTTGTTCTGGATCAGAAAGTTGTCTTCCACACTCTTCAACATGTACACCTATACCTATACCTATACCTTATTGCTGAGTAGCCTACCTATACCTGATAGCTAATTCGATCCGCTAAAATGTTTCCTGAGCATTTGAGGTGTAGGGAGAGAGTAGGAGAGAGTGGGTGCGTGTGTGTGTGAGAGAGAGATAGTGACAGAGGAGAAAGTGACAGACATAAAGAGAGAAAGTGACGAGAGAAAGTGAGAGAGAGAGAGAGAGAGAGAGAGAGAGAGAGAGAGAGAGAAAATAAATGAAGTTATTGAAACAAAAATAGCTATTTTGTCCATCGATGATGTCCAATTGACATCAACGTCGACCTTCTATTGCATTGGAAGTAAACTAAATAGCAAAAAACTGAAGAGACCTCTTAGAGATGTTACTAAGGAATGTCTACATAATATCAGAAGAAACCACGACTGAAGAACATATGTTTAAGATTTTATATTCGTCGCAGCAGAAGCCTTTTCGTTCCCCTTTGGGCTGAGAGTGTTGTTGGTCTTGACAGGGTGCCGAGGGGCCCTCTGCCTTATTAGACGAAATGGGAGAAATCTCCCAGCCTCATTGCGTCCAGGCAGAGTCGGCGCCGTCACCCCGGAGAAAGACGACCGTAAACGTCTCCGCACAGAAGAGGGAATAAAACGGGATAAAAGAAGCCAGTGACGACGCTCGGTCGCGTGTTACGAGTGAATGAGACCGCCGGGGAACGAGGGGAGTTCAACGGCGGGGATAAAAAAAATGAGGGAAGCAGGAAACAGCCTCTCCCTGGGCACAACATTAGTGAAATCGGGGTGACGTCGGAGGCAAGTGGGTGGTAAATGCAAGATGTGAACTAGGCGGTAACCGTAATGTATCCGAAAGTGTAAATTACAATCAACGTTCCAGAGTAAGTAGCGTATGTACTTCTTGGATCCCTTCTTAAATTTTGAGATAGAATCCGATAAACGAGTGCAATAGCATATTGTCTGTCATGCGCGTTGACAGTATTAATATTTACATTATTAATATTATATTATTATTATTATTATTATTATTATTAACTGTAATGCCTTTCCGGATTGCCATGATCGCAAATGCAATAGTACCATGGCGATTTCGGACAGAAGGATCGCGGATTCGAGTCCCGCCTGGCGCATGGATGTGTTTGTGTATGTCTGTATGTGTCTTCTTTATCATTATCATCATCATCATCATCATCATCATCATTCCCTATCCCACTACCAACGCTGGGGAATAAAAATTGGATTCACAATAATGCTGATCTCCCCAAAAAGGAGTCACAAACACTTGTCAGGGGATAAATGTAACTGAGTCTCGGTATGAGCAGGTGTGTGTCAGGACGTGGTGCCGGATGGCTAATTCGCGACCAAATAATAATAATAATAATAATAATAATAATAATAATAATAATAATAATAATAATAATAATAATAATAATAATAATAATAATAATATAATAATAATAATAATAATAATAATAATAATAATAGCAATAATAGCAATAAAATAATGTTAACTCTAAAAGCTTTACGCGGACATGTAGACTTGCGTTCCACAAAAGACTTAAACGAGAAAACAAGTCTTCAAAATTCAGTTATGGATACATGCCCATTGATCCTGCTCTCCGGTCAGCATTCACCAATTCATTGCAGAAATTGTGCAGTAAATTGATGCAAAAAAATGGATTTTGAGTTCGTTTCCTACAAACTTTTCAGTAAATTAAAGGAAATTAATACCCTGAAATTTATTTCTAAGGCATTTCAATCAAAACTACTAATTTCTCTGGGAATTTGACCAATGATTGAACATTTTCAAAAATGTAATGATTGGAATTAAAACAAAACAATGTCTAAGAAATGCGGAAATGTAAGTCTGAGTGCATACAATGCAAGTAGGATGGTAGTAACAAGCGTCCCAGGCGGGTGGTGCAAGGTCATCTCAACGTATTTATGTTGTGGACGGCGCGGCTGCCTGTTCCGCGCTGACAAGCAGGAATCTTGCTGAGCCGACAACCAGAGCGACCTTCCTAATTATGTGGTCTCTCGCACAGAATGACCGAGCGGGAACGTGACAGGGCAGATTCCGAACCTCACATTTGCTTGTGTAATAAATACAAATATCATTTTGGAATGTAATGGTTGACTAATGTAGTTCCGGTAATGATTATCATAAATAGTTCTTTAACTACCAATTCTATTGTTAGTACTTTATATGATTTTTGAAAGGGATCAGCTGTACTTTAATTCTTCGTTAGAAATTCTTCACTATCAAATAACGAGTCACAACATATTTTTATAAAGAGTTTTAATACTCAATTCGATAGTCGGAGTTACAAGGTTTTGAAACCAATTGCAGACCAACCTCGTAGTATCTCATACAACACATTTCTTATTTTTCCATTTTTGGATGTGTTATCACTAACTATTTCTAAAGACATTTCTTCTCTTCAATATTTTCCCCTTCTGTCGAGTAAGAAAGGAAAGAGAAAAATGTCTACGCACGAATTATGGGAGATGGGAAAACTAAACGATAAATAAAAATTATCGATTCGATTCGTCCGTTACAAATTCTATTCGAATCGAAAAATAGAAATCAAACCTTCACTCATACAGAGGCGGATGGTAAGGCACCACTCAGCTGGAATACGATAGACCTACGTATTGCATTCCAAGCATTTCCAAAATAAATTTTCATTCTTTTACATAGAAACGATTACGGTGCTTCGACTCACTGAGGAAACCCACATTTTAGACCACTCAGTTGCCCCAACAAAATTTAAAAATTTAAGAAAATATAATAATAGCTAATGAGAACCCATCAAAATTTGACGGTGAGATCTGTCCGAATGATCTGTACAAAATACACCACAAAAGCAAATACATGCAAACTATCAACACCATAATGCAATTATTACACTGAAACAAAACCTTGACGAATTGAAAAAAATATCAACAATCAAAATAAAGCATCAAGCAGCGCCACCATAAGCAGCCGCTTTCTTAAAAAACTTGACTTTTGATAAACGTACTATTAAAGAGTGATTTAATTAATTAATTTACATCATAAACGTTGGTGAATCAACACAAACAATATATGATAACACATTTAGGGATCACATTCTTTCATTTAAAGGAAAAAATACTACAATCGGCTCAGTAGAAGCTCTAAACGAAGCCATGGCAGAAAACCATATTTTTTTAAATATATAGATCATTGGAAACCCTACAAAATGGGACCCCAGCAACTTTTTGTAGACGCCCTAACCTCTCGACCTTCCACATCCATGTGCTTCCACACAGCATCGCTGTAGCTGCGCTGTCGGTCACAATTTGTCTGACGTCACGATCGGACGCACCCGGCGGCACCATTCTCCACGGCACTTAGCGCGGGCGGGCGTTGCGACGGCGGCGACGAAGCCCACGGCGGAGAGGCCAGTCACGGCGCGCTGCGCCGCGTCGCCAACGCGTTCGGCCGACGCGCGTCAACGCCGCCGCCCGCCTCCACCACCCTGCCGCCCCGTCCCCACTGCTGCCACCCTCGCCATCCTTGCCGCCGCTCCCGCCCCCGCCGCCTGCTCTGCTTCCGCCACCCTTGCCGCCCCCGCCATCACTGCCGCCCCGTCCCCCATTGCCGACGCCTCCCGCCGCCACCGCCGCCTGCTCCTCCACCGCCCCCAGCCGCCTCCGTCCCCACTGCCGCCGCCAACGCTCTCACCGCCCCCGCCGCCCCCGCCAACATCAACGCCACCGCCACCCGGCCCTGCCACCGCCCCAACCGCAGCCCTCGCAGCCACTCCCCGCCGCCGCCCGCCTCCGCCACCCTGCCGCCCCGTCCCACTGCTGTCACCCTCGCCATCCTTGCCGCCGCTCTCACCGCCCCGCCCCGTCCCCGCCACCTGCTCCGCTTCACCACCCTGCCGCCCCGTCCCCACTGCCGACGCTCCGCCGCCACCGCCACCGCCGCCTGCTCCTCCACCGCCCCAGCCGCCTCCGTCCCCACTGCCGCCGCCACCGCCGCCGCCGCCCCCTCGCCACCGCCACCACCGCCTGACGCCTGCTCTGCCCCCGCCCTCGTCACCATCGCCGACGTGTAGGAAACTCGACGGACGTCGCACCTCGCCTCGCCCCACACGGAGATTTGATCGTGGGACGCGGACAAGGGCTAAGACATGGCCAGGTGATGACTTTGCGGGATATTTTTAACACAACTGATTTTCTACGTCAACCTGCAGTGCAGCGGGTATTAAACAAGATAAATAGTAGATAATAGTTTGTGGGACTTTGTGGAGAGATCAAAAAAATCGGAAACCTCTCGTTATTTTTGGCAAAAATTGTATGTGTATATATATATATATATATATATATACATATATATATATATATATATATATATATATAAGTAGGTATATATTATTCCTTGAGTGTAACTCGAAAACATGTATAGTATAGAACTCTTTCCCATAAATGCATTTGCACACCGAAAGATGTAGTGCGGTTGTCCAGTTAGACAGCATGCAAAGCACAGTTTGGCAACATTAAGGTATCTTATTATTTTAATGTGATACACGACTTTAAAGGACTTAAAATACAAATTTATTCGTATAATAACACACATAATTCAAATTTCAAACCACGAAATACTTCAAATATTAACGAAATCAGCAAAATTAAGCGAGAAAGTAGACCAAAGTGCTGTGTTGTGGTGGTATTTGTCTTCGTAATGCGGAAGAAAACATGTCGATGGACATGGGAGAAAGCGTCATGAGAAGAGCTAAGTTTGAAGCTCTGATGGAACCCGAGGCAGAACCTACAATCGTGGCATCGCAAATGGACATAGGTCGGAGAGGGACAGATGTGGATCGCAGGGGAGAGAGGAACGGTCAATAAAAGGATGAAGCTGAATAGGGGGCGGTGCCTTGCCAGTATGTTTGATCCGTAAATAGAAATTCTATTTGAAGACCAAATACTATCATTAAGTGAGGCTTCGAATTCTAAAGATAGGTGACAACGATTAATGGGAGTAACACTACTAACTGCTTGCAAAGGGAGGTGTCAGTGGATGGTGGGTACACAGAATGAGAGGTAGAGTGTTGGAAGGTCGTTCACCTGCTCACTCATCTTTACTGTTTGTTTTCTGCCAGATCGTAAAAATCTTTCTGTTAGGAGTAATTTACGAAGCAGAAGGTGAAAAAATAAATATTTTAACAGCAACTACTTAACCTGTAAGTTTCCAACCCTGGAAACTTGCAAATAGGACGAAATAATATTCAAACGAGTAATTACCATTTACAACCATGACAAACAATCCACGGTAGCTTTACCGAACACTTTCTAACGAAATGATAATTTAAACCAACCGGACAGAACATATACAAAAACTTCATTACTTCAAAACTCTTTCTCTCTTAAGACCATGCGGAAGTTCGCATTTCTTGAAAACAGTGTCAATATTATATGATATGCGAGAACAATAATTTGTTATGAAATGTATAGTAAGACATTACGTCATAATATTACAGCGTGCGCTACAGAATGCGTAAGCTTATGTGCAAAAGAGAGGCGAAGAGAGTATTCAAGAGTAACATTTTTTTTAAAACTGCATAATTTATGTGAAAATATCAAAGACGTTTAAATTTTATAGGAAAATATTGCTGAACTGCAAAATATAATAAATATTTGTTTAGTAAATCACTGTAAGACGTCACTAAACAGTATAATATTTGTTGAAAATAAAGCCTAACAAAAATGTGGTGCAGAAAAACACAAAGACCCAAAGAAATGAGTGGTCAGACTACATCTCATTTATCTGATTCTAATATATAAGCAAACAGTGTGGAATCTCGATTTGATATCAGTAAAGACTAATGATTATGCAATTAAATAACGAACTCTTTCTTTAACATGCGATCAAATGTTTTTTCAGATAACACTAGCTAGCAAACATTATTGAAGAACACTTCTTAGAATTCATTCACT